>BTCM01000001.1:2400000-3000000 GCA_030805415.1 Cutaneotrichosporon spelunceum
ATCGGAAGGGGAATGTCGCTCTGCCCCGGAACAGTGAGCATAAGCCTGAAGCCGGGGAAGAGCTTGTCGATTGCGAGCGTCGTGAAGTCCTGCCATCAGCGCTATTGTTGCAAGGGCTCACGGGGCTGTTCTCCCAGAACACAAAGTCGAAGTTTGGGTCTGCGCTGCAGAGCTCATCGAAACCCCTGCAAATGAGCCGGCCTTCCGATGAGTACTGCGACGCCTTGGTACTGCAGAGCCCCGCTTGTTTGTTATATGCGACGTGGATCTTACAGGCTTCCCCTAGTCCCGTGCTGATGAGGGCCTTTTTGCATGACGCGAAGACAAGGTCCATGGCGCCATTACGGTCTGAGATCAGCGTTTCTCCATCACAAATCCGCTCTCTACTTCTCCACACTCACTCATATCAGCATAGCTGATGGATCGGGAGCCGAAAGGCAGGTTCCACGTGTTGCTGAGCACATACCCCTGGTCGCCTCGGTTGAGGAATACCTGCAATTTGCGGGAGTTGGCCTTGGCGCCACCGCAATGCAACACGATGTCCGGCGCGCAATCACCGTCCATGTCGATAAACGCAGACGAGTGCGCTCCCACTGGCGGATGAATGATCTGACACACCTGGTCGATAGGCTTCAACATTGGCGTGAACAGCCGCATAGCATGCCCAGTGTTGCGCCACGCCTTGATCTTGGGGCCGTTTGGTGACTCCGCGAACCCCAACAACGAGGGCGAAAGATCATGGTCGTCGTCAAAGATCATAGGCTGCGCGAGCCCAGCTGGTGGCAGGGTCCACCTCTCACCCTTGGACAACCCGTCTTTGTGACCCATGATGATCTCCATGTCGGTCGACATCTTGCCCTTGTTCCCCCAAAACCCGCCACCACTGTTCGCGGACCACATGACAAGCAAGTCCAAGCGCCCGTCACCGTTAAAGTCGGCTGGCGAAACGTTCGTGATCTCGTAGTCGAAGGTGATCGTGTCCTTCTCCTCGTACTTGAACGCATCGCGGTTCCACACCATGACATGTAGTGTCCTGCGATCTTTTGAGAGCACAAACAAGTCAGAGCTAGAGTCAGAAACACAGACCAAATCGTGTCCTTTCATGCATCGACTCACTTCTGGTCGCCATCCACATCGCCGATCGCGACAACACGGCCCGCGTCGTCAGGCAATCCAAGCGCGCCGGCGTTGTACAGCGCCTCGGCTGTGAAGCGCTTCTGTTTGAAAGGCCATATCCCATAGACAGACGGTATTAGGGGCGCGAGGAGGAGCGCGAGCGGGATGGCGCGCATAGTTGCTGGCTGCTAGGTAGTGGAAGCACAATGTCGTCGGCGGCGGCTCGGTGGTGTCAGCACACATGACAAGGGTGGCAACAAATTGCCACGTGGGTATTAGGATATCCACTTAAGCCACCATCTGCTCCCGCTACTGGCTCGTGGAATAACCGCTCTGCTCGGCGGAACGCGAGCCGGCTATCTGGGCCGGAACTGCCCATCTCACTCCTCTTCTCTCCAACTTTACTCAACTCACATGGTCGCCGCTGCCGTCAACGAGGCAGGACCCAGTGCCTCCAACGGGCGTCATATCCCTCGTGCACCGCTTGTCAGCCAGGTTGACGCCGGGGAACTAGACGATGGCATCGCCCAACTGCTCGGCGACGGTGTCGAGCGCGCCTTCGCTCGCTTTCATGTACGCCTCTTCCTCCTCTACGCTAACCCCAGCCATCGATAGGGCCCGATGCCAAGCCCGAGATTGAGCTGGTTATGAAACTTGCAGTCTTCGCGGTCGGCGTGCTCGGACCCTCGACCGCCAGCCCGGGCCACGCGCTCTCCAACCTCCGATTAGCGAGCAAAGGCACACGGCGTAAGCACAGACTGGGATAATCTAACAGCAGCATCACGCAACAAACTCCTTCTCTACATTCTCCTCCACCCGCCCCTCATCCCACGCTACCTCCTGACACGGGCGCGTGTGACCGCGCTCTCTCGCCAGTGGCCAGACCTGCCTGCCCATGACATTCGGCGTAAACTGTGGCGCCTGCTTACACGCATCGAAGCGTTTGCGCAGGCATGGGAGCTCGCCGGCTGGGGCTGGTTCCTCTTGGATGGACGTTACCCGTCTCTCCTGATGCGGATCCTCAAGCTCCGCCTCGTGCCCAACGCGCCACACCTCGCGCGCATGGTGTCGTACGAGTTTATGAATCGCCAGCTCGTCTGGGGCGTCATGACGGTAAGCGTCAGCTGTGTCTAGTGCTGACGGAAGGAATTCCTCATGTTTGCGCTACCCCGTATTCCAAGCCTGCCACATGCGTTGAACCCCAATACGCTGCTTGGGCCCGTCAGGACGTTCTTGAACCAGCCGACAACCATCGACTACGACGCTCTCTCAGCAGCTCAAGGGAGTATCTCGGCGGCCAAGGCGGCCGGTGTCGCTGCTCCGAGCGCAGCACACGCGGGCATATGTGCCGGTATCCCACTGCAGACGTGTCCTGTGTGCTATTTGAGACGCACGAGTGCGCCAGTGGCTCTGAGCGGGACGGACATTGAGCTTCCGGCGCTCGAGGATGCCGACCCCGAGGCCGATCCTGAGGACCGTATCTTCATCCCTGCGCAGACGGACTGTTGGGGCGGGTGCAGCTATTGCTACTACTGCATTGCGGACGAGCTCGCCCAGTTCGCGCAGGACCACCCAGAGAAGGACGCCAGGTGGCAGTGTCTCAGGTGTGGCGGGAATGTTTCGAAGGCGAAGCGCGCCAGCGCGGAGCCAGGTGCGCTCCAAAGGTCTGAGGAGAGCGAGGAGAGCAGCGAGGAGGAGAGGGAGACTGAGGACGATGGCGAGGGCCGGACGCTTGGGTCTGCGCTGACCGAGGGCTCGTGGTTTGCAGTTTGATAGAGATAGATGCAGTGTCATAGGACCCACTGTCTCAGAGTGCGAGCGAAATGATACAACATTGGCGGTGTGGCACTCCAAGCCTTTTTGACTGGAAGCAGTTGGTGCATTGTCGCATACTGCCGCGACCCATGCTCTGTGTAATCCCTTCAACATTTTTCGGTGCCCAAGAGCCCAGCTGGCCAAGTCCTCAATCTGAACCTCGAACGTCTGCTTGATCTTGATCTCAGCCCTGCCTCGGCAAAGTCTCAGGTGTGTGAGGACGTCTTGTGGTGATTGGATAAAATCTAGTTGCATCTCTACTAGTACACTACGCGCCCATGTTGCCCATGGCCTTCTTGAGACGCTGCTTGAGCTGCTGGTCGCGGTCAAGGGTGTTGTTACCGGCTGGCGGCACAATGGACGATGGTGCTGGGACAGGCGCGATGATCGGCCGGTGTTCCCTGTGCTCGTCGCTGGTCACCGAAGACGCTGTCGTCGCGTTGGCCTTGGGGGAAGGCGACGCAGGGGCTCGAGGCACGTCACCGATTGAAGGGCGCGCCATGGGGGTTGCCGCGCCGCTTCCGCTTTCCGGAGGCTCCACGCTTGGCGACGCTTGAGCCCCTGAGATGCGGTGCACACTCTCAGTGCATACAGCGCGGCGCGTCCATCGCCGTCGACGTGTAAACTGCTGTCAGCTTAGTCCAACACACCCTGGAGCTGGCATTCTTTCTCGTTTCGAGCCTCAAACTCCCTCACACTCACTTTGCCCAGCCCACCCTTCGCGGTCATGTTCTCCCACTTGTTGTCGCCGTACACCCACCCGTCTGCATCCGTCTCGTCGTCGGCCGGGGGGATCGACCCTCCTGGCTGCCCTGCAACAGAACTGACCCCATCCTCATAAGACGCCTCCGTGCTCATGGAGCCTGTGCGCTGTCGGTGCGAGTCCAGGGGAGTACGAGCCGGTGCAGGTGCCGAAGACGTTGGGGTGCCCGGTATGGGGACGCTCTTGAGCTTCCCGAGGCCCTTTGCAAACGCGGTCTCGGCGATTGACGGTGATCGTCCGTCACCCGGAGAGAACAGACCCGAGGTGGGCCGCAACGCGGGTGCAGGTGTCGCGGCAGGCGTAGGATCTGAGGGCGCGGGCGCGCCTTTGACCTTCTTGACAAAGGACCAGTCGTCGTCGAGCCAACGCCACGTCGCGGTTCGGCGCAGTGCTCCACGCGGGTCAGTCGGCGTGGGCGCCGGAAGGTCGATCGAGGAGGTTGGGGGGAGTGCGAATGCTTGCGGCGGCGCCACAGGTAAGAGGTGCGAGTCACACCAGCTGGGCCGCTCTTGGGGGAGCAGGGCAGATGTCCAGTCCAGCCCCATCCACCAGCGCTGATTCTCGTGCAGCTCAAAGCGGAAGTAAATCGGGTGGCCAGCGCGGTCGGCGGGCGCGGGCGGGTCAGATACTGCGACCGGGTTGGAGGCGAGGACGGTAGACGGGCGCCGGGAACTCGCCCACTTGCTCTTAAGCCAACCAATGGGTGAGTCGAGGCGGTAACCGGGGTCTGGTGAGCCGAAGACGAGGAGGAAGGTGAGGGCCAGCGTGCGACGGACCGCGAGGCTCTGGCTGGCCAAGTGTAGGACCTGGGCGAGTGGCGGAGACGGGGCGAGGATAAGACCAGTGCCAATGAGCGCGACGAGAACGTGTGTGCCGAGCGCGTGATCAAGGGCTACCCAGAGGCACCAGATAACGGCGAGACCGCGGACGAGGCGACGCGCCCCGAGGGCGCGGAAACGTCCGTATGTCGCCGACACAGGTGGGAGGGGAGACGGTGGGAGGAGCGCAAGGATCTTATGCACGTCGCCGAGAGTCTGCAGGAGGGTCTCCGATGTGGCTGGCCTCGCCGGCGTTGTTTGGACGGGTGTTTTGCGCTCGCCGAGGCTCAACCGCTGAAGCGGAAGCAGGGGCGCGAATAGAAGCAGCGGCGTAAGCCAGGCAAACACGTACCCGCCGGAGAGACATGTGAACCACCATAGGAGGAGGAACATCCAGCTCTGCACACGCCGCTCAGGCATCCAGAGTAGTATTTCGAGGACAGCGCGGACGGCGGCGATTGGACCCGCAAAGACGATAAGGAGGCGAAGGACAGGTGCGGGGAGTGAGATCAAGAGATCAGAAGGGGGGAGGACCGCCTGGCCGACTGGCGGGACGATGTCGGCCGCGCCTACAGGCATGGTGGCGTGGTTGAATGAGCGTGAGTAGACGGGCAGTGTTGTGATGAGAACGAACGGTGGCGATTGTGAAAGTAACTCGGTTGTTGCTTGGTCCAAAAGTGCTTGCTGGGCCGCCTGAGCCTGGTCGCCAGGGGGCGCGGGGTGATGGTGGTGACGTGCATTCGCTCTCTGACCGGAGAACGGCGACGTCTAACCGTCTCGCCGTACTGTTTCCGACCACGTGGATGGGAGGGGAGGCCCTGCCCCGGTTCGACTCTTCGCCATGGCGTCAAGTCTGCCATCACAAAAATGTCTTCTGCAACTCTGCAACATGCCCACAAGCCCTCAACACACACGACACAGCACAAGACACAGCTCATAACACATTCACGTTATCTGCAATTCAACTATGGTACAAGTACGGTGGGGTCTAGACAATCCATTCTATCGCCAACTTGGCTTCGAATTCACGCCATTCGTGCCATTCGTGCCATTCGGGGTCATATTACTGCCATTGAGCGAGAACATGCTTGGCCGAGTGCGCAAGCCTGCTCCGCCAGTGCCCGCAATGCTCATGGAGAGTGTCATTGGGGAGCGCATACTGGGTCCCGCGCTCGAGCTAGCACCACTGCCCGAGCTCGAAGACCCCGGGCCCATGCTCTTCGTTAACCCAGAGCTGCCCACGGAGCCTCTGGGGGACGCTCCGTTAGGTGACCCCTTCGGAGAAGGAATAAGACTCGGCTTCCGCTTATACGGAACTGCACCATGATGGAGCTTTCTCCGCTGGTGCCTATCAGACAGGCGCCGTGAAGAGGAGGCCGCCCTAGGGCTTGCTATTGCAGGAGAATGGTTCGACATGATTGGAGACCTGTCCCCTCCATTTGCACGAGCCGCACTGGAAGCTGTCGGGAGATGGAGAGTCGATGAGCCAAGGGAGGACGCGGGCCGCGATGGTGGGAGTTGTCTCAACTCTCCCAGCACGGAGGCAGTACGGGAAGGTGGCCGTGGTGGCCGACCCAAGCCAATTGGTATCGAAATCTTGGAAAATGAGATCTCAGCAGCGGGG
The DNA here is from genome assembly GCA_030805415.1 of Cutaneotrichosporon spelunceum. Lineage (NCBI taxonomy): Eukaryota > Fungi > Basidiomycota > Tremellomycetes > Trichosporonales > Trichosporonaceae > Cutaneotrichosporon > Cutaneotrichosporon spelunceum. The sequence goes on from BTCM01000001.1 coordinate 2,406,137, forward strand.
GAGGTAACGCTCGTGTCACCCCTCATGGACGTAACTCGTTCCCTGTCCTTGTCCCTGCTGTTCTCACGTTTGCCAAGGGCAAGTCGGTTCGCCTTCCACGCGGGCATCTCAGACCCCGAGGTCGACGTAGAGGCGAGCGGGGACGACGCAGCCGCAACCATGGGCGGAGGCTTCGAACGCGGGTTCCCCGTTGGTGAACCGGTTGGCTGGGTCGTAGGCCCGCGCACCGACATGTTCAGACGCTGCTGAGGCTTGGACGAAACGCCTGGCTTGGACTTCGGAGGGGCCGGTACCGTCAAAGGCTTAAACGGCGGCGGAACCTCCTCCCAGTCGCCTGCGTCGTCTGTGGACGTCTCAATGACTGGCGACTGCGAGGAACGGGCTTTGAAGTGGCGGATCTCCTCAAGTGCACCTCCCTCATCGTCGGCAAACCGAGCCGACCGAGAAGGCGCCGGTGCAGCGCTTGACCTGCGCATCGCGCCGCGGCCTGGGAGTGACCGCCGAGGGGAGCCAGGCTTGTGGACGAGATGCTTCTTGTCCATGGAGAGCCGTTGCGAGAGGTGCTTGGGCTTGGGCGAACCCATGGCACTGGGCGATACACTGTGCCGGAGCTGCGCACCCTTGATTGGAGTGGGGACAGGAGCCGGAGCTGGTGCGTCCGATAGCTGGATGAGCTGGTGAATGTTGCTCATTTCACGAAAGAGTGGGGCCTGCAAGACCTTGAGCAGCTCCATCTCCTTGAGAATGACGGCCGGTTCCGCAGACCCCCTCGCACACAGTGTTTCTATACGTGACGAGTGTTTCGCGTACAGCGCCTGAATACGAGCCGAAGCAATGGCGGATCGGGCGAGGGCGTCCTCGTGCTTGGCCAAGCGCTCGCGGTACCCGATCTCACAGCCCTTGGCGTTCGCCTGCTTGAGTTTGGCTCGGGCCACTGCCATCTCTAGGCGCAGATTCTGAGCATACACGGGGTCGACATCGGGGAAGATCTTCGACTCGATGTCGTCGATCTGCTTACTGAGGGCCATAGCAGCGTCGTTGCCTCTCGTAACCTTGAATTGGAGATGGCGTGACTCCGTAAAGTCGTGTTTGTACTGGCTGATTATCGAGTTACACATCTCTGTCTCTTTCGCCAGGTCTTGAGTGTCTTCATCCGCCTCAAGATCGTCCCGACGGTTCTCGATCTTTTCAATGCCAAGGCTGGCGACGTCCCATTTTGCCCAGTGCTCAGCTCCTTCTCGAACAACCTCGCATTGCTCGTCGACTGCTGTGTTGATGAACCGCACATGTTCGTCGATGCGCCTCTTTGCGTCTTCAATCTTGAGCTGTACCAGCTTGCTCGTTTCCTGGTCTTTGACATCGAGCTGAGCCTCAAGGATCTTGACCCGTTCGTTGAGCTGATGGATCTTTTCAACGTACTGTCGCGCGCTGACATGGGTACCATTGATGTTGCGCGTCACAGTTGTCTTCACGTGTTTGGCGCGGTCCGCCCACGTGAGGGTGTTCGAAGTGTCCTCGATGTCCCTGGATGATGGGGACACACACACAATCATTACCGTGCGGCAGTTGCCGCCCAAGGAGAACTTGAGAAGCCGAGTGAGTTTGGAATTGCGGTACGGTACGTGTGGGCGGGCGCCCTTACGCTGGGCGTCGCACAGAGCGGAGATACAGCTGCTCAGAGCCAGGAGGGACTTGTTGATCTGCGCGCCTTCCTTCATGCGGTCGCCGAGGTTGCGAGTCGCAGACGCACGTTCGCTTCCCGCAAGATCGACAATGGACAGGGTTGCAAACGACGTGTCGAGCAATACCTGTTCGCGCTCCACGTCGACGTCTGCGTTGCGGCTTTTGCGCGCGATGCTGACCTGGAGGACGGCATGTGAACGAGAGGACATCGAATTCGCGACCGTAAACGAGGTGCTGCGACGCTCGTTGCCGATCATGACTAGCTCCATTACTTCATCGGCAGTCTTTGGGGTCCGAATGGTGACGTCCGCGATTGTCACCCTGTCTTTCTCGTTCTCAAGGAGTTTGAGGCCCCCAGTTGGCATATGAGGAAAGGCGTCCGAGAGGAGATCGCGGATGTTCTCGTTGTAGAGCTCAATCATTGACAGCTCGACGTGAGTGTCATAGCGATCCTGGGTTTCTGAGATACGCTCATAAAGATCCCTCATTGTCCTGACGATGATACCGGGGTCCTCTTGGTTACCGCTGATGGTGTGTGTTTTACCACACCCAGTGGCCTGATGGTCAGCACAGGTAGCGATCAATACTCACACCGTAGGCAAACACAGTCGCGTTGAACCCGGACAGCACACCATCTAGAAGAGGCTTGGCCGTGTTTTCGTAGACTTCCTCCTGGTTCGCGGCCATCTTGAACACATGATCGAACACGTAGCTGCGGTCAGCTTCTCCCGACAACCATAACTCACCGCCTGTCCTTGTGACGCTTGCCGCTAAAGCCACCGTAGCGAGTGGCACACCGTTCGGGCTTTCGGTCGAAGTCGAGGGAGCGGTTGTCAATGACCTCTGGTCGTTAGTCGAACACCATCACTCGATCAACACTACTCACCAACGATTTCACGGATGGCGCCGCCAGCCGTGGGCTTCTTCGCTTGCCCAAAGTTGCCGTTTCCTATGAAGAAAGGTTGGTCGGAATCCTGCGCCAGGTACGGCATCTCCTTGGTAGGATGCCAAGGCCGCGGTCGTACTGAAGCCTGTGTCAGCACTGTGGGGGAAACTCCCGTCTGTCACCGAGAGAGGCACCGCAGATTTAAGCGCGACGACGTACCGCAGATGCGCATGGCATTGTCATCCATGAGGTAGGCCATGGTGGAAATGTCTTCACAGGAGGAATTGGAAAGGTTTGTATGAGAAGGAAGAAGGATGTCGTGGGGCGGGAGGGAGGCTGAGAGGCAATCAGGGAGGATTCTCCGTGCAAGCCGTGCCGTGGACGGAGGTGGTGATGGGGAGGGGAAAGCGACGCAGCGTCGTCCCCCGATGGAATGCAAGATGGATAATGGAGAGGTGAGGAGGAGGACGAGGGGAGGGAGAGATGATGATGGTTGCAGTAATGTATTGCCTGTTGGTGTTGGATGTGGTTGGCCAGCTGGTATCCGTCGTCTCTCTAACCTGGTAGGGTGTGTTGTTGTTGTGTCCCAGTTGAGCTTGCGTCGGAATTTCAGGGTCACTCCACCTGTGCGGGTGGGAAAGTCAATCGCGTGCATCATTACCCTAAAACCAAACATTATTCGGTCACCCCCTCCTGCCCCACTCTAAATCAACATTGTCCATGACGCCATCCCGCCATCCCTCGCAACTTTCACCACCCTCCGACTCCGTCACTCCGCCCGTCGCTGGCGCATAAGCGTCACTCTCTACCCATGCCTGAACTCGATTTGTCACTACTTCAAACCTTGAAGAGGCAGTATTTCGCCCTCGTCCCCCCCTACCTCCTCCAGATCCCCGATCTCCCTCCACCTGCCCAGGAGTGGCTGGCCGACAACCTCATCGAGAGCCCCTTCCCGGCACCAGAGGAAGGTTACCAGCGCTCCTTCTGGAAGCGAGTGTTACCATTCCTTGAGGCTGGGGCTGGGGAGGATGGGGTTGAGGAACGTGTCTACGAGGTTGTGGCTGATCTCATGGCGACACCGCCTCGCTTTGGGGAGTGAGTCAACTGATGGAGGAAGGTGGGAGTTCCAACGGCTGAGCCCATCCATGAAGCTGGTCTTGCGTACTCAACTGCCTCTCAGCTTAGCTCACGAGTTCTAACTAAACTAACAGTAGACCGCCACAGTCCTACAAGACATTCCTTTACAGCCAGCCGGAACGTGCGATCACCCTCAACGAGGAGCAGGTGGCGGTACAAGCCGGAACCACTGGCCTGCGGACATGGACCGCCGCACTACACCTCGGTCACCACGTCCTGCACTCTTCGTCGTCCATCTTCCTTTCTCCCTCGGCATCAACACCACCGCCTGTTCTTGAGCTCGGCGCTGGCACAGGCTTCCTATCCATCCTTCTCGCTCAGCTTGGAGCGGATGTGATCACCACCGACCTCGGCGATGAGGACAGAGATGTTGAGAGTCAGGCGTTCCGTACACCTCTGGGTCGGTTGAAGGGCAACATCTCTCTCAGTAAACTGGTAGACGTCTCGTTAGCTAACGTCAGACCGGCTGGAACACCCACCACGGGTCCTCTCCCTCGATTGGACTGATGCATCCGCACCGTCTGATGAACGGAGCCCGGTGTGGGCTGAAGCGCTTAAACCTGTCGCAGGACGGCGACGAGTGGTCATGGCCGCAGACGTGGTACGTTCTATTAGCGGATCGGCAGGCGGAATGTCCATCTGATAGCAGATCTACGACCCAGGCCTCGTGCCCCTTCTCGTCGACGCAATTGGAGTACTGGCAAAGGAGAGTTATGCAGTGCTGGCTGCAACGGTACGAAACGAACAGACATTCAATCTTTTTCTGGACGAGTGTGGTGGGTCTCATTGCATCGGCTTGACGCAACCTAACAGCAGCCTCTCGTGCAATGCCTACGGAGATTCTGCATCTGACACCGATGGACGCCTCCGCGCCTACATTCTGGGACACGGCACTCGACGCTGGAACCCGTGTCGAGATCGTGCGAGTAACGTCGCCTTAGCGTCGCCACTCATCCAGACGTGATAGCCTCCTCCTCATACTGTTCTTCCTATCGCATCTCTCGCAGTGCGACACGTCTGCACAGCCATCTCGCATTCACACTCCCAGTCTGAACAATGTTCCCTCCTCGTGACTCGCGGCATTAGTAGACAGCACAACACGTAGGTCATCATGCAACATGCCATGGCCTGTAGATGTACAATGCATGGACCGCTAAAGGCGGAGGAAGCCCAAGTATCAGAAGATTTACGCCTCCTGGACCTGGAGCTAAAGGGGTTAGTTCCGCTTGACCAAACTTGAGAGGATCTACTCACGAGGTCGGAGTCACCGGCGTCCTGGATCGACATAACACCGACGCGGTACATGCGACCGGCGGCGGTGCCGAGGTCGACGTTGGAGCCGTCGTAGTGGTGGACCGAGGTCTTCGAGCTAGGGTCAGCAAAGTTCAATGCAGGCGAGCGAAAAACGAGGTATTCGAGAACAGGTTGCACAGCGGAACGTAGTGAGTTGGATGCGCGCTCAGCACAAAAGACAGGTGAGCCAAGCTTCGTACACAAAACGTCCCGCATCCACACAACCGCATATGCGCAAGCTTCCGCTCCGTCCACCATTGCTCTCGCTTGCAAACACTCACAGCATGGCGTAGTACTCGAGCTCCGACTTGCGGAGGGGGGGGCAGTTGCGCGAGATAAGGATGAGCTTGGCTGTAGGGCGAATCCAAACCAAGGAAAAAAGCGTCAGCACAGGCGTCCTTCTCAGCTAGGCTCCGGACACTCGCTGACCGCGGTCCCTCCCCCACTCACGCACCGCTCAACACAGTGCAAGAGTGTAGGAGAGACCCAGCGAGGCCTTCTCGACCAGGCTCCAGACGCCGAAGGATCACTTACACTTGCCGTTGCGCAGCTGCTTGAGCGCCTGCTTGTAGCCAAGAGTGTAGCGGCCCGACTTGACGACGAGCTGGAGGCGGGCGTTGATGCTCTCCGAGTGCTTGGCCGACTTGGACTTCTTGGTGGGCGCCATTTTTGTTGTATGTGATGACCTTGACGGTTGAGTGTAGACAGCGACGGCGCTCGTTGACGAGGACCCAGCAGCAGAGACGAGAATTCGACCCGGACATTGCTGCCATGTCCGCCGTTTGGATGATTGAGCGGTGGTTCGGGAATTCATGTGTCGCGTGGCTGTGGCGTTTCTCTACCGGAAGTTGATAGACCGACCGTCTAGGTTCCTGACCGAAATGGAGACTCCATTCAGTACAGAGAGCACGTCCGTCCCACACATTACACAGGCTTCCATACATCGACTTTCGTCTCTCGATCACCAACGTCTTCATTTTCCAATGCTTACTCACGCCTGCTGACCCTTGCTGACCCTTGCTGACCTATCTCACTATCTTCAGGTCCTCAATACCTCCCACTGCTGCTCGATCGCGGCGGTAACGGCAAACCATTGGATGTCTTCTGTGGTGACTGGGTGTCCTCCATTGACTTTGAGATACATGCCTTCCCAAAGGCATCTGCGGTGAGCTGGGAGGACGCGTACCCCGCCACGCAGCAGACAACCAACGTGTCACTTAACCGGACTCGCCTGTCTCCTACCGACGAATCCACTCATCCTTCCAACACCAATGCCCCAGAATTCGATCGACGACTTTGACATCTTGCTAAGAGCTCGCTCTATTTTCTTCCTCGCCATCCATGGACTCCCCGACTTCTACAGCTCCAACCCCCATCGAGACGTTAGGCGTTGACATTGAGAGCAGCCATCCAACATACAACAGAATCCTGGCGCTGCCAGACATTGGCTTATCCATTTTCTCTTCCACCACAACACCAGTGGTGAAACGGTATCATGCGTGCTTGCCAGTTCCTGCGATGAGACTCCTACAGTCAGCGCAGAGTGTGCACGCGGCGGGGGTTCGACTCCCTCCTGGTGTAGGTTTTGCCTCTCGTTGCATAGTTGTTGAGGTGCAACGAATGCACCCGGCGCTACCCTGCCACAACTTTCATTTCTGTCACCACAGATTGCTACAGAATTGTCAAGTCCTATGACCAAGAGAGTGAAATCACGTGATGCACACTAACTACCTAGCTCCACTGTGTAACACTCCATCGCCGTCCGCATCGCAGTGGTGAACCATGCATGGCAATCGCTGCCGGTATAGTACAATGCTACAGAACTACTTGCGGACAGTCTTGCTGTGGGTCAGCCTGTAGCTCAAGCAAGGTGAAACAAAAAGGCGGAAGCGGCGGCAACAGCCACGGCTCCACTCAATCTCCTCCTCAACCACCGCCAACTCGAGACTCACTCAAGAAGCGCTTTCGCTTCATTAATCTTTCCGGCTACGTACGGCGACCCATTCCTATCTGGGTGGTTCGCAAGCATCAAACGACGGTGGGCATCCTTGAGCTTGTTCGCAGTGAGAGGGTCGCTGTGGTCAGCCGGTGTTCTGGCAGCGGGCAGCAGAGACTCTGGGGATGTGGTGTAGAAGCCCAAGAAAACTTTGGAGCAATTCTGAGCGGTAATCGGTGCTTTCTGTACGGGATGGGGGAGGAATGAATGAGCGATACGAGTGGCAGGATGTGGAGCACGTGAGGCAGGGGAGGGAGGGGTGGGAGCGCCTCATGCCATTCAAAATGACCCCCTACGCGACGCCAGGCCTGCTCACACCATCCCGCTTATCAACAGTCTCACACCTCGGCGTCTCATCGTGGTTGACTGTAATCTCGTCTCCACATCCCACTGTGCGGCCCTGCCCAACATAGAGACCTCCCACAGCCACCTCCCCTCCGCCGCCGAAGTCCGCACCACATTGCGCTCCGTCCGACGATGGTGATGGCCTACCTCTCCTCTCGCATTCCATCGCTGCCCCTCAACACCTGCAGTGCACTTACCGGAGACCCAGAATCTGAATCGCCTCAGCGCGGTCCATCTTGGCCTTGAACCCGCCTTTGACAAACTTGTCGGCAGCACCACGGCGCATCATCGTCCATGCGACACGGCCGGCGAACACGGCGCCGAGAGTACCGAGGCCAAGAGCTACTGCTGAAGACATGTTTTGGTGGATGTGGATGAGGCAGTGGGTGGCGGCGATTCGACTTTGCGCAGGATGGCCGAGGACCGAAGCGATTGGTCCCGTCCATCACGTGACTCGAATTGTCATTGGCGGAGTAGGTCCGAAATAATGGCAGTCGTCAGCTTCTCGAGCGAGGACGACACTAGCCACCCACAACCTCATCCAACCATGGTTGCAGCGCGCCTATGGCGTGTGACGGCACCGAGCACGCGATGTGCTGCGCAGGTACTGCGCCCTTCATTATTGTCACGTCGCCACTTCCATCCCGTCCGCCTCGCCTCGACGTCGCCTAAGCAGGCCCCAGCCTCCTCGCAGTCGAGGCAGGCGATGGAGCGCCCGCGTCAGGCACGCTCGCCCAAGCCAGCGGCGCACAAACCTCCCCGTCGGCGGATGGAGGCTGCCTCGCTGCCGCTGCGTAACGAGACTGCTCCCACCCGTGGCCCGATCCTGCAGTGCATTGCGCAGACCACTGCCGAGCGATACGACCTGTCCGCGTTGGCAGTGATCCTGCGCCGTATGGGTGTGCGCTGGGACGAGGTGCCCGAGGGAGACCCCGACCGCGCGTTCGTAATCCAGCCGTGGAAGGGACGTGGCGGTGCAGAGCGGCTGATTCGGGGCAAGGAGGTGCGCCCCGAGGCTGAGGACGACGGAGACGATCGCGGTTTCGAGTACGGTGAACGCGGCGAGATCCTCGTCTTCCAATCGGGGAGCTTTGTCACTTGGGGTTTGACTGAGGAGGAAGGCCGCGCGTTCCTCCGCGACGTCATCCGGAGCAAGGGAAGCCGCGTCGAGCACGGCCGCCTCGCAGATGCTGACTGCGAGGTCGAGGAGGCCGACTTTGCTGTCGATCCCGAAGCGTGAGTGTCCCTTCAGCTCATTGACAGTACACCAAGCTTACGGCAGCGAAACACATATTCTGGGCAACCTAATCCTCCTCGGTCGTCCGCCAGAGCTGAAAACGTTCCCGAGCAGTTCACCAGCCCTCGCCTCCCTCCTCGCGCGCTACACCCTCAGTCTGTCGCTTACACGATCGTCGTCTCTTTCGGTCCTCGAGAACAAGCTAGACATGCACATCGCGTCTGTTTCGCTCCTTCCTCGTGCGCTCGAGAAGTTCGGTGAACAACCTCTCGGGCGCCGTGATGTAATCCGCAAGGCCGGCGAGCTCATGACCCTCCGCATGGCTGTCAACACGCGTGGCGGCGGCCTCGAGGATACCCCCGAGTTCTACTGGTCCGAACCGGAACTCGAAAAGTACTTTGACGCGATCGCCAACGAGTATGAAATGAAGGAGCGTGTCGAGACTATCAACAAGAAGATCGACTATGCGCAGGAGGTGCAGAACACGCTACGTGCGCTTCTCACAGAAGCAAGCGGGCACCGCATGGAAATTATCATTATCCTCCTCATTGCGGTCGAGGTGGTTTTCGTGAGTCATCCGAGAGATGGAATCTGACCACAGCTCCTCATCCGCGAGGGCCCCGAGCTGTACGAGGAACTCGTGCACCCTGTTATGGACCGGGTCAAGGAGGTGCTTGGGCCACTGACCAAGCCGTCGTCCGCGCCACGCGTACGTTTAGAAAGAGCTCAATTGCCAGAGCCCGCCAAGTCGTCGCCCGTGGCAGAGGACGACGAGCCCCAACGCCTTGTCTAAGCCATTAGATTCCATAGACGTCCATGGACGTGTATCATACCGCTCTATCTCTATCATGATATGTATACTACTGCATAGCGCGTGTTGGGAGGGTGTGAGCGTGCGATGGCACCATCGCAGAGCGTCGCTGGGGCACGCACGCCGCCATGTCGCCGTTCGAGGCGCGTGGGTTAAAGCCGTTTTGTACGGGTTAAGCTCGTTACACGCCCATACGCGTCCCGACACCCGTTGCGCCACCGCCCTGTGACTGCAGAAGCTTCTCCTTGCGCGCGCGTGCCTTCTCCATCGCAGCACGCTGTCGTTCAACATCAGCATGGGACGTGGTGGTATCGACATGCGCCGCAATATCCTCGGCTTCGCGGAGTTCGGCACTTGACAAAGCCGCCGAAGCTGCCGCAAGGCGCTTGTTGTTCAGATGGTTGAGGTAAGAGAGGTAAGTGTTCCACCCTGGCGTCAGCAGGTTCCGGGCAACGCGAAGCTGATCCGCTGACAACGTAGAGCTGCACACTTGCCATCCCAGGTTGCTCCCTCAAAGTTCGAGATGCTAGCTTGACAACAGTCGCTGCTGGCCTCTCCTCGCCTGCCCGCTGGCCGGCCCTCACTCCCCATCGGCGGCTTGGCTCGAAGGTTCTCGATTCACTCACCCAATCCCACACTCTGGCCTACGAGCAGCCTGTGCTGCAGTGGCACAAATGCAAAGTTGACCAATGCGGTCGGGCCAAACACCATCAACGACTTGGTGTAAACGGGAACAAAGGCCATCTCGAGTTTGGCCTTGACTTCGGTCGGACTCTTGCCCTCGAGGAACCCGTTCGCCGTCCAGAACACTGTTGTCAGCGGAAACCAAGCTGCCACTGTCGCTGACGCCTCAGCCTAGCCACTCACGGCACACAATAAAGGGGCCCCAAACAACCTGATCGAGCGCCACACGCGCCCCCAACGTTTTCAAACGCGACGGGAACTTGGCCCGCTCGAGGAGGTTGATCCAGTTATGCGCCAGCGGCGCGAACACGAAACACCCATCTGTCGTCAGCCCTCTCCCTCGGCTCCATATGCACAGAACATGAGCCGCGCGGCGCGGATCGGGTCCCAATTTTCTACCTTCTTGTCGTCGTCCCCATCTCGTTTGGACCATGGGAACGGCCGCCCTTCAATGCCGAACTGGGCGAGCGAGTCACCGGTCGCGAACAGACACATGCTCGTGATCATCTTGGTGCGCAGCGGGCGCGTCTGCAATGCTCCCAGATACCGCGCGAGTAGGCGTTTCGGCAGAGCCTGGCGGGTTGCTGTTCCGTTGACGATCGGCGCGGTCTTGACGCCCGGCGGGGGGGCCGGGACTCGTGATGGGCCCCCCTCGACTTTCGGAGTTACCGATACTGGTTCTATCGAGGAGGAGGACGCGAGGCGCGCGCCGTGTACCGCGGCCGCGTCGCGGGCAGAGACCGTTGGCTCTGGCATGTCTAGTAGCCTGGTGAGCGGCAATATGGGCGATGGAGCGATGGAATGATGTCGTCTGAGCGCCTCCTCGGTCTGGAGGTGGGGTTAGTCGTATCGGTTTGCAGATCGGCAAGAGCCGAGATTAGCCGGAAAAACCATCCAGATTATCAAGCTTTAGGCTGGGCAACGGAGGCTCCGCTGGTCCGTAACTTGTGCGGCTCAATGAACAGAGCAAGGTGCATATAGAGCTAGAACCTACGTTGGTGCTCGACGCCACGACGAGTCCCACATGGGCGGAAGGACGTTGACGGGCACTGGGCCCATATCGCTCACATGTACGGTGATCCCAAGCTGATGGTGTCACGGAAGCGACGGTGGCGTAGAGCGTTTACGCCGCCGGCGGCTCATCGACACAGCATGCAGCCCCTCGACGGCCGAGCACTTGTCTTCGAGCCCAGGTGGCGAGACGGAGCGGCCTGCCAGACTGGCTTCAACCTGTGTATTGAGGCTGAGTGTGGGCTGCATGTTGGGCTGCATGTTGGTTACCAGGGTATCCATGTTCATCGTCGGCATCGCTTTCTGCGGATAGAATGGGACGGTTGCTGTCAACGATAGGTGAACTTCTCCAGCATCGGGTGCGGTGTCACGGGAGTGCTGCTGTTGTTGCTGTCGCTGACAACGAGACCGAAGTGCGCCCGCTTGAACAGCTGAGGGCAAACACAGCCGAATTGCCACCACAACACGCCCTCCTGCCTTCTATATCATGCATGAATTAGGCCCAGGCCGACTCGCGCTCTCACAGTCCTTCCAGTGGCCGCCCTCTCCTCGTACAACAGTCTCGAGCTCGCCATCGTCTAAGACGTCGTCTACTGGAGGTACGGCTTGAGCTCGAGAAGACGCTTGCCAGCGGCATGAAGAAGCTCGTGGTCCTTGCAGAATGCAAAGCTAAGGTTAGTCAAAGCGCCCGCAAACAGCCGAAGACGTACCGAGCAAAGTTCTCGCCAATAGCCACGTGTTCCTCGCAGTAGAACTCTGGTATGTCAACACATGGCGCTCCAGGATCTGTGGAAGTTCGCTACACAACATGACTCACCTGAAGGAGGGATCGATACCACCTTGATCTCGTTTGCCATCCACCAGCACTTGGCAAAGTCCTTGCCGCGGCCCTTGCACGTCTCAGGAATGGGGTAGCCGTCGGGGATCTTGAGTCTGCTCATGTCGACAAGCACAAAGTACGAGCCCTCTGGCAGAGTGTACGGCAGGCCAAGCTGGTCAAAGTACGAGCAGAGGATGTCACGGCGCTCCTGGTACTCGGCCGTCTGGGTCTCGAAGAACTTGTGCTCGGCAGCGCCCTCAAGCGCAATAGCAGTCGCCTCTTGCATGGGCCCGTTGGTGCAAAACACAATGCGCGACTGAGCGGCAAGAGTGGCCGAGACGAGGGGCTCGGGACCAACAAGCCATCCAACACGCCAGCCCGTTGCCGCGAACGACTTGCCGCCCGAGAAGACCGAGAGCGTGCGTTCCCACATGCCCGGGAGCGAGGCGATGTGGAAGTGCTTCTTACCGTCATAGACCATGCAGTCGTATACCTCATCGGCGAGGACAAGAACGTTGTGCTTAATGCAGATCTTGGCGATGCCCTCCAGCTCCTCCTTGGTGAATACCTTTCCGACGGGATTGTGGGGCGTATTGACGATAATCGCCTTGGTCTTGGGTGTGAAAGCCGCCTCAAGCTCGTCGAGGTTGAGAGTCCAGTCGGCACCACTCGACTTGCCGCCGCCCTCCTTAGGGGGGTGGAGCGGCACGTACACGGGCTTGCCGCCGTTGAACGCGATGGTTGCAAAATACTGATCGAAGAAGGGCTCGATGAGAACGACCTCATCTCCAGGTTCGAGGTGCGCAGTGAGGGCCGCGTACATACCTGAACTTGTCAGTCTATTTCCTGGGAACTAGGCCCCTCCGCCGAGGCCACCTAGCCTTGTCATGAGCTGACTCACCACCGTTGGCGCCGGCTGTGACGACAATCTCCTCAGTCTTGAGCTTGCGACCCTCGAGGTTGGGGAACGTTGGCGAGTAAACGTCGCTAATGGCCTTGACGAGACGGGGACGGCCACGAGGGTGTGCGTAGTGGTTCACCATGATATCCTCGTCCATGGCCTTGTGCGCGGCCTTACGGATCCACTCGGCAGGCGCCCAGTTCATGAAACCCTGGCCGAGGTTGATGCAGTCGGGGGGCACGTTGGCCGGGCTACACAGTCAGTACATGTCGAAGCTCGGTCAGTGAACTCACGTGAAGATGGTCCACACATCGAGCTTGTGGGTGCCGCCTTCGAACATGCGTTCGGCCTGGGGAATCACCGTGTCGCGCGAGGTAGCCATGATGGGCGTTGTGCGGATGGCACGAGTGAAGACGGTGGGACTGAAAGTAGTGAAGGTAGTGGAAGCTCTCGCTATCCGGCACAACATGCACGAGTGGCTGAGAAGAGGAGGGAGTCTGTTTTGAGCTGGTGATCAGAGAAAAGCAAGAAGAGGAAGACTGTTAGTGGGCTTCGACTTGGGCTCGACGAACTGGGCTGCTAGGTTGCCCGATTAAGCTGGAACTGGGTTGCCCGGCTTTTGGACAGCTGGGCTGGGCACGCCATTGATTTCTGACAACGATCTATTAGCGGGACCAGAATGATCAAATATAATCCTTATGGTTGCGCACCTGGTCGAGCCGGATTGAAGGGCACGGATCGGCGCCGCGGGCGGGAATTGGCTACAACCTGGACAGCCTGACGGAGTTGGCCGGCGGCCCACTTTGATTGTTTCGACTCGGTTGCTGCTCTATCCCTTCTACTCTTGTGCGTACACGACTTGAACAAGAGCTACGAGATGAAGGACGAGCGATACCAATCCGGTTCAACAAGAAGCAGATGGCAGGGAGGTGTCAAGGCCACTCCGATATAGACAGCCGTCTAGCAGCCGTGACTGACTAAGCCGCTGCCAGACCGAAGGCTGGGAGTGCGATTCCTGTTCAAGATGTGCATTTTGATGACACACATGACTTCGGGGTTGTGACGGCTTAAACTCTCCTCCAATCAATACAAAAGGCTAAGGTAACGATACAATCCGACAAGCGCCACTCAAGCGGGATCTTGGTGAGGAAGGTAGGTGGAGATGGGAGAGTGAGATGACTGTATACTCTTCCTCGTCGCACCATCTCCATCTTTGATACTTCCCAACCCCTCCTTCACCATCCAACCACTTGGACCATCAGCGGTCCCTGCTTTTAGTCTCCCTGTCTCTGTGCTACCTGTTCTCCGCTGACCATGCTCCCCTTCACCTGGCACCCCACCTCGTCGCTCAGATCGACCGCTAACCCACCTTCCTCCGCCAGCTTACGTCCCGTATCCTTACCAACAGGCCCGGGATATTTGATAGACAACAGGGGTATAGGCGAACCACATGGTCACGGCGACTACGACAACTTGCTCGTAGGCATCTCGTTGTCGTCCCAAAGTCCGGTTGACGGTGGCCAACTTGCCACACTAGCTTCGAGCCCAGGTGACCAGACACATATACGAGGCCAGGTGCATGATAGAAGCACCTTCGGGGCCGTGCGCTCCCCTTCTTCTTCCTTTGCCAGGCCTCCTAGTCAGGTAGGCCGACTCTTGCCGATCTCACCAGCCACAGTCTTGGACGCAGCCGGCGTGGACGAGGAGGACGATACCGCGTTCTTCGAGCTTCTCATGAAGCGACGGGAGACGAGGCTCGACATTGAACTAGACGTCATCCAGCCTATCCAGGCGACCCAGAAGCAGCTGCAACTTGACAAGCCACCCGACAACGAACCCCACATTAACGACCCCCTCGACCTGTATTTCACGGCGGCGGACTACGTCGCTGGGGCGGCCAATGATGAGCTTTGGACAGCGTGAGTCGCTAACTGCCAACAACCGCAAGCCAGGTACAACTCACTTCTAACAGCTCAGGAGAGGCGACACCTGTGACAATGCACGGTATGCATGTTGCGTCCAACCTGCGCACTAACAACAAGAAGCCTTGCCATCAACTTCCTCGAATCGCTGATGCTCAACTTCTGCATCCAATTGCATTCCTGTCCGCATTTCTCTGGCTGCTCTGGATGCGGGAGCCTGAAGAGCTCAATCGGGTCAAAAGACCAAAGGGAGGAGTGCTTCGGTCTTACCATGAGCATGAAGGACCGGAAGACTGGGTGAGGGTGCGCTCAAGCGGTGTTTTAACAGCTCAGGGCCCTTCGAGAGCATTGCTTTCCCCACGAGCCTCGACGTGCACCCAAACGACCCGTGCTGTTGCACATGAGTTCGCAAGGGACTGAGCAGGGACTGATCTCAGCTCGTGTTCTCCTCGTAGCCTCCGTGCTGTATGACGCCATTCTCAGCGACATCTGCGTCACTCTGCGGTAATTAGCAACAGGAGCGTCTTTCTCCGGCTCACTGACGATTATAGTGACGTCTACTATCGGGATGTGGCGCTGTTCAACCATCAGCGGGTAGTCGACAAAGTGGGTTGGTTTTGAGGGTGTTTTGATAACAGATTGTCGACGACCTTGTCGCAACTGCAGGCCTCAGGCGCGACGACTTTCGTGTTGTATGTTTACCTTACCTTCTTAATCAGTTAAGCTGATGCCAGTTTGCGACTGGAAAGGGCCTCATGGCGTCCAAAGCAGTCAAGATCAAACTAACAACTGGAGAGGAACTTTCACTTTCTTCCACCACTGTACTTGGATCAACCGCTGTAATAATTGACGACTCAGCCTACTCTCATCCCTCGCGGAGAAGCAATCCAGTCGCTTGAGGCTCCTGACGGGATAGAGTGGATCCTCGTCGTCGAGAAGGATGTAAGGACATGTGAAAGGTTAGAGCTAACAGGACAGGCCGTGCTGCAGACGCTCTGCAGCTCTCGTCTGCTCGATGACCTACGCCTCGGACCAGGCATTCTGGTAACGGTGAGCTGAGAGCGCGACATTGCCTAACGAAAGGGTAAAGGCTTCCCCGACCTGTCCACACTTCAGCTCCTCCGGCGCATGGCAGATCAATTCCCATGCGCCCGGATCTGCGCTCTTGTCGACGCCGATCCCCACGGCATCGGCATCATGGCCGTGTACGCCTACAGTTCCAAGGCCAATCGATACTCGGAGGATCACTCGGGCCTTGCCCTCTGCAGTCGCATCGAATATTTAGGGTTCAAGCCGACTGAATGGTCTAGGTAGGCTGCCAGGCAGTTGGCTTCGCTAATCACCAGTGTTGCTCGATACGATGAACTCGTAGAGATGAGTGCGCGTGATGTGCAGCTGGTGAGTGTTGATTTAATCCCATTGGGGGAAAGACTGATCTCCAGGCGAAGAATTTGTGCGTTGACCTTGCGGACGTCAACCCTGAGTGGCGGTGGGTACTTGCAACTCATTGCTGCGCAATAACTGACAACAGGCGCGAGCTCGTGCAAATGCTTCACCTCAACCGCAAGGCCGAGTTACAAGTCTTATCTGGCCCTCCATCATGCGATGGATGGGCAGTGGCTGGAAGACGCTGTCTGTCTCTGCCTGGCTCCCCAAATCGCCTTATCGAGTACATCGTCTCTAAGCTCTCGCAGTCTAAGTGCTGTCTCCATCAGAAAGTATCTGAGCCGGCGCGTACAGACACGCTCGGACCATCGCGTCAGACGGCGTAATTTAGGCATTGTAGACGCGGTCCTCCACATGCAGTCCTGCATCCACTGGACGCAAAACGCTCTTGCCGCCGCTACATCCTTTGCAGGGGATACTCTTGACACTCTACACCTCCTCTCCCATGCGCGGCGAGGAGCATTCCATTGAAAATGGCGCCTTTATGGTGCGATATGCGACACACACATGTCAGAGACACTCTGCAGAGATCAACAGTGCCCACAGGTCCACAATCCAGTATCAGGTGCGCAAGCTCGCCACCCATGGCTCCCTAAGACCCGCCCTCGCTCAGGACTGCCAAAGAAGGAAACAGACCTTGCCATTGACAAGATAGATGTAGATGCTGAGCCTTTTCGCAGTGCAAGTTGCCTGCCCAATGCATGTACAGCACAGAAGGGCAAATGTGGACCGCGCCGCTCTCATGACGCACGTCTGGCCCATTCAGATGGCGGTAGAGCTTCCTGTGTCATCCATGTCATGCAGACTGGGCAAGCGTCCTTTCCCAGTCTTGTCTCTCACCAGCGTTCCCACCTGCGTGATCAAACGATGACAAGCGACTCGGTTTCGACTCGGCAAAGCATCCGCCAGAGTCCGGGTACCTGGAATGCGGGGTTGTCAGTCACCAGCATTCCTCGGCCACCCATGTCCCACGCACAACCCCCCGCAGCCAGCCTCTTCCTGTCCTCAACTCAACCAATCGACTCCCCACGCTCGGGCCTCACCTAATCCTCCATTCACCAAGTATAAAAACAACATCATGAGCACCACCTCCAACAGCAAACACAAGATGCAGTATGGTGCGTTCCTCCCCCCAGATCAGTTTGACATCAGTCCGCCTGGGTAACTCGGGCCTCAAGGTCTCCCGCCTCATCTTGTACGTCTGATCGATGTGGCCGCTAACAGTAGGGGATGCATGTGTGCGTCTGACTGTTGCAGAGAGCTCATGCAGCGTATGGTACACCGACATACCAGTCCTGGATCCTCGACGAGAAAACAGGCATCGAACACATCAAGCATGCCTACTCCCGCGGCATCAACACTTTCGAGTGCGCCCTATGTCCTTGGTGTGGCGAGGCTGACAGCAGCACGGCCAATGTGTATGCGAATGGGGCCAGTGAGATCGTGCTCGGCAAGGCGATCAAGGCGATAGGGTGCCCACGCGAAGCTGTTGTCGTACTCACCAAGTGCTACTTCCCGGTGGGGAAGCTTGGAGAGGCTGGAAGCGTCGGAGGCCCGGCGGACAAGAACTCACCAGAGGGCGCCAACGGGTCAGGCCTCAGTAGGAAGCATATCTTCGGGTCGATAAAGGCGTCACTTGAGCGCCTACAGCTCGACTATGTTGATGTGCTGCAGTGTCACCGGTGAGTCGGCTAGTTTGTGCAACAGAAGAGCTTGCCTCTCTTCTAGCTATCCCGCCCTCCCACAGTTCTACATCACTTGTGCAACCAGGGACACGTTGAAGGGAAGGACTGACACCAGCTTTGATTACGACACGCCGATTGAGGAGACGATGCAGGCACTTCACGATGTCGTGCAGGCGGGCTACGCGCGGTACATCGGAATGAGCTCGTGCCACGCGTACCAGTTCCACCAGATGCAGAGTGAGTCGGGCAGCGCACAAAGGAGGGTGAAAGGGACCAGTTGACGTCAGACTACGCTATCAACAATCGCCTCACGCCGTTCATCTCGATGCAGAACTATCACAACGGAGTGTACCGCGAGGAAGAGCGCGAGATGGTGCCGACCCTCAAGGTCTGTGTCAGCTACATCTGCTCGCGGAAGTAAGCTGACAGCAGGTCTTCGGCACAGGCATGATCCCCTGGTCCCCCCTCGCACGCGGCTTCCTCACGCGGCCCTGGGACACCGAGGAGGGTATCCGTCAGAAGACGGATGCGGCTTATAAGGTAACTAATGTTCCCAGCAGAACGCTAGGACAATGCTCATGCCAGACCCGCAAGCTTCATCTGCCGACAGACGCTATGAAAGCGATCAATGAACGCATCGCCGAGCTGGCCAAGAAGAAGGGTGTGGGCATGGCCCAGATCGCGCTCGCGTGGCAGCTCAGCTGCGATTTCGTCACTGCTCCGATTGTCGGGAGCACACGCCTCGAGGCGCTCGACGAGCTCATCGACGCTGTCGACATGCGCCTCACCCCAGATGAGAAGGCTTACATAGATGAGCCATACGTCCCCCAGGCTATCATCGGACACACTTAAAAGTGGCACAGAGGAGATGCAGATGCAACATAGTCGAGTAGGAAGGTGATAGTGAGAGGTGAGGAAGCGAGCCGCGATGATCTGATTGGTTCGATCTTGATTGTCTGTCGTGGGGACATACAGGGTTGCGTGTGCTTTATTGAATGGGTCTACTACCGCAAGGTGGCAAACCTCCACCATGCCACGTGGCCCGCGCTCGAGTCACTCTACAGACCGTAGATTACATCTCCCCCAGTAGTCTATTATCTGCATCTCATCATCACTCATCTGCAACCCGTTGCATTAGCCCGTCTGTATCAAAGACTGCAAGGCCGCAAGCCCGGGCAACATCTGGTGTAGAGTAAGTCCCACGGCATTTACATAAACCCAACAAGTTCGTGTTGAGTCCGCCATCTACCCAGGCGGCTACCCGGCCACAGTCACGTGACTGACGCCCTCTCACCGTAGATTACTTGCACCTCCAGTAGTCTACTCTCTGCATTCACATCATCACTCATCTGCAACCCCGTTGCACTAGGCCGTTGCATCCCAGACTGCACGGCAGCCCACAAGCCCGGGCAACATCTGGCGTAGTGTAAGCCCCACGGCATCTACTCAGATTCAACAGCTTCTAAATAGCGGAGGGGGTGAGCACATACCTTATATGCACATCGCCTTTTACTATGCGCATCAGTGTTCCCGCCCCGATATCTCCGTTGTTCGAATTTTTCACAGAACTTTGTCGAAGTAATCCCTTTTTGCATTCCTCTTCTGTTGGAACCAAACAATCCCGAGACGCAACCCAACTGTGCGCACGCTTTTCGCGACGCATGCCCTCATCTCACATGCGACCGTGACACCGGGTTCATTTGAACATGTTTGCATTATATGCTCCTGTCAACTTTTCTGGTTTCTGACCGGCACCTCTGAGGCTTTGACGTCCATCGTTAATGGTGCTCTGCTGATCGATTACACTGTGCCGTCATTACTGTCACCTTCCTCCTCGCACCTGTGTTAGTCGCGTGAAACCTTAGCAACCAGTCTAATCAGTCTCGGCATCCCTCTCGTCTTCCTCCACCAATGTTGTTCCCATTTATAGTCGATTCCCCTCTCTCAGTCTCGTTTACTTCTCCTCCTTCTTCATCTCATCACATCCTTTACCCTTCCCCTCACTTCTCAATACCTGTCTTTAACCCCAACCCCTCTATACCCTTACCCTACTTTATCAACCCCACGGCACCACCTCCAACCCCTTGAGGTTCTTCGTTAGAAATTATACTCGCAGCACACCTGTCGCCCGCCATGCCGATGCCCTTCGGCCAGTCACAGTTCCGCCGCACACCCGCAACATATGTTTCTGACCCAGCTACACTCTTACATGCGGCAAACGCTATCGCCAACGCTAGACGCGTGAGTGCTTCTTCTTCACCTTCCTCTCACAGACACCAGGTGGCGACCAAGAACAAGTCTAGCGTTGTTGTAGTCGGGCCGTTCGAGACGCAGGTCTACGACTTCTCGTCTGGCAGCGACTCCGGCTCGTCATCGTGCCGACCTTCTCTCCACATCACTGCCTCTTCCGGCGAGGGTACCGCGTCATCACCCTCGACCTCTGTCAAGTGGCCTGGTAAAACTATTACCGCGAGCAACCTTCTCGCTCAGAACCCCGTGCTACCGGACTGGGTGGAGTACAGCAGGCCCATCGAGGACTTTGACGGAATCGACATGGGCAACGCCTCGGAGACCGACTGCGAGTCTACTCTCGAGAGCCACCAGTTCAAGTTCAAGGACACGGGAGCGGACAATGACATGTACAACGCCGGCCCAGACGAGGAATGGAATCCACTCTACGTAAGCCAATTGGAAGTGCCAAGTTCATGTCCAGCTCCAGACCTTTCATTACCAGCGGCCGCAGTCTGCTGCTCCCGCTGCCTACTCACGCTCCCTCCGGAGGGAGGAGATCATTCCCGTCCAAGTGCCTTCCTTCGAGCCCAAGCTTCCCTTCGCCTATCCATCAGCTCAAATGAACCTCAGTCCCGTTCCTGTTCCCATGTTCGATTCGGTAACACGATCCAGTTCTGCCTCGCACGACGCAGTTGAAACCAATGACCCCGATGCCAGCAACCACTCCGACGGTCTCCTCAAGGTGCAGAAGGCCTCGATCCTCTACACCGGCTCGTGCACCGCGTGCGAGTCTACTGCCGGACGCATGGTCCATATTCTTCCTTGCGGAGTGAGCTAGGTCGGTGTAATGGCGCTGACCCCAGGACCTCGCTTGCCAGTCATGCTTCTCCTCCAGTGTGGCTGCCGTCTCTGTTTCCCGCGGACAGTCCAAGTGCCCCGCCTGCCTCGAAGTTGTAACCTCTTTCCAACCTTACAATGGCAGCCGCCCCATTCCAGTCAAGCCAGTCCAGCGGCGTATTAGCCAAGGAGAGCTTTCAAAGCCCGGGCAAACTGTCGTCATGCGCATCGACAATGTTGCCTGGGATGTTGAGCCCCACATCGTGGAGGATTTCCTTCCCCCCAACACCCTCCCAAGTAACCACCCTCATCCGATCCACATCTGTATAGATCGCCTCGATGGGCGGACCAAGGACTATATGGTTGGTTGACGTCACTTGTCCCAAGCTCACAGCAGTATGTCGAGGTTCAGTCCATATTGGCAGCGAAGCGGGTGCTCCAGAAGTGCCAGAACACGTACATGTCCGGTGGTCGTGTCACTCGTGGTCGCAAGCGTGCAGTGACCATCTCCATTGTCACCCACGACGAGCTCCTCAACGAAGTGAGCTCCTCAAAAATAGCCGAGGCTGATCATAGCTTCGTCCTGCAGGAAAGGACGAACTCATTTCCCTCCTTGACCTGTGCGTGGCCACTCTGTCAGCGCCAACCCCCACAATGCGCATCGACTCGAAAGGCCGAGGGCGCCTCCATGCCGTTGTCAGCACAAATGGCAAGGTCCACTATATCAAGTACCGTCACGCGCCATTCCACGCTCTGACGAGTATTCTGTGCAAGCTGCGGGGGAAAGACTCGCCAGCCTACTGGGACCTGTTCCGTGAGGTGTTGAATTGCGCGAGCTGACAGGAAGACGTGGCCTCTGGGGCCCTGATCGCACTCTCGAGTTCGCTCAAGGTCCAAGGCATCACCGTCACTTATGCCTCTGACATTCGCCTGAAGAATCGACTACTTGTCATGTTTGACCGCTGCTTTGGCGAGGCAGCACGTCCCATTCAGCTCTAGGCAAGTCCAACTCCTCAAGTCCCCTGTCCCTCTATGTATACAACAGGAGCCCGAAAGCTCTTGAAGATACGACCCCTTACGATTCCAACGACACGACTGGCCGCATTCTTGCCAGCTCCTACGAAAATGAAAAGTCCCTGTCTTTGTCACTTATTGATGTAGCCGTAGTGCGTGTAGGACTAGCCATGCATTCATATTCTTGGATCTTGCATCTCGAATAGCAGCTGGTGTCGGGCTGGGTAATCAGCTGAAACACACAGGATCCGTGCCTAGGGACATGAGTGGGAACACGCAGCGGTCTGTGCCCACGTGGATGTGACCGAGGCCCATGCTCATCGAAACGCGACCACCGTGGGCTTCACTTCACGTTCATCCAACTTCTTCCCCGCGCTCGCAGCCGGTGGCCACCAATCCCCAGACTCCCTCCGTTCACCGCCGCTAATCCCGTTTGACTTCTCGGGAGATCCTCCGTCCTGACTACACTTCGCAGCCGAAACCGACGTCCTTACTACCGACCCACCGCTTCTCGACGCGTCGCCTCCTTTCGACGACATGTTTCGTAACCTCCCCACCTTCAAGTCGCTTCCACAAGCGATTGGGCTCCCCTTCCTCTCATCATCAGAAGATGCCCAACTAGCATTCAAGGCTGGCGACAACGGCCTGAAGCGCCTGTCTCACGGCGATGTTATCCCCCTCTCGGAATCAAGTTACTGGTCGCAGTACTGGAGCGTGTTCAACTCGGCGGCCGACGTCTACTCACTCCTCAGTGTACAGGACGTGAGGCAGGCCCTTCGATCGAACCCGGAGAACGTGGCAAACCTCGTCCAAGCTCTCGCGCATCACCTTTTCACCCTCCTCCCGTCATCTGAGTTCCCGTCCTCGACGCCACCAGAGACCGGTGGTTTAAGCTCGACTGCGCAAGCGCTCAACTGTCTGCGTGTGCTTGGACGTGTGCTTGTGGTTGTGTATGAGGGCGAAGCCGATGACACGGGCAAAGCGTGGGCCGACAAGTACCTGTGGAGCCGTGGGCGCGCGTCACCGCGCAGCGCTGTCGGCGTCGTGGAGGAGGCCACACAATTCTCGCTGGGCGACGACGACGACGACGAGCAGGTCGCGAAGACGGAGGAGGTGCCGTCCTTCACGGCTGCGCTCGACGAGGGCGAGCTGGAACATCCCCTTGCGGGACCTCCGACGAGCGGGCGCGATGGCGCACCAGCCGAGGAAGGCGAGGAGCTCCCATCGCTCGCAGACCGGTTGTTCTCATGCGTCATCGACATGCTGTTCTGTGCCGGCTTCACTGTCCCAGACTCGGTCCGCGGCGAGGACGGACAGGGCGACAAAATCAACGTGGGTCCCTGTCGAAGCGCACCACTAACACCAGTACGTCATCTGGGAGAAGGGCGTGGGCTCGACGGTTAGCATTGGGAGCACGTCCGAGCTCGATCGGAATAAGATTGAGGTGCTTCGCTTCCTCATAATCCTCCTCTCGCAGACGGTGTACACGTCCCCAACGGCACTCGCGACGGCTACCAATGAGCCACTCGAGCACCTGACGCACGCGCTCGAGCGGCGCCTCGTCCTATCACTGCTCTGTTCGCTTCTCAACACGTCGCTTGCACCTAAGGCGGGTGGAGTGCCATACAACCACCTCGTGTTCCGCGCAGCTGAGGAGCGACACACCATGGTACGCATGTGTCTCATGACGCTCCTTGTCGCCCTCGACTACCGTTCGTTCGATAACATCACCCCGACGCCTGGCACGCCAGGCGGACCAGCAGCTGAGAAGGATGACAACGCGTTCCGCTTCTTCATCTCCAAGCTGCACCGCAAGGACGACTTTGCGTTTGTGCTCGGCGGCATCATTGGCATTCTGGACGAGCACATGGCTCACAGCAACAACTACCTGCCGGGCAGCAAGAAGCCAGTACCGTATCTGCCTGAAGCTTGTAAGTGGACGCAGTGACTCATGACAGTGCAGCGCAGCGAGCTAACCCCAGTCATGCTCTTGTGGCGTCTCGTTGACCTTAACAAGCGGTTCCGCGCGTACGTGTTCGAGAGTGGCAAGGCGATTGACGTCGTCGGCTACATCCTCATTTGCTGCCTCGAGTTCAAGAACGACCCTGCGCAGCATGGTATGCTTCGCCTCCTTGCGTACCTCTTGCAGACACTGTCGGCCGACCAGGGCTTTGCTACCGCCATCAACCAGCCACTCCGGCAACCCGTGCCGGCCAAGTGGGCCGTGCAGGGCAACGCGTCCGACTTCATGATCGTGTCGATATACAGCATCGCGACGACACCAGGGCTCAACACCCTGTTCCCGGCGCTGACAATCTCCATCACCAACGCCGCGCCACACCTGCGTAACATTGGCGTACAGGCATCGACGCGGCTTCTACAGCTGTTCAAGGCGTTCTCGGCGCCACACTTCCTTCTCGCAGACGACAGTCATCCACGTCTTGTGTACTACTTGCTCGAAACATTCAACGCGATCATCTACAATCAGCTCAACGAAAACCCAAACCTCATGTATGCCATCCTGGTCGCCCACGCCGACTT
This sequence comes from Cutaneotrichosporon spelunceum, assembly GCA_030805415.1. Taxonomy (NCBI): domain Eukaryota; kingdom Fungi; phylum Basidiomycota; class Tremellomycetes; order Trichosporonales; family Trichosporonaceae; genus Cutaneotrichosporon; species Cutaneotrichosporon spelunceum. The sequence goes on from BTCM01000001.1 coordinate 2,430,618, forward strand.
CCAGCGTCTCGCGACGTTCACTTTGCTCTCGGGCCTGCGCGAGATTCAGCGCAAGAAAGCGCTGCGCGCCAAGGAGGAAGAGCGTAACACGCCTCCGCCGCGTGGGCTCGTACGCACGGACTCAGAGTTGGCAATGCTCGCAGAGAAAGCGGCACTTCTGGGTCGCGAGATTGATGGGGACGAGATCGACGACGAGCGGTCCGCTTCGCAATCCCATTCACACCGTGGGTCCGAGGACAGCCACGCACGTATCGCGTCGCCCGCGCCGGGCCAAATGTCCGAAAAGGCGCGCGGCAAGATGCGCGCAACGTCCCCACCTCCGGACGAGGGTCCCGTCAGCGATGACGACGAGCTCATGTCCGTTGCGGCCGCTGGCATCGGGCCCAACGGCTATATCCCTACGCAGGAGTGGGTAACGAGCTGGCAGAAGGGCCTGCCGCTCGACCCCGTACTGGTGGCGATCTCCGAGCTCCTCCCAAAGATCCAGGACAGTCAGCCGCGTGCGGCTGGCCCGAGCTCCAAGGTTCTCAACCTCCTCAAGGAGGTGGACTTGACCGACGTGCTGCCGCCAGCCCCACCTTTCGTGCCCCGCAAGTTTACGTGGTCAACCCAGTCGTGTGTGTGGCTCACAAGCTTATTATGGGGCGATATCTACGTTGCCGGGATTGCGACGGGTGTCTGGCGTGACACGACGGTGCGACTGTTTGGGGTTAAGCAGGCACCTGGGCCGAAGCGCGCCGCGCAGGTCGATCGCGTGCTCAAGATGTTTGGTGTGGCGTAACGAGAGAGTCAGGAACATGGCAGCGCGAGTCAGACGAGGCTATTACGCTCGCGGAGCTTGGGCGAAGAGTGCTTGCAGGCTTGTAGACGTGCATGATGCATGGCAGACTGTCTGGACTGCGAAACGAGCAAGCACATGTAACCTTACGGATGGTCCGTGCCGAGGGTGGTGCCCCACTCTGAGACACACGTGATGCCTCCGTCATCGCCCACCGGCGGTCTCGGTAACGCTGTACCATCTCCTTCCTTGTTGTCCACACGACATCTTGATAGGGAAGTCAGTACCCCCACTTTCTCTCTTCTCTCTCTCCCCATCGTTCTCTCACTGCTCATTTACACCATGCCCGCCGCCGACCCCAAGTTCCTCAAGTACGTCGACGACCACGAGGACGCGTTCATTGCGCGCCTCAAGGAGGCTGTCGAGATCCCATCGTGAGTGCAGGCAAGCGAACTGGCCAGGAGTAGCTCAGCATCATATTCTGAAGCTGACGACAGTGTGTCGGGGAACCTCGAGTAAGTCGTCTTTCAGCTTGCGTCCACCGTTCTTTAGCTTCTTGCCAGCAGCAACTTGCCCATCTTGCGTCCAGGCTTTGTCGCCTTGCTGGCTCCCCATCTTCTACTCATGCCACACCCTCCTCCCTGCATCTTGCACTTCGACTACACCCTCTGTGCTATTCGGCCCTCCGCTCCCTGCGCTGGCACTGGCTTCCCCCGTTCACTCACTCACCTCAGATACGTACAGGACGTCGAGCGTATGGCCGACTGGCTCGTGGCGCAGCTCACCGACCTCGGCGTCAAGGCTGAGAAGCGTGGGATCGGCAAGCACGAGCTGGACGGCAAGGAGGTTGACCTCCCGCCTGTGGTTATCGGCTCGATTGGCAACGACCCGGCCAAGGTGGGTGCTCATCCCTTCCATTCACCTGCTCTCCTTCCCGCTTGCAGCATCTGGCCCTCTGCCATGCTCCACTCTCTGCTGTGTTCTCCCTGACGGCAGAAAACTGTCCTCGTCTACGGCCACTACGACGTACAGCCCGCCCTCAAGGAGGATGGCTGGGACTACGAGCCTTTCACCCTCACGCCTGACCCTAAGACAGGGCGGCTCTACGGGCGCGGCTCGACCGACGACAAGGGCCCGGTTCTTGGCTGGCTTAATGTCGTCGAGGCGCACAAGAACCTCGGTCTCGAGATGCCCGTCAACATGAAGATGATCTTCGAGGGCATGGAGGAGAGCGGGTCCGTCAACCTCGACAAGTTTATTGAGAGCGAGAAGAACAAGTTCTTCGCCGGCCTCGACTGCATGTGCATCTCGGACAACTACTGGCTTGACACCAAGACGCCGTGCCTCACGTACGGCCTGCGTGGCGTCAATTATTACGAGATCAAGGTGTCGGGACCGGACCGCGACCTCCACTCGGGCGTGTTTGGTGGCACCATCCATGAGCCGATGACGGACCTGATCCTTCTCAGTGAGTGGCGATAGAGGTGGACGCGTAGACTGGAATGAAGGGTCCGCCACAGCTTGGGTGTGCGCATGGATCACCAGCGACAGCGAGCTGCCGTGCGGTTCTGCGTCCCTTGTTGTGGGTGACGCGTCGGTGACCATCTACAGTTGGTGCAGACGACGGGTATTGATCAGCTGGTGCAAGGGTCACTGCTTGCTCGCTGTTCTCTCTTGTTTTCACCGGACTCGTGGTCGCACTGGCTCGACTCGAAGCGATCCCTTTTTCTTCAGCTGACACCAGTGTCGAAGCTCGTCTCCCCCAGCGGCGAGATCCTCATTCCTGGTGTCAAGGAGCTCATCGCGCCTGTCACCCAGGACGAGCAGGAGAAGTTTGAGAAGATCCATTTCCAGATGAGCGACATCCAGGGCGCTGTTGGCGGCGACCAGACTCTCACGGACGACACGGTTGTCACGCTCATGGCCCGCATGCGCAACCCGTCTCTGTCGCTGCACGGCATTGAGGGCGCATTCTCGGCACCAGGCTCCAAGACAGTCATCCCCTGCTCGGTCAAGGGCAAGTTCAGCATCCGCACGACACCCAACCTCGGCGTCAAGAATACGACCGAGCTCGTGCTCAAGTACCTGGACGACGAGTTCAAGAAGATCGGTTCGAAGAACCGCTGCGAGGTCAGCCTTGGACACGGTGGTGAGCCGTGGGTCGCTGATCCGAACCACTACAACTACCGTGCGGCTCACAAGGCGACTGTCGCTGTATACGGACAGGAGCCGGACTACACGCGTGAGGGCGGTTCGATTCCCGTCACCCTCGACTTTGCCAACATCCTCGGCCTCAACATCTTGCTCCTTCCGGTTGGGCGCGGTGACGACGGCGCGCACTCGACCAACGAGAAGCTTGACAAGAGCAACTACATCAACGGGACCAAGCTGCTTGGTTCGTACCTGTACGAACTTGCAGCGGAGAAGAAGGACTAGGCTGTGGTGGGCCGGGCATCGTTAGTTGGATGTATCGTGCAGAAGGTGTGGAAGCGGGATGTGGATGACAGCACGGGCTGGATGTGGCATTTATGGACTTGAGCAGGGGACCCTGGCACGTCTTGTCGGCCAGGTGCCAGCCTGGCGATGTGTGCCTGGGAGAGCAGGAGAGCAATAACAATGGAATGACCCAAACGGTTCAGCGCCTTCCAAGGCACAACCCATTCCAACCATTCCAACCATTCCACCCTCTATCTCCTGCTTCATAAAACCATCAAAGCACCGCTTCGGCCACGACGCACGCGATGCCACCGCGTCAAGCTCCACTGCGGGCCGCTTCGCCCTTCCAGCGGCGAGGACCAGCCCTCATCCGCCCCTGGCCTCTCCTCCCCCTGGCATTAGCCGACATATCGTACACGCTATGGGCTGTGATGAGCGCGTCAAGTCCATCGTCGGCACCGTCCGAACCTGCCGCACTGTCTCCAGCCTTCTTCCCTTCCTTCCCCTCCGCAACTGCAATCCAACCCCCTTCCTTATGGGTACACTGGCGCTGGGCGGGCCTGGACTTTGGTGCGGCTGACGCCCCACCGCCAGCCTTCATCGCGCTCGCGCTCGCACGCGTCGCAGCCCTCCTGGCACTAAACCACTCCCGCTGGAGACAGCGAGGAGGATGGGTGCTCGCCCTAACTGGGGCGACACTTATTCTATGTGTCTGGGAAGTGTGTGTGGGGGTGTTGAGTGGGGATGGGGACAGTCTCGGGGTTGAGAGGGTGTTCCTCATTGTGGTGAGTGTGCCATGTGCAAAGCGGTGAAGCGGGGAGGAGTAGAGTGGGGGTGACGTATTCGAGGTCCAGTGGGACGAGGAGGGAAGGTGGCCATGTGTCGAGAGGAAGGATCGCTTGGCCATGTAACCCAGCACAGCTCGCGGTGGAGAGGCGCTTGTAGCCATGGCCTTCACTTCACAGCTGACACCAGACTGCTTCCTTCGCCGTGTCCGAGTTCGTGAGTCGACTGGTCACGCTGTGCTCCAGCACTCACAGTGCCTGGCAGCCTAGCCTCCTCCGACCCGCTGACCTTAGCTCCTCTTCCTGCTCCTCCTCCGCCTCTCCCCCGGCCGGACCTATGTCCTACGTCCCCCACCCCGCCGCTCCCCCTCCCTCCCCCTAACACCACGTGTAACGCCTTTCCCGACGGCGCGGCGCGCCACGCGTGAGCGCCCGCCCTTAGCACCACTCTTCGCGACGCCGATCGCCGCGGCAGTGCTGGTGGCTGACGCCATCTCCCCCGCCGAGGTAGAGGTTGCCCGGAGCCATGGTGCCATGTCAAACGCGACGAGCATCACCTCCTTCGGGCCAGCAACGATTCGGTCACCTCGCTGGGACGGAGGCGAGCTGCCCAGCCCTTCACAGTGGGAAACGGAAGACGAGGGATACGAGGGATACGAGGGATACCGCACTAACGCGGAGTACTATGACGTCGAGGCCGGTGACACGGGGTACGAGACCGACGACTCAGATAGCACATCCACAGTGTCGGACAGCAGCATTATTGACCTCCCCCCTCCGCGCCCGTTGCAACCTGTAACACTGGATCCGGGACTTGCGGAGCTCGCGGATGCCGTCGAGGCCGCCGCTGGAGTTGTTCGGCGCTCGGCAAGTGCACGATTCGGGCGCAGCGCCGAGACGGCAGATGGGTACGGGACTTTTCCACGATAGTCGTCTCTTTCCATGCATAATGTTACACTTGTAATTCTTCTGCTGGCCTTACAGGCGGGCCTTTTCTTGTTGTCTCTCAACCCACTCGCCTATCACGTCGACGAGCTCGGCCACGCGCGAGTCAGTGACCCCGGCACGGAGGCAAACGCGCACTCTCTCCCCACCCGGCGGCACTGTAGGTGGCACAACGGGGCGCGCGATGAACCCCCGCTCGAGCAGGAACGCGGACAAGGCGTGCGGTGTCGGCGTGAGCAGTCCCACAATCGGGGCAGACGGGCTTGGCTCGAGTCCCACCGCACCGGGAAACGGGACAGGTGTAGGGTCCGGCAGGCGAAGGAGGCCTGGCGATGTGCGTGCCAGCAGCGGCTCGAGGTGTGCATGCAGGCTGGCAATGACGCGGGCGAGGTCGGTGCGTTTCTGGTGTTAGTGGAGGTGGAGGTGGAAGGGCGAGGTGGCCGGATGAGCCGAGCGAGCTTGCCGGATGAGCCGAGTCAAGTGGGCGGATCGGAATTGGTTTGGAGCGGAAGCCAGGAACCAACCATCGTTGATTTCATTCCTAACGGGTGGGGTGACCAACTTTTGGGGGACCGACGCTGGGAACTAGGAATGGAATTGGGGCTGGTACTCACATCGTCGCCCTTGCTTGAGGCGAGGAATGTCCACACGGCCTCGAGGGCGAGGACGGTGCTGAGGGGCATTGCAGTTGAGAAGATGAACGGGCGTGCAAAGTTGACGAGGAAGCTGCGCACGGTTTCGGAGCAGAGGAGGAAGGCGCCGGATGCGCCTGCGCCCTTGCCGAACGTCATCAGGCGGACCGTTACGCGGTCGCCCAAGCCTAGGGCGTGGACGATACCTCGTCCGCCGGGGCCGTATACACCTGTTGTATGCGCTTCGTCCACGACGACGCACTGCTGCGCGCGGGGTACGTGGGCGTCAAACACGTCCAGGAAGGCGGGGAGGGGCGCAAAGTCGCCGTCCATCGAGTACAGGCCTTCTAGCGCGAGGAAGATTGTTCCGCCTCTGATGTCGAGGGATTCAAGGAGGCGAGCGAGCGCGGTTGGGTCGTTGTGCGCAAACTTCAGCCTTGAGGAGGAGGGAAGCCGCGAAGACCGCATCCCATCGTGTACCGAGGCGTGGATTAGCTCGTCGTACACTACTATGTCGCCGGGCTGCGGGACTGTGCTGAAAAAAGAGACGTTGGCATCCCACCCGCTGTTGAAGAGGAGACCGGGGGAGTTGAAGTGCGCGGCGAGGCGGGATTCCAGCGAGCGGTGTGCGCATGTTCCGCCGCTTAGGAGGCGGCTGCCTGTTGAACCGAGGATTGTTTCGGCATTAGAGAGGCGGGAGAGGTAGGACTCGCGCAGGTCGGCGTCCGTCGTGAGGCTGAGATAGTCGTTTGAAGACTGGAGTAAGTACTGAAGGGAAGGTGCTAGAGATGGGCCGTGGTTGCCATCCCGACGATCATGTCCACTCTCCACGCGTCTGTTGCGGATGACTTACAAAGTCTGTAAGATCCGAGGAGGACGAGGTGTCATACTCTTTAAGGGAGCGGAACCTCCCTTTGCTCTTGCGGGCCGATAAGAGGGCGCCCAGACGTCGGTCGAGTTTGCATTCACCGCTCATGATAAGGAGAGATGGTAGATTGCGAGTTTGTGGCCGGGGTCTGATGTGTCACAGTCAAAGTGGGGTAATTGGGGAAAAGGAATGTACCGTATGACCAGGCCCAAACCGGCGCCTGCTTTTGCATTAACCGGCACCAAAAGCAGGCGCCTGACATGGGCGTCGTCTGTCGGCTAAGGTTGCTAACCCGGCCATTCCTTTGGTTCACGGAGCCAGGGTGCGTCTGCAGCTTGGTCCACGTGCTCCAAGATGCTTCAGGGTGGGAGGATCTGCGGCAACACGGAAGACGGAAGAGACACGGAAGAGGAATTCGGGGCTAGCATCCGAGGAGGCCGACGCCGAGCGGTAAAAGGAAAGGACGGAATAAACGCGTACGGGAGCGGTCGGAGTGAGGTCCCAGACTTGGACAGGATTGGTTCAGAGTGACAGAAATAGATGATAACCCTTGAAAGACTCCAGATAAGGCAAAGTCCAGATCCTCCCTCCACCCAAACCGCCGCCTAGGCCCCTGGTCTACCTTATCTGGCAACCACCTCTGTGATTGGCTCCTTGGAAGCATGACGCGTCCAGGCGCAGTGCGTTAAACCTGCCGGGGTGGGAAATCGTAATGGGTGGCAAAGAGATAGTGCAAGTAATGGAATGTATTCTTATCTCCCAACCTGCGTAATGTGTATTGCAATCGAGATAGATGCAATTGAGCCACTCACATGCTCTCATTACGGCGGCGCGGGCGCAGCGCGGGCCGGGCCGGGCGGACAGCTATCACAACCGAGGCACTCGACCTAACAGTGTCTCCTCGACACGCCTTCATCCGCGGGCCATCCCCGGCGGTTGCGCTAATCGGCCTGTCGCGACCCCCACTGCAGGCAGCCATGACAGAATTTGTCGGCGCCGTCACCCTGGTTGGAATCCCCCCCTGTCAGTGGCTGCCTCCTTCAGATTGCCGCCTTCTCGGAACAGGACGGATCGGGTGGAGTTAGATAGACGGATTCATACGGGGAATGGCTGGCGACCGGCCCCACGCTGCTCAATGGTTGTCCCAGAGACGGCAGTCGAGATGTGCGCGACGAGCAGTGTGGTGCGGGCAAGGCCAGTGCTGAGTCGACAAGCCACAGATAAGAGCCTAGACCTGCTCTCTCCATCTTCCGCTCCCTTCTCTAGATCAAAGTCTTTAAAGCAGGAAGGATTTCTCGCCGATCAACTCTAGTCTCGCTATCATCCTACTTCATTCCCACTTGCTCCATCTAGCCGTCCCGCCTACGTCGTCTCATTCTAGCCTCCCAAGCGACCCGGAAGACTGCTACAAGACTTGCTTGCCAAGCGATTCTACCTCGTTATCTCCCCTCGTATCCCATCGTCCGTCTGCAGACTACAGTCCCTTCGGGCCCGGCCCCATCGCGGTTCTACCCACCACACACTCCTTCGCCATGGTCAACCTCACCTACGGTATCATTTCCCCTAACCCGGACGGGACATTCACCTACAACGAGCTAGGCACAGATATAGTCTCGACGCTGAAAGGCGAAACCAGTGTCTATGACCCAGGAGATATCGCATGGGTCCTTACAAGTACGGTGCTTATCATTTTCATGGTACGTACTGGTGTCACCGCGCAGTGAGCAGTACGCGATACTAACAACCAGATCCCGGGCCTGGGTTACCTCTATTCCGGCCTGGCACGACGCAAGAACGCTCTCCAGCTCTTGCTACTCTCAATGCTCTCTCTGGCGATTGTTTCGTTCCAGTGGTTCTTCATCGGGTACTCACTGGTGTTCTCCGAATCCGGTGGCTCTTTCTTCGGTGATGGCCGCAATGTTGGCTTCCGCAACGTCCTCGAGCGACCAATTCCAGAATCCAACGGCAAACTCCCCGAAATCGTCTTCGCCACGTACCAGATGATGTTTGCCAACCTCGTGCCCGCCATTCTTCTCGGTGCCGCAGCCGAACGTTCGCGCACCCTCCCTGCCATGCTCTTCATCTTCTGCTGGACCACTCTTGTCTACGACATGCTCGCCCACTGGATCTGGAGTGTCAACGGCTGGGCAGCCAAGTGGGGTGTTATCGACTACGCTGGTGGTGTTCCCGTCGAAATTGCTTCCGGTATCGGTGGTCTCGCATACTCTTACTTTATCGGCAAGCGCCGCGGATACGGCACTGAGCGCCTCATGTTCAAGCCCTCGAACGTCTCTCAGATCACCCTGGGCACTGTCATGCTCTGGGTCGGCTGGATGGGTTTCAACGGCGGCTCTGCGTACGCCGCTTCGCTCAAGGCCACACTCGCCCTCTTCAACACCAACCTTGCCGGATCCGTTGGCGCCATTACTTGGATGATCATGGACTTCCGCCTCGAGCGCAAGTGGTCCATGGTCGGCTTTTGTACCGGTGCCATTGCCGGTCTTGTCGCCATCACGCCCGCCGCTGGTGTCGTCGGCGCTCCTGCTGCCGCCCTCATTGGTCTCGTTGCCGCCGTCGTATCCAACTTGTGCACTGGCCTCAAGAATAGCATGCGTGTCGACGACCCAATGGATATTTTCTCGGTCCATGCCCTCGCCGGCATAGTCGGCACTATCATGACTGGTCTCTTCGCCCAGAGCTCAGTCGCTGCGAACGACGGCTTCAGCCAAATTCCCGGTGGCTGGATGGACCGCAACTGGGTCCAACTAGGCAAACAGGTCGCCTGGGTCGCTGTCGGCTGCGGTTGGACCTTTGTCGTCACCATTGCCATCATGTTCGTCATCAACCTTATCCCAGGCTGCAAGTTCCGTGCTAGTGAAGAGGCCGAGATTGTTGGTATGGACGAGGTCGAGCACGACGAGTACATTGCCGACTACGCGTTCTTCCGCCGCGACCTCGAGTACAACGCCGAGATGACCGCCGAGTATCATAACTGGCGCCAGAACAACACTGTCGGCCAGACTCTCCCCATGTGGCGGTCAATGAGCGGTGTCCAGATCGCCGACCGCCTTCAGCAGCAGCATGACCGCGAGCGCTCTCAGTCCCGGGGCCGCTCGGCATCACGCCCCACCCACCTCGCTTCCATGCCTGAGGACATTGAGCGCGAAGACGACCTGACCGCTCTCAACTCGAATGAGAGCGAGAAGGCCACAGCTTTCGTATCAGAGAAGCTCACGTCGCTTCCCCCCACCCCTGAGCCCGTGCCGACACCACCACCTGGCTCCTCACCCACTGAGAAGATGTGATTAGATGGACGTTGTCCTCGCCTGCAACGAGGGTGTCAATCTCCAAGAGTAACAGTAGAATCGGGCAGCCGCATGAGGCGCCCTTAGAACAATAGTAATCTAGCCCCCGCCTCACCATATCATAGGGAACCCTCCAGCATAGTTGTACATGTTCAATGCATATAGGCGTGCAATGCAGCTAGGGAGGGGAAAATCTGCCACTCTAACACATCGAGGCGGTCCCATAGGCCCTCCATCGTAGTTTGTCTCATCGTTCAGTTGGGGTGCATCAGACTTTGGAAGGCTTAGCTCCACGCCGTTCTATGCGGCTGCTCCTCAAGGTCCCTCGCGGGTATTTACAACTCGTTATCGGGCTTTCAGAACAGGTCTCGGGACTCGAGTGGGGCAGCGCAGTCGCATTGAGATGACCTCCTAATGGCATTACAGAACGAGCTAATCCTCTTTCAATTCCTGAAGTGGGCCCCGCCAAATATTTCGATCTGACAGAACAGTGGTTGTCACCTCCACTCCCCAAATGCTCTCCCCCGAGACCTCCGCCGCCGCCGACATGGCCGAGGACGAGGCCGCGGTGTGGGCTGACCTGCCAACGCCCGAGCACCTACCGGTGCGCACGACGCTCGAGGAGTTCGAGACTGTGAATGTGCTGGCGCCGCTGGTGCGCTGCTCGAAGCGTGAGCTCCGGACGGAGATGAGCCAGTATAAACAGGGAGCTGACCGCAGTGCCCTTCCGCCACCTCGTGTCGTTGTATGAGACGCATGTGAGCTGAAGCCCTCTCATTATTCCCGGTGGTTGACGCTAGATCACGCATACCCCCATGATCCTCGCGGAGGAATTCAGCCGGAGCCAGCAAGCGCGTGTGAGCGACCTGAGCACGAGCGCCGACGAGCGCGGCGTGTTCTGGATGGAGCCGCGTCGCCACCCGCCACGAGTTGACCCCGAAGCATTAGACGCACTTGCCGCGCTGCGTATCTCGGACGAGCGCGGCGCCGACGACCCACGCCCCGCCACCTACCCTCCCCCAACAGCAGTCGCCGTATCCAAGACGCTGCACGACGCACGCCCCACCTCTCGCCTCCCACCCAACCCCACACCGCCTACCTCCAACTCGAGACTGGTCCGCGGTGCTCTCCTCGCCCAGATGGCCTCGCCGAACGGGCCGAGCCTCGCGGACGCGGCCGAGCTCATCGCACCCCACGTCGACGGCCTCGACATCAACTGCGGGTGTCCGCAGCGGTGGGCGTACGCCGAGGGCATAGGGTGCGCGCTGCTGCGCAAGCCTGAGCTCGTGGCGGACATGGTGCGCTGCGTCCACGACCGCATGGGCTGGGAGTGGCCGGTCAGCATCAAGATCCGCGTCGACCCCGACCTGCGGCGCACGGAGCAGCTCGTGCGGACTGCCCTCGCGGCGGGCGTGAGCCATGTCACCGTGCACGGGCGCACGCGGCACCAGGCCTCGACCGAGCCTGTGAGCCTGGACAGGCTCGCGTTTGCGGTCGAATGTGTGCGCGGCGAGGTACCGACAGTCGCGAACGGCGACCTGTGGGCGCTGGAAGACGCAGACAGGATGAGGAGAGAGTGCGGTGTGCATGGCGTCATGGCTGCGCGGGGACTGCTGGCAAAGTAAGTCTGCTGCAGGGTGGGCTGACACAAGCCCGGCGCTGTTCGCAGGATACGACCGCACGCCCGTACATGCCGTCGAGAATTTTGTCAACCTGGGCCTTGACTACGGCTTTATCTTCTCGCTCTTGTGCGTGCACACAGGGACCTCGTTTCCAGGTCCGAGCTGACCTCAGCCACCGCCATCTGGCGTACATGGTCGAGAGCCACTTTGTCAAGCCCGAGAAGACGTACTTCAACGCGCTCTCCTCGTCCGTCCAGGTGATAGAGTACCTCCAGACGCGCGGATTGGACTTTGGCGCGCGGCGCAAGGTGCCGATGTGGGATGCCCGGCGAGGGTATTCTCTGTTATGAGGCGGCATGTAGGCGCTCTCAGGCAGCCGTGTAAGGCCGCACCGCGCTTGTCACGATATCTGGACTATGGCTGGAACCCATGCGCTCTACTGATAACATGCATCCAACTTAGTAAATTGTCATGCCGCCGTCGACGGCCCACGTTGCGCCAGTAACGAACGAAGCGCGATCGCTCAGCAGGAACACGATAGTGTCGGCCACCTCCTCGGGCATACCCGGGCGACCCATGGGCGTGCGTTCCGGCTTGCTCTCGGACTCGAGGAACGGGCGCGCGAACGGTCCCGTAGTCGTCGGCGTCTCGATAATGCCCGGCGCAACATTGTTGCTGCAGTCAGCATCCCATCTCCATCACGGCAACTCACATCCGCACGCCGCGCATGGCGTACTCGACCGCAACAGCCTTCGCCAGCCCAATCTCTGCATGCTTGCTCGCAGCATACATACTGGTCAGCGGGAGCGCGCGCGACCCCAGGCTACTCGCGACATTGACGATCGCGCCGCGCTGAACGCGGTTCGGGTTGATATCAGACGGCAGCGGGTCCTGGCGCACCATAGCCTTAACCTCGGCGTGCAGGCAGAGGAAGACGCCGCGCGCATTGATCCCCACCACGCGGTCCCACTTGTGTCAGCTCTTGCCTCAGTTGTTTCACTCACATCCGCCGGTTTGGCGTCCGAGAACTTGCGCGCGTCCATGATGCTGGCGCAGTTGGCCGCGTAGTCGAGCCGCCCGAACTTGGCGAGCGTGCGTTTGAGCATGTCGTCGACCGAGGCTGGGTCCGAGACGTCGGCCTTGAGCGCGAGGACCTGCGCGCCCGCCTTCTCGAGCTCGGACGTGATGCCACCTAGCGACAGGATGTCCGCTAGGACCAGCTGGCGAATGCCGTCGCGCACGAGGGCACGCGCGGTCGCGGCGCCAATCTACGTCAGCGCAGACGGGGTTGAGCTCACTCCTGACGCCGCGCCGGTGACTAGAGCTACGCCGTCGGGGTTGAGCATAGTGAGTAAGTGTAAGTGTAGCCTGGTAGCAGAGGTTCTTGACGTCACGCACACTGCCTGCATCAACCGAGGCTCTGACATCTTCAACTTGTGACCATGAGCAACTGTACGTCACAGGCACACCCAGAATGGAGACTTGGGCCCCTGGCATGATGTTGGGTTGAGGTTCCCTGGCATGCATTCAAAACATCATGAGAAGCAAAAGATTTTCGCTCTCTGTCGGAGAATTGAACTCCGGTCTCCCGCGGTCACAATTAATGACAAGCGAGCATACTAGCCACTATACGAACAGAGATACTGATACAATTTGTACATGTTGAATACCCTTATTACTTGCGGTGGCAAAGGTCCATCTTGCCACGTGGCTGTACTTCCTACTGTAGATTACGTCTCCTTCAGTAGTCTTTGCATCTCATCATCACTCATCTGCAACCCGTTGCACCAGCTGCCGCTGCACTAGCCCGTCGGCATCCAAGACTGCAAGGCTGCGAGCCAAGGCAACATCTGGCGTAGTGTAAGCCCCACGGCATCTACCCAGATCCAACAAGATTGCTTTCGGATTTTATAAATAGTAAACGAAGCGTTAGATGGCTCTGGAACTTCATCCATTGATCTCTCATTGGAATGCATGTCCCATTCCAGATCACGATAAAGAGATCATTCAATAGATAGAGACCAGCCCAGCCATTATCTTTGAGACCCTTCTGCGCACTGGTTCGGCTCTTAGCCCGGAAACAGATGAGACTGGACCTGAAGCAGGGAGTGGCAATGAAGACTTCCTGCGGAACGAAGGTTCTGAATCGCTGTGTTCGACTGGGTGTGTTCTAACACGCCCTGGTGGAGTGATACTGTAGAATGGAGGTAGAATGGATGAATGGAGTTGCACAAGTTTGCATGGGTTTGCATGGGTTTACAGGGGCTTGCGTCTGCAATGGCTTGCATGGCCGGCAGTGCTTTCGGAAGTGTGTGCACTTGGGTTCCCTTCACGTTGCCCTCAGTTTGGGTTGAACCTGGTCTGCACGGGGAGGAAAGAAAGCGACCCGAAGAGAAGGTTCCCTAGATGACGGGATCGTGCCTACCACCTCTTTCTCCATGAGAGGAGTTGGCACACGATATCATGAGATCCCTCGGCACATGCCGCTACCACCCCGAGTATTCCTCCTTCAAACCTCAAACTCAAGGGACGTGGAGCGCGGGGAGCTCCACCGCGGTTCCACTCGCGGCTTTTGGACAAGTATTCAGTAAATATATGAGGTGAGAAACTCTGCTTAATGAGATCGAATTGCGTCAAAATAACGGAGGGAACACAGCCAGTCTTCCCGTCCTCCCGGGCCAGGTATGCATACATACAAGGATTGCATAGGTATACACTTCACAAATTACAGTATAACAGCGCGTTGTACAGCACATGCCTACCTGTGTCATCCGCAGTCGTCTATTAGCTTCCTGCGACACACCATGCAGTCGTTGCTCTCACGCAACCACCTCCGTGCGCAACTGTCGTGCGATACGTGCCCACACGGGAAGAGCACGGCCGCATCGTCGCCCCGGTATTGCGCCAGGCACACCGGGCAGTTGGCGACGCGCACGCCCAGCACGCTCAGCTTGATCTTGACCTTGCCAGATGCCGTGACCCGACGACTGTCCACGACCACGCGCGCAGGGGCGAGGATCGCAAGCTCGGCCGGCGTCGCGCCAGGCGCCTTGGCAGGCCCGAGGAAGTCGATGATGTGGTTCAGGCCCTCGTACTCGTTTGCACTGCCCATGATGCGTGACGCGTACAGGTCGGCGTCTGTGACTTCGGCCCATCTCCTGTCTGCTTGATTGGGATCGGAGGATGCTGCATCTGGACCTTCGGGCTGAGGTGCCGAAGACACGGCACCTTCTGCGAGACTCGAGGTCGGACGCTCCCCCTCAATCAGCTGGCCCTGCGCATCAAGTCTCAGGCCAGCAAGCGTGCTCGACGATGAGGAGCCCCGACGCAGGGAGGAGAGATCGACGCTGAGGTGGTTCTGTTCATGGTCCACGCGGTCTGCGACAGAGCTACGACCGGGACCTGGGTCGACAACAGAGCTTCGACTGGAATCGCGCTCAGCGACAGAGCTGCGACGCGAGTCGTTTCGTGGTGAATGATTGTATTCAGCCGAGAGGCGGATCGGCGGTGAGTTGGGTGAGCTGGATCCCGCAGGTGTATTGATTGGGTTCGGTGGCGGCGGATTGTCACGTTGTTCACCCACGGTTCTCATCCACGGACGAGGCGGAATGGGAGGGGGTTCGCGGCGTCCACGAGGACGAGAGCGGACGACCGGGCGCGGCAGAGTGCTTGCAAGTCCGTTCGTTTCGTGTCCATACCTGGGATCATCAGCTGAAGAGGACGACACCAACGCCGGCGACTGTTGGCGGATGTCGGACTGCAAGTCTGGCCCGCTGTCGAGCTGAATGAGCGGGGTGGTGTTGGGTGTGGATGGTGTGGAACCTTGACCCTGTCGCAGTGGCGGAGGAGGCGGTGGCCGGCGCCCCTTCAATGAAGAAGGCGGCGGGGGTGGGACTGTGCGAGCAGTCGGTTGCGGATAGGGAGAGAGCGTCGAGGTCGCAGGTTGATTAGGGGACACGAGTGTGTCAGAAGGCACAGGCAGCCGCGGAGGATCCGACGGGATGAACTGGCTCTCAGGGCGAGCTGGTGGGAACTGGCTCAGTGGCCGCGACGGCGTGATGGGTGGCAGCTGAGGTGGCGGCGGGGTCGGGAGGTTCGTGCGACTAGGCCCAGGCGGTATTGGGAACGACGCAAGCATGTACTGTGTGTCTCGGTTGTGGGGCGGGGCTCGCTCATGTTCGGCGGACAGGCTGGGTTCCTCCTGAACAGGCGTCGCCTCCACGGGGCGGGGAGCCAACTCGTGGTCGTTGCGGGGCGGGGGGAGCAGAGGTGGCCAGTTGGGCATGGGTGGCAGAGCCGACTCCTTGACCTTGAACGGGAGGGCAGGCCAATCCTCTTCGGGCTGCCGTTCACGTTCTCTGTCCCGTGTGTCCGGTCCCGCATCCGCTTCGAGGTCAGCCTGCAGCGCTTCGGCAAGAGCCTCGTCGTTGGCAGTGCTCTGGTTCTCGCCTTCCTGCAGCACCAGTGCGAGTGCGTGATCCTGGCTTGTGTCCTGTTCCGAGCGCTCGTGAATGCTGGGGTCTATCTGGTGCTGCTGAGCGAGCTCGCCTGCCAATGATTGGCGAGTAGCAGTCGTGGCAGCTCCTTTCACAGACGTGTCAGCTCCCTCTTCAAGCAGCGCAAGTAGGGCAGAAGACGACTCCAGAAGACCACTCAGATCTGGCGTGGGCTGCTTCCCCTCGCTATTGATTGGGTCGAACTCCCTGATAACCTCCATCGTTTCGCCACTCGCGGCCACGCCCTTGGTCTGTTGAGATGTTGCGGCCGCATCCGTTGGATTGAGGACGTGCTTTGGCAGGTCGTAGAGGGAGTCACGACCCGAGGCAACCGATGACCTGTTAGATGTTACAGGCTGTGCCCGAGTCTCGCTAGCGTCTCTGCGCAACAGTTGAGCTTGAGACGGAACCACCCCACCTGGCGCTGGTGAGGACGACTCTGCAGACGACCTGTCAGTACCGACGAAGAGTTCGTCTTTTAGTGGCACAGGCGGTGGCACGTCGTCAGAGCCCATCCGGACGTGCGCTCGCTCTGGTCTCTGGGCGAGGGTTGGTGTGGGTGACACTGACACGATCGGCGATTGTGTGCCCGACGAGGAAGATGAGAGAGGAGGTACCGCGGAAGTGCTCCGGCTGTTAAGGGATGGGTTGCTGGGCACTTGGGGAGCGTGCGGCTTGGACGGTGTCCATCCTAACGGTTGAGACGGAAGGCCAAGGGGACCCAGAGTGTCCGAGGCTGAGGAACTGTCGCTTCTGTTTAGCGTCTGTATAGGATTTACCTCCACCGGCAGCCAGGTTGGCAATGGACTGTCCGGCACCGGAGTCTGAGGAGATTGCAGCGGGTGCAACTCTGCCGGCTCCGATCCCTCTGTGGGAGAACGATACGTCTTCAGAGCGACCGCGGTTGTCGAGCCTGTTCGGTGGTGCGCAGGGATGGCGGGTACCGGCGGCACATCATTCGATTGCGAATACGAACTCGATGACTTGCGAGGCCTGGGCATGGGCCGTGGGCCCGAGATGGAGCTCGAGCGCGACCTTGGTGCGTTGCTGTCAGTCGAGGCCGTGCGGCTCTGCCGACCCGACAGGATCTGCGTAGAGTCTGATGGACGTGGAGAACCCCTTATGGAGGTGGTCTCCGAAGGCTGTCTTGTAGGCGTGGGCTCAGCACCCGACGTACAGACAGACGTTGGCCTGGAAGGGGGCGGCAAATCGGGCACGTTGGTCAACCCCGGCGTCTTGTCCTTTTTGCCCATCGACGTGAGAGTACGGGGCCCATTCAGCTGTCTTGAGCTCTTGGAGTGGACAGAGCCAGAGCTGGAGCGTGACGGTAGCGGTGGCCGTGGGCCCCAGTTGGAGGACGACCACGCCCGATCACGCGTGTTGAGGTCCAATTTCGGCGGGGCTGAAGGCGACGAGGAGAAGACAGACGGGGGATCCGAGAGCACTGGTGTGAAGACCGGCGATCCGATATTAGACGCGCGGTTTATCGACGCTGATGGGGTCACAGTTAGGCGCTCATGCTGAGCTTCCGCAACCGGACAACATTCGTTCGCGTAGCCTTCATGAGGCCCAGCGAGTAGCGACGACTGAGCGAAGCGCGATTGGCGCTGCCGGTCTACGCCACGGAGACCCAGCCCGTCTGCCGTTGGGTGCTGGCCGTGCGGTGGGCTCTCGAGTACCTCTGTCGACGGGTGTACCTGATGCCTGTGCGATTGGGCAGGTGACGAGAACAAAGGCTGGGTAGGCGTCACGAATGCCCTCGGCGAGGTGCTCGCCAGGCGCGGCGGCGTGGTCATTTTGGGCTGGCTCTCCGCAACCTGGCTCACGGGTGTCTTAGACTTGGGCCAGGCTGTAGGGACGAGATCATATCCGGCACCCGGCTTATCGCCAGGTACGGGCCTGTCATGCAACCTCTGTGCTGGCAACGTCGGCTGTATGTTCTCCTCCTGTCCCGTCGTTGGCAGGCGCGCTTTCTTCGCGAGCACCTCTTTGGCCATAGCGGCAATCTCCTCGCGAGCTCCTATCCTCCCGCCGAGCCGTTGCGCCAACTCATGCCGCGCCGCATCGAGGTCGAGTGAGGACACAGGTCCCGCGACGGTAGCCTCGCGAAGCGCTTCTTCGATTTGCTGTCGGTGCATCGCTGCCGCCGCCGCCTCAGCGCGGCGCGCCTTCGCCTCTGTCTCCTCCTTCTGTTGTTCAGAGGTAGCCTCGGCCTCGGCGCGGCGCGATTCCTCTTCAGCGCGCTGGAGACTCTTGACGGCCTCTTCCTGGGCCTGACGTACGGCTGCGGCAGTGGCAGCTCGCCGCTCTGCCTCGGCTGCACCTGCGCGGCGGGCTTCTTCGTCCTCCTGGTGCCTACGAAGGCGCACTGCCTCCTCCTGCTGCCGGCGCTGGTGAGCAGCTTCCTCCTCTCGCCGTTGACGTGCCAATTGTTCAGCTTGACACGTTGCTTCAGCATGGGCTTGGCGTCTCGCAGTGGCGTCGGCTTCCCGGCGAGCTGCTTCCTCGGCAGCCCGACGAGTCTTAGCTTCCCTAGCTTCGCGTTCTGCTGCCTCAGCAGCTGTCCTCCGCCGCTCGTCCTCTTCATGCCACCGCTCGTCCTCTCTACGCTCGTCCTCTCTCCTCCTTTCCTCTTCTCTTCGCCTCTCCTCCCCTCTCCGTCTTTCTTCATCCCTCCGCCTTTCCTCCTCTTGCCTCCTCTCCTCTTCTCTTCTGCTCTCCTCACGTCTCCTCTCCCTCGAGGCCTCTTGTAACCGCGCGCTCGCGTCCGGGGTCGTCTCGATTCTGGAAATGCGCATCTCCAAGCGAACTTTCTCGCGCGCAACTCGCTCCACGAGGGTATACCCAGCGAGGATATCGGCGTTCCATTGTCGGCGACCCGGGTGGTCGTCCAGCATCTCCCCGTCTTCGGAACTTGACGAAGGTGCAAAGGACAGGGCTGTGTCAAAGTTCGGGACCATGGGCCCGGAGTGACGCGATGCGGGCATTGGGGCTGATGCAGATGTGGCTTCATGAGATCGTGGATGTGAAGGGTCTGGTGGTGGTAGGGGGGATTGCGGTGATGGAGGGGCTCGGAGTGGCTCTGAGGGTGCGGATGCGTCTAGAGGGCTGGTCAACGCGACATCAAACGACGGCGGCGGTGTCTCCGGTACAGGAAGCAAGCGCTCAAACGTCGGTGGCGCACGCAGGTTAGATGCAGTGGGAAATGGGAACGGTGGCGGTGGTTCTTCAGCCTGCGTCTCCACAGTGGGGATATCTGCTGTCAGTTCGTGAATCTCGTCGGCGTACCATCCCAGACGTTGAACCTGCGCATGCTAGCACCACGGGCCAGACCTAGTGCCCGTCCTTCTTCGACCGTGCTGACAGTATCAGCACGTGGTCGCCGGCGAATGGACTCCTGGACAGCGCGTAGCCTTCGCCGCGCTCGGGGTGCCTCCGCCCTCTCTGCCTCGCTGGGGTTCGGGTTTGGAGATGTGAGGCTCGACTGGCTGACATTGGGATGCGATCCGAGGCGCCCGCGCGACGATGTCCGCCCATATCGGAGGGGCTCGTTGGGTCGGCCGCCAGGCATAATGGCTGGCGGTGAGAGTAGGTTGGCCGCGTAACCCCTCGATGGCCCCGGCATCGGTGATGGTGAAGGCCTCGGTGGGGTGGGCATCGCCATGATCGTAGGTGGGGAGACGAAGTTGGCAGCGTAGCTCCTCCCGACACCACTGGCGTTGGAGGTGAGCTGCGGGCGCGGGCTGCGAACGTAGTCTGAGGGAAGAATGAGGCGTCCATTATCTGGTGGTGGAGTATGGAGACTGCTCGGCGGCGCGGTGACGAGATACGGCTCCTGGATGGGGCGTGCTTTCTTCTTCTTCCAGCGGGTAGGGTTATGCCGTGGACGGCTGCCTTCGCCCCCGTCTCGTCTTATCGCCATTGGAGGTGGGTGCAGGGACGCATGGGTTCAGAGGATGGCGACGTGGAGTGGTCTAGATGGCTGTCGAACCGATGTGAATAGAGTGAGCTTGTTGGTGTTGAGAGATTGCCATGGCATGCGCCAAGGCTGAAACTGCGGAGCTCTGGTGGAGGCACAGTAATCTCGTTTAAACTGCGTCATTTCGACTCTTGAATATTATTGAGATCAATACACTTGTTCCACTTTCTGCCGGTATTTCATCTCATCCCATCGCTTGCCCGTTTGACATTCTGGCACGCCGCCCGCCGTCAAGCTACAGAAAAAAACATCCAGCCGACCAGCAGGAGGAGACTACTGAACATGAATGGCAGGCAAGTTCCCTAGAGAGCTGTGGATGTAGTGGGTCGACGACGTGAAGCGCCGCTTCCTGAACATCATAGAATCGATAGACTGTGGAACACGCGAGGCAAAAGTGTACATGCATACATGTGCTGTACAACCACTGTCTCCTTAATAAACAGCACTCGACACGTCCTCATCTTCCAACGACGTCGGTTTACGGTGCGTTGAGTTGATGACACGTCGGCGGATCCGAGACCAACGTCGGTGTTGGACAGGCCGATCGGGTTCAGTATCCAGTTGGAACCCGTCCAGCCCGTCCTCAAACATCATGTCCTCGTCCTCCTCGTTTGGCACGAACGTGAAAGGTCCCACCTCCTCCGCTGCCCGAGGGTTGAAGACATGCTCGATGACCAGGTCAGGTTGCAGGTCGTCCGAATAGTCTCTGCGGTCACGCAGGTAGAGTGTGTGGTTGCTATGCCGTCTCATGCGTGTTGCGAATCTCATTGATGTCGGGGATTGGTCGGGAGAGAGTGGAGCTAGGATCGGTGACGTGAGAGACACTTCGTTGAGCGAGAAAGGGTCCTCAGACGCGTTTACACCCCTCGTGCAAGTTGATGGCGACTCCAAAGCCAGGTTAGTACGGGTGGATGGCGTGTCAAAGTAACCACCTTGCGACCCCTGAAACAGTGAAGATGACGTGGGAGACGTTTGCATGGGCTGCGAGGCCAATATTGCCCGGGTTGACACTGAGCTTGTGTCCGTCCGTGTCGACGACATGGTGGACTCCGTTTCCGGCTTGCCGAACGCGCCCTGTGATGGGCCAGCCGAGGTCGCGGGGAATCTACGCGGATTCAAGTCGCCTGACATGGATTGTTCTTGCGTGCGAGCTGAGCGTACTTCAGGCCGCAAGTGATGCTCGTATGACTTGTACTTGCGTTTGGCGTGCTGCGAAGCGATAGTTTTCGCGCTCGGTGCCGGACGTGCCGCAGATGTCTCAGAGTTGCCCACATGGTTCGAAGGACGGCCCGACATGCACGATGAGGTGGCCGAGTCGGAAGATCGCGAAGCAGTGGGGATCAGCTGTACTGTACCGTCAGCACAGGCCTCAAACTGAACACTCACGACGCTCTTTGTACGCGTTGCCGTCATCGCCAGTGAGCTCCGACATGTCGTTGACAAAGTGGCCTTCTGTCAACTGTGGCGTTGCCCAGTGCTGCTGTCCACCAATGAAGCGCATATCGATAGAGATCTGAGGTCAGGGCACTCGCTGACACAGGCAAAATGTTACTCACGCGCATCGTCGCGTTCGTCTTGCTATCCTTGAGCAAGAACTTGCGTGACGTGTTACCCAGCTCAGCGAATGGTGCAAGGTCGATGTTCACATGCCCGAACGGCCGCGGGTGCGTGTTGTTACCGTCGTGGAGTTCCTCAATCTCCAGCTTGAGACCGGAATCGCTCATAGGACCTTCTCCGAGGATGGGCAGAGTGCGGCTACGGCGGGTGGGTGAGGGCTGGCGCGACTTGCCCACGTCGGCTACTGGCACAGGCTTGCCCAATGGGATGCGGACAACGTACTGCACCTCATACTCCCACTGAACCGAGTGAGCATGAATCTTCTCGATCGGCGTCATGCCACGCCGTTCTGTCGAGTCCGGAGAATGAGCGTTCGAATGGGCACCCGAGTCGACCGACGCGGGTGCGCCCGCAGATCCGACAGAGTAGATACTCCCCGCATATGAGGGGAGAGTAGACGTCACAGAGCCCTGGTCGTCTGAAGCGACAGATGCGGGCGCAGTATCCGAGCGCGATGTCGATGTGCGGTGCGACGACGTTCCGGGAACAGGCAGGCCCCCAGGCTTGGTGATGGCGCTGTTGAGCGAATATGTTGACTGTGTCGCAGACTGTGACGGAGACACACCATCATCAAGCACGCCGTCAATGTTGGCAATGTGGCCCAGAGCCACAGAGGAGGAAGAGACAGTGTCGATACTACTGGCTGGCCCTGAGCCTGCAGAAGCTTCCTTGTTGTGTGCCGGGGCGTCGTTGAGCGTCGCATTCACGGCCGTGAAATTTGCCGATCGGGAGACGATGGACGGAGGGAGAGTCTGCTGAGGACGGAGGAGAAAGTTGGGGGAGGGCATAGTCGAGAGGACTTGAAGCGAGCGCTGCTTTGCGCTTGACGACTGCAGCACGGGCGTCGATGTCCCTGAACCCGTTTGCGTTGTGCGGAGCGACATCGTGCTGCTCGAATGCCGCATACTTGAAGACCGCACATTTGTGTTGCCGACATTGCGCGTTGCTGGCAGAGGCTGACGCTCTTCCGGGTGCTCCAGCAACTTGTCACCGTTACTTGGTTTGTGCCCGCGAAATTTCCAGCGACATAAAAACTTGCCATTGATTTGGGGGATGTTGTTGAGTTCGTGTATTGTGAGGTTGACCGCAAACGTCGCGGTACGTGATGGGTTGTCGACTAAGTGTCGGATCCGGCTAGTCAGACCTTTGGCGCTGGACTTGGGGAGGTCTGTTCCAGGCGCGGACCGCAGTGGAGCTTGGAGTGTGGATGTCCCACTCCTTACCGACGGCGTCTGGCTTGATTTGGAATGGGTTGTCATCTTGACCGGTTGAGGTAGTGGGTGAGAGGTAGCGCGTTTGAGCCTGGTGAATGCTTGGAGGCTTGGTGCAAAGAAGGTCGCGAGTACGATGCGTGGGACCTGGGGACCTTGCCGTGGGACTATACGGGACGCGGCGGGGAAAAAGAGTGCGGGATGCAGACCAAGACGAGAGATTGCGCAAGCTGTTGACTTGAGAGCACGGAAGGCGAAGAGCTGTTGCACCGCTGGTCGTCAGAGCGGCGCGAGTCGGTTACAGGCTGCTGTTGGGCTAGGGGAAAGAGGGCAGTTGGAACTGTCCTTTGTGTGAAAAGATGGCTTGGCTGGACGAAGACGAAGAGGAAGATATCAATCTGGGGGGACGGGAATCAGGCCATTGACGGCGCCATCGCGGCGTGAATCGTGTTAGAGTGAGGACCAGGGAGGTAGAAAGGGGCACGAGGTGCACGGTGAGCAATGTTCAACTCAGGCCCCGATCCAGCGAGCCAGACGTGACGATTGTGGCCAAGACTTGAACGACGACAAGCCGAAGCGAGACTGGGTTTCGCCAGATCACAGATCGAGATGGGACAGTGGGGCAAGATGATAGACGCGCGGGGTAGCCCGAAGTGCCAGTTCACCGTCGTTCTGGACCGCCGCGACGTCTGTCGGAGGAATCGTCCAAGGCGGGAGAGTAAGAAGAGGGCAGAGCGGGAGAGTATTTGAGAGAGAACGAGTGTGGAGATGTGGAGAGTGTGGAGAGTGTGGGGAGGGGGACGGACAGCCTTGAGGGGGGTGACGACGACATACAACCCCAAGCCCTGGTGTGCTCTGCCGAGATGGAACCGACCTGCCATGCATTGTAAATTAGTTAGTAGAATAGCTAATGGCGACTAGGAATGCCATAGGGTCCACAGGGTCCTATTTTAGGATTACCTTCCCTGAGTCAGCCGTAGCCCTGTGGTGGGTGCAGTTTGTCAGTAGGTGCGCCTCTGGATACTTTACCGCTCTAGTCGTTGGCGTTGCACACGTTATTCCAGTACAGTCAAGAGGAATGAGTACAAGGATTACAGTTGATTTTTGTCAGTCAGCCCCAGTGTGTCAATGTGGAACGCCTCCTCTCCTCCCACGTCGCCAGTCTCGGAGGTTGAGATATGCCTGAGTTGCGCTGAGAGTTCCCCGGGCCTTTTGCCGCAATTCCACACTCGCCTGCATCTGGACAGTCAGCACCTTGAACTCCCGCCTGGCCCTCAGTTCCACGAGGGGCCCAGAGCCAGAGCCCCCCGCAGAGGCGAGGTATGCATCCCTCTCCCCCTCCCTCGGCAATGTCTCATTCACAACTCTGCCTGTAATCAATCCAGAACATGTTTGAGACAAGACATGAGCCATTCCAGGCCAAACGGTTCGGGCGGACACCCCTGAAGCGTGAGGAAGGTTTCATGAGCTAGGAACCGGGCCGGACATTCACCCTGACAGTTCGCACACGTCTCCCTTGTGCTCGTACTGAACATGGACATGACCAGAGGAGAGCTGTCTTGGTCCAGCCCCACGATGTCGGCACAGTGACACGACAGTTAAGTGTCTTCGCACGCGCTAACGCAACAACAATGTCAAGCTGACTGAATGTACGTCTTTTGATAGTATCCTCACTGTCCATTGCCTGGTCCAGTGTGAGGCTGGCAGCATTCGGCCTGTTACTTGTTACTACCTGTAAGGACGGCCCGGGCATTGCCGAAACAGTCACATGCCACGAAATGGGCACCCTACACAAGCAGAACCGCGTTTGGCATGTGGGTCAAGGGAGGTGGGCTATCTTTGACACTCATTTAGCCTGGTATCGCTTCAGAAAGGCGTGCGTGTCCATCTCTTGGCGAGCATGTGGCAGCTGTCGGCCCACAGTGGACCGGTTGGGATTGAGGCGAGTTGACCAGTTGAGCCGAGCGGGGCTCACAGTCCGCCGGGAATCAGGTGGGGGCGGGGTACAGATGCCGCTGTTAAACTGTTAAAGTGGTTGAATGACGACTGTCACCCGGTGAGCAGGCGAATGTTGATGACCAAGGAAGGCTTTCATGCGCTACAAGGCTTCTGCCCAACGTCGCATCTCAGCAACACATTTCATCCTCTCGCCTTCCTTCTCGCCTTGGTCTCCACCTTGTCAATAGATATCTACTGAATCTCACCTGGCGACGCTGCCAACTTGCATCATTTCAGCTCCATTGCCTTCTACATTCCGTCAGAATGACATCCCTCCTCAAGTCGTATGGGTCATTCATGACCCGCCGACCCTTCTTCGGCAACATTGTTTCGGCTGTCGTGAGTAGCTATCTGACTTGTATAGTGCTGACTCTAGGTGTTGTTCGGTGCTGGCGACGGTAGGCTCTTGTGACGGGAGTGCACTGATAAACAGTGATTGCCCAGCAGGCAGTCGAGAAGAAGGGATGGAGCAACCATGACTGGCCGCGTACAGGGTAAGCTTGTCCTTGTCAGCTTGTTGGGTGATGCTGATACGTGACTCACCGCCGTTAATCCGGCTCACCTCTACGGCGGCCGCTGCCTGCGCTACAACCCCATGTCATGACCAATCTCACTCTGTTCTTCACCGCGCGCACTCGGCCTTGTTCCCTTCCTCTCCCCGGACGCTCGGTCTGTGCACCCTGGACATGCCTCAAATCGCACCGGCTGGTCACACTCTCACGGACGTTCTTGCTCCTGCACAGACGCATCGTTACCTGGGGAGGTGCCTTCTTCGCTCCCGCCGTGACTGCCTGGTTCCAGGTACTCAACAAGGTGCCGATGACCAACAAGGTCAAGGGGACAGCAATCCGTGTCGTCCTGGACCAGTTTGTGGCGGCGCCCATCGTGCTGTCATGTGAGTTGCCTGTACAACCCGGTGTGACGATAGCCTCATGGTACCGGCGTCGCCTCGGGCGCCCAACTGGCTGTCCCCGGAGAAACACCGGCTGACACCAGGTTTCTACGCAGTCATGACACTGCTCGAGGGTAAGGACTTGGCCGCCGCCAAGGAAAAGGCCGACAAGGTGAGCTCGGCCGTCAATCGGTAGTTGACAGCAGAACATTTGGCCTACACTCAAGGTGAACTGGTCCCTGTGAGTAATGGCAGCAAGTCAAGGGCACTTGGACGCCTCGGAGAACACTGACCCCAGTTTCGTTCCCGTCCAGACCATCAACCAGAGCGTGAGTTCTCAGGAGTACCGACAACTGACATCCAGGTCGTCCCTCTGCACTACCGCCTTGTGGTCATCAACGTCGTCAATCTGTTCTTCAACACGTTCC
This sequence comes from Cutaneotrichosporon spelunceum, assembly GCA_030805415.1. Lineage (NCBI taxonomy): Eukaryota > Fungi > Basidiomycota > Tremellomycetes > Trichosporonales > Trichosporonaceae > Cutaneotrichosporon > Cutaneotrichosporon spelunceum. The sequence goes on from BTCM01000001.1 coordinate 2,456,610, forward strand.
TTTCGCTCCAGAACGCCGAGGGTGGCGCCATCCTGACCGACACTGCACCGAAGACGAAACCGAGTTTGACACACTGAGCTGTCTGCATCCGGATACATATTAGACACATAATCCTAGACATTCCGGACCGCCATTCAATGCATATCGTACAACAGTCTATGCCCAGGACACGCCCTCGTACGGGTCGTCCCCCGGCTCATGCGTAACGTCGGGAGGCTGCTGGGTGACCTCGCTGTGCCCATCGTTCTCTGCCAGGCTATGATCTTCCGGCGGTTCGGTAGGCGATTGCTCCAAGCTCTCGCCAGGCTGCACGCCTTGTTGTTCGAGGCCCTCGCTGCGTGCACGCTCGCTCTGTGGACTTGAAGGAACATGCGGCGAGCTGGCAATCTTGGGGCTCGACGGCGCCGGCGTAACCCCCGGGGTCATGCGTGGTGTCGAAGCTGGCGTCTCGCCATCATGTGGTGTTTTCCGCCTCTTCTTGGCAGCGCGTTTAGGTTCTCTAGGCCGCGCGGCCTCGGCCACCATGTCCTTGTACCGCTGGGCTAAGCGCTTCTCCTCCCGCTCGTCATGCACAATCTCCTCGGCGCGGAACTCGTCCCAGCGTTCCGCGAGTGCGCGCACCTCAATCGCCGGGGGTTTGATCCACTGCGGGCCAAAGTTGACACGTGCCTTCCCGCGGCCGAAACACGACACCATGGGAAAGTACCCGAGCGTACCGTCGTCGTGGTACTGGTAACTCTCGCGTTCGCGCTCGACGCTAACCGGCCCACGGCGAGGTCCCACGTACCGGTGTTCCTCGTTTGGTGGGAGGGGGAGGAAGTCGTACAGCCCCTCGAAGGCTGGTGCGTCCGCCATCTCCTCGCCGTTCAGGAAGAAGCGCACACTGCTTCCCTCGAGCGTTCGCAGCTCGCGCGAGGCAGGCTCGGCCTTGTCCTTGCCAGCCTTGTCCTTCTTGGCCACCGGCTTGTCGCCGCCCTTCATGACCTTCTTCTTGGGCTCATGGTCCTCGGCCACTGGCGCCGGCGCCGTGCCCGCGCGGTTCACCAGCGCCTCCATCTCCTTGGCGACCGGATACTCGTCCATCTCAAAGTAATTGGCGCCCTTGTATCGCAGTGGGATGCGCCATCGCTTGACGAAGCCCGGCTCGCTCTCGCTTTCCACCGGCGGACGGGGCGGAAGCGTGATCATGCACCCAACCACGTCGCCCGTGGCAAAGCCACGCCCATATGGCCGTGGTCGGGAAATGTGGACCTTTTCCCCACCAACGTCCCGGATACCGTACGAGTATGCGTCAGCACCAACGGGCGCGTCGAGGTTGGCCTCGCGCCGCGCCCAGCCAACCCTGATGTGCGCATTGCCAGCGTCGCCGCCCGTCCCCTTGCCCGCGCCGCCGGCGCCGTCGCCCCGCTCAACCACGACTTCAAAGTACCACGTGCCTTCGCGCACGGCCACATTGGCGCGGCCAGACCGGTAACCCTTGTCGGTGGTGACGGTGGTCGCGTCGGCCGAGAGGCGGAGGAACGCCGAGCGGTCGAGCCACGAGACGTGGACGGGCGCGCAGTTCACCGGCCCAGGTAATGTGCGGTAGAAGGGGCCCGTCGGCCCTCTCTCCGCATTCGGAGAGAGTGTGCACGGATAATACCTATATCCTGTTATCAGCTTTTTTTGTCCAAAGTCGACCTACCAGTCTTGTTCATCGGCAGGTCGGCGTAGCTGAAACATTCTTCGCCCACACCCCCGTCCCCACTCCCAGGTACCGGGAGCGGGGCCTTCATATGCCGCTCCTCACCCTGGGGAACTGGTGTTGCACTCGCGCTCGCGGCTCGGCTCAGCCCGGCGGCCGTAGCCTCGTCGCCTAAACCCCCCAGGCTGCGGAGCTGCGACGCCATAGCCACGCCCTCATACTCGACCTTGAGCGGCGACGTGCTCTTTTGCGGGGACACGGGACCCGACGCCGGCGCCGAAACCGACGCAGATGCGGACCCCGATGCGCGTCGCTTGATGACCATGCGTGTGACGTGGACTTGGAGTTGTTGGTGTTGTTGTGATGCTGGGCGCGTCTGACACTTCAAGTCTGACTATTAGCCTCCGCCCTGCCTGGAGGAATGCCGATCATCCGGCGGCGAACTTGGAGCCGTAACCTGGCTTTACATTTTGCTGCCGCCACGCTGCCGTGGCTGCCAGTTGGCCGGGTGCATGTTGTTGTTGGACTAGTTTGAGCTACTCATCATCGATCTCACCACGGCAACATCGCCTAGCGCATCGCGCCCGTCTCCCACGCCCATAGCGCATAAATAGTGCTCCCTCTCATCCTCGTTTCTCTCCATCTCTCTCTCAGCATGTTCGGAAGACTCACCCGCATCGCCATCGACCTCATCGCCGTCAGCACGCTCCTGGCAGGCATCAAGCGTTCGACAGGCTACGCGTGAGTGCGCGTGTTGTCTGTCGTCCTCGTGACGCTCCTCTGGTTCCCTCCACTCCGGTCTGTTGCCACTCATCGTGCAACACCGCAATCGGGTTTCTCTGTCCCGAAGCGGTTATCTCCCACTCTCAGCGCCCCATGCTCACGATTGTCTTCTCCCACGCTCGTGCCCTCGGCTGCTATGTATTTGAGCTCACACCAGCCTACACACGGGTCGCGTAAAGGACAAGACGTTCCATAACCTCCTCGTCGCGTACCTCGGCATCGGCGAGAACATCTTCGCATTCTGCTGCGGGTTCGCCGTGTCGAGCTCGTACTTTCGTCGTCAGATCGACGACTAGACTCGCCCTGCTCAAGGCTGCGGCAGCGAATGGCATCTGCAATGGTGGAGGCAGCGGTGGCGGTGGCTTCGCCGAGCCTCCAACAGGACGGGGCATGTGTTCCCCGCATTGTAGCGTTTTGGGACCTGTATGTATCTGGCTCTGACGGCGAGATCTGGTGAGGACCGTGAGATGTCGCAGGGCGTCAGACGTCACTGCGGTATGCATACGCATCCAACTAGATGGCGTTCACTTCTGCATCAAGATCTAACACTCTGGCTCTCCCATCCAACCTCCTACTCCTTGAACTCGTGCCCGCCCTCACGCTGCACGGCCTTGACCTCATACTTGTCCAGCACCTCACCCTCCAGGCCGGGATACGTGACGCTCACGTCGACAGTGTCTCCCGGCTTGACCTGGGACACACCGGCCGGCGTGCCGGTGAGGATGAGGTCGCCCTCCTCAAGCTTCATGATACCGCTCACAAACGAGATGAGGTGCGGCACGTCAAAGATCATGTCGGCCGTCGTGCCAGACTGCCTGACCTGGCCGTTGATCGACAGCGTCAGCCCGACCTTGGACGTGTCGTCAATCTTGGACTTGGGGATGAACGGGCCGACAGGGCAGAACGTGTCGAAACCCTTGGCGGCAGACCATGGGAGACCCTTCTTCTTGACCGCGTCCTGCATGTTGCGTGCCGTCATGTCGATGGCGAGGGCTGGCGTGAGCGGCAGCAGAGGGGCAGCGTATGCTGCGATACTCACTGTAGCCCGCAATGTACGAGTCAGCATCGGCTGCAGTGATGTTGCGCCCATTCTTGCCAATCACAACGCCAAGCTCGACTGGACGTCAGCGGTCTCGAAGGCTGGCACTGCACTGGGCCTCTTTGCCGCGCAATGGTCTCACCCTCGTGGTGGCAGACGACGCCCTTGGGAATCTCGACTGTCTCGCCGGGACCGATGTACGACGACGTGGGCTTGAGGAAGAAGAATGGTTCTGCGATCAGCAATTTGGGCGACATCTAGTTGGGAAGAGAGAGAGGCAACGAAGATTTCGGTGGTACACAACCACGCCCACAGGCGCCCCATCGGTCCTCTCCACAACTCACCCTTGGGCACGGCGTTGCCAAGCTCCTTGGCGTGGTCGGCATAGTTGCGCCCAATAGCAATGCACTTGCGCCCAGTACGGAAGAAGGAAGCCATGTTAGTCGGGGTAGTGAGATGTGGGAGGAGGTGGAGAGGGCGGATGTGGTGTGCTCTATTTGTGTATGGGCCAAGCGGTGGAGGCAGTGGGGGGGTGGGGATTATTCCCGGACACGGCCGACCATGCAAGGCCGACGAGGTGGGCTGATCGAGACTATTTCGAACATGATTTCGAAGCGGACACATCAGTGAGCCATCGTTGACAGTGTGGTCAGCATTCAGCCGATCAACGCCGGGATGACGAGTATCATATGCAGTACACCAATACATGCCACTACTGTCTACGATCTAACGCCGCCGCGCGACCATCTTCTCTAGCGCCCTCGTGTCGGCAACCTGGAAGTCACCGCCCGTCGCCGCGAGCACACCTCCAGCCTTGACAAGACGACCCTGCTTGCGCACAGCCTCGTACATGCGCCGCTCTGTCTCGTTGCGCGCCGTCGTCTCCTTCCCGCCCTTGACCTCGCCCTCGTCTTCACTTTCTGCACGCTTCCGCTTCCCGCCCGGCAGCTTGGCCTTCTCCTTCTTCGGCTTGGCTGTCGACGCGATGCTGCCCGGAGCCTCACGAAGCGCGAAGGCCTTGGCAAGGTGACCCAGATGCAGAGACTTGACGTGGAAGAAGCGGCGCTCTTCGAGGGGATGCGTCGAGTATGCACGGACGAAAGAGGCAAAAGCCTTGCGTGCGAGCGCCGCGTTCTGATGTTAGCTGAATGGACCCAGCTCATCACCAACACCTCGCAGCACTCACCTTGTCGTCTCCCAGGACCCATCGCTCAAGCGCCATCTGCACGTCGGTCGCACGCGCCTCGTACTCGTGACCCCGTCCTCCAAAGCCCCTCCGCAACACATCCTCCACTCCGACCTGCTGCAGCCGCACACTCCCCTCATCCTTACTCGCCGCGCCCATCTTGGCCTCCACCCACGGAACCCATTCAGCTTCAGCCGGCGCGACGAACGCCCACGCCTCACCGCCAGCACCAGCGCGCGCCGTACGACCAACGCGGTGGACATACTCGCTCGCACCGCCTTCCGTGGGCAGGTCGTACTGCACGACGGCGCGCACAAGTGGAAGGTCGAGACCACGAGACGCGACAGACGTCGCGAGAAGGATGGAGGACTCTGGCGACGGTGTCGCGAATGCCTTGAGCGAGGCGAGACGGGTACGCAGTGGCAGGGAGCCGTGCAGTCGGTGGATGGTAGTATTGGGGAACAGTGCGGAGGTGAGAGAGATGATGTCGCTGTCGGGCTTGGGCTGGAGCTTCTTTGCCTTGGGCTTGGACTTGGAGCTGGTCTCGCCTTCGCTATCGGACTCATCGTCGGCGCTTTCTTGCTCGTCCCCTTCTTCCGTCTCCGGCGCCTGTGTCGGTGCGCCCATCGTTACTCCTGCGAGGAGGCGGAAGTGGTAGTCAACCGCATCCGTCGAGCTCAGGAACACGACGACCTTTGTCCCGTCCTCGCTCACCTCGGCCTTGCCCTTACCCACCAGCGAACGCAGCAACGCGACGAGTGTCACCAACCGCAGCTTGGTCGGCGCAACGACGTACCGCTGTGCGAGCTGCGATGGAGGCGTAAACTTCTCGTCTGCGTCTGGGATCTCGATCTCCCCAGCAGCCTCAAGCGCCTTGACAACAGCCACGTCGCGGCGCTTTTCCTTCTCGCTTGGACGGAACGTAACTGGATCCCGGAGTGTCATGCCTGCCAGGCGTTCGACCTTGGCATCCACAGTAGCGGAGCAGAGCACGGTCTGCCGTCCACGGTTCCAGTACGGCCAACGCATCATGCCAGCCTCACCCTCGCGCTCGGCATTGATCTCGTTGCGCCTCCGGCCATCAAGCGCTTTCAAGATACCCTGGATTGTCTCCTCAAAACCGAGATCCATGAGGCGGTCAGCCTCGTCGAGCACGAGGAACATGGTCTTGGCGCACTGGAACGAGCTTGTGTTCTGCAAGTGGTCCAGAAGCCGACCAGGAGTTGCGACGAGGATCGGCACACCCTTGCGCAAGCGCGCCTTGTCATGTGTCCTTGTGCTGCCACCCACAAGGAGGCCAGAGACAAGCCATCGCGTGTATCCGCGGTCTTCCTCGTCGCCGGAGAGGGACAACGCCATGGTGAGGATGCTCTCAACAACCTTGGCGATCTGCTGCGCCAGTTCTCGGGTCGGGGCGAGGATGATTGCGAGTGTCCCGATCGAGCGGTCGATGTAACTCAGCTTGGAGAGGGGGAGGAGTGCTTGTATGACTGGCAGGACGAACGCGAGCGTCTTACCCGAACCCGTTTGGGACTGGATGAACACGTCGCGTGGGCCCTGTGTTGACACCTCCTGAGTCTTTCTCTCTTCGTTATCCTCCTCATCATCGTCATCACCCGCCCGTGCGTCAACGTCGAGAGGGTGGCTGAGCATGTACGGCAGACAAGACTTCTGGATGCCCGTTGGCGCCCTGATGCCCATCTTGGTCTGGAGGTGGTGAACGAGAAGCGGGTCCAGACCCAAGCCCTTGAATGTGCTAGTGTCGAGGGGGGCATTGGATGGTGCCCCGACGGCGACCTCAGACGCCTGCACCCGGGGAAGGTGGGGGTTGCCAGTAAAGAGGGACGAGATGATCTGGGAACCCTTCTGTGCCACCTTTTCGCTCTCTATCGGGAGGCGTGAGGGCCCAGCCTCTGGAGATACGTCGCGCAACTCACGCTCCTGAGGGGTGGGCTGGGTCTTGGCCTTCTTCGGAGCAGGGATCACAGGTGCGTGCGGAGCCGGCTTGGTAGGTCGCACGACCGGCTTCGCCTTGGCGTATGTTGGGGTCACAACGTCGGCGCGAGCAGGCCTGGGTGCCGGCTTTGGCACCTGCGTGGTCTTAGCCGCTGGTGTCGGTCCTGGTTGACCTGCGGCCTTGTCGCCCTCATACGCCTTCACCACCCGCCTCGCCGCCTGCTTCGCCTTCACGCTGTTGTCAGCTCAGCTTGTCCGGGAGCTCGTACCGGTCCGTCCACCGTCCACCTTTCTTCGGAGCGAGCTGTCGCCTCGGTGCGCCGTCTGACGGCGCAGCAAAGTTGAGTTCGAGGCCGTCGTCCATCGTCTTGGGGTCTCGAGTGTGATGGGTGGAGTACACAACAGTGGAGGTCTGGAAATATTGACTTGCTTCACGCAAATATGGGAGCACGTGGCATATGACGTGTGAAAATTGTGTGGGGTCCCCGACACTCAATGTCGGCCGTGCTTGAGCGGCGTGCTTGACGATACAACACAAGCATCATTGACATTCACGTCCGCAACCCGGCCCCTCCAACTCCTCGATGGCAGAACGCTCAAGATGGCGATGATATCGGATTCGAGGTATGCCCCAGTTCCTCGCGTAATGCTTGCCACTTCGCTACGCGCCGCGCTCCGCTCACACTAGCTACGTGCTCCATGCGATCCGGCTCAGTGCACTCCGCACGACCGACGACAGCGTAACCCCACGCATCGTGACGATGGATGGCGGGTTTGTGTCTAATCCCTACATTAACGCTATGGGACTAGGCGACATCGACCGCTGGCCAGAGCTCAAGCGGGCATTGGATAGCCCGCCGCCGGACCCGTCGCCACTCGCCCTCGACTCGGACGATGGGTTGCCCGACTTGTCCAGGCGAGGAGGTGGTGCAGGAGGAGGGGGAGGGAGAGTGGGAAAAGAAGGAGCGACGGGGTTGAGGTATACCCAAACAATCATGCCTGTGGGTCGGACAGGAGGTGCGGGTATGCGCGTGAGTGGGCGCGACAACGCGTCGATACGCGGGCGCAAGCGACACAGCTCACAGCGGAGCCAGAGCTCGTCTGTTGATGTACGGCCGCCTCAACCAGTTCCACCAGAATTTGGGCGGCCGCGTGCATCTAGTACCACGTCTGAACCTAACCCCCTGCGCTCGCCTGACGAGGACGCTAAGCCTAGCCTCGGCACGTTGGGGTATCATCCCGACGGGAGCAGTGCCGGGCTCGCGAGTGCAATACCGAGCGCGATACCAAGCGACATGGCCATGATGGTCAGCCAGGGAGATGCGGATGTCGACGAGGGCGAGGACGACGACGAGGCTGGCGTTGAGGTACCGCCTGTGCTTGGGCGGCCGGGACATGGGCGGCACCCGAGCACGAACCGGCTGGAGGCAGGGCGCCCGTCCACTATCCATGAGGAAGATCGGCGAAGCTCGACAGACACGTTCCCCGAGATCAAGCTCGAGTTTAGCCGGGTCGATATACCTCCCACAATCGCGGGCAGCGCGCCGCACACGTCCGCACTTACCGCGGCGCTTAACCAGCACGTCCCGCATCTCGTGTCGACAGGCGGTGTGCCGCCGGATGGAGACGTGCCTACGGGTATCACAAACCCGTTCGCGAGTTTGTATGCGACTGTCGCTGCACCGCAGACCGTCCCAAGCCTCAAGCTCGAACTTTACTTCCCACACTCGGATGAGCCGAGCAACCCCATCCTCGCGACAGTGCGCAAGGACGCGACCGTGGAGGAGGTTACTGGGCACGCGCTGTGGCTGTACGTTGGCGAGGGACGGAGTCCGGAGCTGGGAGACGACGAGGCGGAGCAGAGTACGGTCGGATGGGGCCTGCGGATCGTCGAGGACGACGGCGAGGTGGATGAGGACTTTCCACGTAAGTCACGAGTGGCAGCACCTCTACTAACACCAGCGCTGGACCGCGAGTCGGCCATTTCCAAGTTCTCATACGGCCAATTTGGCATTGTGCGCGCAACAGCGTCGCAGAAGCAGCAAAATGCTGCGGTTGCGCCGAAGATCCAGCGTCGCCCCTCCCGCATCATCGCGGACGTGGGGCCCCGGCGCCCGCGTCAGGCCATGCCGACGGTCATGAGTCCCGAAGAAGACGTGCCGCTCAAGCAGGCCGGGCTCAGTGCCGGCTCGCAGTCAGCGCTGCTGCGCGTGTTCGTGCGCGCAAGCGCGGAAGTGCAGTTCAACACGACCATTTCCGCGTAAGCGCCCTCCTTGTGCAGAGCTCACCCCAGACCGTCGGACATGTACATTGCGGACTTGACCGAGGTGCTCGTTACGCGTAAGAGCCTCCCGCAGCCCGCGACCGACTGGGTTCTCTGCCTCGCCGACCTGTCCCTGGCACTCCCCCCGGACCTCACGGTCGCTTCGCTTGGGGGCATAAGCGAGCTCACTCTTGTGCGGGGGCAGTGGGCGGCCGAGCATGGGTTAAAGGGAGACATGCGTGGTGGTGATCCTAGCGCAAGTATCTTCAAGCGCGCGAGCGAACCGCCGGCCAAGTCGGAGATGGTCCAGACATACAAGGTGAGCGCGAGGAGGATCTGGCCGAGCGAGGGTGGGCTGGTAGAGCTTGTGGCGAGTCATGTTGACACCAGAAATATACGGTCATGCGCAAGACGCCAATAGGGCGGGCGGAGCGGCTGCTTACAATCGACAATGACTATATCCACATCCTGCCGTCCGAGAACCGTGCGTTCTTCGACAGCCTCAAGACGACGTCGATACACATCACGCTCGTGGCTGGCGTCAAACTATCTGGGCGCGCTGGCGGATTCAAGCTCTACGTGTGGCGCGATGGGAGCCGAAAACGGTACGAGTTCGAAGCCCAGAACGTCAAGTGTGCACAGGAGATTGTCGACAGCATCGAGTCTTTGTGAGTGACCGTTAGCTGCTGGTCACACAGTTGTGGAAGTGACGAGCTGACAGCAGGATGCGCACGTACCAGCGAGAACGCAACAGTATGTTTGCGCCACTGGGGCAGTCGAGCGTTCGTGGCAAGGTGGCGAAGTAGGAGCGTTGGTACGTTGTATATCATGCATATTCTTACAAATGGCCACTGCCGAGATCTAGAACTACGCCTGATGTCAGTTTCGTTCACGTGGTTCATAGCTGAGCGAGAGGCAGACCAGCAGCGTCTCCTTTCCTGTGAAACACTCACCGACATCTTCATCTCAATCTTGCCCATGGGCTTGTACCCCTCGACGACAAAGTCGTCAGCACGGAACCCGTCAATGTCCTTGATCTCTTCTAGGGTGCGCCCGATCTTGAGTGTGGGGAAAGGCCGTGGCTCGCGCTCCAGCTGCGTCTTGAGTCTTGAGTCAGTACTGACTCGGTGAAGAAACGTTTGGACGGGAGCAGATGGCCAACAAAGCCCTCAACTTTGCACGACTCACGGCTCAACATGGTCTCGGTACACATGCGCATCGCCCATCTGGAGGATGAACTCGTGGACATCACAGCCCGTAACAAACGCAACCATGTGCGTGAGGAGCGCATACGACGCAATGTTGAAGGGGACGCCGAGGCCGACATCGCAGCTGCGCTGGTACATGAGGCAGGAGAGCTTGGGACGAGCGTCCGGGGTCTCAGGCAGTGTAACGTAGAACTGGCAGAACATGTGGCACGGAGGAAGGGCCATGAGGGGCAAGTCTGCGATGAGCACGAGCTGGGATTAAGATCAGACGCAGATGGGCATCTAGAGAACATCCCATACCGCTCGCAACACTGACCACTGGGGTTCCACGCGCTCATGATAATCCTCCTGTCCGTCGGGTTCTCCTTGATCTTCCGCACTACTTCCGCGAGTTGGTCAACCCCCCTCCCCGTGTAATCATCCTCGCAATTCCCGTACTCGGCCCCAAAGTGGCGCCACTGGAACCCATACACTGGCCCGAGGTCGCCCTCGCGCCGGTGTCCGAGACCTACGCGGTCGAGGAACTCGCGGCTCCCGTTCCCATCCCAGATGTGTACGCCACGCTCCTGGAGAACACGCGCGTCGGTGCAGCCCGCAACGAACCAGAGGAGCTCCTCCACGACGCCGCGCCAGAAGACACGCTTTGTTGTCAAGAGAGGGAAGCCCTTGGTTAGGTCGAAGCGCAGAGAGGGAGGCGCGAAGAGTGCCAGTGTGCCGGTACCGGTACGATCTGGACGGGCTTGGCCAGTAGCGATAATCCGCGCAATGAGGTCAAGGTACTGGTACTCCTCTGGCGGTTAGAATGCAGAGGAAGGAAGGTGGCAGAAGGCGAGACCACGCAAAGCGCAAAGGAGGTCAGTCAACAACGTACCATGCTCAGGGTTGGAGCGCTCCTTCTTGTCTGTCGCAGTCGTCATGGATGTATACTGTCGTTGTTGAGGCTTGATGGATGTCCGAGGTGGGAGGTGACAAATAATGTTTGTGATTGAAGAGTAGGGTGACGCGACTGATCTCAGGGACTAAAGGCAATGTTGACGCGTAAGATCACGTGACTGCAACCTCGCGCCTGGTGACCATCAGAGGGGAGAGGAACAATCGGCCCGGGGACAGCCTGGGGATGATGGCGCGAGGAACCACTCCATCTCGTGTAGACCGCGCTGACATCATGCATCTGCACAGGTAACAAGAATGGTCACGAGGCATATCATATGACGCTCCGCCAGTCGCCTCCCGTTTACAGCAACGCATGCATGCCTTGAAAGTGCCAGTGCAGAAAGTCCCTGTGGACGAATGCAAACCATCTTCTACTTTTCCCCATTACTAAACGAGCGTGTGCTACTTTCTTTCCCTCCGCTGCCCCCCTAGTCCAAGTCCATCGGCAACCCCTGTTCGGCGCGCTCAACGGCAGCTTGGGCGCGCGCACGGACACGCGCCACGCGTGCCTCTTCACGTACCCACACCTGCGCTACTTCCTCCTCCCCCACAGCCTTGACAGCCGCCGAAAGGGCGAGGCCATCTCGCACCTCGTCCTCACGGACACAGAGCTCAACACGGACGTTGCCACCCCGCACGCGGGGCAGCGAAACGAGGCCGAGGGTTTCGAGGTTGCTAAGCAGATCACGATAGTCGCTCTCGGGCGAAGGCTTGATCGGCGATGAGGCATGGTTGAGTAGATGCGCGTACGTCGCGTACAGAGCAGATGGTGTGAGAAGCTCCGGACTAGCCCCCTGGGCAGGGCAACCAGCCAGGCCCGCACGCGTGCGCATGGACCAGACAAGAAGTGCCACGAGCACCATGCGCCCGTTCAGAGGCACGGATCGGATCTTGCCCGTAGTGGGGTTCCCGACGCTAGACGACGTGGTGCCAGCTGCAGCGCGGAGCCGCTTTGTGTGTGCGGTGAATGCTTTGAGGATGTGCGGCAACGCTACCTTGACGAGGGCAGCCGACGTTGATCTTTTTTTGACCCAGTCGGCCTCAGCTAGCCCAACGGCCGACGAGAGCACGCCGAGGCACATGCGCAAGTCACCGTTCTGAGCCTCGACCTTACGGCAGAGGAGCTCTATGGCCTTGGCGTCGACCTTGGCAGAGTCAGGCCCGTCTCCAAGAGCTGCAACACGGGCATTGACAATCGCCGTCATGTCGGTCGCGTTGTATGCCTTGAAAGGCAGAACCTGCGGCATGGCGCGGCCCTCAAGCACAAGGTTGGCGCGTACAGTGAGGTCGAGCGTGTTCGAGATGGCGACGAGCTTGACAGTTGATCCGCAGGTGGAGAGGAGGGGGAGGGAGAATAACTTGGAAAGGACATGCGAGGTGGCGGGTGGAGGAAGCGCTGGGGGAGGAGGAAGGAGCGAGTCGATCTCGTCAAGGATGATGAAGGTACGCGTGTTCTTTGTCTTGAGTTTTGCGATCACCTCATCTTCAGACCCTCCGCAGCCGAGTTCCACACCCAGACACGTCCAGACATCCTGTGGCTTGAGACCCATGACGCAGACTTCGGCAACGCGCCATCCCTGCTCCGCAAGCCCACGTCCCACAGCAGTCGTGAGTGCCGTCTTGCCAGTGCCAGGGGCCCCGGACACATACATGCCGACGTCACTAGCCGAGACAAGGGAGAGGTAAGAGCCGAGGATGGCCTTTTCATTGTCGCGTCCGACAATGGCGGAGATGGCACCGCCGCTCGATGACGACGACAGACGGAGACCGTGCTTGAGAGCACGATACGCGTTGGAGAATGTGCGCGCGTCCAAGTCATCGGAAGGCGTCGGGGTGCGGCTGCACATGGACATCATGTCCTCTGTTAGCTTCGTAGTGGAAGGTGAAGACAGCGGGGGAGTGAGCGGCCTGGTTGACTTGAAACTACGCTTCGTTGGCGTGCAGTCGGCATCGATATCGTCGTCGATGCTGGTAATCGTCGCCACCGACGGTGTTGGTGAGGGTGAAGGAAGGCATGACGAAGTTCTTGTTGCGAGGCTGGAACTAAGTGATGGAACAGAGCCTGAATGATTTAGTGGGCACCGCACCGCTTGTGCAACTCACTTTCACTGCGGACGCTGACAATGGAGGCACTCCGAGTACGGCTTGAGGACGGGGTCATGCGCACGCGCTTTCTGCTTCCTTCGGAAGGCGGAGTTTGCAATTGCGGCTCCTTGGAGGGCGGGACGTTCTCCTTGCCCTTGAAGGGCCGACGACTAGGCCCGCCACTAACATCATCCCCTGCATCACCCTTGGCAGGAGGGGGCGCTCCTCCCCCGCCGGCCACTGCAGTCTTGATCTGGCTTGGGCTCGGCACGGCACTGGTACTTGCGGCGCGAACGAGCGTTAACATGCTTGCGCCCGAGCGCGTGCTCGGACCAGAAGGACCAGAAAAGGAAGGTGGGTTTGGAATGGTAGCGCCGTTTGTTGGTCTAGTGGTGCCGAAAAGGGAGGCCGAGCCCGTAATGCTCGGTGAGGGAGTCGCACGGGTTCTACGCAGTGTTGGCCGAGTGGGCGTCGTTGTTTCGGGGTAAGGACGTGGGGAGTTGGATACAGTGCGGCGCGCAGGCGTACGGCGCGTCACGCGCGTGGTGGTTGTAGTTAGGGAGGGCGGGTCACGCGTTTCACCTGCGTCAGAGCGGTGCTGATTGTCCATGTCCTCGTTGTCTGTGCAGTCACCGGCCGTGGAAGAGGCGCGTGTGCGCTTGGGGAGTGGCATTGCGTGGGGTATGAGGGAGGGAGGAGAGGTGAGGCGTGTTGTGTGTGTCGACAAGTGACGGTGTGAGTGGAAGACGATATGCTTCGAGCTGGGATGAAGAGTTGACAAGGTCAAGGGAGGATGGATGGGATGGAAGGACGGCGTTTTGATGGGTGCGAGTTAGACCCAAGCTCTGATGGCTTGTCGAGGGTAACAGTGGTGGTGGGGAGCGGTGAGGGAAGGTCGAGAGGGTTTGGTCGGGCGGTCTGGGCAGGGAACAAAGAGACGCGTCCAGGCTGTGTGTATGAGGGCCTGTTTGGAGTGATGAGATTGGAGGGCGTATACAGAACACGATGTGAATGCAGTTGAGCGAGACAGAGAGGAGACGACAATGAGACGATGAGACGACGAAAGCGAGAGCGTGATGTACAAAGCCGAGGATGCAATGGAAGAGACCGCGGAGAGAGACAAATGGCTAGACCAGGTTGATTCAATGGCGAGATTTAAGGAGACCACCAGCTCCTGACGCACGTACCCCACACCTCCCTGCATTACAACATGGCTGCATACAAGCACACGTATGTAATGTACCTGTATTACAAGTACCAGTCCATTCCACGATCATTTGTATTTCTCATCCTGCTCCTCTGCATCAGCAAACCTTGGTCGTATGGATCCTTTGGATCCTTAGGATCAATGTAATTCTTAGGACAAACCCGCCACGGCACGAGTTTTCGTCCCCCGTCAACACCCCTCATCTCGTGGCATGCACTTTGCACCTAACACCCTGAAAATGGGCAGGCGCGTTGCGAACACGGACTCTAATCTCTGTTGGATTCGCTCATCTTATTGGTTGTTCAACGCTCCAGATACCGAAAATGGTCATTCGGTCATGTAATGTTGACGCGTGACCGCGGGCAAGGACCCTGAATATTCACCCAAGGTTAAACGGTTGACCGTGTTGATTTTGTGCTCTGGATCGGATGGGCATCCGTCATTTGTACAGAGTCTCATCCCGTTAATCCCTACGAGGCGCAGTGGCGGCTCAACGCTCAATGTTCCAACCGACACTACCCTTGGTTAGAGCCAAAAGAGGTCGTCGGTAGATGTGTCGTGTGCATGAGAACGCCGAGATGAGAGGGCGACCGTGATAGAGCAGCTCTGCCTGGTGACGCGTCGCGTTACGTCACCTCTGATAGCTATTGCAACGCGGCAGGCAGTGCGTCTCGTTCCATCCGTCATACTGCAATTGTCACTTGGTTAACATGCAACGATGACAGCTGCGTTATAACGAGCCAGGCAAGACGGAGGCGGAACTGGTGCGGTTCCCCGAGCCGAGCGGTGGGCACCACGAAACTCGGGTGTAAGATCAGGGTTTGTGCTTCCAAAGTCGGTGGAAACCGAGGCTGTGAGATCACGCAGCACATTACGGTCGTGTCCGCATGACCTTGGGCCGCAGCTCGGTAGCGAGTGCGGTGTGCGCCAGCAAACCAGCAATGTGCGGAGATGGCCGTTAGGGCTCGTCAATGGGACTGTTTAGCATGCTGAAGCCCGCAGCGCGACGACCTGAGATCTGGAAGCCTGGAACCCGACCTGACCATTGCGTCATGCTCTCATCTCGCGGGCGATGCGGCGGCGGCCATTTCAGACTATAAGCTACTGGCCGACAACTCCCCATCTAACTCCTCACCCCAACCCAAACCGTGCACGTTCCCCCTCCGCAAGCCACCTCCCCTCGACGTACTTGGCCTGGATGAACTCGGCCACGTCGTCGTCGCCCGGCACATGACCCACAGGCTTATGCGCCTCCCACACGCCGTTGGCCCGCTCATTGCCCCACTCTTGCGCCAACAGAATAGCGTCTGGCGACCAGATGTCGAGGTCGACGCTGCGGGGCTTTGAGATGTGAGTGCCAAGCCCGCGGTGCAGGCCGACACAACGGATGCACAGGAACATGACCATGGGTACCTCACGGAGGCCTGAAGTTAGCGTTGCACAGCGAACACATTTCTGAACGTACTGAGGGTCGCCCACCGGCTCGTCTTCGTCGCACGCCCACAGTCGGCGCAGCGCGTGTTTGCACCCAACGCCGCAAAGTTGTGGAGGTCCACCATGCCCAGAGGCTCCGACTTCTCCAAGGCTGGTGATGGAGACGGGGAGTGTGCCGGCTGGAGGACCGCGAGCCGACCCCCGGAGGCTGAAGCATCCGAGCGAGTTCTGCTGGCGCCAGACGGCGCCGTGCCGGGTCTACCGGAGCGCGATCTCTGAGACAAAGTGTCCACACCCGCCATCTCCAAGACGCGCCGCTCAATGTCCTCGTCCTCGTACCAACTCGCTCTCCGTGGACTGGGTTTCAGGCTGGTGGCGGTGTAGCTCGGCATCCGCCCGCCCTGGGCGAGGAAGGCTGGACGCTCAAAGTCGTCGGTCAATCCTCTGGCTCCAACCACCGTAGAGATTCTGTCGCCCGCAGCCTCAGCGCCTAGCTTCAGACGGCTCTTCAAGCTCGAACGTGGTTTCCTTGGCTCTTCCCCACGAGGTGGTGGTGGCGGTGGCACAATTCCCAAAGCGCCTATGCTTTGCCTCGTCGGTCTCTTCTTTGCACCAGCACTCTTGCGCGGGTCCTTTGTGCTCGTCGCACCAATGCCCTCACCAACATTGCCGACGCTCACGCTAGCGCTGTCCTCCACTGGGCGCCGGTCGGTAGAGCGTACAGTCGATGTCCCGTTGATGCACGACTCGATCGCGTTGCAGATTGTGTAGATCCAGGTGCGCATCTCTGCTTCGGAAGTCGCCTGGTACAGTCGTCGCCCATGCGAGGCCGTCACGACCTCGAACACGAAGCGCCGGTCCGTTCCGCGACCCTCACGCACACTCGCAAACATGAGGTCGATGATCGTGGCCGACGCCTCGGCCTTGCCTGGTGTGGCGTCGCGGTGCTCATATAAGCTGGAGTTGGCTAACACGACCCAGAAGCCTGCTGTTAATTGAATCCATGAAACACGACACTCACGCTCCCATTTGGACCGACCTGGGTCGCGGCCGAGCGCCTCCCATGACCCAGTTCCCCACAGCACGCCCTCCTTTTTCCTTCCTACCTGCTCCCGCTGCTCGTCCTCGGTCCCGTCGAGTCCGCCGACTCCACCAACCTGCACGCCGTTGAGTTTGGCAGCCGTGTCAGCCAGTACCTTGGCTCTGCTTGATGGGTTGGAAGGAGTAGGCATCGCCTCATCGGCTGCGATGAACGGCCCGCGCCCGCAGGGTATTGAGCGACGCACATCCAAAGACCGGCGCCCATCCGTTCCAGAGGGTCTATGTGGCGGCATTGGGAAAGCCGCCGCCGTGGACTGTATACTTGCTTGCTCAGCAATACGGTCAGGCGACTTGGCATGTGAGGAGGAGGTGGATATCAATCGCGGATCGGTTGTATGTGAAATGCCAGCGCTCGCGACTCTGGACACATCGACACTCTTTCTCGAGGCGAGCAGCGCGAGGTTCGACGACGAGACGGGCGGCGCACGCTCGGCTAGCGCCGGTATGGTTACCGATGACGAGGATGAGAACAGGCCGCAAATCTTGCCGCTGATCCGGGTCTTCGGCTTCTCGCGAGCTGTAGGAGCAGTTGGGGTCACAGGCGTGTCGTAAACACTGGCGGATGCCGTGTACGGATGTTGTGGACCTGGCGCGGCGGTCGCTACCCCCTGCAGCCGCTTCGTCGCGTCCTCTAGCTTCGTCGTTTGTTCGTCACGTCCGGCCCAGCCGCGCAGCAGGTCACCGCGAACGTTGACGAGATGGGCCAGCGATAGTGATAGAGTGCGCGACAGCGCCTCGTGCGACCCGCGCACGCTGTCATCGTCGCGCAGCAGCAGCCTGACAGGAGTCTCGCTAACGGCAAGCGCACGCCCACGCTGTGTTGGCGTTTCGGCACCACTTGTCGCGTTGGCTGCACGACGCGCAAAGTCCTCCTCGAGCAAAGGAGGGTGCGTGTCCGCCCTCTTGCCTGGCGATTGACTCAGTACAGCCCCAACCCAGCCGTAGAGTCCGACGAGGAGGTCGAGACATCCGACAGAACTGGGCGGCACAGCATACAGCAGCGTCGAATGGTGGTTGTATCGCAGCAGATCGAACTGGGCCTGTCGTGCTGCCTGCGCCTGGACTCCTCCCGACACTTCGCGCTCACCGCTGAGATACGCCGCCGTTGCGGCATAGTACTGCTTGGAAGTATTCTGGAGTCAGCGGAGCTTTGAGGCTGGCATACCTCAAACCGTGACTGTGCTCCATCCCCCGCGAGACCCTGGCGTTTGATCTCGCCCTTGACAGCCTCGAGTGAGTGGACGACCATGACTTCGAGCTCTTCTCGTTCACGGCGACGCTTCTCTCGTGCAACCTTGCGCATCCCAATAGTGTCCTCCCACACATCACCCTTGACGTCGTACCCGCCCTCGAGCCAACGCCCGAGTGTGCCAAGAGCGGCAAGCATCTCGTCTTCAGCCTTCTCGATCTGCTCGAGCAGACCCAACACCTCGCTGCTGCGATCAAGCACACGCTTCGAGAGGCGCTTGAGCGTGCCGGCTGAGTGTTCGAGGGCAGTGAAAGTGGACCGACACAGGAGCGAGTCGGGCAGGGGCTCAACAGGCACGGAAGCTGGCGCGTGCGGTACCTGCGCTGGCGAAACGTCCTCGGGCTGGAACGGCACTTTGCTAGAAACTGAGGTGCCGGCGATAGACGACGCTTCAGAGCGCGAGTAGGACGTGCTCCTTGCGTCGTCACTTGTTTCTGGCATAGCCGGAGGCGTGGCAAGGGTATATGAAGGGGCGGGCTTAGCGGAAGGAGTTGTAAAGGCGGTGGATGATGTGGTAATGACGGGACTGTCTCTTGATGATGAGCGAGCCGGTACAGGTGGTGGGCGATGACCCTGCATTGTGAGGGATAAGGAATAGGAGGGCGGGAGTGATGGAAGAAATGATGGATGGTGGATGAAGAGTTGTAGGCGGATGAGAAGACGCGGAATCGCGTGTTGTTGTGCCTTGGACCCCACCACAACAATGCGAGTTGAAAGGCACTAGGTCGTAATGAACAACCAGGCACACAATACACCCTGTCTAATCCTCTGGGTTTAATTCTTCAGGGATTCGTAATCCGATCAGTATGAACAGCCTGGTCAAGAAAACGCAGAGTGGGGCAGGTGGGTCACTGTACGAATCATTTTTAATTCCGTGTAAACATCGGAACCAAAGTGACACGTGGGTATCTTGAGATTTGCCAGCACCCTCCACAATGTCCTCGAGTTGCTTTGGGCTCCGCTCACCGGCCGACAACGACAAAGTTGCTTTGCTCATCACTCACACCCTCAGCGACATCTCGCAGCTTATAAGCAGCACACACCGGAATACCCTAACTCCACAAACAACACAAAACACACGCAGACACGATGGCCCACCCAATCGAGAACCTCAACGAGTTCAGCGCCGAGGAGGCCGGCAACATGGAGGAGATTGAGATGCAGTTTGTGAGTCGAGGAAATGAGAGGCGAGACTTGTGACGTCGATATTACTGCCATGACTGGAAAGAAGTTGCAGCGCTGACCAAAGGCCGTTAAGACGGTTGAGCATCTCGAGGCGTACGAGCGACTCATCACCGGTGTCCCCCCAAGCAAGATCAAGCTTACTTCGTGAGTCGCCCTTGAGCGCTGGTCTCCCCAGTTATCCAGCTCGCCATGCTGTCGTGTGACCTCGCTCGAGCTCTCAGAGCCCGGCTAACCTCAGGATGGACGACGAAATCGTCGCTGACCTCTACACCCGCTTCCCCGAGTTCAAGGAGAACCCCAGGGCACTCCTCCACATCAGCGAAGACGAGTTCAAGAGCCCAGCGAACAAGATCCGGTGGCGCGAGTTCATTCAGGGCTACCAGGAGAGCCTGACAGAGTACAACTTTGGCACGCTCGTGCGCAAGGACGCGGACAGCACGTACTCTGAGGAGAACAGCATGCTCGTCACGCGCGCGCAGTTTGTCGCCATTGAGATTGTGCGGAACCGCAACGGGCTCAACGACAAGGTGTACGAGGACGCGCAGGCTGCCAAGGCTGCTGCCAAAGCTCAGAAGTAGGCGGCGAGAGGGCCAAGGGCCTGGCCCGTGCCAGTGTACGGCCAGGCTGGACCGACGTACGGGGCAATATAGATAGACGTCGCGTATTTCAGCAATCTAATCGTCCATTGTAGTACCATACACTATGCTCATTGCACAACATTCTATGAGCGGAGTGAGGGGCTGCTTAGTGCAGAAGGCAGCTTGCTACGTTGCGAACTAACAAACAAACGGCCAAGAAAAAAAAAGCCACGTCTATGACGTCAGCTCGGTTCTTCGTTCTCATCCTGGTCTCCAGAGGCAGCTATGCGCTATGCAATGCTAGTGATACATGCAGAGTGAGTACGGGTATGAGAAGTGTATAGATATGGTGATTACGAGCCAAGCTTGGCCGCGACCAGTTCGTAGATGAGGAACATACACGCAGCATTCGGCACGACGCGGAACATGTGTGCTGTAAGACCACCGTACAAGCTGGCCACGCCCTCCTCCCTAACAACGAGCTTGAGCGTCTGCACTAGGCCGGTGTACTTGGCCTTGCCCTCGTGCGGCTGACGGAGACGCGTGCGGATAACCTCGTGAGGGTACGTGATGAGCGAGGCGACAGCCTTGGCGCCACCAGAGGCGCCGACGATGCTGCCCACATAGGAGAGGATGCCGGTCTTCTCGTCGTCGAGCGAAACGCTCTTAGACCGCCCAACGCGCTTCAACCGCTCATACAGCACCCACTGAATCACGCCCTCCGAGACGCCGAGGTAACTGGCTGACAGACCGCGGTAAAGGCCGGGAACGCCTTCGGTGCGCAAAATGTCCTTGGTCATGGCCCACGCAGAAGGTGAGACCCGGCCAGTGCCCGTCGCTTCGCGCTTCTTCGCCGACAGCTGCAACCGTGTCTTGACCACCCAGATAGGGTTTGTTCCCGTCGAGGTCATGACACCGGCCACCACCGCCGCTGCAAGGTGGATGAGCGGTGAGTCCTCCGCCGTCTGCCCCTCCTTTTCTGTGGGCGCATTCGGGAAGTGCTTGGCAAGGAACGCCTTGGATGTCGGGTAGAAGTAGAAGTTGATTGCGCTGGGGTCAATACAGGACCGGTATGGAACGGCTGGGAACTCACCGAGCGGGGATGATGCCTCCCAAGCTTGGTCCCAGACCCTTGTACAGCGCACGCCATCCTTCCTCGACCTGTATCCGCCTTCGGTCAGCCACGAACCACAGGGCACGCAGAGTGCTCTG
Source organism: Cutaneotrichosporon spelunceum (assembly GCA_030805415.1). Lineage (NCBI taxonomy): Eukaryota > Fungi > Basidiomycota > Tremellomycetes > Trichosporonales > Trichosporonaceae > Cutaneotrichosporon > Cutaneotrichosporon spelunceum. Next base: position 2,477,713 of record BTCM01000001.1, read on the forward strand.
GCTCTGGGGTACTTACCGGATGAGGTAGAGGGTGTCAACAAACTGCCACGCAATACCGCGCTTCGCCGTCGTTCCCTTGGCCGCCATGATAGCCTCGTGGCGCATGACGCTGGCCGCACCATTCGAAGATCCCGGGTTGGCTGATCCTGGTGTCGGACCTCTGAACATGTCGGACTGGAGGCGGGTCTAGAGTTAGTCGAGTGTTCTGAACATTTGGGCCGGCCCGAGAAGGGGTTAGAGCAAGCCCGTTATGAGAAGTGGGTGATGGCTCACCTTCACAACATCAAACGGTGAGGTCACGATCGCACCGGCCATACCGCCAAGGCTGGTGTTAGTCCATCCCGAGGTCTGCCTCCCATGTTCCGAGCCTGCTCGCCGCATCAGGCTCACACGGCCATCTCCACCAACTCACGATCCCGCAAACGAGTGCTGCCATCCCTGCAACTGCTTGGTCGTCTTGGGCAGATGCAGCGCCTTTCCCACGCCCGCGCCGGGTGGTGATGACCCCGAAGGAGCAGGTGCAGATTCAGACATTGGAGTTGGGCTGATGAGGTGTAAGAGTGCCAGGCGAGCGCGACACTGGTTTCGAGGACGCTGGTGGCAGATCAAGGGACCAAGTGAGGCCCTTTAAACTTGTCGTAAGGTGGCGTGCGACGCGAGTGAGACACGAGTCAGTTTTAGTGCTGGTTGAATGCAAACACAAAATAATGTTGAAAGATGTGCTTGTGGTTTCGCCGCCCGCTGTGAACCGACCGGTCTGCCGAAATTCTGGACAAAATGACGTACACGTGCGCCGAGCGTGGACATGATGTGGCATTTTGTAAATCAACCGAGGTGGAGGTCGACGATTTCTGGAACACTTGTTGTTGCGGAAGTCTTGGTGCGAGTTGGTGCCATCCATTCCAAAGAGCATGCGATAGCATGTTCAACCTTATTGCCATCAAGGTGTGTTCCGTTTTGGGAGAAGCTGATGGCAGGACACGGTGCCCGTTGCGCCTAAGACTTTCGGTCTAGACCCCGCGCTCTGTATCCAGGATGCCTTGAACAAGAAGTGAGAATCTCAACGGCGGGTTGGACAGGTGTTGAGAGACTCGAGGAGGGAGTAGAGAGAGGGGAAGGAGGGGCGGAAGCGGAGGGAGGCTCACAACAGGTTCGCGAATAAGCTCATACCCGAACGCGGGTTAGGATTGAGCGTGTACGACATCATGACCGCCGAGGATGGGCGCGTCACATGGGGCAATGGGCAGATGTTCTACAAAGGTGAGTTGGTGAACCGGTGGAGAAGATAATGAGGGGAGTACAGCGAAGGATTGGGGTGAGAGGCAGGAGAAAAATCAATTGGGGATGGGGAGGGCGAAGCGGAGTGATGACGGACGTCTGTGCACGGGTGTGCGGCCCTGTCGCATACGCTGGCTTGGTTGCAGTGTAGCAGAGCAGTCAACAGGTCCGATAAGCTGAGCCACCCTCCGCCATACTGAGTATCGTGTGTCCGATTTGCTGACCCCAGTCTCCTTCCGCCTGATGCTGTTTGCCCCTTTCGTCGGTGAGGTGATTGTTGGCAAGGTGTTAGCGTGTACGCCAGAGTACATCCGCATAACACTTGGCTTCTTCGAGGACATTTACGTCCCCCAGTCGCTTCTCCCGCCGAACTCGATGTAGTGAGTGCGATGACGAGGAGAGCCCTGGTGGACTTGCCAAGCGTATGGATGGACTGTAAAACCTATAGCGGTCCTCCTACCGTCCACGTCCCCTCGGACCGTAGCCCAAATCCTCACAGCCAGCTGATAACAGTGACGAAAATGAGCGCAGATTCTTCTGGTACAGTGGGGAAGAGCCCCTCGATGCGAACGCGCTCGCCAATACGCTCAAATCTGGTATGTCGAGCTCCGCTTGTTCCTTTGGCCGCTCACCCCAGAACGCTTCTATTTTGATCCAGGAGAGCCGATCCGCTTCCGTGTCGAAACAATCGAGTGGCAAGAGCACGAGCCAGGCCCACCTGTAGACCGGACACAGCAGACCGAGGAGGAAGAGAAGGACCCCAAAGAGAAGGCTGGCTATGTCATCCTCGCCGACGTCAGCGAGCAGGGGCTTGGTCTGACGAACTGGTGGGACGAGGGAGCCGAGGAGGAGGGCGAGGAGTATGCCGGCGAGGAGTACGCCGGCGAGGAGGCAGAGTAGCTGTACATGTACAATATTTTCTAGAGTTTACTCGATACGCTGCCCGCTCGCGCGCACGCCCGTCGCTGTGCGCCACTCCAGCCTGCGCTCCGCCGTGTCTGGCTCCGTCAGCGCTGCAGGGAGGCCCTGGACGACCCGGTCAATCGTCTCGGGCCAGCTGGGCTGGTCAGGTGCGTAGTGTCCGTACTCGGGCTCGTCGCCGAAGCCAACTGCCGCTGCGCGGATGATTACATCGGACGTGAACCCACGGATGGGAGTGTGACAGGTGCGGAAACGCTGAGGTCAGAACACTCCAGACCGTGCGAGCGGCTGTTGACAACCCACATGCATTCTGTATGAGCCGGTTGAACCCGTGACATCCTCGAGTGACTGCAATCAGCAGCTGCCCAAAGACCTCGAGCACGCTCACTCACATGGAACTCGGTAGGCCCAGGCCACCAGTTCGTGTCGCTTAAGTTGAGGTTGTCGGCGAGCTCTCCCTCAACGACGCCGGTGTGAATTGCCTTTAGCGGATGGTCGAAAATACACTCCACTTCCTCAGGATTGGGCCGCAGTGTGTTCACAAGTTCGGGGTCGGAGATGAACGCGACGACGGCTGCTGTCAGCTACGCCCGACTTGGCTTAGCTGACGTGTGACAACAATGTGATTCTTCAGATGTGCGTTCATGGGGAGCACAGTGAGCACTGGGTCAAGCACAGTCAGGACGTGCACATGTGGGCTAGTGAGCGGCAGGCCTGCCTCCTCAAAGGCCTCACGGCGCTGATGTAAGCAATTAACGAGCAACTCGGCAGCTCACGGCCGTGAATACGGGCGACGGGTCGCCTTCGTCGACCTTCCCTCCAGGGAGCGCCTGAGAGTCAGCTTGTGATGAAGCGCCCAATTTACAGTCTGCCCCGGATTCCTCCTCAAGTGCTTCGCCCGCGTCGTGAGGAGAACACGCAGATCCTCCGTGCCCTCAGGCTGGTACACAGCAATTAGTACTGCCGCACGCCGCGCCTGCCCGACTCTGCTATCAGCCACCTTCCTGAAAGCCGGCTTACTCAGGCTGCTCAGCTGGTGTGTGCGCAGCAAAGTTCTCGACACAGGCACGGCTGTTAGCGCTCAAGTGGGTGAGGGCGTCCGCTGCAGGAAGGCCAATCGGCCATTCCCTTGGCATGGAAGCATCGACAACGAATGCCGACAGGTCTGTGGGGAGGGCTGTTCTCTTCAGCGGCGCAAGGGTTGGGGTGACGACACCACTGGATGCGCCGCTGGCGAGGTCTTCGGTCGCGGAGATTGGGGGTACCATGGTGGTAGTCACCGACTGCCAGGTGGAGGTTGGTGGGGTGGAGTTTAAGAACACGTCCCGGACTGGGTGAGAGAAAGTAATAGAGGCGTGCAAAACCGGAGATAGATCACGGCGACGACCGAGGGCACAATCACTGCGAATGAGTCCAAAGAGTTAAGGGGAAGGTAGGAACTGGTCGATGAGAGATGTTGAGAAACCAAGTCGAAATCACGCCGTCGTCCGCCCACCCTCCCGCGTCCATGTTACTCCAGTACCAAACGTATTACTTATGAAGCTAATCAGAATACATCGGCTAATCAGCGCCATTCTCCGCCTCCCAACATAGAACCAAGACAGTTGATGACTCCGTTCCCTCCTTCTTACTTCCTCCTCATTACTCATTCACCCAACCAAAATGTCTGCTCCAGGGCTCCTCCGTGTTGGCTGGCACCGCGAACACTTTCTCTCTCCTCTTCTCCAGCTCGTTGCTGAGGACGCGGGCAAGTCGCTCCAGCTGGTAGAGTGCCCTGGCGGTACAGGGGACATGCAAGTCAAGCTCAAGAACGGCGAGATTGACGTGTGCATTGGTAAGCGCAGTCTGGTTGCGTGCCCCTGTTACGAACGTAATGTAGCAGGCAGCGCTGCTTCCTCTCCCTCTCCCTGCTGTTCCTGTGCTCACTCTAGCCCTCACTGACGCGCTCATTGCTGGCCTGGCAAACGGCAAGACCGACTACAAACTTGTGGGCCGTTACATCTCGTCGTCTCTGCGCTGGGCAATCATTACTGGCAAGGACAGCAAGTATACCGAGGTGGACCAGCTTAAGGGCACGACGTTCGGCATCTCGCGCCTGGGATCGTGCGTTCAAACGGCCCAATGAGGTAGCTGATGGCAGCGGGTCGCAGGTAATGGCGTCGGTGCTCAGCCTGCAGCAGGGCTGGAGCCCAGACGAGCAGCCCAAGTTCCAGGTGAACGGGCAGTTCAAGCCTTTGCGTGACTCCGTGAACCAGGGTGACAGTGAGTCTAATGTTCGTCGGTAGCTCATAACAGCGTCTGTGTTTCTGTGGGAGTGGTTCACGACCAAGCCATACGTGGACTCGGGTGAGGTGCGCTTCATTGGTTCCGTGTACAGTGAGTCGAAATGGCGCAGGTAGGCCAGCTGACATCAGCCCCATGGCCCTGCTGGTCAATCGCGGCCACCCCAGCAGCGGACAAGGAGGCCGTGAAGACCTTCCTCGCCAAGCTGCAGCCCCATGCCATTGACTTCGACTCAGAAGCCAGCCGTGCTGGTCCGGCTGTCGACTTTGTGGAGAAGACATTTGGACAGCAGCGGGGCGATATCGAGGAGTGGCTGAAGACCGTCAAGTGGGAACACCGGCTCAGCGAGGTCAGTGAGGGTGTCGTGCGCAAAACGCTTGGCGTGCTCCAGGAGGCGGGTGTCGTGCCAAAGGAGGGACAGCAGTGGGACATGGCGACATTCGTTGACCAGGATGTCGCCAAGATTGTCGAGTAAGGCTCACCAGGTTCACTGGATGCATAGGCCGTTATCAAGGCTGGAGCCAACGCTGTGAGGCTCATGCCTTTTACGTCACGGCGTGTGACAGTCACAGACCACTTCCCACTCTGTGGTCTAGAGCTACGCGACTGGAAATTCGAAGGCGCTGGGCACCGAACTTGTGCGGGAGGATCGGGGATCACGAATGTCGTCATGCGTGGTCAGGTGCTGATACGGGGCTAGGCCTCGGTGACCAGTCTGAAGTCACTGAGTGACAATCAGTCGTTCTGCGGCAAAGGGTGCGCCAGCATCAATGGTAACGACTAGAAATGGAGGGGTATAACAAGAGGGTGGGTTCGACGGAACCGAGGGGATCCAGTCAACGGGACATGCGGAGACAGCCCTGCCGACCCTGTCGGGTCAAATACGGCGACCCAGTAAGGCAATCGGCACTGGGGCGTGCGACCTTGAGGTGCGCCAAGGGTTTGTGGCTGACCACTGTACGCGCGGCTGTGAACAGTGCCAGGGGCAAGTGTGTTTTGCACACGTATCTCTCGGCGTCTCGCTCGTAATCCATCTAAGGGATGTTCAATAACAAATCTGTGGCCGGTGGTATCGTCGGGTAACTCGACGTCAACGAAACAGTGTGGAGGAAATGGGGCGTGTAGGGTGGCGCATGTTGTTGTGGCAGCGACTGGGGCTGACCGATGGCAAGCGACCTGCGGGCGCGCACCTTCGTTCAGCGACATCACCGATCCACTATTCGACCACCTTACTCATCGGTTATTTCATGGACAACGACCAAGATACTATCCATTCTCATTACAGAGGCGATGTCCAGGAGACGACGAAGCGGACTACAACGACAGGACGACGACTCACGAGGGTTAGGGCGCAGTGCTCGAGGCGAGCTGTTCGGGTTCGGGTGTCTGGGATCGTAGCTGCCGTGGAAGGTTGGAGATAGGAGGGTAGTTGAAGATGGAGTGACACCGCCAACGCTATCGTCCGAGTATGGCACCCGCGGGGGTCCCTCGTCAGTAAGGGGGAGAGATCGTCTTCAGAAGAGCCGCTGGCAGAAGAGAAGCCTTGGAGAGAGCACTTCCGCCGAAAGCGCAAAGGGGCCGGGTAGGCTGATTATCAGATGACAAGCCGAAGCGTCGTCAAGAGCCGTCACGACTTGAGAATTCCTGCGATCGTGTTGCCATGCCGCATCGGCGCATCGTTTCAAGAAGAGACAAGGCGACGGTCGGCCAATGCCAAGACGACCAGGGTATGACGGAAACAAAACAAGCTTAACCGCTGTGGAGTCAGGCTTGGCATCCACGGCACGCAACGGCATTCCGACCTTTGCATCTCTCGTGACCTGGCGCTCCGCGGATCCGCTCCTTCCCGTGGCATCGTGTCCGATATATAACCAGCTGTTGCCCGCCTTTCAAGCCGCCCCCATCCTCCGGCTCTTCTGCCACCGTCCACAACCATAATGCTGCCCTCCAATCTGATCCTCATTGCGACTACTCTCAGTGAGTTCCCAGGCCCTTTCAGTGATCCAGCGTTTCACAGCTGACCATGGCAGTCGGAGTCGCGGTGGCCCTCCCCCAGGCTAATACCTGCAGCCCCGGCTACACCGACTGTCCTGGCTACGGGTGTGCTGATCTGGACACCAGCCCTTGGAATTGTGGCACGTGTGGCCACTTTTGCGGCCCGTGGCACGGGCAGAACGGGTACTATTGCGTTAGCGGCAAGTGCATGTGCATCTCCCCCGAGGCTACGCCATGTGGCACCGACGGGTGCGCTAACCTCTCGAACGATGTCTCCAACTGCGGCCACTGCTTCAACGAGGTACGTCGAGCCGTCAGAATGTTACCTCACACAGTGTGGCCCTGGCCAAAAGTGCGTCGAGGGGAAATGCGTCGATTGTCTAGACGGACTTGCGCGCTGCTCCGACTGGGCCTACCCCGACTACAAATGCCACGATCTTACGAAGGAGTTTGACAACTGCGGCAGTTGCGGTAACAGAGTGAGTCAACCCCTGCGTCCCCAACATGTCTAACAATAGTGCAGTAACTACGGCTACGGCGGATGTGTCGACGGCAAATGCATCAACTGCCCCTCAGGTCAAATGTTCTGTGGTGGCAGCTGCAAGGACATAAAGAACGATAACCAGAACTGCGGCTACTGCGACAAGCCCGTGAGTAGTCTGGACGTGGCAAGGCTGATGCAGTGTCAACCGGGCTCGAACTGCGTCAATGGTGTATGCCAAAACAGCAATGGTTGTCCACCTGGGCAAGTGCGTTGCGGGACCGACTGCATCAACACGAAGAATGACAACCGCCACTGTGGCGCGTGCGACGTCCAGGTGGGCCACTGCTCTCTGTGAGGAAAAGCTAACTGACAGTGCGCTGTCGGCAAGAACTGTGTCGATGGCCAATGTGTCTGAGTCTGAGCAAGGGTTCGAAGCCCCACTCTCCTCGAACACGAGCCAGCCCTCTTTCGTTCTGTCCCTGTACATGGACAGTGAATCATAATTGAACGCGAAAGTCAGAAGTGATGTATTCTGTGAAGCGAGGCAGAGAATAGCGCGTGTTGCCTTCAAGCGCAACCCGCTTATCCACTTGTCACGTACATGTACATCCATCTACGCTGCCCTCTGGTCGCTAGGCAGGTCGATGATCATCTCGGCGTGCGACACGCTCTCCTCCCCAGGTTGGTTGGCCTTGAGGACCTGGTACGCGCCGGCGCCGGCGATCCCCACGAGTGCTCCGGTCCCCGACCCGTCGACGATGCGCCAGCGGGCATCAATCGTCCCATCAGGCTGGCAGGTGCCCTCGTCATGTGCTGCAAAGCCTCCCTGTTTCCCAAGCACGGAGCCTGCAAAGTTCATGAACCCGGCAAACGTAGTGCGCGTCGGATCGGTCTGCGAGTGCAGGCTGCGTTAGCACTGCCACCCCTAAACCCACATGATGTAGGTCACGGACGCCCAGCCCTCCATGCCGCCGCCGGCGAATTGGCGCCCGGTCTCGACCACCCCAGTCGACGCACCCTCGAACGAGGAAGGGAGCGCCGCGAACCGCTTGCTAGGGGCGTAGTCGGCGCCAGAGGGTGTGAAGGGTGCCGTCACTTCAGTCAGATCGGTATGGGCGGTGAGTACCTTTCTGCCCGTTGCGTGGCGCGCGCGACGTCGAAAAGGATGATGGGGACGAAGCCCAGTCGAGGCTGGAGCTCATTGCTGATGAAGGGGATGGGGGGGAGGGGTTCTCCAGATGTCAACGGCAGTGGTACCCGACGCCGCCGCTCGCGCGTTTGCCGTAGGCCCCACGGGGTCCTATTCCAAAGGCGTGCCTACGCCCGCAATTGGAATAGGCTCGCCGGCAAAATCGGCTTGCCAAGTGAACTGGTAAAGTGCTCCACAATGCTATGCATCCCGCAATCTCGCCAGCCCAAAAAACAGTGAAGCCAGTGGGCGCCAGTCCTCGAGTGCTTCTGCTTGGGTGGCTTTGTACAAGGCTTGATGCGAGGATCTTAGTGCGACCCTCGGTGCTTCTTGGAAACGGAGGTGGCGTTGCCACCACAACGCGAGACGCGAGCGGTGGATTGGCAGAGGGTGCTGCTGTCTTGCACATTCCGTCCGGCACGGGTCAGTGTGGAGCCGTTGTGGGAGCCGTTGTGGGAGCCGGTGTTGGAGTCGTGGTTTATGTGTATGCAAGTCCCGTTTATACAGCCGCACGAAGGAACCGTTTCCAGGGTGTGCATTGTGCTCTATTCATTCCGTTTCGAATATGCATCCCGGTAGTTTGGCCTGTTGACTGACGAGTGCCAGGTACCCTGCCAAGCCTTCTTGACAATGTACCTTCCGCGCCCGCTGCTCCAGTACAGGGTGCTTACCTCGATCGGCTACGCTGTCGCTTTGCTTGTGAATGTGGCGTGTTGTCTGAAGGTTGGTTCGGCGTATGGTCTGCGGGGGCAGTGTCGTAAACGAAGCTCCACATCAGGCTATCCTCTCAACTCGGCAGCCGCGCAGTTGCCTCAGCGCAGGCAGCTTTCCGCGCAGCACGGTTTCTTGTTCCACCACGTAGATACAATGCTCCGCTCGCCTCTGCAGCCCTTCTCCCAGTGTCCTGCCACCAGCATGACTACCAGAGTGGCGCTTCGACTCAATGTCCCAAGGTCTGTCCTTTACTGGTGAACTGGTGAGACCGCGGGGCATCTGAGTCGGGTTTCTCCGCCAGCTCGTGCCATTGTATGGCTGATGCCACTGTTATTCTTCAGCTCCTTCTATCAGGGTACCCGTTGCGCGCTCCAACATGTCAGGAGGGTTGAGAGCGTGGCCCCGTCCCGACCTGTCCGGATGATTAGAGAGAATGCCTCACAGGAACATGCGGGGAGCGAGGGATACCATAGCCTACAGTGACGTCAAACACTACAGTGGCACAGTAGATGTAAGGGTTGGGGTTGAACCTGGGTAAACATGTTGCGTAAAATAACGAGTGTCAGTACCATGGGTACGACAGGCGTGTGATGGGTGCCCTGACCTAGACAACGACCAGGCCGCGGATGTCCACGGTCACGCTCCGCGCCCATTCATGTCATGGGCGACGGATGGACAATGTTGCGACAGTTCCCTGTGTCAGCCGACTACGGCAAGGTGGCTCACGCCATACGAGGAGCTGCCTCTGGTAAGCGTGTCTCATTCATAGCAAGCTCATGTGCGTCCCTCTGTTCTGGCGGTCTTAGGGGAGCAACTCATCCCCTGCCTACTCTAATTTGTCCCAGACCCCAACTCCCGCTAAGACCATCTCAAACGCAACTCTGCATTCGAGATATGTTGGGAGCGGGACCACGGACAGGATCGAATTGCCGGCCTTCGCATCACTGATACACGCTGCTTATACAAAATGCTCTAACCTGCTGAGCTGTGGAATCTGTGAGGGCGCTTGACCTCGGGCCTCGGCGCATTCGCACAGGCCATGTGGACTGCGGCCTCGATGAGAGCGACTAAACACAGCCGACAGAGCCGTAAAGCGGCCGTGGCAACGGAAAGTGGAGACGAGTTCCAGCACTTCTGTTTGTCCGCTAGGATCTTCACAGATTCATGGGCTTATCGCTAAAGCACACTTGATGAAGCGGAAGCCAAATCCGCTGGGCACCATGCACTCTAGGCCGTGAGGACACCTGATTCCCGCACCTCGCTACTCACTCAAATCAGCCACAGCGATGTGCCACTTGGATGAGTCATGTCAATCGCCCACCGCCGACAACGATATGGCGTGCTGTCCCGCACGAAGCTTCGTGCCTGTAACAACTCGCGGAGACCAAGCGCTCACTGCGTGTACAGCAGCAACGTATACACGCAACACTGCTTCATCATTTCACTCAAAACCACCTCGGCCACGTGCAGTTCACGTGACGCACAGGGCGTGTAGCTCAGTTGGTAGAGCGTTCCATTCGCATTAGGATGACTCCTGGTGATTTGGAAAGGTCTTTGGTTCGATTCCTAACTCGTCCATCAGCGTTACCTTTTGCCTCTCTTTTGACCTCAGCAAAGTGGAGGCACGGATTCCGAACGTGAGGTTGGAAGGCTCGGCGACCGGCGTCAAGTCTCTTTCATTATCTCAAATCTCATACCCATACCTCCTCTCTCCTCACACAAGCTCTATCGTCATGTCGTTCGGCCGCCCCGGTGCCCTCTCGGACAACTTCAAAGTATCCCCCCCGCTCCGTGGCAGCTTTCCGCTCGACCACGATGGTGAGTTGGGGTTGTGGTTGAGGTCGGAATAAGAGTCGGATTCAGAGTTGGAGGAACAATCGGAGCCGGAGCCAGAGCCAGAGCGAGAACCAGATCCAGACCCTGTCGGGCCGCACTCACACCAGGCGAGTGCAAGACATTCATGCAGTCGTACATGAAGTGTCTTAAGGCGAACAAGAACGACGCGGGCGCGTGCCGCGCCGAGTCGCGCGACTACCTCAGCTGCCGGATGGACAACGAGCTCATGAGCCGCGAGGAGTTTCAGAACCTAGGCCTCGGCGACGTGCCGGCGACGACGGAGAGCGCTAAGGGTGCTACCCCGAGGACTGAGGCAGGGGCAGGGGCAGGGGCGGCGACGGGGACAGGAGCAGGCACGGGCGCAGGCGCGACGAGTACTGCCAACACTGGAGGCGGTGGTCGATACGTCCCGAGCGAGAGGATATAGTCGCCTGCCCACCTCTTGATCTCGCCGCCTCCGCCCATAGATCAGCATCATCAAACCAACGCACCACTCATATGCATTATAGGTCTGTTCTGAGTTACCGGTCCACGGCCACCAACCACACTATGAGCCCCACGGCCACCACCACGAGCGCGCCTTGCGCGTGTCCCTGGCCGCTTTTCTCGCATCGCGCTCGGCACGCATGGCCTCGTAGTGATTCTCGAGCTGGCGCAGTTGCCAGTGGAGCTCGGCCGTGTTGACGTCGCCCGACTTCTTGTACGTGATCTTCTCATTTGCCCACTTGAGCGCTCTGTCCTGGAGGACTGCGGCGTCGGACGCGTGGCTGAGCTGGTCGCGCAGTCGGTCCACCTCGCGCTCGAGCTCCTCGATCCGTTCGCGGCGCTGGCGCGCAGTGTCGAATATTGCCTGTGTGGCCGCAAACGCCGAGCGCTCCAGCACCTAGTGTTAGCTGGCTCGCTGCGGAGGTATGGCTCACCGACATGTCGTCGGCGCGCTTCGCGAGCATGCGCTCGCGCCTGCGCAACTCCCATACCACTTCGCACATCGCAACGTCGATGGACAAGTGTGTGGGGTCGTTCACATGCCTGGAGCGATACACCCGACGGTCGGCTTGGAGTGACTGGCTCCGGCGCAGCACCTTGCCGCGCACCACCCCCTGGGGTTCCAGTGGGGCGTCGGCGCTCTCAGTGTCCACGCTCTCATCTATCCTCTTGCCAGAGCCGCGGCCGTTTGCGACAGTCCAGTGGAGGCCGTTGGGGGCTGTGATGATATCGGCGCCGTCGCTCGCTGTGCGCGCCAGCGCGCCCCGCCTTGCCCTTTCTGGGCTCTGCGTGGCCGGTTTCGATGGCACGACGGGGGCAATGGCCGCGACAGTGCGTCTACGGGTGTTCAGGTCCGGACCAAGGTCCCAACCACCGCCGGCGTCAGAATCCGAGTTGTGGAAGCGCATACTCTGCTGCGCGAGCGAGGGGCTCGGAACCGCGGGGCTTGGAGCCACTGGGCCCATCACCAGTGGAGTCGGCGGTGCGGCGGAAAAGCTGTTGGTTCTCTCAGAACGATGGTCGTCGACGTCGTCTGGCTCGACGACCGTGGGAACGTTTCGCCGCGCGTAGCTCTGCGCAGGCGAAAGGGCGTGTTTGCCGCTCTCCGAGTCGGATGTGTCGTATGGAAGTGGGCGCCTCCTAGAGGGTCAGTACGTAGCAAGAAGCTGGGACCGATCAAGACTCGACACGAAGCAAGACATCGCTGATCGAGGCTCGACACGAAGCCATACACCGTTGATCGCAAACTCACCCGACGACACGCAGCCCGCCCTTGGTGATGCCTTTGATCGCCCCCGTCGCAGCACCGCGGATGGTTCCAATGGCCGCCGTGCCGAGATGGAGAGATGTGTCGTCCTCCTCGTCTGCCACGCCCTGGTTGCTGCGGCGGCTGAACACTCTCAGGCGTGAGTGACCACGGCTGCCGTCGATCTCCGCCACACGCCCGCTCCAGAGCACGGCGATGCGCCGCGCGCCCATAATGTCCCAGTCCTTTTCGCGTGACTTGAGGACGCCCTTTACATACGCGTCGAGGTCGGATGTGATAACGTCGGGCGCGGTCGCACTGCCGTCCGAGCGCACGATCATGCTGACGCCGGAATCCTCCTCTCGGCCGGTGTAGCGGATGTGCTGTTCGCGCTTGCGGGCGGGCAGGTTGTCGTCGTTGGTCGCTCCGCCCTTAACGACAGATTGTACGCCCGACGCGACGCTCCCAACACCCGAGATGAGGAGGCGGTGGACCTTGAAGGCATCCGATGCGTGGCTCTTGCGGCCACCAACGTAGCAGGAGTTCAGGTGGCGGATGGCCTGCACGGACAGGAATGGGAACGCAGGCTTGCCTGGATTCATGCTGGTCTGGTAACTGCGCCATGCAGACAGGAAGCGCCGGACGCTGTGGAACGGGTCCTTGGGGAGTCTCTCGACGTTGAGAGTGCCCAGTTGGTAGCGCGCGCTCGTGACAGAGCTGAGGAGCACTGCGAGCGTGCGGGGGTCGATGCACCCGCCACTCGTCTCCTTCTGGTCGTCAGCACGCCCATGCACCAGCCCACCTCGATCTTTAAACTGTCTTCCTGCTCCATTCCCATGGCGGTGCGCCACATCGCAACGCCCGCCTTGGTTTCATCACAGAACCGTCCGTCAAGCTCAATCTCCTCGTGCTTGGTTCCGTAGAAGCCCCACAACGCCAGTCCACCCTGGATGAGCTTGACCAACTCGACCGAGCTGAGCATGAGAGGATCGTGCTCGAGCGGCGTGGGTGTGACGACGTGATTATCCTCTGAGCTTGGGCCCGATGCGGCGCTGACATCATTCGCCGTCAGGTTGACGCTGCGTTTGTGCTGGTGCTCAAAGGCCAGGGAGTGGGAGCGGGAGTGCGTGCGCACAGGCGACTGCGGTGGGGACGCGGTGCGGCTCGCATTTCCCTGTGCCAGCGCACCGCCCGGCACGGAGATGCGGTACGACTCGTAGAACTTGCGCCTGACGGCGGCGACGGGCGTTTCGTTTCCCATCACCGCACGCCCGCCGCACCCGAGTCGTCGCAACGCCGTGTTGAGCACAATGAACGGCCACGCCTCGCGCACGTCGCCTTGTGGTATAGGCCATCTGGTGTTAGCGGCCAGTGCACGCCTCTCGCTGCGTACACTTCCTGCCCGTGCACAGTGGGCACCGAGACGAGCAGCGTTCCCTCGGCCGTGTTGCGTGGCTTTGCCTGCGTCTCGGCCGCGAGCATGTGCGTCGCGGCGCGCAGCTCTTCGGCACCAATCTCGTCGCTCAGGCCTGCGGCTGGAACCAAGACGTAGCAGGAAATCAGGTGAGCGCCATCGGGGGAGAACTCACGACATCCGTCGGCTTGGCGGTGTACGCGGCAATGGTGAGCGCCCAGTGTGTGCGCGAGAGATACCAGGAGCGAATGCCATACAGCGCGTACCCGTGCAATACGACCTCGCGATCGACTCGGAGCCGTCCAAGACGGGGTAGCCACTGCGCCTCGAACTCGTCGAGCGGCCGGTCGGTGGGCACGAGCAGGCCACCTGGATGGCTGCCGTCCCAGGTTGGGTCCGACACGTGCCGCCGGTGTGTGATGGTGGTCGACTGGGATGGGGTGACGGAGGTAGACTGGCTCGCGAGCGACGCCGTGGGAGAAGGTCGCGAGGTTGGGGGAGCAGCCTGGAGCGTGAGGGCCGATGTCGTGGAAGCAGGCTGGGTCGCTAGGGCCGATGTCGTAGGAGCAGCCTTGATCGCGAGCGGCGTCGCAGGAGAAGCCTGGCTCGCGAGCAACGTCCGACTCGGCCTGGTAGCCAACACCACTGCCTTCCCCGAGCCTGAGGCTGGGGAAGGGGAGGCGGAGAGATGGCGCAGGCCCAGCCCGCGGTTCGCTATTGGGGGTACGTCGCGCTGGCGGGCGGGGCTTCCCGGGCTCGTGGACAACGGTGGCGAGGCTGTCGTCGGCGACGTGGGGCTGCCGAATCGCGTCCGCCCGGGCGACGTCGCGGGCGCCGAGGTGACCATGCCCGAGTAGGTGTGGGTGGGCGTAATGTGCGTTGGCGATCACAGTTGCGGTCGATCCGGGGCGCCACTACTGGGCCGTCACATTGCACATGCACATTAGCTTCCGTCGCCACCACAACATGGCGGCGTCGATAACAAACATCACGGCGTCGACAACTAGAAATACATCATGTACAGGATATGCGGTGGGCTATGGGCCGTATGTCAAAGAATGGGGGCGTCCAGTTGGCGTATCGGGGCCTCCTACAGCAGCTCAGCGCTCGCCGAGTGAGCGCCGGAGGTCGGCCCAGAGGCGCTGGACGGCGGGGTCGTCGAGCTCGGTGAAGCGGATGAGCTGGTCGTCGCGCTGCCGCCCGACCTGCGGTGACGCTGGGGCGGTGGGAACGTGTGCGCTGGCTGGTGCGGCGCCGCGCCGCGAGTCGGGCTCGTCGAACAGCGTGTGCCGTGTCGAGGTCTGTCTCGCCCGCTGGGCGGTGAGTGACAGGAACGTCTGCAGCGAGTGGTGGTACATTGACCAGACCTGCTTGTTGATCGCGTCGCTCTCCTTGCATGCCTCGAGCGACGGGCTCTTGAAGCTCGCCTTGAGCTCGTGCAGCAGGTTGGCGACGTGGTCCACGTGCGGCTTCCACTGTGCCAGCTTGCCGTGGGGGTGCCATTCGCGCGTCTTGGGGTCGACCATTGCTGGAGTCAGAGGTGTGTGGGGGATAAGGAGGTCGGGCTGAAGAGCCGATGGACCGACGCACGGTGACCACCAGTGGCAATCAGCCATGCGGCGTCGGCTGAGATGGCCGCCAAACTGACGCCATGCACCGCCTCGGCGTGGCTCCGGTCATCATGAAGGGGTATCCGATGTTCCGGCCGTCGGACAGCACAGAACGCGCGGTCCGAGCGGGTGCGTAAGGAGGGGGTGGAGCGGGCGCAAGGATGGGACCGTGCGCAGCACCGCATCTGCCCAGATCCACCCCTCACCCCTTGCCCTCGAGAGCCAGAGTATGGGGAGAGGAGGCGGAGACGGTCCCGGCGTGGTCCTGGAGGCGCGTGCGAAAGGGGTCTGACTTACGGTGGAACACGTCGCTCTCGAAGAAGACCTGCGGGCGCACGCGGGGATACTGGCGTGGGAAGACGAGTGCGAAGCGTAGGATTGCGCCGGCGTATGGGCCTGGGGTAAGCATTAATGCCAAGTAGATGACGTCCTGGCTCGCGAGCCGGCTGGGCGTACGCTCGCATCCTCGAGGTCGAGGCCGTTGGGCGGGTAACGGCACCGCAACGGGCAGTGGGGAACGGCCGCGGGTAATGGGCAGCGGGCAAGGGACGTGCCCAGTGTCTTGGCCACGGCTCCCGGCGACAGCAGACTACGCGTCACGCCCACTCACCGCGGTGCACGAAGAAGACGCCGGCCCAGCGGCCGAGGCTCTCGACGGTCGGCACGACGTAGATGCCGGTGGGACAGTTGCCAGGTGCGCGGAGGGATGCGCTGGATCAGCGCGCGCGCGGGCGGACCCACAACTCGATGGCCAGCTGAGAGGCCAGGATGGGCCCGATGTCGGGCGCCGCATCGCGCTCGCGCGAGGCTGGCGGGACGGGCATGGATGGCGGAGGAGTGATGAGACCTCGACGTGTTGGCGATTGGGACTTTGACAGGTGGAGGTGGTGGAGGTGGAGGTGGGGTAGCGTGGAGCTCACGTGGAGCTCGCGTGGTAATGTGGTCGCGCGGCGCTCGCGTGGAGGGTGGCCAAACCCTGCTTACGTACAGTTTGTTTTGTCAGGACGCCACTCCGCTTCGGATGTTCGCACGGATGATGGCGTAGCCGACACGGAGATCCAGATGTAGAATGAGTGAGGGGATGCGGAGAACAGGACCAGTGGCGGGTATGGTCGGCCCAAGGTCCCCAACAACTGAGCCGCACCCTGTTCCCGCGTCAGCTAGACTCCGTCCCCGTGTCAGCCAGGCTCCATGTTGTTTATCGGGGTGACGGCTTCGGAGGACTGAGATCCGAGATCAGCTAAGCGCGCTCGTCAACCGGCCGTCGCAGACAACAAACGGCCGAGTCGGAATCCACGTGATCGACGATCAGACCCTTGTAGACGGGACGGCATAGCAGAGTACGGCCAAGCACGTCTCGCATCATGCCGTACAACGGCTCACGTACTGGACACTACACGTACAACGCAACTCGGTAAAGCAATCGGACGCTGTGTCGATCGCGCCGTTACGCTCTAGGCTGGTGAGGCATTTCAGAGTACATTCCGTGTGGAGTGGGAAATCGTCACGGGTGTCACAATTGCAGTTCCAAGTTCCAGCGTGGCACAATCCTCAGGTGAGTACAGCCAGAATTCACGCCGACGACACGGGTCAGTCACCAGGGCTCGAAGCGCTTAGAGAATGGAATGGAAACGCTGGTTGACACGACAATGGTCAGTCACTCACTAGTATCAGGACTCGGAGCGCTTACAAGTTGAATACCACGGTACCCCGTCCCGTGTTCCACCAGAGCAAACGCGAGCGACTTGGCCCGCCGACTCTGGCCGTGACTGGTGCCGATCTGATCGGTGCTGGTGACGGTGTATGCATGGGTGTACGTATGGGGCGGATGGATGGTCCGATGTGCATGTGCATGCGAGTGGGTCCTCGTGCGTCTGCGCTTCGTCTGCATGTGTGTACGTACGTCTGCGGGTGCGGGGGTGACAGTTGCATACCTTTGGGTGTACCTCCCGTCGCAAGTGCCACTTGGGTGCCGCACACGATGCGCGTGCGCTTCTCGGTCCGGGCCGACATGCACGGCAGCAGGCGCGTGGAGTTTACAGTTGCCGTTTGTCACCGTCGGTCTAAGACTCGGTTACGCTCGGACTGGAGGACGCTCGGTCGACGCTCGGAGACTTGGGGACTTGCCATCCTTGGTAGTTGCTCGCAGAGACTTGCCCCAGGCACTTGCTGCGGCATGCTAGTGCGCGACTAGCTGTATCTGGCATGCTGTGGGGCCCGCATCGCAAGGGGCGACGTAGGTCGGCCAGTTGCTCGTAAGGCCGATGAGCACGTCTTTGGGTGATGTTGGGGCCCGCGGACCTCATTCCGGCTCCTCATTCCGGCTCCCCATTCCTCGGCCATGCAGCGTGGCGGAGTGCGGCGTCCAAGCGGTGGCATGTGCGAGATCTACAGTATCTATGGGTCGCACAGGCTACGGTTGTCTCGGCAGCACTCCGAGTGTGTGGCACTGGCTGCCGCCTCGACAGCACTCAAAGTTTGTGGCACAGGCTGTCGTGTCCTGCCGCCAAGCTCAGAGTTTGGGTAGAGCTTCCTTGCCGTCTCTTGCGAAGGAATGGGGCGTTGCCGTGGAATGCGGAACGTAATAGTTCTGCCTGATGTGACCGAGGAGAGGGCATGGGTGGGCAAGGCCTGCAACACGGGTTGCGCAAGCGAAGGGGCCTCCTCAGTCAGTGCGTGCTCCGAGTAGCTCTGGCTGCGCAAGCAAAGGGACTTCGGTCACCGCGAGCTGGCTGTGATCGCCGTGAGGTGAGGCTTTGCAATCCCCTATGGCTTCGAATCGCCCTGTGGCTTTGCAAGACATGGGGGCCGGTCACTAACGCAACCTTGCGTGATCGCCTGGCTTCACGAATGGCCTCGGTCAGCTGCGAGCTTCGAGTCGCCCCGCTCGCAAGCAAAGGAGCGCCGGTCTCAACTTGGCGCGTGACCGCCATGTGGCTTCGCAATCCCTGTCGCTTCGCAAGCGAAGAGGCTCGGTCAACTCCCTGCTCGCCGTCGGTGTGTCGCAAGCGGGGGCCTCGGTCAACTCCCGAGCCCGCTCTGTGGCACGGTAAAGGCGCCGCCCGCCACTAGAATCGGACAGCCGCTACTGGACAGCCACTACAGCTGGGCAGCCACTACAGCTGGGCAGCCACTACAGCTGGGCAGCCACTACAGCTGGGCAGCCACTACAGCTGGGCAGCCACTACAGCTGGGCAGCCACTACAGCTGGACAGCCACTACAGCTGGGCAGCCACTACACGCGGCCCAGCCTCCACCATCTGAATGGCAGCGCCACTCGACGATCATCGGTGCTGCAGGGGTTGGGGCAATGTTAACGCCGATCATGACAGTGGCTGATGCGACGCCACGAATCACTCGTGCATACAGTTGTGCGTGTGGCACATGTAGTGGCGTGGGCGCGGGCCTGGGCGGACTTGATCGTCCGTGGGCGTGCATGATTGTGCGTGGGCGTGCTTGGTTGGCGTAGTCGTGCGTGGCGTGGGCGTGTGGGGTAGGGGATCAATTCCCCTAAGCTTCGGATGAAGCTTCGGATGACGACGCGACATCCCGTCAGCGTAGACCAGCATTACGGAAGCGTGGCAGCGCCACTGGATGGGAATCAGTGTGAATGTGGCCATGTCGGAGAAGCAGGCAGGGGGGTCAGGACAGGCACGCACTTTGGCACTTCCTGCCCGATGTGGGCAGTGACTCCCATGGCCTATATCCCGCGCTGGCGAGGGTGGCGAGCCGGCGAGTCGAGAGCCGAGGTAATGGCGATTCCGAGACCAAGACGCCGCGTACTAGCGGCGGCCGTGGAGCACGAGCAGCCGGCTTGCCGTCGTTCCGGGTAAGGTTGCCCGGTGCCGTTGCCCTTGTCACTGACATTCTCGGGCCGGGGTATAGCGGAGCTGGGGTCGGTGTCACTGACAATCTGGGACCAGACAGCGGGAACCGTGGCCAGACGGCGGGCCGTCGATCGTGGGCAGTGCATGCCAGAACCCGCTTAATGTTGTGGAATGGACCCGGTTAGCGCCAGTGGAGCTGGATGAGCCGCACCCAGTGGGGCTCACCTGAACTGAGGCGGATCTGGAGCTGAGATGAGCTGGGGCGGGACCTGGGTGGGGCCTGGAGGTGAGCGCGAGCGCGAGCGCGCATCTCGCATCTCGTGATCTGGTAATGCGTCTCGTGATCTCACACTGACACACCCGTGATGCACGCGTCCTAAGGCCCGGCGGCACGTATCCAGGCAAGTGGCACGTATCCAGGCAAGTGGTAAAGAGTTCGGGCAACTGCAAACTCCGGTGCCTCTGCGTGCTGCGTGGTTTGCCCGACGTCGTGTGCGGCAGGTGGCTGTGTGCTGGCGTGGCAGTAGTGGCAATCATGGCAGTGCCTTGTCGTGGCAGTGTCGTGTGACTGAGCGCTGCCACAACCCCAGATCACAAGTGCCACCACCCAGGCCTCATGAATTGGCTGCGGCCGAGGCACGCCACAACCAAGCATGCATGTGCATTCTACGGCCGAATGACACAACCCATGCATGCCAAACCATGCATGTCGATTCTACGGCCGAGACACGCGTTATAGGGCTCGGGCGGCGTCGCAGTCGCACGAGCAGTCACACGAGCACTCTGTGCGGGTGGATGTAGATTACAGGATGCGTCCCCGGCGAGCCCACGAGCCCACGCGAGCTGGGGCAAAGGAGCTGGTGCGAGCAGTTGCTGGGCAGGGTCGTCGACTCCATCCGAGATCTATGGGACAGGGGTTCGGAAACCCCAGCCGCCATCTCCTGCCCTTGCTCCAGCTCCCCTGCTCCATGCTGCGTGCCTTTGCCCCTTCCCCTGCAACTGCCACTGACCAGCTACCCCTTCCACGACAAGCAGCCCCTGCACCCATCAACCGTTGCCCTGCGACTGTCATGACAAACCTGGGACTGACGGTTCGACGTATCCTGCAGTTCTGGCGTAGCAACTACCAGATCAGGCGGAGCAACTACCAGATCAGGCGGAGGATTGCAGTTATCGCCTTTCGCCAATTCATGATCGCCGAAGCTATCCGGCGCTTTGTTTCGCCGCGTTGATCGTACAATACGTGGCAGTGGCAAGTGGCAATTGTAGTGGCAGTGTAAGTGTGGCAGCGTGGTGGCAGTGTGGCAGTGTGGCAGGCCGTAATGTGGTCGCGGTGGGTCACGCACGTGCGTACCTGACTGGTTCGGACGTCGCAGTTTCGGGGTTGCGTACCCCCCCGTCTACACCAACATGATGAAGCGTTGAGCAGAGCCCTGGCCCCAACTCCCAGCTGCCTACCGCCTGCCGTCGGCCGTCGAGCGCCTACCTTCGGGCACTGAAAGATTTTAGCTCACCGTCGTCTAGTGCGAGGCAACGGAGCACCCGATTCCTGCACAGTGTCCCAGTCATTAGCTCGGCCAGGCGGGTCGTTTGACTGGTGCAAGCTCGGGCTCTCCGATGTCGGCCAATTTGCGGCCAAGGAAATCACTGGATGGGGCAGGGACGGGCAAGTTTGCTTGCTTTGGGGCAGCGGTGCATGACGGCGTGGCTTGGCGTGGCGTCTCTGCGAAACTCTATCAGCCATGACGGCATCCTCTGCCGGTTCCTGCATTAATTTTCCGCCTGTATCTCCGGCACGTGCAGCAAGCGTCCGAGGCCCCCGGTGTCGAGTTTGGGGGTCGTGTGAGTTGCACCACTGTTCGGGACGCAGATTTGGAGGCACAGCGGATTGGAGCGGGGTTGAATGAGGCTTAACCTCGAGCTGCCCCTGGTCCTTTCCGTCGCGGCGGCATGTGTGGGGACAGAACGGTGCCGGCTCGACGAACCGGACATGCCCTGATGGATCCCAGCACTTGCTTGGCGTCGCTGCGACTGGCGCCACCGCGCGAGGTCGTTGGGATTCGAGTCCGAATCCCTGTTCCTAGCTCGGAAGCCTGCATGCTGGTGCTGGTATCGAGCGGATTGCCGGTGCGGTGTCGGAGTTGCTTTTGCTCGGGCCGTTGGAACTGCTGGGGCTGCTGGAATGGTGGGGCTGTTGCAACTACTCGAGCTGTAATGACCAGTGCCATGCTTGAAGGAGAACGCAGGGCTTTGTGGCGGCCGCACATCCTTGGATTCTGTCAAGGGTTCTAGACGATTCAGGATGGCATAACTGATAGGTAACAGGAGGCACGATATGCAGCCAAGGGTTGGGCGAGGATTCTTATGGCCAAAGCTGTTGTTTCAGTGGGATGGCGCCATCGTCTGATGAAATGCACGAGGCTCGAGGGTAGAACAGATGGCGGCCGGGCCGAAATCCCTGTGCTGACAAGACAGAACGAACTATTCTATGGAATGGAATGTGCATACCCGACAGACGTTGGGGCATGCTACGTTAGGAAAACGGGGGACGCGGTGAGCCGCGTCGTCGTCGGACATCGGACCTCGGTCGTCGGTCATAGATGGACGTGGCACTCGGCGCGTGGGTCCAAGCTCAATGCGGTCGGGCACACGTCTCCCTGGTGCTACGTGGCAAATGGCTGGGCACTGGCCTGTCGGGTGCAAACATGGCTGCCTAGGCCGAAGGTGGCATTTGTGCTGACATGTCGCCTATTTTGCGGTCTCGGCCGTGGACCGTTGCCGCAAATTGCAATGTGCATCAGCATTCGAGGATCGGTTGGACGAGGCCGAATCAATAGGCGTTCTGACGAGATCGAATGTGGCACACTGCTGGAACTGTCATCAATCTGGAGACGGGAGTAGGGGTGGTGGTGGTGGTGGTGGCGCTGGCGCTGGAACTGGCGTTTTGGAAACAAGAGGGTTTCCGCCCGGCGCAACCTCGAATGTACTGCACGTACGACAGTGTGGCGGTCATTTGATTGATTTCATTAGCGTGACATGGACCTATCGTAATAGTCTGGAGGCCGGGATGTCCACATGGGTCGTCTCCTACATCCATTCGCAGTATGCTGTATCCTGACCTAGTGATGAGATGAAAGTTTATGATGGATGGATGTCCCGAAGGACCCAATTGAAACACGTGCAACTAGCTCGAGGGGGGGAGGAGGAGAGCGTCGTACATTGTCCAGTGCATGGCTACATGGGAGGAACGGTCGAGTACCCGACATCCCGAGATGAAATGGCTGCCCGGTGAATGGCGAACTAAGATGGGGTGGAGCGCAAGGTAGCCGTTGCGTCACCGATTCTGCGGGGCTTGACAAAGTTCCGATGAGATTGCGAGGACATGCAAGGTACCAAGTTTACGACAGGTGGGATCTGGAGAGTACGTACGCGATTTTACTCGGTCCACGCACCAAGCCCGGCCGCACCAGTCGGCGGAACCTACCGGCTTACTCGGAAGGATACCAAAAGCCGAAAGGCTTTGCGCACGTTGGGCACTTTGGCCCCCGAGCGGTAACCAGGTAATAGGGCAAAGGGAAAACCAAGAACATACTCAGGGACTCGGCCGGTGATCCGGACAGCGCGCGGGGGCCAAGTTTGCGGAATAAGCGCCAAGGGCAAATGGAATCGTTGAGGGAGGGGGGAATAAGCCGGCACTCTCTCATTAAGGGTCAAAGTAGTGATGAGCAGAGTCAGAGGTCAATTTCAGGGGACGTCCAAAGTCTAGTTTGTCCAGCTTTTGCAAGCCGCTCATGATTAAGGGGAGAACATTCCTAGATCCTGAATTTGCCCTTTTGAGTCCAGTGTCCACTTTTGGCTCTCTTGCTCCCCTCTGCGACCGACCGCGTCCATTAATGGAGCGATGCTCCATCAGTTTCTTGCGACAGACCCTGAATCGACCCTGGATATTGGGCCTGTGGCAAGGCAAGGACGAGTGCATCCCCACGGCATACGCACACCGCACCGGACTTGACGCTCTCGCTCCGGGCTGGCTGCTGGGCGGGCAGGCGGGCAGGGCTGACGTTTACGGGTAACCGACGACAGTGTGCGCATGTGCGATTTGGCTTTGCACTCGGACAGCCCGAGCTCTGACCACGGTGCCTTGCCTTGGCTCTCTTGCCTTGCATAGACCCGGCCTCGGACAAGAGCTTTCGTCCTCGGTCCTCGAGTCAAACCCCACTCGCGTTCTCCAGAGGATATTGGCCGGCTGAACACTCACGGCAAGTTGCAGTCACCAGGAAATTCCATTCCTCTGCTCATCCACCTTTGCAGAATCGGGGTACTCGGCCTGTCCCTTGGACTGCTCCAACTCTAGCTGCAAAAGCTCTCGCTGACCTTTGGGTTTGCATATACATACATAGACATACGGACATGGTCTGATTGATAGACGCACGCCCACAGACACAGTTGCATACAACTCTTTCCATCGTCATCTCCCCCACCCGGACTCTCCCTCTCCGCCTTTGCGTTACCAGCCCCTTGGCCCCAAACGCTCCACACAAACCATTGCATCAAAATCCTAAGGCGTCGCAAAGGCACGTCGCAATCTCCACCACCTCATAAGATAAGCTAGCCAGCAACTTGGATCAACCTCCCCTTGCCACAAAAATCAACTCGTTCCTCTCCCGACCTTGGTTCCATTTCCTCAGTCTTGGCTGTCCACAGAGTGAGTACCCACCAATGTCTCTTGTCATCATCGTCTTGCCTCCTTGCTTGAGAGTCTTCATTCATCAGATGATGGGTGCACACGCACACCAGTTGTGTATGTGTGCGTCTGATGAATGCACGGTAGGACGCATTCTGGGATACACAGACGGAGATGGTCTGGGTGATGGGCGCTGTGTGGAGCAGTGTACTGGTGACAAGGGGATCAGACCGGTTCGAGGGTGGGCAGAGAGGGCCGAGAGGGCACAGGAGAGGTGGTCCGCGCGCGCGTCGTTGTGTGTTCCCACGACGCGCGAGGTCTGTGCACAATCCTCCAGTGCACTCGAAAGCGCATCAGCCTTTCCCCCTTGCTTCCCCCCCGTGTCTCATTCTGAAAGAGACAATGACTGGAGAGTCCACGGTGCGACAGTGGGCATGGTCGTGGTCTCAAGTGGCTTTGCGCTTTTTGTGCCACCTTGGCTTGCATTCCACTACGACGCCATACCCCCTCCGCTTCCCCCCCACTGCACTGTACCCCACCCCCTCTTTAAACTCAACACCTTGTCTCTTCTCTTTTCTCTTGTCACCTTGTCTCCTTCCCTCTCTCTCTCTCTTTATCCGGTGCGCGCCATCTCCTCCTGTCGCCTTGTGTCTTGTCCCGCAGCCGCACCTCACCCCGCCCCCCCTCCCCTAGTCGAATCAACAAGGAGACGATCCGTTCACGTCGTCTCCCAACTTGACCTCGACTCATCACGTCCTCTCTTAAACACACTACTGTCGCCCTTCTTGCATCTCACCTTCCCCCCAACCCCTCCTACCTATACCTAGGTACCTCTCCCACCCTACCCTACTCGACTCTCTTTCCAATGTACCACCCCGTCCCATCTTCATAAGACACTTGTTCTCCCACACCACCACGTCCACCAAAAATGGTTGTTCGTTTACCCACTCTCCTACTTGACTCCAACCAGTCGTGCTAACACCCAACAGTTTGCCTTGCGTCGCACCCAAGCACCCAAAGTAGCCGTCCATCCCCCCAAACCCAAGTCTACCATGTCGGCCTCGACGTCTACTGCGGTCCACGCCGCTCGTCCGAATCCCCCTTCCCCGGCGTCGTCGCGCAAGGTGGCAAAGGCATCTTCCTCGTCCCAGGCCCCCCCCCTCGAGGCCCCGTCCTGTCGACCCATTCTACGGGCATGAGGAGACCGCTCTGTTGTGTGCGCGCTTTGTAAGTCGTTTAGCATGCGGACCATACCACGCCCTTGGGATCGTCATGAGCTGCTGCTGACACTTGCCAGATCAGTTCTCTGTTCCAGTGCCCCAACATGCCCACCGCGACACATCCTGGTGCGCCCACCCCGTCTTTGGCACACTTTGTCGCATACGCCCTCCACCGCACAAGGCTCCCGTCCGTAGTCACCTTTGCGGCCCTACTATTGCTGCAGCGCCTCAAGACTCGCTTCCCTGCCGCCCGCGGGTCATCAGGTCACCGCCTCTTCATTTCGGCCTTTATGATCGCGTCCAAGGTCATATGCGACGACACGTACTCGAACCAGTCGTGGTGCATCGTGGGACAAAAAATGTTCCAGCTCAAGGAGATCAACCAGATGGAGCGCGAAATGTGCGGCTACCTCGAATGGAACCTCAACGTCTCCGGCGACGAGGTGGCCGAGTTCGAGTTCATGGTCCGTGCAGAGCACGGCGCACGACCTGCCATGCGCACGTCTTTGAAACTGCCCGAGCCTGCTGCCAGCATTGCGTCGTCCCCTCAGTTGGTTGCCGCTGCCGCCTACCCCTCCCCCGAGGCGACGCCCAACGGGATCGGTTCGCGACCAATCCGCCCGGTGCCTACGCCCTCTTTCAAGCGTTCACACTCTACTTTTCCCTCCCCGGCCCCGTCGATGCGCAACCCCTACCTCAACGTCTCGCCTCAGCCACCAGCGCTAGCGTCGGCATGTTCCTCGCTGGCATCATCGCCAGCATCCGAGGACTGCAAGACTCCTTCGCCTGTCGCAATGATCACCAAACCCCAGCGGCCGTCGTCCATGCGCACGCACTCGTCCAAGTCGGTCTCCGATTTTGAACACGGCTTTGTTTCCAACGTCCGCGCCATGCACGTCAGCGGACAACCCTTGAGCGTCGGAGGCTGGTAACTGCGACGCTCTTAATCTGGATACCCATTCTTGAGCATATGCCCGTCTCACTCTGTGAAGTTGTATATCATGTCCATGTCGTGGTCGCATGGTTTCCCTTCATCTCCATCCTACTACATCTCCAGCATCGCAATACATATTGGATTTCATGACACACTCTGATAATGACATGACACTTTGCAAACCTCTCCCCATTAGCGATACACTGATTTACCATGTTCGAACGGGCAACGTAACCCAAGCTGTGTTCTAGGGGGGTGCATGCGAAACATTCTGGCTACAGCTCGTGGGGGGACTGGTGGCGTGTGCCTTGTCTCTCCTGTCTCAGAGTATCGTACTGACGCCTGGCGCGACAGGCTAAACATGACAAGGAGAGGGCCGACTCAAGAGCGGCGACAAGACCGAGACAAGGCTGAACAATACGGGTAGCTACGCCGAGTGGTTTGGGGCACTTTTGAGGGTTGTGGCTTGATGCTTGTGGCTTGCTGCAGAGGCAATCAGCGTGTCCCACAGCCAAGAACGCCATGGCACCCAACAGAGTGATCAGTGGCAAAGGGCCGTCATGTTGCAACTCTCCAACCCCGGCAGGCCGCTGGCAATAACGGCATAATTGAGCGTCCAGGGCAGTCAAACGAGGCAATGTGTGCTGTGGCGTGCACAAACGCGCAAGGGCAGCTCAAAGTGCCCGTCGTCCCAAACAATGACGACTGTACACGGTCCGCAGTCACGGTCAATCATCAACGGTCCGCCCTCGGCCGTCTACGGTTGGAAACCAAGTCGAATTGGCCTTGACCTGGGACAGCACAAACTATGCGACGAGCGCCACTGGGGTGCCAAACTGTGGGTTACCTTTTGGGCAGGGCCTGCGTCCCGTTTCGTCCTGGCACCTCGCGTGGGCCGCCCGTCAGATTAGGCTCCTTGTCCCGAGTCGGAGATCGCCTAGCGACCCCACCCTTGCATCACACGTCGCACCCTCGCAATCCCGCGCCCATGTGCCAAGTGACTGACGGTGCTCAATGGATCAGAGAGTCCACGAATCTGCCCCACGTGAATTTGCGTGGATGACGTAGGAGGCGGGATGTCGTGAAGGCAGTGGGGTGGGGCGGTTCCTGCCCTTGCTGTCTGCTATAGCCGGCATGGACTTATGGGGGCCAGTCCACCTCGTCCTGAACTGGTGATCTGTTCTTCCTCACTCTTCTAATCACCACTTGCTTTGTTCAACTTATTCTGTATGGCCAGACAACCATTGGCGCAGCATATCTCACCTGCCTGTTAATTGCATCAATTCGTGTCAAGAGTTCAGTCCAACCGTCCCATGGTACAGCCCCACAGTCCAGAGCACGCAATCTGACTCGACGGGACCGGGAGCCGGTGGGCCCGGGGCCCGCAGCGCGTCGTCCTGTTACCCGTCGGCCCGTCCACTGCAAACTGAACACTAAGCCTCCACAGTCCTGTACAGGCGGAGATAACCCGTCCTGACCCCCGGGCCCCCCCCCGAAACACCGGAAACACCGGAAGCCACCGAACCCCCGGTCCCCCCTGTCAACTCATTGCTCGACAGCCGGCGGCGAGGCGGCCGACCGCTGTCAGGGCAAGATGAGACACGCCGGGACGCGACCGAGGTCGTAGCCGTAATTGATAACGGCCCGATGGGCTTTGCGTTGCCTCTCGGCCACAGCCGGCGGCCCAGATTGCGCCGTGTCCCAGGTGTCCAGATGCCCAGATACCCAGATCCCTTGATCGGCGATCCATCACCCATCACCCATCCCCCATCACCCTTCCCCCATCACCCATCCCCCATCAGCCATCACCAACAACAGGCTGGTCAGGTGACCTAGCTGGCTTGGTGGGGGTCAGCTGTTATGTTAGTCACGTGCATGAGGTCAGCAGCTTGCTTGCATGGTCTGCATCCTGCTTGATGAATCCTGCCTCCTGCATCCTACAACTCTGCTTTTGAGTTGAGAGTGGGGGAGTGCGTTGGTCAGGTGAGGATGCATGGCACCGAGGGAGAATGCCATGGGAGCTGAGCTGCAATGCTACACAACTCTGCGGCGTGAGAAGCAGGCCATGGGTAGTGACCGCAATTAATCTCGAGCCCCCGCATTGCGTTCAACCAAGTTGAAGCGCTAGTAACTTTGGTGACAGATGGCAGATGACCCGGACCTGACCAGAACCTGATCCAGTGAACCGTCCAGCGCGGATGTGCGCAGCTGACAGTAAATGACCGTGTGCATCCCGTCTGGCCATGTAAGTGTGCGGAAGCGTTTCAGTTGCCAACGTGCCAACTTGCATTATCTTTCCTCTTCTAGACAGATGCCGGGTACACACGGTCCGAGACAGCGCCTTTCCGTTTTGGTACGTGTCACTGGGGACAACTGTCCAGTACACTCCCTACACGTGAGAGATCACGTGTACACATGTGCTGCATCCTCGCCTAGAACCCGCTCGGGATCTCTAGCACCTCGGTCAGCTGCGCGTCTGGCCGACACGTCCTGAATGGTGCATCGTTTGGGCATCGCGTAAAGGTCACCGAGGTGTCTCCGTGCCCGAGGAATCTCCCTACATGCCGAGCTGAACGCGCCGAGTTGACCGCGGCAGCAGCAAGGCAGGACCGCGTCAGTGTCGCCACGTCCTATCGTTTAGCGATCGTCTATCCTCGACCGAGTCAACAGGGCCCGCGGCGTCAGCCGGACTCTCCGCAAGTCGGTGTCGGCGCAGCGCTGCCCGAACCCAACGCAATGTTCAGATCTAGATCCCCTGCCCTGGCCAACGAAACGCGCAAGTGCCTGGAGCACGTCTGTCACCTACTGCATCTGGATGGCCTAGTTGGGCTGTGGCAGCGTCATGTAGGTGTTTCCCGGTCGGGAAACGCAAGATGACACGAGCCTGAGAACAGTTGGAACACCCAACCCGTCAACCCACCCTAGTGTGCACCCTTTCAATGCGGGCATCCTGTTCTCAGGCAGCGAGAAAGGACGGAAGACAGTCGCGTCGCATGTGACGCAAGAGACACCTCGTATTCTGTGCCTCTACGGCGTGTTCCGCAACGCCCCCCTTTCACAATCCAGCACCTTCTCACGCGGACCCCGCCGCCGCAGCGCCGAGTGCCTTTGCCAGCTTGCCGGTGCCGTGTGTGCCCGTGCCCGTACCTGCGCAGTGAGCTGCGAGGCATGCTGCGCCATGCTGCGTGGCCATGCCAGTGTGCCCGCGTGCCCGCGTGCCCGTGTGCCCGTGCCCTAACCAATGCCAGAGCCAGTGCCCGAGCGAGTACCAGCAGTGCCACCGATTGCAGTTCTCACGGGCGGGAGGTGTGGAATGCTTCCCACGCTCCATGACGAGACGATCTGTCGATCCGATCGCGATCGGAGGAACGACCTTGAGACGGGGGCCGATTTGCCACCCGACCACGCGAGCAAAGGTCCACGCGATTACCACGTAAACCCCATGTGTGAGAGATATTACATGACCACGCGATCTCCACGCGTCCTTGCGAACACGTGACCTTGCTACACCTTCCATGTCTCACTGATCGTCCCATGTTTGAGATCTGGTCCGAATGCATGATAAGAGTGCTCCGAGACATTGTGGAGGATATCTGGGCCAGTGCTCGTGCGACCAGCTACATACCAGTTCCAACTACCAGTTCCATCTACAGTACCAGCTACATTTCCATGACGCACACACCCGTCGTCCACCGGCCGTGATGAACATGCCACTCGCCCTCATCAGTCGCCGCAGGCGTATGCTCTGATGATCGCAAGCGGCTCACGTCGTCAATCCGCAGACTGTTGGCTGTGGCCCGCAAATAGCTGGAAGCCTACAGCGGTCACAAAGCTGTCCGGCCCCGTCTCTTCGCACTGGCCTCGACGCCTTTTCCTTTGCTGTCCAGTCAAGGAACGGGGGCCCCCCCCTTTTTTTTTGCTACCAGCCAAGGAACCGACCAAGTGATCCGATGGGTCTGTGGCACTAAAGAATAATTATGGAAGGCTGCTGACCGCCATATCTGAGCGGATCCTCTGTCTCGACGTGCCCGGCCCTTTCCAAAGGTGGCTTTGACCGCGGTCCGCGGACACCGACGGCCCTCGGACACCTGGACTTGGGCAGCTCGTCGACGTGCCCAGCGATCTGACACGTCACTGTCGACGCGCGCAGCGATCCCATGTGCCAGCACGCAGTGCACATGCCGGAAGAGGCCAAGGGCGCTATTCATCATCCGGTCACAGGAAGCCGTCTGGTCACAGGAAGCCGTCTGGTCACAGATCAACCGCTTCCCAACATTCTGCAAATTATCGTCCCAGTCTGGTGTAGTCCCGTCCCGTGCGCAGTGCGCAGTGAACTACGGTGTCTGCGGCCGAGTGTAGCAGGTGTACCCCCATCGGGTCGACGTCGCCCCGAAACCGGCGGCCGGCCTTTCAAGTACGCTAAGGTTTCAACCGTGACGCGAATGTAATGAATCGGATAAGCCCGAACGCGTCATGAAGGCTGAAACTCGGGGGGCGGCACCAGGCATCTTTTCTTGGCAAAACTGCGCAACTGCGCAGGCGGCCGTTCCGCGTTCAACAAACCACTAACAAAACTTTAGGACAGTGCTAATAATAGTAAGGGATGATAATGTTGCGTTGTAATAGGACGACTAGGACCAGGGGTGTCGGTACCTGATCCTGCAATATTGTCCCGGCGACGTTGGGATGGTGGCCCCATTCTGATTAGTCCTGATTAGTCCTGATTACGATTAGAGCCTCTCTTGTACTCTGTCCAAACCGCGCAAGAGCAGGTCCGTTTCCACCCTGAGAGCGACACCCCCTCCCGAGCACAATCCGCACGCCGCTCTTGGGCCATGCAACACACCGCACACTGTGCCAAGCACGCCGCTGGCCCCGCGACCACTCTTGCTCACTCACCCTCCTTACCGGCACCGCAAACTTGTTCCCCTCACATGACTGACCCCATCCGCACTCTCGACATCGACAACCATCTCATCCATCAGCTGCCGGCAGCATCCCGATCCAACAATCTCGCAATTGCATGACTCATTCCGCCCCAGTCAATACCCAGACCAAGACTGCGACAACCTGCTGCTGCCCAGGGCCCCAATCGTTACTCCTCGTCCTCGTCCGCACAATCCACTGCGGCGACTGGGCCCGCAGACTACTGCGCGCTCAAACTTGTTTGCTTACGCACCACGTCTCGTCTTAAACGACAGACTACCTAACTCGCCTGCAGCCCTCGACATCTACGTCGCCGACACTCCTCACGCCAACGGTTGCCATTCCAGACGGCGTCCCAGTTACTCCCTTTCCGCATCTTCCTTTCCCTCCCAGCAACCATGTGGCTGTGGTCGCGTGATCGATCACCATCCTACTCGCCGATTCGACAGACATGTGGTGACGGTGTGACGCAAGGTCCATCACAGGCCTACCGCGCGAGCGACGGAGGCGACCTCGAGTCTGGTTACGCAAAGGAGAGTGTTCTGTCAACATGGCGTAGCTGGGCCGAGCATTACGCCGGACGAGCGCGCAGGCAGCGCCGGCCGCTGCTAATCATGAGCGCACTCGGCGCAGTCCTGTGCTTCTGGGCCCTTATCCTCTTCTCATACACCGTTTACGACCGCATGTTGCCCCTGCGTGTGCCCGACTACGGCGATGTCTGGTGGACAGATAACGACGGCGCCCACGACCCAGTCTTCAACCCTTCCCACGGCATTCTCCCCATCCCCAATGACCCAACACACCTCCTTGTCCCGAAGCGAGATCCGCGGCCCAAGCCTGTCTCCATTCTCACAGAGTTGGAATCGCGGCCGCCACTCGACATGCTCACCGAGTTCTTCATCACCGGTGAGATCAAGCACACAGACCCGTCTGCACACGCAACACCCCTGATCGACCTTGTTTACATGTTTGTCAACGCAAGCTCAGACTACTTCCACGCAGCCAAGAATGCCAAGATGATCGAGGAGGGCATGCCTGTCGCTGATGCGGGACACATTCATCATTTCCGCGACAATGGCGAGCTGCGCGGCGCGATGCGATCAGGAGCACTTGCATTCGGCGATCGCGTACGTGATATCCACCTTATCACCGGCTCGTACGAGATTCCCGAGGAGAACAAGCACATTGTACCTTCGGCCGATGAGCTCGCGCGCCTGGGCGTAAGCACTTCCGACATCACCGGGTGGACAGTCAGCCAGATCCCCGAGTGGTTCGACTACGAGCACCGTGCCAACGTCAAGCACCACACTCACTCCGACATCTATTACCTGCCGCGTGACGACGACGGGCGCATGCACTCGGCTCTCGCCGATGAGGACGAGGACCATTGGCGCAGCCTGTCACTGCCATCGTTCAACTCGTTTGAGATCGAGAACCGCGTAGGCTGGGTTGAGGGCCTTTCGGACAACTTGTGAGACACCATGAATTATTTCAGTCCTAACGCCCAGCATCTTCAACAATGACGACATGTTCTTCCTTGGTGGCCTCGCGACGTCCGACTTCCACCACCCACTCGTCGGACCCGTGCTGCGCATCGAGCCCGAGATGCTGATCAAGACAGAGGTCGGGGCCAACTTGCTGTCATCGGGCGGCGAATTGGGCGGTTTGCAGCACGCCGCGCTGCTCCTCTCGTCGCGCTTCGCCTACAAGAAGCGAGAATATACGCATCACATGCCCAAGGCGTTTACCAAGACGATGGTTCATGAATCAGCGGTCATGTTCGCTCAGTCGATGACCGTCGCAGGGACGCGTGTATTCCGCCAGAGCAAGCGGGGGCGTGCAGACATCTCGGCGGCGTTCTTGGGGGCGCATCTCCAGATCGAGCGGTGGCGCGAGGGCCTCTTGTGGAAATACATTGTCGCCAAGCTCGGCGGCCAGGACGGGTTGCTGCGTGCAAATGCGCGCGACCAGTTGCGCAAAATCTTCCGCCTCCAAAAAGGCAACGAAGATGACACCATTGTCATCGAGAAGATCAAACGTTCGACACTGCGGGACGTCGAGGAGCTGTCTGACCGCGCAGGCTGGGAACAGCCCCTACACACGCATTACTACTTCTCGTCTTTTGACGGACACCTTCCGTCGTCCAAGATGGTCCTGCATCAAGGTCACCCGAAGCACTGCGTATTCTCCGTCAGCCAATGTCTTCCGGAAGGCTTCTTTTCGAGCGACGAGGATGTCAGCGCGGTTGACGTGTTCCGTACCATGGCGTTTGAGAAGCACGGCTGCGGTGACTGCTTCATTGACGCCCTTGTCAACGAGAGCGGCGAGCGTGGCTTGTCGGCATTCTTCCCCAGCGCCGACGCGCTCTACTTTCCGCCCAAGGACCAGCCACCTCGTATGTGGGAGCGCTCGGAACCGATGCTCCCGTTAACACCGACTTGGGAGGAGGCCGACTTCACCATGGCTTATAACGTCCGCACGGGCCAGGACGCTTGGAAGGGCGTGCGCGCGCGTACAGACGGCGCGGTGCGCATGCGTGAGTGGTGTGTCAAGATGCTCTCGCGTTACCCCTACACTTACGGTACGTGTTCCATTACACGTAATGTGCAAACTGACGACAGGCCGCACACCTTCGCGCTTCTACATGGTACACAACGCCACCGAATTTACACGCTACGTTGACGATCTCACCAAGAACACGGACATCGTCCTCACGTGCATCAATGACGACCAGCCCGACGACGCGGATGGCACCGTGCGCGAACTGTTCCAGAACTGGATGGAAATGCTGTTTAGCGGCCCTAGCCGCTTCGTCCGGTACGAGAAGGCGGACGCCAAATGGTCGGACAACAACGAACCCATGGAGGGCCAGGAGGAAGAAGAGAAGGAGACGGAGACGGAGACGTAGAAACATTGCATACTGGCACACCAACAATCTAGACACAATCATGACCAGCGCACACGTGCTATATCCCGCATGTGATCAGTACCCTTGTAGCACCAGCTGTACTCGCATAGACTTCATGCACATTCATTTCGCTGTGAGTGGGGTGGTGATGGGCAGCAGTGCGAGGGCACTCCACGTGAGTTCAGCCCCCAGCGCGACGGAACGTCTGGCGAGGAAAGCAGGCCAGCCAGTGGGACGACCAAGGGTTTATACTCCATTGATTACAGTATTTCGTGTGTGATTTGGCGTGATATTTCAGTCAGTGGCCCTCCAAACCCCCAGACTAGCAGTTGGAGCGACCTTAGCTTCTCATTCTTGTGAGTCCGCGTGCGTGTGGTTCCTAGTCCGTCGGCTAGGAACAACCTAATCTTGAAGAACAACAAGCCCATGACGGAGACGATGGGCTCGAGGTTGAGGCTCAGCCACGTATCCCCTGTGTCCGAGGAAGCAACACACGCGAATTGACACACATGAGCTTCTCCCTGCTCCGGCTGCACCCTTCCCACCATTCGGGCGAGCTGGCCAGCGGCGCAAATACCCGGCTACGACCTGTAAACACCACCAGGATGGTGATGGTGACTGACGTCATGTTGTGCGAGTGCTTAGGTCTGTGAGGGTTTATCAGCATCTCGAGGCCGCCATGCTGTCACCTGCCTTGCGTGAGGCAGCTGATATCAAATCGGACACCAAATGCCTCACGCCGCCACATAGCGAATGGACAAGATAAGACGAATCACGCATGGCTCCACAGGCACACCCCACCAGGTCACGTGCCCTCCCGGTGGAGGTCACAACTTGACGACCTGTGACGCCGTCTTGGAAGGCCGCTCTCCAATGCCACATCCGCCACATTGTCCATCATGTCGCTGCGCCTGCGGCAGGCCATCCCCGGCCGTCCGCGCCGCGACTCTCCCAGTGCGCTTAGCGCGTTCACTGCCCAGTCGGGGGCATACTTTGTGCGCATGCCATCGCAGGCCTAGGCATTCGTCGGCCGCCTTCCTCCCCGATCGCTGACCCCAGATCTACCCATCCTCGTCGAATGTTGTGCTCCTCGACCCAGACGGAGACCTGCATAGTACCCTGCCGTTCTGGGACGCCCTTCCGCACCGCGCTGGTCCCTCCGGAAGCGAGCGGGATGTCGGCGGCGTCCTCGCCCGCGGTAACATGGTACGTTTATGGCGCATGGCGTGCCGCGGTGCGCCTTGGGAATGAAGATTGGCTGGCATCGCCGATGCGCCCAACCTGTTACGTTCTGCCGTGACTGTTATGATGCACTGACACCAGGTCCTCGCGTGGAGTGGTCCACACGTCGTGCTCTGGAGCTGCCAGCCCAAGGGCTGGACTGTTCACTCAACCATTGTTGCCAACTCGCCCGTCACATCTCTCGACTTGTGGGGCGGCACACTCGCGCTTGGCACCGAGACCGGGGTCGAGCTCTGGCACACTGAGAATGCCGACGTCGTCGTCTGGGACCGCATTTGGATAGGCCACACCGACCCGTCGCCCATGGTGGCTCTACCGCCGGAGCAGAGCCACGTCGCCTGGTACTTCAAGGTGAGCTCGGTACCCCGTTCCAGTTGACAGCAGGGCGGCCGCGAGATCTCAATCCGAGCATTCGACACCAAGGGCGTCACTGGCAGCCCTCAGATTCTCCGCCAGCCGCGCGAGATTGAGTGGCTCGGATGGCGAACTGTCGAGACAACTGAAGCGCAGCTGTACGTCATTACAACGAACTGCGTGCTGCGCATCTACGCGACCGTGTTGGATGACCCTACGTGGTTCCAGATGCTGTATGCCATCGACCACCGGGCGTTCCGTGACGCCGGCGTTCTCCCTCCAAAAGGCAAAAGGCCCGCCGAGTTTGGAACCATCTGGGTCCCGGATGGCGCGACTCTACGCAGGGCCGCGAAGAATGCGCATGCTGCTGCAGGGAAATCGAGGCTACCGGGCTCGGTCATCCAAATCCTCGACGCCCTGGAGCACGACGAGGCCGACATCGCTGTCTGGTTTGGTCCAAATAGCGAAGTCGTCCTTCGCTCCATTTTCAACCTTGACCGTGCGCCGCCGACGCTCATCAAGTCTGAGCCACTTGCGTCCTTCATCACCCCCATCAACGCTTCATGGTCCAGCCGCGGGTGCCTGCTCGACGGCAAGTCGCTTTTCTTCGCGTTCCCCCCGACCAACACACAGCCAGATGTCTCGACAGTGCGTGTGTCTCTCCTCGATCTCTTCGCTGGCAACGACGAGTCGTTCGAGAAGACTGAGCCTGACGACTTTGAAAGTATGTCCGTGTTCATGACCCAAGACATCGAGTGCTTCGCGCGCACTCCCAACGGCCGCGGGCTGCTTGCCATTGGTAAAGGCGGCGAGATAAGCGTATGGGAGAAGCGCCGCCTTGGAAAAACGTTGTGGAACGAATCCAAGCTTAAGACAGCTGCACTCGTCGGCAAGGGCCAGTGGATGGCGCCAGCATCGCCGATCCTGTATGCTATCTACGCCAAGGGGCGTGGCATCGCGTCGTATTATAACGACCCGATCGACGGTCCGCGCGTCGTCCTCCGGCACTTGGACCCTGGTGTGGGTGTGCCAACCGAACCGGTCGTCATGCCCCACTTTGAGCCCAAGCCGGACGACAAGATCGAGCTCTTATTGGCCCTTTCCGACATTGATGACGGGTACAGCCCACGGAGACGACGTACGCGCCGCGCTGTGATCATGGCCGTGTCCGCCAGTGGCGAGGCGTGGGTGTGGCGCATCGAGCCAGCCGCCACATCGCCGCGCGCGGAGTACTCCGAGTCGTCGCTAACACGGCGCGACTCCTTCGCTTCGACGCCGCAGAGGAGGGGAACCGTCCCAGATTCACCCGGCTCCCCATATGTAAAGGGCAGCCTCATGTCCGCGGATTCGGGGATGGGAGGCAGCGTGTATCACAGCGAGAAGCCGATCGTGACGTTGATTTCACACTCGTTCCTTCCGGTCGAGGACGGCAAGAAGCCACGCTTCATCCTTCCCGTCGACCCAATGGGCTGGCACAGCTCCACAATCGACTGGGAAACAGACACGCCACTGCAAGACATGGTAGTGACGCTGTCCGAGAGTGGAGTACTCGAGTTCTGGACGCCGCGTCTTGGCCAGCACCTCGCCGGTCAGCGGCGCGCGTCCGTGCACCGTGACACGTGCTCTGACGGGCATACTGCCAATGGCGGATGGGCACGCACGAGCGTCGTGAGAACAGAGAAGACGAACGTTTGTTTGGCACGCACGAGCTCGCGCAAGAAGACGGCCCTCGTTTGTGCCGTTGACGACAAGTATGAGGTGACGATCTGGGACTCCAACGTCTCCGAGTTCTCGACTGGACTCGAGTTGACGCACACGTTCGAGTAAGTCTTCATGTCCTCTCTCTGCTTCTGCTTCTGCTTCAGCTGACCTGTAGCGGCGGTCATGTCATCCAAGACCTCGACTGGACTACCACGTCCGATCTCCAGTCTGTGCTGGCCGTCGGATTCCCGCATCAGATTGTGCTAGTGTGCGAGCAGCGGTTAAGTTACGTAGACGTCACGCCGGGATGGGCGCCGTTCCTCCACGTCGACATGCGCAAGTACACGTCGGTGCCAATCAACGACTCTGTTTGGGTCGCGGGAGGCTCACTCGCAGTAGCCGCTGGGAACCAGGTATACGTCTTCAGTCGGTTCTTGGATCAGCCGACGCCGTCATCATCACCTCCGCGCTCGGCCGACGTGACGCCCACCAAAGCAAGCTTTGATAGCGAGGAACCCGAGGATATCTTCCAGTTGATCGCACACGAGAACGGGCCACTGTTCGATTTCCACCCGACCATGCTCCACCAGTGTCTCATGTGGGGTGAGTAACCAAGAGTGGGTGTAGCTGACGGCAGACAAGATCGACCTTGTCAAGGACATTATCGTCACGCTCGTCAAAGACCTGCGCAAATGCCAGGACGAAGGGAGGAGGCGCCTCAATTACCAGCGTCTCGACCCGCTCGAGTTTCATCAGTCCAACGCTGTGCCGCAACAGAAGGCAACCACCAAGACCGACTATTCGAGCCTCTTCTCCATTGCACCACCCGAGGACCCAAAGGACGACGACGAGTTCACCGAGTCGCTCGTCCAGGACCTGATCGAGAGACTGGATGGCCCGGTCGCGGTCCCTTTGAACCAGTTCGAAAAGAGCAGCCTGGCAGCTCTCGCTCAGGCTGTGCTCGAGGTCGAAGCGTCGCGGCGCTCTCTCGACATTTGTGGTCTGCGTTACCTGATTAGCATTCGTGCGTTCGCGAACCGCGATCGCCGCTTCAACCCCCCCAGTGGCCCCACCACTCCACTCCCCATCCCTATGCCCAAGGAGGGGATACGACCCAAAGGGCACATGCGCATCTCATTCCGTAACATTGTTTGGGCGACACACAGCGAGTCTCAAGTGATCCTCCTCCAGGCCGCCACCGCCTCCACGGAGAACAACAAGATGACGTGGGAGGACGCCAAACGCCTCGGCGTGTTCCTCTGGCTGAGAAACCAGGAGGAAATTCGTGCCACGCTCGAAATCGTTGCGCGGAACCGGTTCATGGGGGAGGAAGACCGCGACCCTGTCTCTGCCAGTCTCTTCTTCTTCGCATTGGGTAAGAAGCAGGTCGTGCACGGCCTCTGGCGCCAGGCCCCAGGCCACAAGGAGCAGGCAATGATGCTCAAGTTCCTCTCCAACGACTTCTCGCTCGACCGCTGGAAGACAGCTGCTGCGAAGAATGCGTATGCGCTCCTGAGTAAACAGCGCTACGAGTACGCCGCAGCGTTCTTCATGCTTGCCGGCAAGCCCAAGGACGCGATCACTGTCTGCTTGCGCCAGCTGGGTGACTGGCAGCTTGCTGTGGCTCTTGCGCGTGCAGTTGAGGGAGAAGGCCCGCTCCTTTCGTGGGTCCTGACCGACACCGTCCTCCCCATTGCGTTTGGTGGAGGGCACCGATGGCTGGCCTCGTGGGCATTGTGGATGCTGAAACGTCGCGATCTCAGTGTGCGGGTAATCGTGTCACCAATGGAGGAGGTTGCTGCGGCGTGGAACGCGGACAAGGTCAACAGCGGCAAGCTGGCGGTCGGTCCGCCCGACAACGACGACCCTTCACTCTTACTGCTGTTCCAGCATCTCAAGAGCAAGACGTTGCAGACAGCCATGGGTACGAACGAGATCACTCCAGCGCTCGAATTCGACTTTGTCGTGCACAACGCAAGAGTGTTCTTCCGCATGGGCTGCCACCCACTCGGCTTGGATGTCCTCCGGTCGTGGTCGTTCGAGCGTGCGTGGTTCTCGCTTCCCGTCCCCAAGAAGCGTGCGGAGCCAATCAAAACGTCTGGCGAGCTCGTCGAAGGCGCAGTTTCGCCAACGCGCCGCATGTCCGTGTCGCCGTACGGCTTACGCCGCAGAAGCAGCTTTATGTTGTCGCGGCCGGCGGGACGCGAGAACATGCTCATGGACATGGACGTCGTGGCAGAAAGCACCGAGCCGCCGACGCGCTTGCCATCCCCGGCACAGCAGAATGAGAAAGACGCACCTCGGCAACAGACAGTGTCAAAGCCGGAGAGGACCGAGCGACCAGAGCTCATGAAGGACCTTCGCAAGGATGTGGAGCAGGGCGGGGCCGCATTCGACATGGACACGTTCTTCGCTCCCGAGAAGGTCACGGATGTACCTGGCCTCGTAACTTCGCCACCGTCGACGAATTGCTCAACCACTCCGGCGCTCATGACGGGGCAGGCCACGCCGGTCTTTGGCGTGCAGTTTGCTGACTCGTTTGGCGGCGGCCTTGCTACGACGCTCAAGCCTGAGAGCGTGAGCCCCGGCAGCCCGGGCAGCCGGGTGGAGACGCCTCCCCGTGGTAGGAGCCCGATAGGCCGGTTGCCGTGTGATCAATCCCCCGCGCGGACGGGCACTGGGACGCCTTTGCGCAAGGGTGCCAACCTGATGAAGGAGATGATGGCGGGCACGCAGGCCGAACAAGGGGGCGAGGAGTTCTCATTTGACAGCTTCTTCTCTGGCTCCTCAGCGCCACGAGCGACAAAGTCCGAGACAGATACGGATGGGTCCAAGGACGAAGTCAAGGCCAAGGAGAGCATGAGCGATGCCAACGTTGAGGAGAAGGACGAGCCTCGCAAGGGCCTGAGCCTCATGAAGGACAACAACGCCCACACGCAGTCTGCGCAGGGCGCCACGGAGTTCAACTTTGACTCCTTCACCCCGGCCATGCCAGCGCCGTCCGCCAGAGCCACCGACAAGACGGAGGTGACGAGTAACGGGGACAAGCTAGACCAGAAGTCGAACCAGAAGCCAAACCCGCAGCCCGAGGAGGACAGACCCAAGGGCCTGAGCCTCATGAAGGAGGCGAACGCACACACCCAGTCAGCACAGGGCGCCACAGAGTTCAGCTTCGATGGCTTCTTCCCCTCCGAACCGGTGCAGCGAAAGCCCAAGCCAGCGCAGGAGCCCGCGCCAGAGGAGCCGAACGCCGAGGACGCGGTGGTGAACACCGGCACTGCGACCCCGGAGCCTGATGCCAAACCCACTGCATCAACTCCGTCCACGTCCGAGTCCGACTCACCCAAGACGACCGACGCGGACACACTGCCCAACACTTCTGACAAGGCCACCGACACAAGTCCCGCCACTCCGGACCCCGAACCACGCAAGGGCGCCAATCTCATGAAGGATTTGAACCCGAACGCGACTGCAGCGCAAGGTGGTACCGAATTTAATTTTAGCGACTTTGGATTCTAGAAGGTAGCGTGTATGTCATCCTATATTCCTGTCTTGCTACATGTACTGAGCTACCACCGGCCGTGGCCGTGGCCGTGGCCGTGACCGCCATGGCCACCGTGCCCGTGGCCACCGTGCCCTCCATGCCCTCCGTAACCACCTCCATAGCCGCCACCACCGTGTCCGTGCGGTCGGCCCATGCCCATGCCACCCATGCCCATGCCACCCATGCCCATGCCACCCATGCCGTACGGCCTACCCCCCATCCCACCTCCCATGCCGAAGGGACCCATGCCCATACCGCCGCCCATGAATGGTGGCGGGCCCATGCTGTGGCTGTACCCGCCACCACCAAAGCCGTACGTCTTGCGTTTACTCTTGCCCTGCTGTCAGCATAATGCGACCCGGCACGCTTATGGACGACGATAATGATGCCCGTCTGCTCATCTTGTCCTCCACCTCTCCACCGTCCTCCGGTAACCAAACTTACTCCTAGAAGCGCGCCAAGCAACAGGCCGCCGAGGCCACCGCCCATCGCGCTCGAGGAACTGCCACCCATTCCACCCATTCCACTCATCCCGCCACTGGATCCGCCCATGAGCAGCGAGCCGAGACCGCGGTCGGTGACCTGCTGTGCCTCCTGGTCCTGCGGGTGCTCAGCGACAAACTCCTCCGCGACCTTGGCCGCAGCCTGTGGGTCTGCCACCTGCTCGGGGTGCGCCTCGCCCTCCTTGGCGAGCGGGTGGGTCCATGTCGTCGTGGGCGGCGTCGTGGTCGGGTTGATGTAAAACCACGTGTTGTACGTCTCGTCCCACTGGCGTACCCACGGCGAGGGGAGATCGTCGGACGTCTCGGCTGTGTTGGGTTTTGGGCTGGACATGGTGAGATGAGATGAGATGAGTATGTGGGCTTCAGTCCTGCGTGAGGGTGCTTATGCACCTCTCGCTCACATTGCGTTTGGCCGGTGACATCTGGGGCCTCGGGTCGTCACCCCGTTCGCCGCGAGGAACCGCGGAGACAATGACAGGGGTCAGATACGGCGGGACGCTGGCGGTGGACGTGGGATGCTCATAATAACGTGAGCAACTGCCGCACCTAACATGGCTAAGGAGGGCGGGACAATCGCAAGATGATGAGCGTGACGTTGCGCACCAGGAGAATGATCGGCGAAACACGAGCTGCCCTGATCGCATGAGATTCACGTGTCATCCATGTTTATCGAGTGTTCAGACACTGTGATTGGTGTATAGGAAAACGATATGCATTTGTAAATGGTTAATGGTCACTATTGTATATGCAGGGGAGAATGACGTGTACAAGGGGAGGGCATATTTGAACCCGCTGAGTTGAGGCTGAATCTCAACACCACGTGCCGCTCATGTTCAACTCACGTGTCAATCACGTGGATGAAGTGACACGGCTATAGCCGACCCCGCCCGACCCTGGCAGCCCACCCGCCTCGGCAGTAGCGAACTCCGGATTTCGAGATCCGAGTGAAGTGGAGGTGACATCCTTGGCGGTATCCTCGCCAATCTTGGCCGTTCGCTAGTCTTCTTTCTCGCTCTCGCCATCCTCCATCCGTCGCGTTCGTCTCGCCATGTCTCTCCGTGCCAGCACCCGCCCTCTCTCAGCGTCGCTCAAGGCCTCCGCCGTGCGCACGTACACCCGCCCGGCCTCGGTGGAGCTCGTGTACGACGTCTTTGAGCCTGCCGAGCTCAAGAACCCCGACCAGAGCCTTGTGCTGTGCCACGGCCTGTTGTGAGTCTCTGGGCTCGCTCTCTGCAGTGTCAGGTCGACTTTGTGTCTTTCCTACACCCTTCTGCATCGGTCTGTGCTGACAGCAGCGGCTCGAAGCAGAACTGGCGCTCGCTGGCCAAGGGCTTTGCCCAGCGCCTCGGCATGCCCGTGTACGCGCTCGACATGCGCAACCATGGCATGTCGCCTGCTGTGCAGCCGCACGGCTACGCTGGCATGGCCGAGGACATTGCTGCGCTCGCCCAGAAGACTGGCATCAAGAGCGGCATGAACCTCCTCGGCCACAGCATGTGAGTGTCGCTCAGAACGCCGAGGACCGAGAACCGGTGCTCGATCTCGATTACAGGCGCCACGCCGCCCACTTGTGGGCGAGAGCCGGCCTGAACACGGGAATCTAGCATCAGGCCACTTGCTTCGCGCTGACACCGCTGACAACAGGGGTGGAAAGGCCGTTCAGGCCTACGCGCTCAACAAGGAGCTCAACAGCAACCTCCGCTCGATGATCGCCATCGACATGACCGCTGCGACCGGCAAGGTTGCGCCGATGTACGTTTGCCCCTGGCCTTGACTTTGTGTGTAGCTGACACGCGCCAGCTTCATGGAGTACATCAACGCCATGCGCGAGGTCGAGGCTGCCAAGGTGTCGAGCCGCGCTGACGCCGA
This sequence comes from Cutaneotrichosporon spelunceum, assembly GCA_030805415.1. Taxonomy (NCBI): domain Eukaryota; kingdom Fungi; phylum Basidiomycota; class Tremellomycetes; order Trichosporonales; family Trichosporonaceae; genus Cutaneotrichosporon; species Cutaneotrichosporon spelunceum. The sequence continues at coordinate 2,520,881 of BTCM01000001.1, forward strand.
CAAGATCATGGAGAAGGTTGAGCCTGTAAGTCGACAGCTTGCGGCAGCAATTGAGCCTAAACTCGGGGTCTAGTACGGAGGTGGAGCTCTGGTGTCCACGGTACCCGTATCCGGTATCTCTGTCAGATTTGGCCTCTATCTCGGTCTTGTCCTGGTCATTGCTACTGACGATTGCTTCCGGCGATTGCTCCCGGCGAGTGCACCCTTCCGTCGCTGACTCCAGGACGTGGCGATCCGCCAGTTCCTCCTCACCAACGTCCTGAACAAGGACGACGGCGACGGCAAGAGCTACCTCGCCTTTCGCGTCCCGCTGGACATCATGGCCGAGGAGATCCCCGAGATCGGCGGCTTCCCCTACACCCAGCCCCCGCCTGTCACCGAGGACTCGCCTCAATGGGATGGCCCTGCCCTGTTCATCAAGGGCAAGAAGAGCCCATACATCAACCGCAAGAACATTCCCGTCTGCGAGGCCTACTTCCCCAACATGCAGCTCGTGACCCTGGACACTGGGCACTGGGTCCACGCCGAGCAGCCCGCGCAGACCACTGACGCCGTCGCCAAGTTTATTGCTGGTGAGCGTGTCGACAACCGCGAGTAGAATAGAACTAGAGATGCAGGATTCTTGGTTGCGGGGGGCTGCAGGCGACCGGGGGGGATTAAACGATGGCCCAGATGTTGGACACTGATGGCGAATGACATCACCAGACCGAGAGCCGACAGCGGAATTCAGAAACCTCCAAAGCCGGACACGACGCCCAAGGCCTGCGGCAGCAGGCTGTTGCCGGGGCATATGCTACCACCGCCACAGAGTGATCGAGGTGTACAACACTGTGGGGATTAAGCTTGTTCAAGCAGCGGATGTTCCACGAGCGTAAGCATACACGTCTTCCTCGCCAAGCACCGGGGCGTCACTGGGGCATCTCGTCGTCATCGGCGTCTGGAGACGTGTACGCTAAGAAGCATGCGTGGGCAGAGGTGTCTCATGCTGACGGCATAACGTGGCGGTGGCAGGGCGATGACAGGGCAGGTGTGGCGATGAAAGTGGCGGTGCCTCACAGATGGTACTGTGAAACCATTAAGGTTTGCATCCACGAAGTGCATGTACTTGTGTACTGTGCGTACATCTGCCAATCTTCCACAACTTCAGGCCAGGCAACATGTACTGTACATCTGCTGACCCCTGTGTGTCAGCAGGCAATGTATTGGAGGGGCATGTCGCTGAGCAACGTCGCCCTCCACTGCCCCTGCATGTCCGTAGGGAAGTTGAGTCACCTCGGTCTCTCCTCTCCGTGCTTGTCGGATTCCCCAAGGTTATTCACTCAGGAAAACTACGAGCTGCTCCCCCCACCGTCGACAAGTTCCTGTCCTGTCGCACAGTGGCAGACCCAGTGCTCCGGCTTCGCGAATGTTCTTGCTAATCCAGCGTGGCTGATGGCAGCTGGCTCAACGAGGCAAAGCACACAGCTCCGGCCATGCCTGGCCGCGCTTCAGTGTGGCAAAGATACCCACTCCTATAACTATCGCCGACCATGGGCAGGTAGAGTCCCATCGTCCATCCGGCCATGGCGCAACTCAGACAGACAAGCCAGCACCCCCTCCATCCCCGGCCGTGCCGATCCGGCCTCACGCCAGTTAGCATCACCGACAGCGCGTTGGCCGAGCTAACTCCCACCGCGGCGGCGTGGTTCTTCTCCGCCCCAGTTTCGGGCACCTACGACCCGTCTCTCCTCGCCAGGGCCCTCGAGGCAACGCTATCAATCTACCCACAGCTCAGCGGAAAGCTCAGCCTCTCTCCCAACGAGTCGAAAGCCTATCCACCTCACACCCAGCGCTACGGTCGGGTGTGGGTGCGCTGGGGAGCGTACACGCCCGGCCTCCTCCTAACCCAGGCCGCATACGACGGGCCTCTCCACCCCACGCTACCGACCCTCGCCTCCGTCATGCCCGACACGAGGTCGCTCGTGCGCCTACGCCCATGCGCCCTCGGCCCCGCGCGCCCCGGCCCGGCGACCGTGGCACAGATAACGACCTTTGCATGCGGCGGCGTTGCCCTGGCCCTCGCGGTACAGCACGCCCTCCTCGACGCCCACGCACTCGCCTACGTCCTGCGCGACTGGGGCGCGATCCACGCGAGCATGGTCTGCGGTGCGCCACCGCCCGAGATTACACGCTCGTACGCTCCGATGGATCTCGACGCGCTCGCAAACCCCGACTCCCCGCATGCCGGCTTGGAGGCGCTGTCGGCCACTGTCCCGCAACTCCGCTTAGACTTTTGGGCGTACGACCCCGCCAGCGCGGCGGACCAGGGGCCGGGGTGGTTTACGCGCCCGCGCGCCCCGCCGCCCGAGGTCGACGGCGCCGACGAGGCTGCAGGGCGGCCTCGCGGGCCGCGCGCACCCTTCGAGACATGGGACCCGGCTGCGCCCGTGGGACAGGCTGTGCTCGACCTCTCTGCTGCTGATGTTGCCCGTCTCGCGGCACCGGGGGCGAGCGCGCTAGATAGCGTCCTCGGGGCCGTGTGGGCCGCCGTCGTCAGGGCGCGTCCCACCGCCCCGCATCAGACGGTGTGGATGCACGGCTGTGTGGGGCTGCGCGGACGCCTCGGGCTCCCGGACGACTTTCAAGGCGCGCCGCTCATTAACGTCTCCGCTGGCTTGGCTGCCAGCGATCTGCTGGCAGAGAGGGGGGTGGGGGCTCGCACGGTCCGCGCTTCTATCAACACTGTTACAAAGGAGAGCGCGGAGGCTGTACTGCATCACATGGCGCATGCGCTCGATCCCGCGCGCGAGTGGAATGTGTTTGTGGGAAGCCAGAATATCCTGTCGACGAGCTGGCTCGGGATCGGCGCGTATGAGGTCGATTTTGGGTTTGGGACACCAGAGCGCATGCTCCCTTACTTGCCGCCTGTTGACGGGATCGTTGTTGTCGCGGAGGCCAAGGTTGCAAACAGGCAGCACGGGGCACGCGGTGGGGTAAGCTTGCTCCTCATCCTTCGCGAGGACGTGCTTGCGCGCGTTCTCGCTGACCCACAGTTGGTGGGTGAGAAGTGATCATAGAATAGCACAAATGAACGAAATGCACCCATACAATACACAGCTATGTAACATGGTCGTCGCGACATTGTTTACTGATCGCGCGACATTGCTTACTGATCGCTGCCACATTGCCTACTTACCGCATGTCATGTCCCACGAATCATCGGCATCGCGGCACTCTCCGAGCCCGAGGTTCCACCAGCGCTGGACGCTGCGTGCGACTGCTTCGCGTGCTGACAGGGTCTGTGTCTCCATCCTGACGTCAGCCTCGCCGGGGTTGTAACACGCAGTACTCACGTCGAGACCCATGGCTCGAACGCAGCGAGATAGTGAAAGCCCTGCATCGGCTGCATCGGGGGAAAGCTTGCCGTAGGGTGCAGCGCCGGGTAGCTGTCCCACACCTTGCGGTAGACCCAGGTGGGGTAGTCACCGAAAATGTCTGCGAGGAGGTCGTTGCTGAGCTCAGCCTTGCTAAAGACCTTGACGACCCATTCCCCCGAACCCTCATACGTCTCGCCGTGGTACGAGATGCTCTGGAACTCGGGTCGCGCAGCTCCTGGCTTCGCGCGCACCGTGGCGCCCGTCGTCAGGATCGTTCCGGGCACAGCATCGTCTGGGCTCCCGAAGAAGTAGAGCGGGTCGGCATGTGGAGCCGTCGTGGCCAGCATTGTCACGTGCAGGCGCACATATCGTTGCTTACTGCCGTTAGCTTCGTCCAGGCCTTGTTGAGCTCACGGAATAGGCTGCGTAAAGTGCGACGAGATGTTCTTCGACACGGGCGAGCTGTGCCATGGCGCAGCGAAGAAGACCTCGTTGTAGTCTTCGACCGTGTGTGAGCCGTTCGAGGTGACACGGAAGCCGCCAGGGTGCGGCTCGATCGTGTCCACTGCCGTCTGGAGACGCACATCCGCCCTGCTATGCTTGAGCATCGCCTCGAAAAGGCGGAAGTTGCCGCCCGCAATGGCGCTGGCCCCACCCGACGCGAGGGACACAGCGGCCCCTAGTGCGTGAATCTCAGTCATGTCGGCGCAGTACTTTTGTCAGTCGGTTCTAGACAGACTCACGTTAACACGCGTGCTCGCCTCCATAATCTCATCAACCCAGCGCCGGCCCGCCTTGACGACATTGCGCGCCCAGTCCTCGCCTTTGCGAGACGTGAGCGAGCCGCCTAGGTCGGCGCTCTCAGCAAACTCATCCACATTCGCCACGCTGCCGCGGTTCGCGAGCCATCTGGGATCGTACAGCCGGGAAAATTTCTTGACAAGAGCGCCCACCGCTGACCGCTGCCGCATCGGCGAGAGCGCACCGTACCGCCGCAGTGCGGCAATGGTATCCCACCACCCAGACCAGCGGCCCTTCTCGCTCGACGTTGCGAAGAGGAACTGCGTTCCATCCCACACAGCCACACCTGTGTCGCCAAACTCGGGATCCACAATGTCAAGGCCAAAGAGCTAGTGTCAGAGTGATCTTGGCCGGAGTCGGTACCGCCTGCGCGTGGCGCGGGTTCCGCAGAGCTTCACTCACCTTGGCGGCCTTGACAAGGTTGCGGTTCGCATCGACGAAGATGCTTGCACCGAGCTCGACAGGGCGCAGATTCGTGTCGCCGTGCGGGTAGACGACGGTGGTGCCTTTGTGTGAGCTTGCGAGTCTCTCCGAGCCACCCCGGTGTGCCTTTGGTGGTTCTCGGTCAGACCAAGCCAGGCCAAGTCAGGCCAAAGGGGTGCGATCAGGCCAAAGGGTAGGGGACCACGAGCATTCTCTCCCCATCTCCTCACACAGATGGATGCAACTCACGTCCGCCAATGTAGTCTGCGCGCTCGTACACCACAATGTCGAGTAGGGAGCCACGTGGCTCGCCAGCGCGCGACTCGGCCTCACGCGCGGCCCGGGAGAGGAAGAACGCGGCCGCGCTGCCAGACGCGCCGGCGCCCACGATTGCAACGCGTCGCGGGCGCAGATCCTTGGGTGCTACTAACTCTTGCTTGATGGGGCGCAGAGTGACGAGAGAGAGTGGCGAGAGCGCCGACGCAGCCGCCGCGACGCGGGTGGCGAGCTGTGGCTGCTGCACGAAGAGGATCAGAGTCACGATCGTGCCGACGACGAGTATGTAGAACGGGTACGGGACAGGCATGCCGCGGCGCCAGGGGACTGGCATGGTGTCGAACGGTGATGGACGATGCATCAAGAGAGTCGCCGACGCATCGAGGGTGGGAAGTGAGAACGCAGCTCCGTTCAGTGGGTGGCGTCATTTCGGGTGCATGGTTCCGGAGGGCCGAACTCGGCCAAGGCCATTCCGGCGTCGTCGGCGGGTAAATCACAAGGTAGGTCGGTCTAGTTGTCAGCAACCAGCTCCCCTCTCTCAGACTTGCACATGGGTTTGATTGACAAAAGTGCCCAATGCCTACGAGATTCCTAAAGATACATATTACACTCTCCATCTACGCCATGAACACTGCCTCCATCACGCGTGCGTCCTCCTTGTCCGTCACCTCGGAGATCTCAGCTGCGAGGCTCGCGTCCGAGTGCATCTTGGGCTTGCAGCTCTTGCGGCGCGTGAGAAGCTGCACCTGCTTCTCCGCATACGCGTCGTAGCTCGTCGGCGGCTGCTTCGACGGCGGCTTGCTCTTCTTGCTCAACTTGTGTGTGAGCGAGCGCAGGGTTGAACGGGACCCGTTGCTTTGCATGCTATGTCCGTCGCCGACAGAGCCCTCTCGTACTGGCTCGGCTGTAAAAGTGCGGGGTGTGCGGGGTGTGCGCGGCGTGGGTGTTGCCCGAGGGTCCTCGTGCAGCCATGAGGAACCATGGCCCATACTGGAGTGATCGAGGGCCGAGTAGAAGTCGTCACTGTCGTGTCCGTGGCCGCTGACACTGCCGTGGCCGTGTGACGACGCTGTGAACCTCCCAAAGTCGTCATATGAGGTCTTGCTCCCACCGATGCGTCTGCTCGCGCTGCTCGGTCCACGCGAGAGAGAGGGACCCCCGCTAGACGCCTGTCGCGAGGGCATGCGATGGCTGGCGACCGAGCTGCTGCGCGCCTGCTGCGAGGCGTTGCGCAACGGATGCCTGCTTACCGAGCCGCTTTGGCCCAAGTCTGGGAATGGCGTCTTGGTCATTCGTAGATCGGGAACAGAGCGCTTGCCCATCAATGGGCGCCCATGACCATTCTCGGAGCGGGATTGTTGACGCAAGTCCCTGCTGCTCGCCCAGCCATAGCTGAGACCAATCTCTGACCGCAAGCCACCGTGTCCAAGGTCAGACCGACTGGCCATAGGTGAGCTGGTATGCCCGAGGTCGGACTGGCTAACCATCGGTGACCGGCCGGCCCCTAGATCTGAGCGGCTCGTCTTGGGGGAACGACCAAACTCGGCGCGGAGACCGCTGAGCTCGCGTCTGGAGACGTTGGCAGACGCGATGAATGGATGCTGCGTCAGGTAGCTGACGTGCCCGAGGTCGGAGCGGCTGGCGCTCGCACTGTACATGCGCGCTGTCTGCACCGAATATCCATGGCCCAAATCGGAGCGGCTCGCGCCATACGGTCCCCAAGCCATGGTGTGGCCGAGGTCAGAGCGGCTACCACCGTAGATGGCCTGTCGGTCGGAGCGACTGCCACTGTAGATAGCCTGTCGCACCGAAGGAACTCGGCCATGATCAGCGTCCGATCCGAAGACAGAGCCGTGGCCATACGCCGAGTGGAAATCATTGTTTGAGTTCTCGCGGCTGAGTGTAGGTGGCAGAATGAACCCGTGCCCAAACGTTTCGAGGTCGGTCGGGCTCTCTGACAGGAAGGGCTGCGGGGTAATAGGTGGTTGCGTTTGGGCGGGCTTGGGCTGCTGGGCGTTCAAAATGAGTGGCGAGCCACCGACAGTGGGGACAGGGATGTTGAGGGGCGCCACTGGGGGCCGCTCACGGTTGCCTTGTCGCCCTGGGCCATAGTGGCCTTTCTCAATCTCACTCTTGGGCAAATGCGACGTCTTGGCCTGAGCGGTTTGGGGGCTAGTGGCAAGTGCCACCACCGAGTTGTGAGACACGATGTGATGCTCGCCGCCATCGGCGTCCTTATCTATGACGACGACCTGAGACGAAACGGAGAAGCGAGAGACAGACTTGATCTCAATGGATGCCCGTGTGGCAGAGCGATCATAGCCTATTGGTTCTGGCTCCTCTGAAACTTCTGTTGCCATGATGGGAATCGGTATCCGGGAGGCGTTGAACACGTCCATAGCCTCGGGTGGCGGTGTGACAGGCACATCCGACACCGACTTTGAACATGGCGTCGAGTGTTTCGAGCGCGGCGACGTGGAGCGGTGCGGTGGGACCGGTGCACGTACAAGCCGGGATGAGCTCGAGTCTGTAGATTTTATCGACGACGCGCCAACGTGCGAACCGACTAGTCTTGCGAACGCATCCGCACGCGACTCAGCAGCGGCCTCAAGTTCCACGGGGGGTTCCGGTGGGGCGGGGAGGTCGCTCGGATTGATTATAGGCTCAAACTCGTCCATCGAGTACGTTGGAACAGGGACGCGGCGTATCAAACTCTGCCTCTTGTGCGGGTTGGTACCACGATGCTGAAGGCTATCTGAGCCGTCTTTCATCTCAGCCAGCATACCGCGGACAGCTTTTGGTGTCTCGACCTGAGGAACGTTGTCTAGACGTGTCTTGCGGCCCATGGATCCAAATGGACCCTTGGCTGGCATGGTCGCACTGGTGGCCTGACGGGTGGCGGACGGCTGCGAGCCCGACTTGTGCGAGCGTGGCTTTGGTGGTGGTGGAACATGGAGATCTGCCCTGCTCTTCTTGCTCACGAGCCGGCGAAAGAAACCAGCAAAGCCAGAGCCAGACGACTTGGGTGTTGGTGGTGCCGGTGGCACACTTCCACTGCGTTGCCCGCTCGCATTGCGTCTCGATGGCAACATGGGCGTGTGAGAGGGGCGGGGTTGTAACTGGCGCTTATATTGGGTTTGGTCTGACAGTCCAGCCGTCAGGTACATGGACGGGACCGAGGGGACGGGGGGTAGTTCTGGCGGGAGGTCGGCCATGCGCTGCCTAAGATGGTCAGTATGGTTGATCGTCCACGACTCACTGTTCCGACACGGCGCTGTTGCGTCTGCGAGCCTTGTCTGCGGCACGACGCTCACGGAGATCGAGGAGCGACCTCGTCAACGAAATGCGCTTACTCCTGCGGTTGTCGATACTGTCGGTCGGAAATGGTGCTGGAGTAGATGCTGGTGTGGATGCTGATGTGTGGTGGACGAATTCAGGAATCGCGCGTGATGGCATGGGCGGCCCGTTGGATGCCTTGCGCAAGGACGAGCGACCAGAGGAACGTCCCCAAGAACTCCCTGGGGTAGATGTGGCAGCGAACAGGGCAGGGGCCGCCCCCTTGGGAAGGAGACGGTCATGGTCATCGAGTGTGGTTGCGTCCAACTCGAGAGAGGTTGTGTATGGGGTCATCAGAGTGCGGCCCTGGTCGTCTGACTGCTCGGTTGTGACCGTGTGCGTGAGCGAGGGCCGGCTGGGCGAGCGCTGCAGGTCCAAACGATAATCGTAACGGGCGTCGGTTGTAGCGCGCAATGACATGCCGCGTAAGACCGTGCTGGGCTAGTGATGCTTGGGGAAAGCAGAAGCGAGAGATAACTGTACATATGGTCAGCCAGAGTACACGGCGCGTTCAAGGTAGGTCCTAGGCCTGGTGCCACAGGGTCCTTGGGCATGCCGCGATGCCGCTCGAGCCGAGGACTCTCCGCGTCCAACCTTGGAAAACAACGGAGAGGTCCAAGGGGGGAGCGGTCAAGGGGAACAAGGTGACTGTGGCGGCGATGGCGTCGTCGAGCGGCCTCTCCCTCCCCCTTCAACCCACATGCCTCGCAAAGCCCCATTCCGAGCGCCACCGCCTCACACCTCGTGCGCATGCCTACGCCCATGCCCGCGCCGAGGCGGATGCGCTCTCCAACGCCCTTGCCGACACCATCAGCAATCGACATTACTCACAGACCGAACACGGACAGGGGTCGAACAAACGGTGTTGGGAATGGAGCAGAGAGTCGAGTCGCGTCACTTCACGTGCGCTCCCAGCGTTATGATTGTGTTTGTGATAGACTGTAGCTGACAAGGTATGAGTAGAGAGGAATCAACGCTTGCTTCAGAGTTGAGGATAGATGCGTCCGTCTGCCACTCAATGTTTGACGCAAGCGGTGCTCGTCTTGAGGCTGTCAACGCAAACGAACGATGCTCGTACGTGAACCTTAGCACAAGAAGGAACCCGCCACGAGATCACCCGCGAACAATCTCCCCCTCATGTGTCGATACGGCTCGGCAGCCCTTGTTACTGGTCAGGACCAGGGAACCGGGCATGATGCCGGTATCAGCTTGGGTGTCACTATAGAGTCTGGGCCATTCCGGCCGCGCTCTGAGGGGCGTGGGAGGGGTGAGTGCCTTGCTCGGGTGGGGGTGCATCTCGAGTTGTCTTAGTTTGTTGGATGGATAAGCGCGACGAGGTGAACCAGGTACCATCCGAGGGGCCAAGGGGTTCCGGGGTGTCAGATGTCACCATGCTTTACGGCATCCATCCTGCCTTTTGTACCATTTACCCAGTCGCGACCAAACAACACACTCGACCCTCGGCGCTCGGTGCGACCTCGGCCCGGCTGAGAGCCCCGGGAGGTGAGGGTACCCCACCACAGTACCCCAGTTTGTACCGTACCCCGGGCCGACTCTGCACTCAAACTGCAACGATCAGAACCCTATCCTGACGGCGTACCCGAGGCGTCGTTGGCCCAGAGGCCTGTCTGATAAGTCGCGTTCCTTGCTTCATAGCTGCGCGTACCTGCCACCAAGGCCTCGTTTTGAGACACAGCTGCAACCCGAGGGGCCAGCCAACCGCGCCGAGTCTCTGACGATATCAACCTTTCGGGACAGGACATCGGACGAGTAACGAACAGCCATGCCACTCCCCATGGCTTTCTTGTCATCGTCAAGCCTGCCATATGGCGAATACCTCCCAACAATAGTCGGCTGCACATAGCATGTACTGTTTCAGTGGACATTGCGGCCGTCTCTTGATACATGTATAGCTGTACAAGATTCGAGAGAGAGACGCGGCGGCTGTGTATTGTTTCAGTCGACACTAAGAGTACATGGCATGGGTGTAAACATGTTGATTAAAGTTTGCAAGTTTGCGGGACACCCAACGCTCGGTCTAGACCAACAACACGGACTCAACGTTCGGGATCTCAAACAAGCAAGCAACCCCATCGTAAGCGACAGCCACTTACATTGCAGTTCAGGACAGCAGCTTAGAGTGCCGTAACAATGACCGCCACCAGCCTGCTCGGCCTGTCCTCGTCATCGACTGTACCTCGTGTCTGGTTTCAGGTTTTACCCACAGGCCCAGGCCGCGCACGACTCGTCTGGCATCAAGTCTCTTTGAGCAAACTCTATGACTTGTAACTCATGTCGTGTCTGAAAGCCAATTGATAATTAATCCCAGGTCCCAAGATCGTCGCTCCCACCCCTCGGGCCGTCAACTCTGGTCCCTCCGCCGCTATTGTACATATTCCTGCTCGTACCGTACAAACAAATGACTGGGCCTCTCAGCCTGGTTGTCCGATTCTTTTCCCAAGTGCTCCCACAGACCAGGGCCGTCCTCAGTCGACTCCGTCGTAATCGACGAGTGCAAGCCACTCATCAGATACTCTCCTAACAAGATCGAGTGACCCAGATGTTGTGTAAATGAGGACAAGGTTGTGAGCCGACTCCCATGCCAAAGAACTTTGCCGCACAAGCTCGCGATCCTCATTCGTAGGCTCAGCATCCATGCGAGAGCGCACCGATGTCAGAACCCTCTCATAATGAGTAACGGCTAGATGCATGACACCTAAAGCTTGTTAGCCGGACCCAACGACACTTAGACTCACCCAGTCCGTGGAACGAGCGACCAAAGTTGTACTCGACCTCCTCGAGTGATTGAGAATCTTGGGGGCTGAGCTTGCGGTACCTCGAGAGGAACGCCAACCCCTGTAATGTTAGTTGGAAAAAAAAAACTCGTTGCGTTATCAAGCGTGACGTACCTGGGCAATCTGGTAGTTGCGATTGTCTGACTGGCGGTTCGTGGCTCGTCCGAAGAATGCCTGGGCGATTAGGAAGCAAAGGAAGTGGTCATGAGGGTTAACCTCGTAGGCACGCATAAAGTAGACTGTACGTCAGCTCGGTGTCGTGAGGGCCAACTCACATAGAGCACTCTGGTAGCTCCTCGTCGTGAGCATATTCTGGCCGTACATGGTGTTGAAGACTGGCGAGTACTTCTTTGGCTTGGGACACTCATGCGGCTCCGTGTCCGCGATTCCGGAAGGCGCCATTGACTCGTCTTCGTCGTCACCAGCGCCATCGCCTTCGCCCTCGCCTTCGCCATCGCCTTCACCGTCGCGATCGACTTCTTCATCGTGCATGTCTTCGTCCTCGTCATCGAGGCTCTTCCGGAGCTGGGGTGTCCCTTGAGGCGTCTCGTCTTCGTCGTGATCCATATCATGATGGAGGACATCGCCCAGACGACGAGATCGGCCAGACTCAAGGACTTGAGCCCAACGACGGTGACGCTTGTTGTACCGAAGCTTAACGCCCGCGACAGCCTCATCGTAGATGCGCACTTCACGATGAAGGAACTTCTGTAACGCCAGATTGTGCCAGACCCCTTGTCCCTTGAAGCCACCTCCGAGAGCAGCCAGCATCAAAAGCAGAGGTTCGGGCCGGAACTGATGCAACTGCGCCAGGCGCTTGCAGTTCTCCGTGACAGCTTCACCCTTCCGCATGCGGATGCCGCAAGCTGGGGTTAGCATTGGTGACGTTGCTCGCTCATCGCTCACCAACGATGGTCAGGCGCAGCGCAATCTCGCACCGCCGAGAGTTGAACAGGCCCGACCACACGACGTGCTCAAGAATGTCGTATGCAACATCCTCCTCACCCTTGACCATCAAGACGCAACAGTACTGGGCCGTTAGCAACATCTTCATCCCATTTACCTTGATGGTCAACGCCAACCAGTCCTCAGAGTTTATACCATAGAACTCGGTCTGCCGACGAATCTCGTAATCGATGCGGCCCGGTTCAATGGGAGTGTCGTCCTCCAAACCCATGATCCGCTCAAGACGGTCCTGCATAGCCTGCGCTTGAGAGGTGAGGTCACTCTTCGTGCCGTACTTGCGGCGCTTGGGGATGCGAACAATACCCTTACGTGTCAGTAGCTGGATCAACAAAACGTTACGCACTCGATTCTTGGTGAAGTTGCTCTTGGCCAGACGGAACGTCTCGATCATTGTACCAGCCGCATGAATGAACTTGTCCAGCGCATACATGTCGCCATTGTTGATGCCGTCCTCGGCTTTTTGAACGTCCTCCCAGAGGCCTTGCATGGTGTATGCAGCCTGTGTCTCCAAGACGCGCTTGTTCATCCTGCCGACCTTGCCCTTTGTCGTTCCGTCGCCAGTCGGCAGGGCGTCACCGTGCTGCAACACCCTCGCAACCATCTCGAGTGCCTCCGTCTTGCGGCCCATATCTTCAAGTACCCCAGCGAACGCCAACAAGACCTCCGAGTCATCCGGCATCACGCTTACGGCTGCCAGGGTCAGCCAGCCTCCTGGACCTAGACTCACCCCACTCGAGACTCTCATGTGCTTCTGAGAAGCGCTTCAGCTGATGCAGGCAGATGCCCATCTTGTAAACAACCTTAGGGTCCTCATTGAAGTCGGGATCGTTTTCCTCCCCGTTAAATTCTGCCTGGATATTCTGGGGGACTCACACTCTGATCATGGATCGCAAGCCAGCAGTCCAACGCAAGGTCGAACAGCTGCCGCTTCATCAAGTTGTCACCCAGTTCTTTGAAGAGTCCCTCGTGGACCTTGGCGTCGAGCTGGAGGATTATGTTGACGTGTGGCTGGGGTCAGCAACGAGGCGCGGATATTACGGACAATGGCCATGTCTGGCTGGCCAAGACGCAGCCGCGCAATCGCCAACAGGTGTCTCAGCTGGACGTCGAGCTCGTTACCACCGTTAACGTTGTTGGATTCTTCGTCCGATTCATCTCCATCGTCTCCACCAAACCTCTTGGGAGCGTACTCGCTGTCGTCCTCGACAGCATCCCAAGCCTTCTCGTGTTTGCGACCCTGGAGCCAGCGCTGTCCGCGATGAATTACGTCGATGGCGCTCTCAGTCTCCCCCGACTTGATCAGGTAATTGACATACTCGACAACGTGCTCGATCTTCATGGTGTTGTCGGGATCCGAGGGGCTGTCGAACGTGGCGTAATGATACACAAACGCATCACCGAAAATGGTAGCCCCAAGTCCCCACTGGCGTAACTCGAGGATGAACGGGTGTACCTCCATGAGCATGTTGAAGTCACGGAGGAATGTTGGATCAGCCTTGTGCAGCTTCTTGATCGCGTCAGCCGCCTTCTTGGCCTGCCCGTTCTTCGTGTACATGGTGATGAGCTGCCATAGCACGTCCACGCGTGTGCTGTCCAGACGCAATAGCTTCCGATAACAGTATTGCGCCTGGGTCATATTACCTTCTGTGCTGAAACGTTAGTCACGCCTTGGCACATCGACATACCGGAACTGCTGGGCCAGCTCTGACCATGTCCCAGCGTCTTCCTCTATGTGAGCAGCGCAGAACTTCATCTGCCGAGCCGAGTCGACGTCACCCATCTCCTCGAACAGGGATGCGAGGGTCGTCCACGCCGCCTGAACCATGTTGTCATGACGGATAACCTCGAGGAAGAGGTTGGTGGCCTCGGTGTGGTTCTGCGAGATGTACGCCATATTGGCCCGGCCAAGCAGCTGCTGAACTTCGTATGTTGGCCGGTGGCCGCGGTACACCCCGGCTCGACCACCTCGCTTCCCCCGTTTGCGACGGCCTCCTTCCTCCTGCATCTCCTCCTCATCCAACGCGTCCAGCTCTGCAGAGAAATCTTGAGTTGTGCGGACAGCACCACTCGAGACCTGGGCCGCAATGCGCCTCTTGTCAGCGTATGCAATGCTGTCCAGCTCACTTGAACACAGCATCGTCACGTCCTCGCCCAGTTGGATCGTCATCTTCTCCGTTCGTGGCGCGATTCTCGTTGTCGTCGTCCTCCTGGTAGTCGTCGCCGCTCATGTCTTCATCTCCACTCGAGTCAGAGTCGCCGTCATCCACCTCGCGCAGACTCTGGATAATAGCGTCTACATTATCATTTGCTCTGTTGGGTGGAGTGGCCCACTTGGAGCGCGTAGACCGTGGCGGCATCGTCGCAACAAGAAGTGGGAGGAAGGAAGGAAGGTTCGTTCGTACGAGCTAGCCTGGCAATGGTACACAAGCAGTGTTGGGTATTAACCGCCTCTCCACGAGGAGCACCGTGATGGTTCCAGTCCACGGACTTTAGGTGGGTCGCGAGCGCAGAAAGGGTTATGCGAGGATGCAATGCCGGGGAGCGAGTGTGTCTGAGCGGCAACTTACGGTGACGGAGGCCCCAGCGAACCCATGTGGAGGAGGTACAAACATTACGGACTTCGGGTGCTCTCCGATATTAGACACAGTGGAGAACATAGATGTTTTGACGTTGAATCAGTTGTATAAATCGTGAATTAAGCCACGTGTCTTAGCGCCGACAGAGATGAATGGATTCAGGCACCTGTTCAGGATTCAGAATCGGGTGCGAGTGAAGGAGCCCTGGTGTGTGCTGGGCGGGGTGCCCGCCGCTGGCGGTCGACGACCTTGGGATCTTGCTCGTCGTTTGCTTCTCCATCCCTCAAAACTTCAAAAAAGATGTCTCACCGCAAGGTGTGTACCGACCGCCAGACGCTTGTCCACGATCCCCGCGACGTCCCCCGCTATGTCGCGATCCTGCGCGCGCCCGGTTGTCCCGAAGACGGCTGTCTGAGGGAAGATTTTGGTCGCGCGGAGGGAGATCGACAAGGGGGATGACGAGGATTGATCAGGCGATGGCGTCCAGCACAGAGGGTAGCGCTGACAAGCAGTACGAGGAGCCTCGTTCGGGTTCGCTGGCCTTCCTTCCCCGCAAGCGTGCTGCCATGCACCGCGGCCACATCAAGTCGTTCCCCAAGGACGATGTGAAGAAGCCCGTGCACCTCACTGCCGCCCTCGGCTACAAGGCCGGCATGAGCCACGTCGTTCGCGACCTTGACCGTCCCGGCTCCAAGATGCACAAGCGTGAGGTCGTCGAGGCCGTCACCGTTGTCGACACTCCTCCCATGGTTGTTGTCGGTGTCGTCGGCTACGTCGAGACCCCCCGTGGCCTCCGTGCGCTCACCACCGTCTGGGCTGAGCACCTCTCCGACGAGGTTAAGCGTCGCTTCTACAAGAACTGGTACCGTTCGAAGAAGAAGGCGTTCACCCGCTACGCCAAGAAGCACTCGGAGAACAACGGCGCGTCGGTCGCCCGCGAGCTCGAGCGCATCAAGAAGTACGCGACCGTCGTCCGTGTCCTCGCGCACACCCAGCTCTCGCAGACCGGCCTTGCCCAGAAGAAGGCCCACCTTGCCGAGATTCAGGTGAACGGTGGCTCGGTTGCCGACAAGGTCGAGTTCGCCAAGGGCCTCTTCGAGAAGACCTTCTCCGTCAAGGACGTCTTCGAGCAGGACGAGTGCATCGACGTTATCGCCATTACCAAGGGTAAGGGTTACTCGGGTGTCATCTCGCGTTGGGGCGTCACCAAGCTTCCTCGCAAGACCCACCGTGGTCTCCGCAAGGTCGCCTGTATCGGTGCTTGGCACCCGGCCAACGTCATGTACTCGGTCGCCCGCTCCGGTCAGGACGGTTACCACCGCCGTACCACGATCAACCACAAGATCTACCGCATCGGAACCGCGACCGACCCCAAGTCGGGCTCGACCGAGTTCGACCTCACCGAGAAGTCGATCAACCCCATTGGCGGCTGGTCGCACTACCCGGACATCCGCGGCGACTTTGTCATGCTCAAGGGCTCGATCCCCGGTGTCAAGAAGCGTGTCGTCACCCTCCGCAAGGCTCTCCGTGTCCACACCTCGCGCGCCCACCTCGAGAAGGTCCAGCTCAAGTTCTACGACACGTGAGTGACTGACGGCTATTCATTCACACTTGCATTTGCTGACGTATTCCACAGCTCGTCGCAGCTCGGCCACACCCAGTGGCAGACCAAGGAGGAGAAGGCTCAGTTCCTTGGCCAGCTCAAGATCAAGAACTAAGCTACACCTCTTGGGTGGTAGGGAGCTGGAGATGGGATTGGAGACTAGGGCCCCAGCGGCATTGTACACTTCCGCCGGTCTGGGCGTCATTGCATGCACCAGATATAGTGCTACCACAGAGTCGGATTTGCGCGCTTGATGCTGTCAGTTCATTGTAGAAGTTTGTTGTTGTCCCCACCGCTCTGCATGGAGTGACCACGTGGATCTGATCCCGCACTCGTTGTCGTCGGATCGCTCCGACTTTTGATGATTGCGACCTTGCAATCCTCAACCACCTGACACACGACGACATGGGCAGCTCCGCCTTCATCCTCCGGCACGTGAACCGCCGCGCCGCCGCCGCCGAGGCCGAGGTCCAGCGCCGGGCACTCCTCTCAGTGGCGCGCAACACGACTCTCCCCGCGCACGTGCGGCACAAGGCGCAACTCACGCTGTCGCAGTACAACGGCGGCACCGTCAACGGGCGCATGAACGCGGTCCAGAACCTTTGCAACGAGACAGGCCGTGCGCGCGGTGTGCTCAGCAAGTACGGGCTGTGTCGGGTGAGTTGTGGCCGGGGAAGGGGGGAAGAGACCAAGGGGGAGGGGAGCAAGATGTTGCGCGCAGAGTGCTCAGCAGTCTCGGAGAATCAAGGGGGTAGTCAACACCAGCGCTAACATCTAGTTCCAGTTCCGCCTCAAGGCGTCGCGTGGCGAGCTCGCTGGCGTGCACAGCGCGTCTTGGTAACGAATCGACGCATCGTTTGACGCAGCCTGCGCGAGACTCCACATCATGCATTGTATCACTCATCTCAACGGCTGGACATACAGAAACTTACAGCAAGAGGCTTACAGCAAGTGCATACATGTGGACTGCTTTCTTTCATGTGCAACCCTGTGCTGTCAACCGCGTATGACGGCTAGGTACGGAAAAGTAAATGCCTCGACTTGCAGCTAAAAGAAACCCGACGTATACTACACAGAGCGGTCTCTGACAATATCACGGTAAGGCATTCTGTTGGCATACAGCGATATCTTGGCGATCGGTGACCAGCACCTATCAACCTATCTAATCGAGTAACGAGTGAAGGCAAAGTCATATCGGCAAGTTTGGGACACGGATCAACTGTCCAGACACGGTGGGAAGCTCCTCATCCGGCATGTGTTGCGAGTGGATAGACGGCCCGAGATGCTCGTTCTCTGCATCGGGCCGGCGCCGCCCAAACAAGGCGAGGAGGTAAGCGAGCATAGCAACACCAAGGCGGCAGAGGGTATCGAATCTCGCCCTCTTCCGCTCGGGCTGCCAGAAAACGGTTCTGTCTCCGAACGGACTGCGGCTCGCGCCGAGCCGCAGATCGTCGGCGGACCAGCCGGCCACGGCAGGGTAGTCGTACACGCGGCTCGGGATGGGCGGGGACGGTGTCGAGATCAGCGGGGGCAGGGAATGCTGGGTGGGTAAGATGAGGCGGCGCGGGGGCAGAGGCCATGGGCCGAGGGTGCGTTCTGAGCCGTCTTCGTCGCGGAGTACGGCGTAGATCGAGGGCGGCGAGATCCTCGACGTTGAGGGGCGCGAGCGCACGTGCGTGTCGTCACTTCGGCTGCGTGCTGCGGCGTTGGCGTCGAGCCAGGCTGCGACGCGGCGGTCCGACTCGGTCAGGCTGCCAGACAGGTTGACGTTGGCGGCGATGTGGCCTGAGAACGATATCGGTGAGGAGCGGGACGATGGCGGCTCTGTCGCACTGAGGGACGGGACTGGGGCAGGGCGGTGTGGCGTGGGGCTCGGCGGAGCATGGTATGAGGTGGGAGGGCGCTTGGGCGAGGTGGGATGGGTTTGGCGTGAGGCGGGGCGCTGAGGCTTCTTCTTGGGTATGAAGCTCCATCCGCGCGAGAGGTGGGGTGTACGCGGCGACCAGCCCAACCAGACGGACACGGGGCGTGGGATGGACGGAGGGAAGAGCTCCTCGGTGTCGCAGCTGGTTGAGGAGGGTGCGCGTCGCGGCGAGATGGTGGGGAGGAGGTCGACGTCGCTGAGGCCCCAGCTGAAGGGCCGAGTGGTGGGCCGAGGGGGCGCGTCTCGCGGGCGTGTGTACCGCTCATAACTGTCCGAGGGGAGGGAGCGGGTGAGTGTTGGCCGCGAGATGGCCATCGATCGAGGCGGGGGCGGGAGGGAGGGTCGGGGCGAGCGCGAGAGCACGAGCGAGGTGGGTGTCGTCGGATCCACGGAACACGCGCTGTGGCTTGCGTAAGATCGAGAGTTTATCGACCCGGACGTCGAGGTGGGGGGACGCCGAGTCGGAGAGGGCACTGGGGTGGGTGACGCGGCGCGTGAAGACGGAGTGAGTGGGCCGCGCAGAGTTGGAGAGCTGGAGGGCGTGAGTGGGCTCTCGTTCTCGTTCTCGTGCAGCACTGATGGGGTCGCCTCGGCCAGCAGAGCGGGAAGGGGGCGGGACACGAGCGATGTCTGCAACGCCTGGGGGCTGATGGGGTACGCTGTCAGCGTGCTCTGTCCCGTTGGGATGGGAGGGAGGCCGTCGGTGCACGGATGACGGGTAAACAGGTCCGAGAAATCCGAGTCAACGACCGAGACCGGCGCGTCCGCGCTGGGCCGGCCAACGGGCATGCGTTGCGGGACCATGACAAGTAGTGAGTACAGTTGAGAGTCGAGTGTGGACGTGTTGCGTGCGAGGTGGCTGTGGAAGGAGGACCGGGGGCACCGATCAGCACCAGACTGTCAGAAGCCGCGCATCGACATGCAGTGGATGCCCGGCGTTGGTCATTCGCACACCTCAATGTCGCGGTTCAGATGGATACCCAGCGCGCCCTGCGACTCGGCTTGGCTTCCCAGCGAGCGCCCTCCCGACACTTGGGGGTTGTTGACGCTGGTTTGCATGAGCCAAGGCGCATTATGCTCAGAGTGGATTGTTGATCGTGAAACCAAGTTGCGGCGCCGGTTCTCGTTCCACGCCACCCCAGTACCGTGAAGCAAAGCTCTGCAGAACACAAACTCGGCGGATACCTACAACACTGCGGCATTTTGCCCTATCCAGGCCCACTGGCCTACATGTCCCCCTACGGCCGGGCCACCTTGGCGGTCTTGCCCGCCTCAGCCTCGGCCTTGCGCTTGCTGTCACTGTCGAGCGGCTCGATGTCGACGTTGGGTCCGTACGGCACGATGCGGAACGGGTTGATCTGCTTGTGGCTGTAAAAGTAGTGCGAGCGGATGTCTGGGTAGAGCATCAGCACGCGTGTCCGCCTCCCTTCCAGCTCGTCTCCATACTCACGGTCAAAGTGCGTCGTCTCCTTGAATGCGGGGTAGTTCCAGTACAGGTTGCGGACCCAACGGTGGAGGTGGGGGTAGTCGTGGCGGACTGGTGTGAGTCATCAACTCGAGTATCAAACTCACTCAGGCCCCAGTTGCACTTGAAGTGGACGTAGTAGACCGGGTCGTAGCGGATCTGGAGTCAGCCAGGGTACTCGTGGCAGCTCACAATGGTGGTGAACAGACGGACGTCTGCCTCAGTCATCCGGCCGCCGATGAGGAACTCGCGGCCATCGGCAAGGATGCCCTCGACGCGGTCGAGGCTCTCAGCGAGCACCTTGACAGCATCGTCGTACGCCTCCTGCGTGCTGGCGAAACCGCTCTTGTACACGCCGTTGTTGATACCGTCGTATACCCACTCATTGAGGGCATCGATCTCGGCGCGCAGCTCCTCGGGGTACAGGTCGAGGTCCTTGCCCTCGCCGGCGGGGAGAATGTCATCAAACGCCTGCGTGAGGTCACGGATAATCTCGGAGCTCTCGTTGGACACAATTGTTCCCCCCTTCTTGTCAAAGAGGACGGGCACAGTGTAGCGCGCGGTGTAGTCGGGCTCCGCCTTGAAGTAGACCTGCGAGAGGTGGTCAAATTTGAATAGATGGTCAATAGTCGCGCCAGGGAATGTCTTGTTGTTTTGTGACGTCCATGGGCCGGGCGTGTCGTTCTCCATGGACGCGGGCACAAAGTGCCATCCGCCTTCAAGGAGATGGGGGTGGACAACCGAGAAGTCTGCGGTCAGACACAGGGGATTACAGCCATAGAAGGGACCCGCCTGGGTTTGAAACCTAGCTCACCGATAAAGTCATCGAGACCCTTGAGCTTGCGCACAATCAGTGCACGGTGGGCCCACGGGCACGCATACGAGACGTAAAGGTGGTAGCGTCCTGGAATGAGCACTTGCTTTCCTTGGAAAACATCTCGGACATGACCTACCCTTCTCTGGCGCGAACTGGCCGTCCTTGTCAATGTGGTGACGGAATGCCGAGACCTGGCGCTTGAACGCGCCGTCCTCCTTGGGGTTTGAGAAGTCGGTGATGCCCATTTTTGATTGATTGGATGACAGTGTGCGGTGAGAGAAGGGCGCGAGGGTGAGTGTACGAGTCGGGCGACGGGGTTGGAGTGGGCGAAGCAAGTTGAGGATGGCGGATGGGCGAAGTGCCATAGGGTTGTGGGATAGGAGAGGTTGGAAGAGAAGAGGGAGGCGAGGGGGCTCTGGTATTTAACAGCAGATTGCTGTCTCTGGTCTCTGTCTGAGCGAGAGAGAATGCTGACAGCTGACCATGACTTAATCACTAAAGCATACCCACGTTCACCGTAGGGCGGCCGACCGTAGAGCCCACCCCACCGTAGGGCCCATCGCGCGGTGGAGATGTCACCAGTGACGCAAGGCCTGGGATTTCATAACCCAAAGAGGCAATTAGGCACCAGCGTCTCCAATTAGCAGAGTGCTTAGCGGAGGCAAAAGCCACGCGAGCTCACACCCGGACATGACGTTTCGCTCCGCCGGGGTCAACGTCGACCTCCACCCGCCACTGAGGCGACTGAGGCTGCCCATCTCATCCTTGCCATTGCTCCGTCACCCCCACGACAACACCGCCATCATCGACAATGACCTCCCTGGTCTCCATCCCGGGCTGCATCGCCCTCCACCTCCCTGCCCGTGGTGCCGCTCCCGTCCCTATGGCCAACGGCGATCTTCACCTCACCCTTCTTCCGGCCGACCCTCCGACGCGCAAGGAGGACGTCCTCACGCTCAGTATCGGGGCGTCCGCCTTTATCGTAGCCAAGAACAGCCCCGTCCAGCGCATCCAGAGCAAGAACGAGCACCCCAGCTTTGTCTTCACGCCCGCTCCCCCCGAGGGCGGCCAGAGCATCGGCCAGGTGCGCATCGACATGTCTGATTCGTGAGTTTTACGCCGTGCTCTCTGACCGCAGGACGTCGCCTGAGGCATGGGAGAAAGTGGAGGATGGGTGCCATGCGCTTGAGGCCGAGCTCAAGGCCCACAACGCGTGGGAGGAGAAAGAGCTCTTCGTCGACGACGAATACGAGACGGACGGGCCTGTCACTGGCCCCAAGGTCGGCTGGGGCGAGACGATCGCCAGCACCGTTATGGGAACCGCGTCGTGGCTCGTCGGCCGTCTCACGGGTGCAACTGCTCCCGAGTCCACGCTTCCGACCACTGCGCCAAAGGAGCCCGGTATGCAGGTTCCCGCCCAGGCCCAGAACATGGAGGAGCAGTCGGCCGATTTCAAGACGCAGGCCAGCATCGCGGCGCGTGGCATAGGCGAGGCCGCTGTCCAGGTCGGCGGTGCGATCGGCCAACAGGCGCGCACCGCTGTCGGCAGCATGCGTGATCAGCCCGCGGCCGCGACGACGGAGAGCGCAGGAACATTGCACGTGACGCCAGCGGCGTCGGCCACTGCTGCCGTCCTCAACGCGCCGTCGGCGCCCACTGGCCCCATTGAGGAGGGCGACAAGGCGTCCGCTGAGGCCGAGAAGAAGGAGGACAAGGTGCCCGTGGCGGCGTAGGCCCAGAGGCGGGCAGCGTACGGCTTTGGAGAGTGGCGTGATATACGAGACACATTCACATGGCATATCAGCAGAATCGGATTGATAGTAGGTTGATATCTAGTGCTGGTGGTGTATCTCAATCCGGGCTCGATGCTTGCCAAGCTCATGGGCATGGGAGATGGCGTCTGTGAAAGAGACAGTAAGACGAGTTGTTTCCGAGTTTGCTTGGCACAACACTCGACACCAATTCAGGACGAGGCAGCTTTAGAATCACACTCTCACACGACATCCTCCTCGCCGGCACGATGCATGCCTTGGCGTCACATGCGCCAGAGTAGCCAGCGTGTTCTCGTTGATCCATGACGACCAGCAACAGTACAGTACCGTCTCATGCATCCTCTTTGCTCCCGCCTCCCGCACCTCTCGAGCCTCCATTCCGCATCTGTCCACTTGCTCATCGACTTGTTCAAACTGGATCACTGGACCGGGCTGACCATGTCTGGCGTCTCCCCCGACTCTCCGTCCTCCCTCGAACCCCCCGCCACCGATCCCCCGGACGCCGACCCCACCATCGAGACCCCCGGCACCGGCCTCACCGACAGCACGATGCGCCTCTTCTTCGCAGTCCCCCTCTCGCCGGCGCAGGCATCCCGCATCGCTGCGTGGCGCGACACCCTCCGCCTCCCAGCTACAGCCTCGCGCGTGCCCGCACCAATGATGCACCTGACCCTCGCGTTCCTCGGTGCCGTGCCGGCCGACCGGGTGCCTGCCCTCCTCGCGCTCGGGGCACGCGTAGCCGCCACCGCAGAGTCCGGCTCGCTCGTCCTTGACCGCGTAAACTGCTGGCGGAACGGCGTGCTGCATCTTGCGCCCAGGCCAAGCAAGCCAGGCAAGCCGGCACGGACTCGGGTGGAGCAGGAGCGGCCCAACTCTGGCCCACCGGGACCTGGCCCTCCGGGACCGGAGACGAGCTTCCAGCGTCTCTCTCTCTCGCCCGTCCCGTTTGCCCCGTCTTCTCCATCCGCCCCGTCCGCCCCGACCGAAACTGCGGCTGCAGATCCACGTTCAGCCTCAGCCCAAGCCCCAGCCCCAATCCCAGGCCCCCCGTCCACCGTTTCGAGCGCGCACACCTCGGGCCCAGCACGCATCTCTCCACCCACGCAGGCGCCGGACGCACTGCACGCGCTCGCGGCACGCCTCGCAGGCGAGCTGGACGCGGATGGCGTGCCGTTCGACCACCGCTTCAGCGCGCACCTCACCCTTGCCAGGCGCGCTGCCGGCGTGCGTGCTTACCGTCGCTTCCGGGTGCCTATCGCCAGGCTCGTCCTGTATCTCTCGGACGAGCGTGGGTATACTGTTCTCGGGGAGTGGGGGTTGGCTGGAGTTGGAGAACGGAGAGGAGAACGGAGAGAGGAAGACGGAGAGGAGAATGTGAAGCGAGGTAGGGAGACGATTAGCGGGGATGGTGCGCGAGGCGGAGAGCAGAGGGTGGGCGTGGAGTGTGGATGATGCTGAGAGAGTGTGTGGCAGAGTGAAGAGGTCCGCTCAAGCGCGAGGTGGCGAGCTGAGAAGTACCACCACAAGGCATAGATTGTCTGTACGAACCTGTACAATGATATTTGTACATTACTTGTGTTACTTGCACCAGGTTCGTACGATGATATTTGTACATTACTTGTGTTACTTGCACCAGGTTCGTACGATGATATTTGTACATTACTTGTGTTACTTGCACTACATGGTTTGGCGTATGTCTCAGTGTCACCATGCTACTCGACCACGCCCGCGACGGACGAGGGCAGCTCCTCGTCAGTGTCGCCGAGGCCCTCCCACAGCTCGGGTGGGATGTCCATCTCGTCGTAAATGTCCGAGCCGAGGTGGGGCCCGATCTCGTCCACTGGCTCCTCGAACGCGGCCCGCAGCCGGAGGTCGCGGCGGCGGATGGCGGGTCCGAGATCGAAGAGACAGAGAGACGCTGGGAGAGAGCGGATGCCGCGGCCAAGGATGACAAAGTCCAGCGTGGCGGGCGGCGCGTCCGGCGAGAACACAAGGTGGAACCGGCGTACAAGCTCTCTGTCATTTCCATCTGAGGTCGCAGGTCGCGGTGGATGGGTGGTGCAAGCGCGCTTGGCGCCGAGCAAGTCGTCGTCGGACACGGCGCGCCGGCGGCCAGTGCGTGAAAGCATGAGGCGCGTGTTGACAGCGTTGGCCCACACGATACCCAGTGCCGCCTCCTTTGCGAGTTTGGGACTCTGCCCTGAAAAGTGTCGCGCCTGCGTCGCATATAACATAGGCGGCAGGGCTGTACCAAGCTCGCTCGCCTGGGACGAGGGAGTCGCGGACACAGAGCCGGCAGATCTCGCCACACTCTCGGCGACATTCAGTGTGTTCACGCCCGGCAAGTTTGAAGTGATGGGCAGTCCTACTCCAAAGCCGGGGGCAAACACGTCCTTGACTTGGTTGACGACGACGATCGCGAGCTCATACTCAACCGCGAGGGCCTTGAGACGGTCTGCAATGGCGCAGAGATAGCGTGAGCGCTGCGTCAGGCTGGTGCTCGAACGCTCCGTCTCGCCACGGAGGAGAGCCGTGATGCTGTCCACGATGAGGACGCGGATTGGCTTGTACCCTCTGTCCCGTCTTCTCGGTCTCTCCTCGCTCGAGACTGCGCGTTCTCCCAGTAAGGGGGAGTACGTCTCCGGCCGTCTTCGGGCGAGCATGGGAGGGACAACAAAGGTGAGCGTATGTTCGAGCGCGTCTATGTCACCGACGCGCAATGTGTGGATGTTGTCAAGGATCTCTGTTATTGGGGGTGGGTCGTCGACATTGGCGCATACGCCCTCAGCAAGCTCTACGAGCCGCGAGGTCGCGAGGGTACCCTCAGAGGTTAGAATGATGGCGCTTCCCGGTTGCACTCGAGCCGCCGGCGATAGTTGGCCGTGCTCCTCAACAGACGGTATTGGAGGGGGAAGCTGGACCGCTATCGCCAGTGAGAGCGCGAGATGGCTCTTGCCAGAAGCACTGTTGTCAGGCTACTGTTAGGCCCTTGCTCACCTCTCACCAGTGATCTCGGTGATTGCGCCCACACGTGCGCCACCACCGAGCATCGCGTCCAGCCCGGCGTCACTGGTCGAAACGTAGGCTGGCACGGCACCTCCTCCAACGCCTTCAGGACGGGCGAGGAGGGATGCAGCTGTGTGCGCCTGTGGCGCCAGCGCCTCCGAGACAGCTTGGATGAGGTCGGGGATCTGCAGAGGCACGCCCGATGTCTTCTTGCGCAGCTTCTTCGCAAGGTCAGCCGGGTTGGCGAGGAGGACATCACTGGCCGTCTCGAGGCCCGCTGCCGTCAGCTTATACAACGCCAATGTGTGCGCGCCGCTTCAGGGCTCACCTCGTGCACAGGCGTTGGCATATTGCTCCTCGAGGCCCAATGATGCTATGGGAAAGGAAGCGAACGACATCAAGCCATGTTCCAACAAGTGAGGAGAGCAAGGTGACAGTACAACAACAATCGGACGCGACGCCGCCCAGGCACACCCTTAGCAGTTGCATACCCGAGCCAGCGACCGCACGTCGCCAGGTCGCCCAGTCGCTGCCTCCTGCCAGCACCTCGCGCGATCCGAACCCAGCAGCAATCCTGGTGGGGACTGCCTGTGTGGTGCGCTGCATGTATGCCGGTAGATGAATGAGATGGTGGGTAACGTGCCGTGCTGGGTGCATCGCAGGCGCGCGCCGGCGCCCCGCGCCTAGCCTCCTATTGATCCGACCCGCCTTCAGAATTGCTCCCGCCGCTACGGTCACCACCACAGCAACTTGGACCCAGCACCTGCCGTGCCTCCACAGTGGCGGTGTGGCGCCTGATACATGTAGTTGCAATTGAAGCATCTCTGCAGACAGACCGTGCGTACTTTGAATCCTGCCTGCCAATGTGTCATCTCTTGTTTATTTTCCATGTTTATACGCCTGAATGGCACTCATACCTAGAGTGGAGGTGAGGGTTGGCTCTGCAAGCCGGCATCTTGTGGTTTCAAGGTGTTTTCACCCGCTCCCAGGTGTTTCCAGGTCCCGCTCTCCGGACCAGTGCTGTCTTCTTGGTAGAGCAAGGGTTTGTGCAACCAGGCCATCCACAACACATTACTGCTAACAAGGTACGCTTCCACACCCTGTAGGAGACGCAATAAGCCCCGAACATTGACAGACAAACAAGTGCGAGCCCTTTCCCTGGCTGTCCTTCCGACAGCCGTGTGACACACTGGGGGCGGTCTGTGCATACCGTGAAACTCTAGGGTGCAGATATGGATGCTTCACGACGCAAAATGAAATAGGGCAGGCGGGGCAATAGTTTGGATCTGGTCTTGGCGTAAACGACGAATGAGGTCCTAGAGTTGATGTCCCGGAGCAACTGGAGCTGGGAGAAGGGGGGGAGAGGAGGCAGGAAGGGAGGCAGGAAGGGAGCGAACGAGGGAACGAGTCGAGGAGGTGGAGGAGGGGGAGAGAGGAGGGGGGGAGATTCGTGGCAGAGCCACCACGCCATTGGGAGAGCCATCATACCCCTGACCCAGCGAGGCGTCGAAAATCTCACAGAGGTAGGGCCGGAATGGAGGGTTGCGCTTTGGCGCATGGACGAGCCGGCGCTTGAGGTTCCATCTACCACAGTCAGGAGTCATGTAGTTTTACGTCGACGCCATAGTGCGTTGATCGCCCATGGGGACGGGGCACTAAGAGTGCGACATATCCACACCTCCATTGGTGCTGGGAATACTGTCATATCCTCGTCCAAGCCCGGTGCGCAGTCTTACGGTGCTGCCTTGGCAATCATCCAGCGGCAGTCGGCCGCGATGCCGAGATCGAGATCCCAGCGCAATATGCGTTACAGTTATTTAGCAATAGACATTGGCGTCTTCCGTGCAGGTCTTAGTTAGCTCGCTATGGAGCCGAGGCTCTCATTGCGATCAAGTGCGTCCGACGCCGGACTGCCCGTGCTGATGCTGGAGGTATCTCCAACCATCCTAACACCGCCGCGGCGGTCCCAGAAACCCGAACACAACTCGAACACAACTCCCGCCCAGAACACGCGCCTCGCCCTCCCCATCCCTCGTAGCTGTCTTGTCGCCATAGTCCGGCTCGTCGCGGGCGTTGCCATTGATATGTGAAGGGTGACGTCGTCGTCTGGAGTAAGATGAACCGATGAGCCGGTGAGTCTTGCTCCCATCACCCAGAAAGGTTTTGCTCCCGCACGCCGTCAGCAACCATCACGCGCCATTTCCTCGACACCGAGGCTAAACCCGAGTGAGATGCGTGGTACTTGCAACCTCGGACTGTACATGGCCCCCTGCGTGCGGTGTATTCCTTGCGGTGTATTCTTTGCACCCTGCGGGCCGAACGACCAGAGCCCATTGCACGAAACAGTGGGGTACAGTTCTGGCTGGGGCCGCGGAGGAAAACTTGGTCAGCAACGTGCCAATCTCCTTCCCAGCACTTTCCAAAGTGCCCGTGATGCCAGGGCCGCCGACAGCCACCGGCGAGAAAGGCGGCTGCAAGCTAGGTCTCTACAGGAGAGCCGGCGACCAGGGGTCTCCCGTTGACCGTGGATCCCTGAACTCCCTTATCAATCTGCAGCCTGCGGCTCCTTGTGCCTGCCACTAAAACCAAAACATCACGCAACACCACGTGAGCCTTGCCACAACACGGGTCGGGGGGGCAATTGCTTGGCACGAGCGTGTCTGACACTCGGACTTGAGGCCCTGCGCGCTCGCCGCCGGCAGAATTTACAGGCCGTGCCTCGGGGCAAGTGATACTAACTGGGAGGGGTCATGTCATCGGCGCCGTGCCGCGCCAGCTTGAGTATTATTCCCCGCAATTCCTGAAAATTGTGCCGCAGCCAGCCGCCGAGGGAGAGAGAGAGCAATCAGTCAGCAACCCGTTCCCGAGTGCTTTACGTCTCTGTTTGCCAATACACCAGTTCTGCTCGAGAACAGGAAATGGAGGCGCCAACGCCCAACGAAAAAAGGCCGGAAACGGCCCCGCCAGTGGATGAGCAGCAGGTAGAGTATGCAGCGGCCGAAGCGCGCGAGGCCGTCGATGAGCAGGGCGAGAGCGAGAGCTCTGATGGCCACACCGCCATCGACCACGACGAAAAGAACAGCAGACATGGTTCCTTCATCGGCAACCTCGAGGGCAATGTCTCCGTCAGCCGCGGCAAGCAGGAGTTTGCGGCGCTTGAGCGCCGCTTCTCCACCATGAGCCAGGACAGCGCGGACATGCCGCCCAACCTCCTCCGCCGGGTGTCGACCAGCATGTCGTTCCGCTCGGCGCACGCGATGCCGCGGCCCAAGCGTACGGTCACGCACCAGAGCATCGTAGAGGCCAAGGAGGAGGACATCGAACAGACGGCAGGGCAGGACGAGGGCGAGTTCAACCTCGCCGACGAGCTGCGGGCAGGGCGCGACGCGGCTGACGCGGCGAACATCAAGCCCAAGCGCGTCGGTGTGGTGTGGGAGGACCTCGAGGTCGTCGGCGGCGGAGGGTGAGTTTGCTGACGTGATCCGAAGCTGATGTCAGCCTCCGCATGAACATCCGCACGTTCCCCAATGCGATCATGGAGCAATTCTTGATGCCCGTTCTCAAGGTGAGTCGAGAGAGGGTGTAGCACAAGGACCCACGTGTCTGGTCTGTGGCGTGCGACCCTTCATCTCGCCCCGGGCTGCCCAACGCATACTCACCCCAGGTCCTCGGCACCTGCGGCTACAGGCCGTTTGCACCCAAGCCCAAGACGATTCTGCAGCCGAGTTCGGGCGTGCTGCGCCCCGGCGAGATGTGTCTCGTCCTCGGCCGCCCGGGCTCGGGATGCTCGACATTCCTCAAGTCGATTGCAAACCAGCGCGACAGCTTCCTGTCCGTCAACGGCGATGTCGAGTATGCCGGTATCCCCGCCAAGGAGATGCACAAGCTGTACGCCGGCGAGGTGTTGTACAACCAGGAGGACGACGACCACCTGCCGACACTCACGGTCGCGCAGACGCTGCGCTTTGCGCTGCGCCTCAAGACGCCCAAGAAGCTCCCCGGCGTCAGTGCGGCCCAGTACCGCGAGGAGCTGCTCGAGCTCCTCTTGTCCATGCTCAACATCAAACACACCGCGAACACGATTGTGGGCAACGCGTTCATCCGCGGCGTTTCTGGCGGCGAGCGCAAGCGTGTCTCGATTGCGGAGCAGTTCTGCTCTGGCGCCGCCCTGTGCTCGTGGGACAACTCGACCCGCGGTCTCGACGCCTCCACTGCGCTCGACTATGCCAAGTCGCTCCGTCTCCTCACGGACATTATGCAGCAGACAACCTTTGTCTCGCTCTACCAGGCCGGCGAGGGCATCTACGAGCAGTTTGACAAGGTGCTCCTCCTCAACGAGGGCCACGTCGTCTACTTTGGTCCCGCCAAGGAGGCGCGCGCGTACATGGTGGGCCTCGGCTTCCTGGACCTGCCACGCCAGACGTCGGCCGACTACCTCTCAGGCTGCACGGACCCCAACGAGCGCCGTTTCCAGCAGGGCCGCGACGAGACCAACGTCCCCACCTCACCCGAGGAGATGGAGGCCGCCTACCGTAAGAGCCGCGTGTACGCGGACATGGTGGCCGACAAGGACGAGTACAAGGCCTGTATGCAAACGGAGGAGAGGGACCGTGAGGAGTTCCGTGTCGCCGTCCGGGAGCAGAAGCACAAGGGCGTCGCCAAGCGCTCGCCTTACACCGTCTCCTTCTTTGCCCAGATTATCGCCATTGTCCGCCGCCAGATCACCCTCAAGTTCCAGAACAAGTTTGACATCTACACGTCCTACGCTACCTCGATTATTATTGCGCTTATTGTCGGCTCGGTCTACTTCCGTCTTCCTGAGACGGCCAGTGGCGCGTTCACCCGTGGTGGCCTGCTCTTCCTTGGTCTCCTGTTCAATGCCCTCACGTCGTTCTCCGAGCTGCCCAGCCAGATGATGGGCCGCCCCATCCTCTACCGTCAGTGTGGTTACCGCTTCTACCGTCCGGCCTCGTATGCGGCAGCTGCCGTCATTAGCGACATTCCGTTCAACGCCACGAACATTCTGTGCGTCACTTACCTAATGGATTTTCTCCGCCACTAACCTCAGCATGTTTACGATCATCCTCTACTTCATGGGCGGTCTTGCGCAGACGGCTGGCGCGTACTTTATGTTCGTGCACGGTCGGAATCCAGCTGACAAGCCAGGTTCTACCTCTTCGTTTTCACCACCTTCATGGTCATGGCTGGCTTCTTCCGAACGCTGGGCGTCGCGACGACCAACTACAACGTCGCAGCGCGTCTTGCGTCCGTCCTCATTTCGTTGATGGTTTCATATGCGGGTTACGTCATTCCCCCTCACGGGATGAAGCGATGGCTGTTCTGGATCACATACATCAACCCGTTGTACTACGGGTACGAGGCGATTTTCGCCAACGAGTTTTCGCGAATTACACTCACATGTGACGCCAACTACATCATCCCGACCAACATGCCGCAGCTGGGCATCACGTCGTTCCCCTCAGGTGTCGGCCCGAACCAGATGTGCGCGCTTCCTGGCTCGTCGCCCGGCAGCGACATTGTCACCGGCACGGCATACATGAGCACCGCCTTCCAGTACTCCAAGGACCACATCTGGCGCAACTTTGGCATCCTCGTCGGCTGGTTCTGCTTCTACATGTTCCTGCAGAGTACGTGTTTTTCCGGCTGCGCTGACCGCAGTGTTCTTCATGGAGAAGCTCAAGCTCGGCGCCGCTCACCTGACGGTCGTCGTCTTCGCCAAGCCCACCAAGGAGCTCAAGCAGCTCAACGAGCGCCTCGAGGAGCGCAAGGAGGCATACCGTGCCGGCAAGCTCGAACAGGACCTCAGCAACCTCTCCATGGCGCCTACGCCCTTCACGTGGGAGGGCCTCAAGTACACTGTCCCCGTGCCTGGAGGCAAGCGCCAGCTCCTGAACGATGTGTATGGCTACGTCAAGCCCGGCTCGTTGACTGCTCTCATGGGCGCCTCGGGTGCAGGCAAGACGACGCTTCTCGATGTCCTCGCTGCCCGCAAGTCGATCGGTGTGATCGAGGGCGACCTGCTCATGAACGGCCGCCCTATCGACGTCTCGTTTGCACGTGGATGTGCCTACGCCGAGCAGCTTGACGTGCACGAGTGGACTACGACCGTGCGTGAGGCACTGCGCTTCTCGGCATACCTCCGCCAGCCGGAGAGTGTGCCCAAGGCTGAGAAGGACGCGTACGTCGAGGACATCATCGAGCTCCTCGAGCTGCAGGACCTCGCCGACGGCATGATCGGTTTCCCAGGCTTTGGCCTCTCTGTCGAGGCGCGCAAGCGCGTCACCATTGGTGTCGAGCTCGCAGCCAAGCCCGACCTCCTGCTGTTCCTGGACGAGCCGACGTCGGGTCTCGACGGCCAGTCGGCATACAACATTGTGCGCTTCCTCCGCAAGCTCGCTGCGGCCGGCCAGAAGGTGAGTCTTGCATATCTCACCATTGTTCAAATATTTTTTTATCTTGGCCTAATCTCGCTCAACTTCGCTGCTGTCACGGACGCTAACTCCAGATTCTCTGCACGATCCACCAGCCCAACTCGCTGCTTTTCCAGTCGTTTGACCGCCTGCTGCTGCTCCAACGCGGCGGAGAGTGTGTCTACTTTGGCGACATTGGGCCGGACTCGGCTGTACTTATTGACTACCTCGAGCGCAACGGTGCCAAGGTTCCCAGCGACGCCAACCCCGCCGAGTTCATGCTCGAGGCGATTGGCGCGGGTTCGCGCAAGCGCATCGGCGGTGACTGGCACGACAAGTGGAAGGCGAGCCCCGAGTTTGCCAAGGTCAAGGAGGAAATTACGCAGCTCAAGGCGGACGCGCTGGCCAAGCCCACCACCACGGACGGCAAGCCGCGTGAATACGCGACCAGCTCTCTGTTCCAGTTCAAGACGGTGCTGCACCGCACCAACGTCGCGCTCTGGCGCAACGCCGACTACCAGTACACGCGTCTGTTTGCGCACTTGGCCCTCGGCCTCGTGGTTGCGCTCACGTTCCTGAACCTCGACAACAGCCTCCAGTCGCTCCAGTACCGTGTCTTCGTCGTCTTCTTTGCCACCGTCCTCCCGGCGCTTATCCTCGCCCAAATCGAGCCGCAGTACATCATGTCCCGCATGACCTTCAACCGCGAGGCCTCGTCCAAGATGTACTCGAGCACAATCTTCGCGCTCACCCAGCTCATCGCGGAGATGCCGTACTCGGTCATCTGCTCGGCGGCATTCTTCCTCCTGGTGTACTATCCCGTGCGCTTCCCAGTCGAGTCGAGCCGCGCCGGCTACTTCTTCCTCATGCTGCTCATCACCGAGGTCTACTCGGTGACGCTGGGGCAGGCGCTCGCGGCGCTCTCGCCATCCATCATGATCGCGGCGCTCTTCAACCCCTTCCTCCTCGTCCTCTTCTCCGTCTTCTGCGGCGTCACCGCCCCTCCCGCGACGCTGCCCACCTTCTGGCGCAAGTGGATGTGGCCCCTGGACCCGTTCACGTACCTCATCGAGGGGCTCGTCTCCACCGTCCTCCAGGACGTGCCTGTGCACTGCACGCCTGCCGAGTTCCACCGCTTCAACCCGCCCTCGGGCCAGACCTGTGTCGAGTGGGCAGGCCAGTTTGCAGACGCCATGGGCGCGTACCTCAACAACCCGAACGCGACTTCGGACTGCGAGTACTGCCAGTTCCGCGACGGCCAGTCCTTTTTTGTCAACCTCGCCATCAGCTTTGGGCACCGCTGGCGCAACGTCGGCATCTTCATTGCCTACGTCGCGTTCAACATTTGCGTGCTGCTCATCGCTGCGCGCTTCCTGCGCTGGCAAAAGCGGTAAACTGAGAGCTGGAACGGACATTCGGTCGGTGCCTCGTGTCGGGTTGCCGATTTTGATAGATACAATAGATGCCGAGATGAGCTCTGAGACAACCGTTGCGTGCCGTCCTCACTTGGATGGTTAGTAGCAGCATGGGACGTCGTCGTCGACTCTCGTCTGATGCCCATGCATGAGCGCGCTCCGCTGCATGAGCGCGCTCTGCTGCAGCAGCCACTCGGTCTGGCCGTCTTCAAGAGTGGTGGTGCCACGTGGGAATGGCCCCGCCCTCCACCTGCGAGTCAGAAAGTCGCGACTCGACTCACGACGACGACCAAAATACACAACTTGGCCGCGACCAGTCACTCTCCCGCCAAGCACAATGTCTGCATCAACATCACAGGCTGCCAAGCCCCGCCTCTACATCCTCGACTACGGGGCCGGCAATGTCCGCAGGTAGGTGTTCCAACTCCCGGGTCGATGGCTGACCGCAGTCTCGCCAACTCGATCAGCCAGCTCGGGTACGAGTTCGAGTGGATCAAGGACGAGTCCGACTTTGACAAGGCCGACGTGAGTGCGCGACGGGCCTGTCGGGGTCTACCGGTGCATCTGGCCCGAGCTGACAACAGAAACTGCTCTTTCCCGGCGTCGGCGCCTTCCAGCAGGCCGCGGGCATGCTCACGACGTCGGGCATGATGGAGCCGCTGCTCAAGTACGTGCGCTCTGGCAAGCCTTACTTTGGCATCTGCATTGGCATGCAGGTGCTCTTCGAGGGCTCGTCTGAAGCGCACGGCGCCAAGGGCCTCGGCGTGATCCCGTACCCGATCTCCAAATTCAACGCCGCGGACGGGGGCAAGAAGAGCGTGCCGCACATGGGATGGAACGGGGCGTGGCGGGCGCACGCGTCTGCGTCGACCGACGACTCGGACGAGCTCCTCCTCACCGGCGAGGACTACTACTTTGTGCACTCGTACGCTGCGCTCCTGGGCCACGGCACGCCCGAGGCCGAGGCGGTCCTCAAGGACTTTGCATACACCGTCTCTCGGTACGGGAGTGAGCGGTTTGTGTCCTCGGTTCGCCGCGGCAACATCTTTGGCACGCAGTTCCACCCCGAGAAGTCTGGCCCGGCCGGCCTCGACCTCCTCCACCGCTGGCTCAGCGCGCCCGTCGCGGCGCTCTCCGCCCCGCCGCACCCGCTCATGACGCGCGACGACGGCGCATGGGTGGACGAGGACCCGCGGGCTGCACGCGCAGCGTCGAGCGGGCTCACGAGCCGCATCGTCGCGTGCCTCGACGTGCGGTCAAACGACAACGGCGACCTGGTCGTGACCAAGGGTGACCAGTACGATGTGCGCGAAAAGGCCGAGGGCGGCAACGTGCGCAACCTCGGCAAGCCGGTCGAGCTCTCGCGCCGATACTACGAGGCTGGCGCGGACGAGATTTGTTTCCTGAACATTACCAGCTTCCGCTCGAGCGCGCTGCAGGACCAACCGATGCTCGAGGTCGTCCGCTCCTCGGCCGAGACCGTGTTCGTGCCCCTCACCGTCGGGGGTGGGATCAAGGACACTGTCGACCCCGACGGGACGCGCCGCTCGGCACTCGAGGTCGCCGGCGCGTACTTCCGCGCCGGGGCAGACAAGGTGTCGATCGGCTCCGAGGCCGTGCTAAACGTCGAGGAGATGCTGGCGCGCGAGGCCCGTGGCGAGCCAGCCCTGAGCGGGACGACGGGCATCGAGACCATTGCCGCCGCGTATGGCGCCCAGGCCGTCGTCGTTTCCATCGACCCAAAGCGCGTATACTACGACACGACCCAGGCCAACTGGCTGGACACTGTGCCGGCCGCGCACCGCGCAACGCTCGTGACCGGCGAGACGAGCACGACACGCACAAAGCCAGACGAGGCAGGCAAGGCGTGGTGGTACCAGTGCACGATCAGCGGCGGGCGGGCGGTACGCGACATCGATGTCGTGCAGCTCGCGCGCGGCGTCGAGCGCCTCGGCGCCGGCGAGATCCTGCTCAACTCGGTCGACCGCGACGGCTCGGGTAAGGGGTTCGACCTCGACCTCATACGGCAGGTGCGCTCCGCGGTTTCCATCCCCGTCGTCGCGTCTTCGGGCGCCGGATGCGCCGCCGATTTCGAGGAGGTGTTTGAGAAGACCGGGTGCGAGGCTGCGCTCGCAGCCGGCATCTTCCACCGCGGCGAGGTTGGTATCGACGAGGTCAAGGCTGACCTCGAGGAGCACGGGCTCCCGGTGCGTCGCACTGCGCTGGCTGTGTAGGGCGTAATAGATGCAATGGATACGACCATGGGTGCCAGGACGACGCCCGGACTGACTGCCTGACTGCCTGGCTACCTGGCTGCCTGGCTACCTGGCTACCTGGCTACCTGGCTACCTGGCTACCTGGCTACCTGGCTACCTGGCTACCTGGCTGCCTGACTGCCTGGCTGCCTGACTGCCTGGCTACCTGGCTGCCTGACTGTTTGACTGTTGGACTGCCCGACTGCCTGGGGATCCGAGGTGCTGAGAAAAAGACGGGAGGAGTGACGTCTCGAACGCGCATCCAGAGGCGCAATGCGTGTGGACCAAAAGAGAATCGAATCTCCTAGTCTTATATCCCTCGCATGGCCCGGGTTGGTGCATTCCCCCATGCTAGGCTCTGTCAGTGCGCACCGCCGCATCCAAGCATAGGTACACGTACATTGCAAGTTAGCTATCCCTTCAAGCAGCGTTCGCGTTCGCCGCCCCGCCTCCGTCTCCGTCAATCGCGGCGCGCAACTCGGCGACCCGGGCTCGCATCCCAAGCAGGGTGTTTGGCGCGATGCGCCTCACCGCGTCCAGGATGGACCTGACGCGCCGGTTCACGCGTCCCATCTTGCCCGCGTTGGCGTCCATGGCCTCAGTGAGCTGGGTGAGGGTGCGCAGGTCGCGAGCAAACGTGTAGGTCGGGAGGTTGTCTGCGTCGATCTGGCCCGCGGCGACACTCCACGCGGCCATGATGACGAGGTCGAGCGTCGCGTTCCACACGTACTCCTCGACGTCTGCTACGCCGCCGGGGACGGAGCGAAGCTCGCGCGTCGCAAAGCGGCGCACGAGGGCTTCGGCCTCTGCGACCGGGCGCGTGGCTGGGTCGCGCAGAAGAAGGCCGAGGTCGTGGGCCGTCTTGTGGATCCAGGCATCGCCCTCACTCATTATTAGGACTTGGAGATAGGATGATAGGAGGTGGGGCTGGTTCTGGGGGAGGAGCGCGTTGTCGATTGCGAGTTTGAGCTTTTTGTCAGCTGCGTTTCCTGTCGACTTACATTCGCACGCAACATCTTGAGCGTGTTCTGCACCTCCTTGTTCGCAAAGTCATCCTCCTCAAACTGGTTGACGTAGCGGGAGAACGCGCCGACGAGGAGGATGAGCACGTCCCGGTGGCTTGGGCCGATACGTGCGGCATACACGACCGGAAACTCGGCCGCGTTCTTCTGGAGCAGCATGTGGAACGCGTGGTCGCGCACGCGCGCGATAAAGTCGAGGTCCTTCTTGTCGATCGCCCTGTAGAGTTCGTACGCCTCTGGCGGACGGACAAACGGTGCCGTCCGCCGCTCCTCCTCGACCTCTGTCGTCTGTGTTTCTTTCTTTGTCCGCGTGCCCATCTGTTCGCGCGCGGCGATGCGCTCGACGCGGAACTGCGCGTCCTGCAGCGCCTCGGCGAGGTCGCGCTCGCGCCGGCGCTGCACAGTCTGTCGGTCTAGCTCGAGCTCGCTCTGCGCCGCACCCTCCTTCTCGAAGACGGTCGATGGCGGCAGCGGCTGCAGGAGCACGGGCTCGCGTGCCGCCGCCGGCCGCAGCGGGGACGCA
Organism: Cutaneotrichosporon spelunceum; assembly: GCA_030805415.1. Taxonomy (NCBI): domain Eukaryota; kingdom Fungi; phylum Basidiomycota; class Tremellomycetes; order Trichosporonales; family Trichosporonaceae; genus Cutaneotrichosporon; species Cutaneotrichosporon spelunceum. The sequence continues at coordinate 2,557,643 of BTCM01000001.1, forward strand.
CGCCCGTCCGCTGCGAGCTCGCTGGGACCCGCGCGCACCCGTCCAGTGTGCGCACACGCTGGCGCAGGCTCCAGAGAGCCGATGACGTGCGAGTAGTTGTAGGACATGGCCGTGGTGGGGGTGGCGAGAATGGAGATGCAACTGCATGTTGTTGGTTTGCCGTGGTAATCCAGGCACGGCACCCACCCAGGACCAAGGCCCAAGGGTGTTAGGCGTTGCTCTGCGTCCCACTCTCACCACTCACCACTCCGACTCCGAGTCTCACACTCCGCAAGCGCGCGCCGTCGTCAGCATCGCATCTCTCACCAATCCACCATGGCCGCAGAGCACGCCACCGGTCTATTCTCGGCTGCCACGTGGGTATTGGGCGACCTCGGCTCGAACGCGCGGCCAACTTTGTCTCCACCAACATCCGATGGGCGACACTCTGCGCTCGCGCTCCGCCTCTCTTAGTTCGGTGGGCTCTGCGGGTTCGGCACTCCCGACGTTTGAGGGCATTGCGCCTCCGCGCCCGCCGACGACGGCGCCGGATGCCGAGACGGCCATCCCCGTGCCCGGCACGGGCGGCGTGCGCCTCAAGGTCGACGCGGGGCCGGGGTGCGGTGGCATTGCGTGGCCTGCTGGCGAGGTAAGTGGGCGTGGGCGTGGCAGCGGCGACGCGGGAACGACGGGAGGAGGAGGGAGGAGGAGGGAGGAGGAGGAGGGAGGAGGGAGGAGGAGGGAGGAGGAGGGAGGAGGAGGGAGGAGGAGGGAGGAGGAGGGAGGAGGAGGAGGGAGGAGGAGGAGGGAGGAGGAGGAGGGAGGAGGAGGAGGGAGGAGGAGGAGGGAGGAGGAGGAGGGAGGAGGAGGAGGGAGGAGGGAAAGAGAGTCAAGCACAAGCTCAGAGCAAAGCACAAACTCACACCAGGTCCTCACGGCATACCTCGCGCACCGGCATGCGCGCGCGCCGCACCACCTGCACGGCAAGCGCGTGCTCGAACTCGGGAGCGGGACGGGGCTCGTCGGCATTGCAGCTGCGATGCTCGAGCCGTCGGCCGAGGTGTGGGTCACCGACCAGGCGGTGCTGCTTGACCTCATGCGCGCGAATGCTGTGCTGAACGAGGTCAACAACGTGCATGTCGCCGAGCTCAACTGGGGCGAGGAGATTGCAGGTGTGCCGACCGAGGTGGATGTCGTGCTCGCTGCCGACTGCGTCTACTTTGAAGTGAGTGCTGCCGCGCTTGCTCGCTGACACCAGCCGGCGTTCCCGCTGCTCGTCCGGACACTATGTGACCTCGCACCGGTTGGCAAGGAGCTCGAGATGCTCTTCTGCTGGAAGAAGCGCAGAAAGGTACATCATAGCAACGCAGTTCTGACGCCAGGCGGACAAGCGCTTCTTTGCGATGCTCAAGAAGCACTTTGACTCGGAGCCGGTCGCCGATGACCCAGCGCGCGAGACGTACAACCGTGAGGGCGTGACGCTGCTGCGTCTCCGCCGGCGTCGATAGGATATGCCTGTGGGACAGACGGTGTGGCATCCTGGTCGGCCAGGGCGGCTGGCGTCATGGGAACGCACGTGAGCATGCATCGATGCTGGCAGGCGAGCGGAAGAGGGGGGCTGGCCATGTGCATTCAATGTGAAGTCAGCCGCGCGGTGACCTGTCACAGTGCACTGGTCACGGCGCGTGAGGGCGGAAGTGTGAAAGCGTGAGGGGTGTGACCCGGCGTGGTGCTGCTGGCTAGTCTCGGTTTTCCCGGGGCCTGGGACAGAGCATGCTTGCGAATAGGTGGGGCCGCGACGCCGGGATGCTACAACGTACGTTGCGCGAGGTGTCGGGGGAGAGCGTGTACCGTACCAGCGCAGGCTAGCGTATGCGGGCCGTATGGCTGCGATCGGGCGAGTGGTGGCCGGGCACTGCGGACACGAGAGCAATGACATGAAACTGCGCCAGGCATTCGATGACGGAGAGGCTGGCCATGAGGGACGAGGGAACGAGAGGCTGAAAGCAAAGACGGGACGCAGGTGACGCCCAGACTGCCACATCTGAATGGGATCCCTGGTCTGATGTTAGGAGAGTGCAAGCCACGTTTCGACTGGGACAGGAGGGCAGGAGCTGTTCTGTTTCGACATGAGTGGCGTGGCGCTGCGTGCGCGCGCTGGAACGAGGTCGATGATGGTGATGGCGACGGCAATGTTGATCGGGCATTCCTCGATCGAGCCTCTCAACTCGGCCCGCGTTCCGTCGCCGCGGCCACAATCGCCGCAGAGCAAAACGGTGACGGTGACAGGTACAAAACACGTTGAATTTCATCCTTCATCTCCTCTTGCGCTTGCTCTTCTAAATGCGCTCAGGCAGCTCGTCATGCCGATAGCCCCTCCTTGCTCTTGTCTATCGCCTTCTCCATCACCACCCATGTCCGGCTCACTCACACGCACCCCCTCACCCACTCCCTCGTCCTCGTTCACCCCCTCGGCCACCGCGTCACCCGACCCCGGCTCCATGTGTCGGACCCCGCCGTACCCGTGCGCACTCGTCGCCTCGGTCCCCATGAGCCGCAGCTACGCGAGCATGGGTTCGGCCCGGCCCCCCTCAATCGCACCCATCACGCCCCCGCCCCTCCCGCCCTCCATGGCGCGCCCAGGCCCCACCAGCTGCGCAATGGAACGCGCCCCCAGCTCGTACGGTGTCGACGGCAACCCCTACGCCGACCGCGTCCCAGCGCAGTACACAGTGCCCGTCGCGCCGCTCACTGCCCTGTCCGCCAAGCTGGGGCAGACCAACCTCGGGGCCCAGTGGCGAACGGTGAGTCACGTTGCAGGGCCGCTCTTACCGAGGCGTGCGTTGCGGGGACTTGTTGACCGCGTGCCTGCACCCGGCCCCTTGAGCGCGCTGCCGTTCCTGTCCCTCGCTGACCCAAGCTTGAGAGGCGTAGCCAACCCGGGCGGCAATGCATCGCCACCGATCGATGCTCTTGGTGAACAAACGTCCTGGAACAAGGCAGTGCGCGCCATCGACCGTCGTCGAGACAGGGCACTCTTGGCCGTGCCGAGCACGGCCCGAGGCGTAGCGCACCACTCGTCGGCGCAGCCTCTCGAGCTGTCTCGAACACACCGGCACCTGGGCTGGCCGCTGCACGACACGACTGTACAAACGAGCACGACCTGTCACGACCCCCCGACGACGACTGACTGTACGACCAATGCACAACTAGTTATGGACGGCACACGCCATACCCCCATCTGTATTCTAGCATGGATTAGCTGCGTTCTGTCCTGCCCTCTGCTGTCGGCTCAAATGAGGTACCAGACGTATCCATGTTCTCCATTGCTTCAGTGTCACTGCCCCTGGCAGAGTCTCACGCAGAGGGCGGATGTGTCATGCAGTAGCCTCGCTACGTGCAGGCGCTAGATGCAGGTGTCGGTCACCCTGCAGTGTCACCGTGCTCGCAAGAGTAGGTAGCTGGTAATTGAGCGTGCCATCCAGTCTGGCCCCGGACTCGCACAACATGCATGGACGTCTACGCCGGCGTAGCCTAGGCGGTGTCTCTGTCTCTGTCTCTGTCTCTGTCTCTGTCTCTGTCTCTGTCTCTGTCTCTGTCTCTGTCTCTGTCTCTGTCTCTGTCTCTGTCTCTGTCTCTGTCTCTGTCTCTGTCTCTGTCTCTGTCTCTGTCTCTGTCTCTGTCTCTGTCTCTGTCTCTGTCTCTGTCTCTGTCTCTGTTGCGACATGCTCGACATGCTCGCATGTCGCAACCCAAGCCCACCACTACCCCCAACTCACCCGCCACGAGTGCGCGGCCTTGGGGTCTGGAAACGCGTCGAGCTCTGCGCGCGAATAGTGTCACCCGTCCAGGTCGACGCTGACGGCCGCCAGCGCGCGCGAGCCCGTTGACGCGCGGCAGACGAGCGTGCTCTTCCCCGACCCCGGCTGGCGTCAGCTCGTCAGCTAGCTCTCCATCGACGTACGCTGCATACGCATCCACGTCCGCGATCCTGTGCGCGAGCCACTCGACTTCGGGATCAAAGGGGCCTGTCATGTCCGCTCTTTCAGACTCGTTCATGGTCAGTTTCAACGACGAATTCGGCCCGGGTCCTCCGGAGGCTAAACCGAATTACACTCGCCACCTCACTCTCCATCAAGAACTTGACATGGGCCTCGCACAGAGCCAGGCCAGCAGGGCCGCCTACTTCCTCCCTCCGCCCAGTGCGGAACTGACCCACGACCACCCGTACCCGGCCTCGCGCGCGTCCGCGGTGGCCAGCGCCCTCCCTCTCCCGCGTGAGATTGTGCACCGCATCCTTGACGAGGCCGAGGTATGGGCCGTGTGCCGGACAACTGTCCGGCACGCACTCCTCGTCCAGGCCGGTGGGGGGGAGCCCCATGGCGTGCGTGGCATAACTTGGCGCACAGGCCAGGAGGCCGCGGCAGCCGGCCTGGTCGACGGCCCCGGAGAGGTGTGGTACCTCGTCTCTGCGCCTGTGGGGTGTGGTCGCTCGGACGGGAGGGACGAGCGCGAGCGCGAGGACTGGGAGCCCGCGGATGGGACGAGCGTCCTCGGTCGCGAGCGGGCGATGGCGTGTGACTGGCGGAGGGACGAGTTGTACCGCCTCGCCGGGGAGGGAGGGGGAGGGCGAGCAGAGCAAGAGGAACAAGAGGAACAAGACGAGCAAGAATCCCAGACCGACGGCCACGGGCAATGGCGCCTGCGTCGTGTCGTGCTCGAAACCTTGTCGCGAGACCAAGGATGGACGGTCCACGACGACCACTACGGTGCGCCTCTCCGTGCGCCGGCCCCCCGCGATGACACTGATGCAGGCACGTACACGTCCTCGTACTCTTGGTTTGAGCTTGGCCTGCTGCGCGCCGGGCGTGAGGTGGGCCGCAGGCACCTCGTCCAGTTCAATGTTGTTGGTCAGTCGGTGGCGACGGCTACACTGCGACACCACTCACACCAGCCGGGCAGTACTTGAAGATTCATCGCGTCGAGCTGGATGGGACGCATCCGCTCGTCCGGCACGCGCGCGAGGGCGACCGGGTCGTGCTCTGGGTGCGCGCGATGGAGCCGGGGTGGCAGAACGCGGTCAAGTGAGTTGGGATGGATTGTCTGACGCTAGACGTGCCGCCCTCACGCTGTATGCCGCGCCTTTTGCGCCGCACTAGCCCGTGTGCAGCAGCATCTGCCGGTTGTTGTACATGATCTTGGTCGATGATGCTACTTGCTATATTGTGGCTTGGTTTGTACTGTGCTTGACAATGACCTGTGCTATGCATGCAACAACTAACGAGACGGCTAAAGCCTGCTGCAACAACTATCGAGACGGCTAAAGCCTGCAGCATCAACTATCGAGACGGCTTGAGCCTGCTGCATCAACTACCCAACTACCCGGCGCGCTTAAACTTGGCCTCCTGCTTGCGGTCCCGCGCCGCCTTGCGCTCGCCCGCCTTGCGCTTCTCCTCCTTGGTCGTGTCGATGAAGCGGTACACCGTGTTGGCCGGCTTGGCAAAGTTGGTCGGCTGCACTGGCGGGGTCCACTTGGGGATCGGCTTGGGCTCGGCCGCCGCAGCAGCCGCCTTACGGTCGGCAATGACCTCTGCCTCGTCCTTGAACTGCCAGGCCTCCATGACCATACCCTCGTACTTTGCCTGTTTGTGGAGGTCGCCAAACGCGCCGCCGTGCGACGTGCTGTGCTCCTTGATCCACTCCTCGTCCTGCTCGGCCTTGGTCGAGGGGTGCAGCGCGCGAGCCTGCTCCTCTGAGCGGCGGGACTCGAGCGAGACCGTCTTGTTCTTCATCGGCGACTGGACGCCGAGAAGCACCTCCATCCGGTTGTGGAATGCGTGTTGGAGCGGAAGACCCTGGTGTCAGCCCATGTCCAAGAAGAGGAGGGGGAGAGTGTCAGAAAGCCATGCATTGAGAGATTTGAAACCATGTGGGTGTCTTAAAGACTAATCGATTCGCTCATCACTGAAGGCGGATTGGAGTGGTACTCACCTAATATCGAAAGCAATAGAGCGGGACATGGCGAAAGAAAACGCGCGCGTCAGCACGAGTCCCAAGCAAAGGTAGAAAAAAATAAAATGTCAGGAAGTGAAGAATGTTGTAACCACAAGTGATACACAGTGTGCGTCTTGATAAAGAATGTCATGTTGTTTTGTCATCATGCAGCTGCCAAACTCACCTGGCGGACAAACTCAGCCTCGACCATCTTGAGCTTCTTGACCGCCTCGAGCCGGGCTTTGGACACGTTGTGCTTCTCAGCCACCTGGCCCACGGTGGCGCCCGCCAGCTTGAGGTCGGCGGACAGCACGTCCATCAGGTCGTTGGACAGTGGTGGTGGTGGTCGGAACGACGGGTTGGACGGGTATGGCTGCGGTCAGCCAAGCACGAGGAAAACTGACAATATTCCCGCCGAGCCACTTTGCGCGTTGCCCCGCCGGCTGCACGCGGTACTGGTCACCATAGCTCCGGAACCAGCGCCAGATCGCGGGCACCTGGTTGGGCGGGATCTCGTCCATGACGCCCCCGACCGGCTTGCCGTCTGGGTCGACCTCGTTCTCCTCGTCCCTCCTCTTGCGCGGTCGTGCAGGCGCGGCATACCCCCTCCGCGCCGCAGCGAGGGGACGGAGGTGGTGATGGGGTAGCCTCGATGGGCCAGCGACGGCAGTAGAGAACGACATGGGAGATGGTGACTTTTGACTGGATCCAACTTTTGACCACAAAAGCCAAGATACCCCGCCGGCCACGCCCGGCCTTTCCTCCCCACGCGGTGTGGCACTTTTTTCCCATCCAGAGATTACGCTCAAACTCACCATTGAGATTCCGACAACAGTCCAGTCCACAATGAACGTCCCGCCGCACAAGCTCGTCTCGCATCTCAACAATGTCGCCCGCAACCTGCGCGGCCAGACGGCGCTGCCGTACTCGCGCGCATCGCTCGGCGTCGCATCCGCACTCCTCCGCCACGGCCTCGTGTCAAACGTCACCCTCGGTACGCCGACGCACCCAAACCCCACTGCGTTCGCCACCCTCACCCCGTCCGCCCAGCGCGTATGGGTCAACTTCAAGCACCGTAACGGATTGCCGGTCATGCGGCGCATCTCTCTCGTGTCCAAGTCGAGCATCCGCAAGTTTGTCTCCCGCGAGGAGCTCGGCCGCATCCTCCTCGGTAAGGAGACTCGCAACATTCACGGCGCGGGGACGGGCGAGGTGTTTGTCGTAAAGGTCCCTGCGGACCGGTCCCGGAACCGCAAGGGCGCCGATATTTACATGGAGGGCTGGGAGGCGTACCGCGCCGGCTTGGGGGGTGAGGTCATCTGCCGCGCGTCGTAGACTGCATCGCCCGGCCTTGCCGCCGCCGTCGTCGTCGTAGCCCGGCCCTGCCGCCGCCGCTGCCGCCGCCGCCTGCGCTGCGCCGCCGCTCAACATCGCATAGCACACCGCTCTCCTGCATTAATACCGCCCATTCATACCCCACGACGCGCACATGTACTCCCCATCACATTCTGGTAGTAGAGGATGCTGGGTATAGAGCTAAACTTGAGATGGTCGTAATCGCCCGTCAGATAGGGATACGCAGAGGCAAGTGTGTACGCCCGTACGCATACACCTCGTGCATGCGCTGCAGGTGACGTTGCGCATCGGCACCGGCCGACTTCTCGTCATCGAACCGGCCGTCAACCCGGTAGTGGTCTGCTGTCAGCGACTCCAAGAGGGCAGACCAACCTCGCAACTTGATACTGTACCACAGGCCGAGCGGCAGTTGTCCGCAACAGTCTGCTCTGTCTTTGCCGCCAAGCAGCCTTGCAATGTCTCGGCCCGACTCGAGCTGCTTGAGCTGCCGCTCGCGGTCCCCAAACAAATGTTGAGCTGTCGTGAACGCAAAGATGAGCGCGTAGAGTATATTCAACTTGCCCTTCCGGCAGATTTCGTAGGAGAACGTGAGTTTGCGCCTGGCGTCAGTGCAAGTCTTGGCGTGAACATACTTGGACGACACCCGCTCTGGATCGGTCAGGCTGAGGAGAAAGTACCCGATCGCATTCAGTGCACCATTGGTGCCTGCCCTGCACTGGTCGGCCATAATGTTCACTTGGGCAGAGCGGTCCAGATCCATCTGGAGATTCGCAAAACCGCCCTGTGCAGCCATGAGGTTGATGTCGACGATTAGGCGCATCTCGGATCCTGCGACAAGCAGGCTCTGTGCAGCTTTGTAATATCGCACAGCCTGGTCAGGCAGGCCAATCGAGTGCGCCAGGTGGCCGTAGAGTAATGCGAGCTGATGCGAGTGTGTGAGGAACAGTTTGTTGTCGTGTAATATGTTGACAGTCTTTGACAAAAGCTTGAGTCAGCCGGCGCGTACCGGTGACTCACCGTCGTGACCTCCTCGAAAGAACTCCGGCACATGAGCGCAAGAGCCTCCTCCATCATTACCTCTGCACGGAGCTTGTTGACCTTGTGTCGGAGCTCCAGCGCCTCCGCAACACCGTGCCTGGAGGAGACTGTTGTCAGCAAGATCGCGAACACTCGGAAGCCTACATCCAGAGTCCCACAAGTCGTCAGGATGTGCGCACAGCTCAAACTGTCGCACCGCTCGCGTGTGGTTGAGGGTGCGACATTGTGTCAGCGAGCCGAGTAAGTCGCGGCGGGCGACGACTGAAGAAAGATAGGTCAACGCCCAGAGCACGTTGATAGGTGTTGACTGGACGAGCAGCTGTTGTGCTGAGCCGTTGGGCACTCCAAGTGGAATCTGCGCGTGAGCTCTAGAGACACGCCAAGCTCACAGTCACCACTCCGCCCGAGCTCCGGAGCTCCGACAGCATGCCTTTCTCCATCGCGCGATCCATGAGAGGGTACAGCCGGCTGAGCTGTTTCTTGGCGTTTGCGTCATCGGCAGCGCGGCCGTGGTACAGTGCACGCATATTGAGGTAGTGCATCAGCAGCACGAGGCGGAATGAAGCCGTTGCGGGATCGCCAGAGGTGAACACATCGTCAGTGCCGAAGAGAGCTTGGCTTTCGTCGAGTGTCGCGAGGAGGTTGTCCCATCGACGTAGCGAGAAGTGAGCCCGGATGCGGATGATATGTGCCAGGAGGACAACGTCGGTGTAGCCCTGTCCGCGTGCGTCCGCCTGGAGTCAGCTTTCCAAACGGCTACTACGCTCCGGCATACCTCAAACTCTTTGACCACCTGCAGCAACTCGACATTGGATGCCTTGAGCAGGTGGTTCATGTGCAGAAGCTTGAGGTTGTAACGATGCGCAACGTCCTCTCTGCGTGTCAGGCCGCACCCAATACATCAGCCTCACCTCGGTGTCACCGCCAGCGCCTGTTTTATGATCCGTTTTGCGTGGTTTGCCTTGTCCTTCATGAACGCAAGGCGCGCGCTCACGAGCTCGACTCCTTGGCGGTAGTGCTTCAGGTGAGGGCTTCGGGCGGCCGCAAGCTGGGGTCAGGTACATTGCGCCGTCACTCACCGTCTTGGTCATGACGTCGTCGACGTCGGATGCGAGGCGCTTGTGGTCAATGACGACTTGGACCCGCGCGAGCTCGTCCTTTGTGAGCAGCCTCTTGACCGGGTCCTCGGTAGCGAGCACCTTGGCGGCGACGGTTGCAAACTTGAGGCCAAACGCGGCGCGCTCCGAGTCGGACAAGTTGGGCATGTTGAATCCGGTCCGGAGGAGATCTAGCGCGATGACAAGGAGTCTCAGCGCCGTGTTCAACGCGTCCGGATCGTGAGTGAAGAGCACCTTGCCCGATGCTGTCTCGCGCTTCATGCCGCCCTTGTCCCCGCCCAGCACTTGCCGAGGCACGAACACCTGTTGCAGGTGGAATGTCGCGTTGTGGTGCGCCGAGACTGCTGTGTGAAACAGTAGCGGGGCCGTGGGGATGGCCTCGGGCAGGGGAGCGGGTGCTGCCTGCGTAAGGCCGGATGGGCGCGAGGAAGGTGGCGTCGGTGGTGGGGGTGCGCGTTGCGGGGGATGTGATGCCTTGGATTTGCGTTTCGATGGGACTGATTGTGACGTCGAGGCGGGCCAGGGTACACCCTCGTTTGAGGACAACTTGGGCATGGGGGGTGGGTGTGGATGTGATGGTGATGGTGATGGTCTTGACAATGATGACTGGATTCCGGAACGAGGTGGTGCGGCGGTGATGTGGAAGGTTGGCGACGGCGCGGTGATCTTGGTTGCCCCGTCCGTCGGCCGCGAGGAGCAAGGTGCCGCCAAGCCATAGTGCTCTGATCCACCGAGGCGGTTGTAGCCAACGTACTGCAACTGCGGAGCCGGTGGCTGCGGCAGTTGTTGCGGCAGCTGTTGCTGGGACGACACTGGCGGCAGTTGTTGCGACAGCTGTTGCTGGGACGACACTGGCGGCAGTTGTTGCGGCAGCTGTTGCTGGGACGACACTGGCGGCGGGGGTGGCTGCTGCTGCAAAGACTGCTCCCATTGCGTCAAGTCAAACTTGTGCACGTCTGGGGGGTAGGCCTGATTCTGTGGCAGTTGCTGCTGTGGCAGGAGCTGTTGAAACTCGAACGGCTGCTGCGGTGGTAGCTGCTGCGGTGGTGGCTGCGGCGGGGGGAGGTACGTCTGTCGGGGTGGAGGCGAGACATGCTGAGGGGCAGGGTGGGGCGGCAGTTTGCGGAGGGTAGGCGACGACTGGACTGGCATCTGCGGCGAGGCATACTGCTGCTGGGGCGATGCAAATTGGTGGGACGACGGGTGCTGGAGCTGGGGTGACGGGTGCTGCAACTGCGAGGATGACCGGTGTTGCGCCTGTGATGGCGGGTGTTGCGGGAACTGCGGTGACAAGCCGGGCTGCAACTGGGAGGAGCGTTGGTGCAACGGGGTCGACATGCCCGCGTGGAGACTGGGCGGCATGCTCGTATGCGCCTGGAGCGACGGTCTCGTCTGCAGCTGAGGCGAGGGCTGATGCGCCGGTTGCATTTGGGGCAGTGAATCGTTCCACGGCAGCTGCTGGGACACGCTCGACGGCGACTGCGAGGGCCACTGCAACTGTGTGCTCTGCGGCGAGTAGCTCGACTGTGATTGCGACTGATTGGATCCCTGGGACTCGAACTGGGTGCCATGCAGGCTCTGCAGGCTCTGGAGCTGGGCATCAAAGGAGGGCTGTTGTCCAAGCGGTGTTGAGTGGAACTGCTGGTGCTGGGGCTGGTGCGGAGGCTGGTTCTGGGAATGAGAGTGGGGCTGGGACGTGGCCAGTGGACGTGGATACCGGGCTTCTGGCAGAGATTGTGGCGGAGGAGGTTGATAGACGCCCGGGTCGGGTTGATAGCTCTGCGGTGGCTTTGGAGGCTGGTAGCTCTGTCGTCTTGGCTCTGGAGGTTGGTAGATCTGTTGCGGTTCTGGGGGAGACTGGTAGCTCTGCTTGGGTTGATAGTTCTGCTGCTTGGGTTGATAGCTCTGCTGCTTGGGTTGATAGCTCTCCGGCTTGGGTTGATAGCTCTGCTGCTTGGGTTGATAGCTCTGCTGCTTGGGTTGATAGCTCTCCGGCTTGGGTTGATAGCTGTGCTGCTTTGGAGATTGATAACTCTGCTCCGGTGGTGGATAGCTCTGCTGCTTCGTCTGGAAGCTCTGCGGCTTGAGCTGGTAGCTTTCCGGCTTGGGTTGGTAGCTCTGCGGCTTCTGCTGGTAGCTCTGCTGCTCCAGAGGGGCCTGGTACTGCGTCGGAGGCTGGTACTGTCGCGGCGGGGTTTCCTGATACGCAGTCGGATTCAGATGAGACAGGTAAGCTGGCTCGGGATAGCTCTTCGGATTATAGCTCTCCGTCGCAGGATACCGGCGGCCAGCCGCAGCAGCATATCCTTGCGGGTCATAGCCCCACTGTGTCGCGCCGCCAGAACTCTGGCTCGCGCCCGCGTTCGGGTGGGCGTGGTCCAAGCCGTCCAAGCTGTCCAAGCTGTCAAACGCGTGTCCGTGTCCGCGACCCTCGAGCGAGTAGTACTGTCCAGCCTGGGCCGGCGGCGGCACTGCTGGTTGTGTCGCACAAGACGGCGCAGGGGGGACGGGGACCACTGGCGGCGGCGGCAACGCAGGCGAGACCACCGACGGCGGCGGCGGCGGCGGTAGAGCAGGGGGGACAGAGAACGCGAACACGTCCTCGTCGCTCCTCGGCACTTGCCATTCCCAGCCAGACATGGTATCTGGCGCAGGCCAAGTTGCACATTGATCAAAGTAACGCAGCGCGGCTTGGGTGGCGACCCGCTCGCGTGCAGTTACGTAAGCGCTGGGGGACCGAGTCGAAGTCCAAGTGAAACATGAAATATCGAGAACATTGACATTGGCATTGACATTCAACGGGACTCGACTAATCATGGAAGCACGCACAGCCACTGTCGAGCGCACGACGAGCGAGACGCAGATCACGTGCTCGCTCACGCTGGACACGGGCGCGGGCTTTGCGCCGCAGGCTATCAACGTGTCGACCGGCATTGGGTTCCTGGACCATGTGCGTTCTTCTCTGGCGTGCTGGCGCTGGTGCGGCACCACTTCTAGTGCAGTGCTAGTGCTCGTGCGACACACTGCCAGTGCTGCTGGTATTGGGACAGTACACGTGCTAATGACAGATGCTGACAGCGCTCGCCAAGCACGGCGGCATGTCGCTCGAGATGGCGTGCAAGGGTGACCTGTGGATTGACGACCACCACACGGCCGAGGACTGTGCGCTCGCACTCGGCGAGGCGTTCAAGAAGGCGCTGGGGGCACGTAAGGGTATCAAGCGGTACGGGTATGCGTATGCCCCGCTGGATGAGGTGGGTTTGGGGGTTGGGGTGGGGAGGGGGAGAGGAGAGGAGGAGGGGGAGAGGGAGGGGAGGGGTTTGGGGTGGAGAGGAGGAGGTTGGGGTGGAGAGGAGGAGGTTGGGGTGGAGAGGAGGAGGTTGAGGTGGAGAAGAGGAGGTTGGGGTGGAGAAGAGGAGGTTGGGGTGGAGAAGAGGAGGTTGGGGTGGAGAAGAGGAGGTTGGGGTGGAGAAGAGGAGGTTGGGGTGGAGAAGAGGAGGTTGGGGTGGAGAAGAGGGAGAGGAGGGGAGAGGAGAACGAAGAATACATTGCCCAAGTCACATCCGGCAGACTAACTCCAGACCCTGTGCCGCGCCGTGCTCGACATCTCATCGCGCCCGTACTTCCGCGGCGACCTGCCGTTTACGCGCGAGAAAATCGGTGACCGTAAGCCACCAACTCCCTCCCCCCACCCTGCTCACTCAGTCTCGACCGAGATGGTGTCGCACATCTTCGAGTCGTTCGCACAGGCCGCCGGCGTCACGCTGCACGTCGACTGCATCCGTGCGGGCAACAACCACCATATCGCCGAGGCGTCATTCAAGGCGCTCGCGCTCGCCATCCGCGCCGCAATCACGCTCACAGGCTCGGACGACGTGCCGAGCACCAAGGGCGTGCTCGCTGTCTAGTCGGAAATTATGCATCGCATCGCTTAGAGCTAGCCCATGCCTGGTATCACTCGTCCCGTGTCCTCGTCCGTGCCGTCATAACTGATCCTGTGCCGGTCGGCAGTATCCTACTTTGCCGACTTGTGCGCCAGCTTCTGCACGCGCCTCGGCTGGGGCACGCCGTTGCTCTCAGGGAGCATCGCAATCTCCATCGCCTCATCCTCGGTCAGTTCGCGGAACGGCGTCGCGTGCCGCTCGCTCACTGGCTTTGGTGTGCCGGACGATGAAGAGGCCGACGACGAAAGAGCAGACGACTGGGTCGTGTCGGGCATCATCACAGGCCCGTCCCCTTCCGAGGATGTTCGGGTTGCGTACGAGCGCCCTGCCTGAGGTTAGTATCGAGACGTCGCGTCGCGCGCACCTGTAGAAAGACGACGCCGGTGAGCATGACGGCTGTGATGATGTTGTCGTTTGCGAGGTCGCGGACTGCCGTGGCCAGGGGACCGAACGACTCGCTCTCGGTCAGATGGGCAGGCAGCGGCGACGGGATCGAGTGAAGAGCTGGGGTGAGCCTAGATTCGGGACAGGGACATACTGGGAAACACCTCAAAGGCCTGATTGTACGCGATGCTGGAGAGGAGGACTGGCGTGAGTGACTTGGCATGTCGAGACTTGGAGATTCCGCTTCAACCAGCCATCAAGCACGGCTTGTAGCGGATCCTCCCTCCCGCGCTCGTCCGCCTTCCGCAGCGCCACTTCCTATGCTCTGCACCTAGAAGACTCACGCAAACTCGCGCCATCAAACAGTACCTCGCCGCTCTGGCCTCGCCACCCGGTCACAAGCCTGGTGGCCGCCGCGAGTATGGACGCAGCCCCAACGCCGAGGTACACCCACCCCAAGGCGGAGACGCCGCTGCCCACAAGCGCATAGTATCGGATACTCGTCTCGAGTGCTGCGGGTGTCAAGGGTGAGCGCCACAGGACGTTGTGGTCTGCTATCCAGTGTGTAAAGGTTGTGCCTGCTGTCAGCGATGCCGAGCCGAGGACTGAGCAGAGGCTGCCAGCCGCGGGCCGAGCAGACGACTAAGCAGAGGCCGCCAGCCGCGGGTCGGGAGCGGGGTCAGCACAGAGTCACGCTCAGCGCCGAGCGCAAGGAGCTACGGCTGGTAGCTGAGCAGTGGCCGGCGGGCAGCACTGTGACGCCGACACTACGCTGTGCTCGCATGACCGAACCAAGCCCGATAGCCGACGGCTGCTCCACTGGCACTCGGTCTCCGCAGTCGGCCAGCGGCCAGTGCAGACGCCAAGGAGAGACGCACCGAGCAGAAAGCACGTGGTGATGGTGGTGATCGCGTTCCGCCACATGATACTGGAAAGCGAATGCTGGTAGAGAGTGTGGAGAATGGAGAGACTTGTTCGACTTTGCTCGTTGACAATAATCCCCCCAGTGGACCAAGTCTCGTCGGGCCAGTCGGGCCATGACCGACCCACATGTCATCATGTTCTTTTGATCCCGCCCCACCCCCAGTCTCATCATTCTCACCGTTGTCATCTGCCATCACGGCATCCCCTCAGGCAAACGCCGCAGACATGTTGTATGCATTTTCTTTTCGACACACTGCCCTACGCTACACTGCTACTGGAGACATGCGCTCAACGCTTTTGCGTTTTACGCCTCCCTGTTGAGCTCCTGCTTGCCAAGCCACGAGTTGGCGGCCGAGATGACCGCCTTGAGACCAGACGCGGTAATGTCGGCGTCGACACCAACACCCCAGAACCCGCCCTTGGTGCGGTCCTTGGGGTCCGCCGTCGGGGGAATGACCTCAATGTACGTCGCCGCCTTGACGTCCGAGCCAACGCCGACAGCGTGTTCAGAGTACTCGCGGACGGAGAGAGCAATGCCGAGGTCCGAGTTGAGCGCGTCCAGGAACGACGAGAGCGGCCCGTTGCCGTCACCGGTGATCTTGCGGGTCTCGCCGTCAACGACAATGGTCGCAATGATCTTGCGCGGCACAGACGGGAGGTCGTCAATGCTCTGGTCCAGGCTTGAGACGCTCGAAGTCATCTCGAAAGCGCCCCGGGTGGGAGAGTGGTCGCGCGAGCCGCGGACAGAGGATGAGCGCGAGGCGCGCTGGTTCTCCATGCTAAACGCCTTGAGGACGAGGCGGCCCTCATTCCCAGTGCCAAAGCGGTAGGCCTCGCGGAAGGACGAGGTGATGTCCTTGACAGAGAGTTCGCGGCCCGTCTCCTCGCTCTTGGCCTGGATGACGCTGTAGAATGCAATCTGCATCCGACGGGGCACGTCAAGGCCAAGCGCCGTCTTGATGATGTATGCAATGCCGCCCTTACCCGACTGCGAGTTGACGCGGATAACCGCCTCGTACGTGCATCCGACATCGGCCGGGTCGATGGGAAGGTAAGGAACGTCCCAGATCATGTTGCCCTCCTTCTCGCGAGCAGCCTGGGCCTCGAGACCCTTCTTGATCGCGTCCTGGTGCGAGCCCGAAAAGGCGGTGAACACGAGCTCGCCGGCATAAGGATGCCGGGGGTGTACTGGCAGACCGGTGCACTCGGTCACGGTGTCAATGATGGAGAACATGTCGGAGAAGTCGAGGCCTGGGGGGTACCCCTGCGAGTAGAGGTTGAGGCCGAGGGTGACCAGGTCGACGTTGCCGGTCCGCTCGCCGTTGCCGAGGACGGTGCCCTCGACACGGTCAGCTCCAGCGAGGACGCCGAGCTCGGCCGCCGCTACTGCGCACCCACGGTCGTTGTGGGTGTGGAGCGAAATGATGCACTTTTCGCGCTCGGTGATGGTGTTGATGAACATTTCTACCTGGTCGGCGAGCACGTTGGGTGTTGACACTTCCACGGTCGCTGGGAGGTTGAAGATGATGCGCTCCTCTTTGCGGCCGTCGGCAAATACGGACCCGGGGCCAGCGAGCCACGCCTTCTTGACGGCCTCACACACCTCGGCAGCGTACCATGTCTCGGTCTGGGAAAAGGTCTCGGGCGAGTACTCGTAGCGGAAGTTGGTGCCATGGCTCTTGGCGTACTGCTCCGCGAGCTTGCGCACGAGCGCGGTGTGCTCGGTGGCGAGCTGGATAGTCTCTTCGCGGTTGTTGTTGAACACAACCTCGCGGAAGAGACAAGATGTTGCGTTGTACATGTGGATGATGACATTCTTCATGCCGGCCACTGCCTCGAACGTGCGCGTAATCAGGTCGGTACGCGCCGGGGTCAGAACCTAAGAGGTCAGCCATGCCAGATAACCAACGCACCTGGATCCACACGTCGTCGGGGACATCGTTGCCATTCACGAGCTCGCGGCAGAACTGAAAGTCGGTCTCGGACGCGGCGGGGTAGGCGACTTCAATCTCCTTGAAACCAATCTGGACGAGGTGGCGGAAGAACCTCCTCTTCTGCCTGTTGGTCATGGCTGTGGTGTTAGCGGTGTGGGAAGCTAGAGATTCGTACGGTTTGCGAGCGACTGATTGCCGTCACGCAGGTCGGTTGAGAGCCAGATGGGCGCCTTTTTGCATTTCTTGTCGGGCCAGGTGCGGTTCGGGTACGGCTCTGGCTGGAACGGCGCATAGCGCTTGGAGGGGTCCTCGCTGGGTGTCAGCTCGTGTTGGAGGAGACGCGACTCACAGCATCGGCATGTTGCAAGACGGAGCTGAGTGAAAAGAAGGTTGCAAGGAGAGACTGAGGCGAGGCTGCAGTGTATGTTTTGTAACGTTCAGAGGACGTCTGCTGGGCCAGACGGTTGTGGGAGAGAGGGTGGCAAAGAGTAGACTAGAGTGGGCTAGAGAACACGGCTCGAGGGGTTCGGCGCCGTGTTAATCAGAGGGGACAAAGACAAGTCGAGTCGGACGGTGGAATCGCCCTGTGAGCTAATCCGGAGGATAATGCTGGGTCACCTGCTCGGCACGCGCCGGCTATTTCCGCAGCAAATGACATTACTCGGGCCCCGGTCTAACTGGCTCTCCTCGGCCCTAAACGGCTCTCTGGCTCAGACTGGGATTATCGAATCTGGTGCGGAATTGACTCGATTCTAATCAGACGCATTACAAACCACGCGGGTCGCGTAATCACGCCAAGCGCTTGCAGGCCTACACCCACGGAGGCTGATTACAAGGTGCGCAGCAGCAATTTGCGCCTGTCGCACGCTACAGCACACCTAATCGAACCCGCTATGACGTACGCATCCTCTGACCAGCTCTGATTTCTTGACCCCAGACATCCATCAGCCTCCATCCTCGATGACACCGCCCACAGCCTTCCGACTTGCATGCATGTCCCACTACCAGTCGTCCGTGTCAGAGTACTTGAGGAACTCGGGTCAGCCCCGTCCCCCTTCCGCCCTACCTTGCCATCCAGCGTGATCTTCACACGGTCCCCGCTCGGGTCCGGCACGCGCGTAAGCTCGGAGCGGAAAGTGATCGCGCTCATGATGCCGTCGCCAACTATCATTAGCCCCTTTCCTTGGCCCCTCCCCCCCGCCTCAAACGTACACTTCTCATGGATGAGCGCCTTCCACGCGTCGCCGTAGACCATGACCGCCTCGGCGAACCGGTACAGAGTCGGGTCCCGCGGGGGCCACTCCCACCCGCGCCCGCGCGTAATCCCGCCTGCAACGCCGACATTGCCTGGCCCACGCCCAGCCATGGCGTTAACCGCCGCTTCGTCGCTGCATCCGATCGCCTTGGCGATCTTGGCCGCCGTCTCTTCGTCGGCGACAGCGTTGCCAAAGAACAGGGCGGCAAGCCAGACCTCGGGCTTGCCGACTTCCTTTGCGAGCGTCTCAAACGACTTGCCGCTCGCAGTCTTGCAAGCGAGGAGAGCGTCACAGTGTGCTGGGAGGGACATGTTGTGTGTGTAGGGGGGATGTAGAGGATGTGTGATGCGACTGCGTGGGCTGATATACAACTCGGCGCGTGTGAACTGCTGCGAGTGAGCCGGGTGAGCCGGGTCAGCTGGGTCAGCTGGTACCTAGCCAGGTGTTCCTCGTCGGCAACTGCCCACTCCGCTTCGGAGAGCCAGGCCTGACACCCCAGCTTGCTTGCTCTGGTATCAATCACCGCTCTGGTATTACGGACATGATAGATGACAGGCCCGCTGTTAGAGACCAACTGTTTCTGGGAGATTGGGAAAACGGGACGCAGATGCGGATGTGACGTAACCTAAACGGGGTGCCTTGGCCGTGTCGACAACAAGCAAGGCATTTGGCGCCCTCGACACGGGAGCGGGAGCCGAGACGGCGTCGAGCGCGATCCCAACGCCAGCCCAGGACGCAACAAGTCATTTATCCACCACTCTTCTAATCCCCACAGCGCATGTCAGATTCCCCCCTCCGTCCCCTGGCAGTTGGCCTCAACCTCAACCGCAACCTCAACCGTGACCGCGACCTCTCCTCGGCTCCCTCCTCCAAGAACACCTACTTCTCCCTGCCCTTCCTGCGCGCAGACATGATCCCCATCCCACGCTCCAGCAGGCGTGGCTCCGAGTGAGTCCCCGATAGGTCACACTAACCCCGAGCTCGGTGTCGACAGCATCCGACTCGTCCCCTCCCGGAGCGGCCGGCATCCTCGCCCAGCTCTCCGAGTCGCCAAGCAAGCCAAAACAGAAACCATCCCCGTACATGTACTTGCGCGCCCCACCCACCCCGCCGCAAAGCACGCGCTCACCCCCCGTCTCTCCCGCCCTCGATCCAGCCGTGAGCCACGTCCAGGCCAGCGCCGAGTCGGTCAAAGTCTCCGCATCAAGAAGCATGCCCCGCCTCTCCCACCCGCAAACATCGCCGAGTCCGCGCGTGGGATTCGTACCCACCCGCGTGACAGTCACCGCAGCCACGACGGGCGCCGCAGGCGGTCTGTCCATACCCCGCTCCCAGAGTGCGAGCGACAGACTAAGCGGGATGCTGGAACGCCCGCAGCGCCCGCAGAGCAGGAACAGAAAGCCGGCCGATACTGGCGCACACACGCCGCCTGTCATCTCCCCCGGTTACATGGATTCGGCGAGTCACATGGAGACACCATTGCGTGCGCAAGCGGTTCACGTATCCGATACCGCCCGACTGGACGCCGAACGCAGCCCCACCAAGCTCGGTGCGTCACCAGAGCCAACGGCTACCCGCGAGCACACGGTGCGCACACCGACCCCCGCCCGCCGGAGATTGCGCAAGGTGCCGCCCGAGTCTTGGCTCCCGACCGGCCTCGATGACGAGGCCGAGCTCGAGGTGAGTCATGCTTGTATCCCGTGCACCACGCACACTCACTGACACCAGCTCAACCACGTCGACGCGCTCACTACAACCCACGAGTCTGAATGTGCGTCCACTGCAAACCACTCTACATGTGCGTCCACTACAAACCACTCTACATGTGCGTCCACTACAAACCACTCTACATGTGCGTCCACTACAAACCACTCTACATGTGCGTCCACTACAAACCACTCTACATGTGCGTCCACTACAAACCACTCTACATGTGTGTCCACTGCAAACCACGAGCCAACATCCGAGTCCACACCGACCGGGGCGACGCCGACAAAGGACGAGAACGAGTACGAGTACGTCCCGCCGTACGCTGTCCGACGCATGCGGTCCAAGCCACCGCAGCCGACGAATTCCAAGCCAAAGCCTACGTCCGAGCCACAGCCCAAGCCGACGCCAGAACGGTACGCACTCACCTTGACGGCCGCGCTGTCGAGTGGCGCCGACGTTCCGCTCGCCCTCGCTCGCCGGCGTATCGAGCTCGAACTCGTCTGGGACGACGCGAGTGGTATCTGGGCTCATATCCCTGGCGCGCGGTATATCCCTTCGTGCCGGCTACGCGCCGCCGGTGGCCTTTCGGGGACTGAGAGAGGAGCCTGGGTCCGTTGGATTGCGGCCGTGCCTGTTGTTGGGGCTGTCAGTGAGTGGCTCTGAGGGCTGTCAGTGAGTGGCTCTGAGGGCTGTCGGTGTGAGTGTGAGTGTGAGTGTGTGAGTCATGTGAGTGATGGAGTGTGTTAGTGTGTGAGTGATAGAGTATGCGAGTGTGCGAGTATGCGAGTGATAGAGTATGCAAGTGATAGAGTATGCAAGTGATAGAGTATGCAAGTGGCTAGAGTATGCAAGTGGCTAGAGTAGTGCATGTAGACGGCGCTGGCAGGGATGCATGCACAGTGTATATTCGGCAGATACCGGTGGCTGTCGGTGCACAGGGAGAGCACAAGGCCGACGAGCGCCGGCTACGCAAACGAGGTCGGTCAGCCGTGGCGAGGCCGCTGGGACTGGCAGTAGAGCCAGCCCGGGGCCGGAGCGGTTCCACGAGCAAACTGCCCCTCTCGACAGGCTGCACCCTCGCCGGCCTCCTGGGCCTCGCGGTGGGCCGCACTCTTGCCGGCCTCCTGCGTCTCACAGCAGGCCGCACTCTTGCGCACGGCCGACTCGGGGCGGCGCGAGGATATCGCGCGCGGCAGCGTGGGCCGCGAGTTGGCACGGGACCCAGTCGGCCCGAGGAAAGAGTCATGCTGCGAGTTCCCGGCCTGGCTCTGGTGGCTCTCGCCGCTCTCGCCGCTCTGGCGAGGGAGCTGGATGTAGTGCGCACGCTTAGCCCGGGGCCAGGGGCTGCCGAGTGTCTCGTCCGTGTCCTCGTCCAGCTCGAGGCGGGAGCGGGCACGCTTACGCGGCCCCGGAGGCTTGGCGTAAACGTCGCTGGTTGGGCGTTCACAATGGCCAGACAGAACTGGTGAGCGCCGGAGGAACGCGGACCGGAGCACCAACGCGGCGCCATGGCCGCGCGCGAGGTACTCCCTCGCCCAATCGTCAAAGACCTTGATGTCCCAAAGGACGTCACGCGAGACTTCAAAGTATGTTGCTACGTCTTCGTAGCCGCCCACTTCACCGACCCGGCGTGTGGGCATGGTGCCGTCTTTTTTCTGCTTCTTGCGGCTGTCCTCGACGTCGACGCCCCGGAGGAGCCGGTAGATCGAGCTCTCGGAACGGTGGCCTGGTGTAAGCACGAGACTGGTAGTGACACCCACGCAGCAGCATGCGGCAGACCTTGCGGCCTAGGCGCCGCGCAGCTGCCCTCCCGGGCCCATCGTCGATACCGTCCAGGTTGCCCCAGTCCTCATCCTCGTCATCCGAGTCGGGCATGTGTGCGAGGTCCACCACCACAGGTGGAAGCTCTGGGGGAGGGCGGATCTCGACGGGCTCAGAGCTCGATGCAGAGCTGTAGCCGGCACGACGGTTGTAGAACGGATTCGCTTGTTCGTCGCCGCAGTCAAACTCGCCATCCGTGCTGTCATAAAACTCATCTTCGCTGAGCGTGTACCTCGAGTTGAATGAGCCGGACCAGTCCGACCAATGGGTCGAGCACACGAATCGTATGACGGGACCCGGTCATGGGGCTCAACCTCGTAGTCGCGATTAAGAACACCCCCGTTGTCCATAGAGTGGCGGATACCGACATGCTCGTCGTTCTCAACCCCGTCTGCTTACTGTCAGCTTCATTGGCACACGATACCGTCAAGACACTCACAGCCGGGGTTACTGATAGTGGAACTGACCGTGCTAGTCTTACTCGCACTGGGAGCAATTTGTGCCGAAGGCTCCGCCAGTGTCCGAGCCGCTGATGTCAGTGGCCCAGTAACCACACACATACCACTGCCTCTTTGAATCATGGCCAGGAAAGCTGTGGCAAGCATGGCCATCACCGCGTCGTTTGGCTGCCGTCAGTTTCAATCAGTGCCACTGTTCGCAAACCTGTAGGGTTCCCACGTCTGGCGCTGCATGAGACGCAGCGGAAGCCGGCACAGCGGAACCCGAATGTGCGGCAATAGGGGATAAAGGAGGCGCCTGTTGCTTGGCCGGCACCGCCTTTCGAAGACTTGGCGGCGGGGTGCAACGCTGCGCCGTCACGGGAGGGTGAGG
Source organism: Cutaneotrichosporon spelunceum (assembly GCA_030805415.1). NCBI lineage: Eukaryota > Fungi > Basidiomycota > Tremellomycetes > Trichosporonales > Trichosporonaceae > Cutaneotrichosporon > Cutaneotrichosporon spelunceum. The sequence continues at coordinate 2,579,932 of BTCM01000001.1, forward strand.
ACGATCCACGACAGGCGTCACAGGCCGGCTCACATCTGCCGAGAGGAAAAGCGGTTCGAGCTGGAACTCGGGCTCCAGGACAGGCAGGTGTAGGTGAGCACTGGGTGGCGACCCCGGTAGAGACGGCGTGTGAGGAAAGCGCATGCGCCACCTGGGCGAGCGGGTCGGCGTTGGGGTTCGCATGGAGGAGGAGATGGAAGGCGAAAAGAGGAAAGGGACGAGCAAGTATGAGCAAGTGAGAGGTTAGAAGTAGGTGAGAAGGGTGGGTGAGAATATAAAGGAGGGAGGACGAGTCGTCCCAGCGCGCGCACATGGGCGCACATGAGAGCAACGGGCTCTCCCTCAAACGACTCGCACCTGGCGCCACCATGGGCTCTAGGAGGATGCATACGGTGGTGATTATGCCTTGCTGGGGCCCTGGAGCGCCTGGAACTCGCGCTGGAGAGCCATGATCTTGTGTCAGCCCGGGTTCTTGTCTCCTTTCCGCCCACTCACCTCCTCCTTCTTCCTGCCGGCAACAGCATCCTGCTCCTTGATCTGGGCCTCGACGCGCTTGATCTCGTTCTTGATGAACTCGAGCCGTTTCTCCACATTCGTCTTGGCCTCGGCTGGGTCCTGCTGCACGAGCCCGGGTCCGATGAGCTTGTACACCGTATTGTGGGGCTTGAGGTTGGCAAACTCCTGCTGGTCAGCAAGGATGATCTGGACAATCCTCGTCAACGCCGTCACTGACCTTGAGCACCTGCTCGTTCTCCGACTGCTGGGCATCGAGCCGTTGCCGGGCCTCGATCACACTCGACATCTCTACCATCAGCCCGGCGCACCACACACGTACCAGCCTCGAACTTTTGAAAGTCGCGCGAGCTCGCTTGCAGCTTGGCCTGTACGGCCGCCATCTTGACGTCTGCCATCGTCGTTGGTGGTCTATGCCAAGATGCGTGTTCGTGGCCATGGTCGTCACTGTCACTGACTGACAACAAATTGGTTCCGTGGTGTGCCTCCACCAGCACAGTCCACTCATCTCGGGCTTGCATCCACCTTGCTCCAACAACCTCTAGTCTGCACGCTACAGATGCCTGACGCCGAGGGCAAGCGCGCCGCACCAATCTCGGCGTCGGCCTTGTCCTTTTCGCTCGCCAAGAAGCCTAGGAATGTGCCGCCTCTACCTCCTCCTCCGCCGCCGCCGCCGCCACCCAAGTCGCCACAGCCTAATGCCCGGCCCATCACCTCTCACAGCTTGACACCGACGGGCTCCAAACCAGGCCAGTCTCCGTCCAGTGGACTAGGCCCGCTCCCCCCGCCTCTCTGGTTGTCACCTTCTGGGCCGCAGCGGAGGGGTAAGCACCGCAACCGCGACCGCGACGGGCTCACCGCACTCACCGCCCTTCCGCACCTCGGCGTGGCCGAGGTGGCCAACGCCCGCGCGACCGAAATCGGGGTCTCGCCAGGCAAAAAAGTAGTCTACCACGGCCACGGGCCGCCGTAAGTCTGATCAGGCTCATCCGTGCTGGGGTTGGCTGACACCAGCCCGTGGTCAGTGCGCCTGTCCAACCTCGTCTCGGGGTCTTCGACCGCGCTCGTCCTCTTTTACACGTCGGTTCATCTGGGCGGACAAGTTGCACAGGCCATTGCGAGGGCGCCGATCCGACTGCGTGTCGGCCGTGTGGTCACAGCACCAGGGCCTGCTGTGATGGCCGAGTGTATCGTGCTCGCCTGGCCTGGTTCTGGCTCTGGCGGCTCTATGCCCTCGACCGTGCTCGCTGTTCTGCAGGCGATGCCGGCCGGCTGTCCGGGCGTCGGGGTCGACGCTCGGTGCCTGGACACACTGGACACGGTGCACGAAATCGGCGTCCTGGCGTGGAGCGAGGGCAGTCTGCCGTCCGAGGAAAGCGAGGTGGTGGTGGTGTTTGCGTCGCGATACCTCGTGTCCGAGTCGTGTATTATCTAGTAATGATGTAATGTGATCCCTCGGTAGTAATGCTCTGTCGTTACGTCAGTAGGCGGGCGTAATTTCCAAGTAGGCTTGCGTGATCGACTGGGTACGATGGCACGAGTTGGAACAGCAAAGGCTTGGCACAAAGTTGGGGATGGAAAGCCAGGGCATATTGTTTGATTTGAAAAGGGGATTAGGAGATTAGAGGTCGAGGGGTCCCTCAGAAGGAGAGGGTTGTGAGAAACCTTTGCTTCATTGTAAGGTGCACCCTGAATAACATTCAAATTCTCAATCGCGATTAATACTCCCGGGGTAAACACAGCAGACGCCTCCAGGCCGCTGCACCCTGGCAGACGGCCCCCAAACGACCCTCTATTTGCACCCTCCCCCCCAGACACCAACCAGTCCCAGACAGACAGACAGACACCAGTCTCAGCCTGCTCGCCATCTCACATTGCATCCATCCACTGCTCTACTCTACACTCGTACTCGCTCCTCCTCACCCCGTCATACCCAAGAATCCATCTCCCAGGCTCTCTCGAGATCGGCATCTCTTGCCCACTCCCGACCTCTGTTTCGTACCTCCTGACCCCTTCACCTTTTGCCGTCCGTGGCGCCCCTCCGTCACGTCCTGTCCTGGCAAAACACATTGACACCCTCGTCTTGCATCCCCTTGTCCTCCTCCATCCTACCGCCGCTTCCTCCCTCTCGGTTGACACTGCACACTCGACTCGACCGCGTCCCACTCTGAACATCATCCTCGCCCAACGAGTCGCATAGGTATGTTTGCATCGCCACGCGCATTTCACCGCACCGCCTCTGAACCTGGAATGGGACAATGGAGGCGGTTGAGCTGCGTTGTCTGCCAACGTGGTGCATCCCAGCGTCTGGCTTGACCATGATACTTGCAGCAGCACCTCCTTCCTCCTCTGTGTCTATGTCCTGTAAAACTAGACGACACGACGTACACTGTCAACTGGCACACCTGTTGCATCTTGATCTACTCGTCATGCCATCTGCATCTCGATCCCTCCCCCCCTTGCCTTTCCATCCTCTTCCGTCTTGCTGTTGCTGACCCAACCCCCCCCCAGGTCAACTGCTTCTCGACTTGACCCATCCTTCCTGGATCCGGCCTACGCTCCTTACCATCTCTTCAACACGGACCATGCAAGTATAAACGGCTTCTCCAGGACATTGCAACCAATTACACCTGCAGAACTAGTTACACCACCACCAACTAAACGTTTCATATCCGCCCAACATGTCCCACCCACAAATCAACACAAACGTTTCCTTTGACAAGAACGGTGCACCTCGCCCGCCCCCCCAAGGGCGACAAGTCGGCCAAGTATTACGAAAACGCCGTCCCTACCTTGGGCTACGAAGAGGCTGGCTACGCCTCGGGATCTTACTCCCAGGGCGGTGCCGACGTACGGAGAAACAAGTCGATGGTTCGCCCTGAACGCGAGCGCATCGAGCCCGGACACCGCTTGTATCACTACCAGCAACACGCGGCTGACCAGAGTATCCGTGTGCACCCAAGTGGTCAGTTGTCCCCCCTGCACCCTTCTACAATGCTGACCTGCTTACAGCCACTGGCAACCAGCCGTATGCTCCTCACAGAGGCGGCGCTTCCGGAGTCCGCCGCGGCAAGTCTGTCCTTGGCCGTGACGGCGACCAAGAGACAAACGAGTCGGGCCTCAACCTGTTCAAGCGTGGCGCGACTATCCGTCGCAAAGCCTCGCGTGCTGCCCCACGCCCAAAGCATGCGGCCGCCACGACACCCCAACAACCTCCGGACAAGCCGCGCGGGTGCTGCAGCAGTATCGCTCCCGGCCCCATCGACTGCTGGATGATCTACTGCTTCATCATCACCTGCTGGATCCCGCCCTTCATCCTCTCCGGTTTATTTGGCAAGAAGACTCCAGAGGCCCAGCGCGCGTTCCGGGAGAAGATGGGAATTGTCACAATCTGTGCATCTCTCATGGCTATCGTCGGTTTCATCACCTTTGGCTTCACCCAGGTGGTGTGTGGAAACCAAGGCATGCGCGTCAAGGGCGGCCAGGTCAACAATGGTTCCGTTATCCTAAACGGCTACGTTTATGACCTTGCAGACTGGAAGCACCCAGCCGCTGGTTCGTCATTCAACGGCTCCACGAACCCCATCTGGATGGATGAGTGGCACGCTGGTGGCAAGGACATGAGCTTCCTGTTCCAGAACGTGAACAAAAAGTGCAGGGGACTTATTACTCCAGGCCCTGCTGCGCCCGCGGACATGAAGGGTCCCGACGACTTGATGCGCTGGTACTTTCCGTGCAACCTCTACGATCAGAACACGACCGAGTCTGTGAACAAGACTTCATACAGCGTTGGCACGGACTGCCACCTCGATGCGACTGCGCGGTCCGATATGAAGGCGATGACACCCGACGGCATCGTCTATTACACCTGGGACCAGGTTGCCACCGACAATCGTAATCTTGCTGTCTACAAAGGGTACGTTGTTGTGATTCAGAACAGACATGCTGACACGGCAGCTCTGTTCTTGACCTCAGTCTGCTTAACTGGCTCGACTCGAGCATGGTCAAATACCCCTCCTTTTTCGACACTCTCAAGGGAGGCAACGAGACTTTCAAGGGTCGCGACGTGACCGCCGTGTTCACCCGCGCAAGCTGGGAAGATTACGGAGACTGTCTCATTGACATTGTCCGCGTCGGCTTTGTCGATAGCATGACTATCGGTTGTGTCGCGTCACAAATCGTCCTCTACGTCTCGCTCGTGTTCATCCTCGGCGCAGTCATGATCAAGTTTTTCATGGCCCTCTACTTTGGATGGTTTATGAGCTGGCGCATTGGCAACTTTGAGGGCGAGAGCTACAAGGACCGGATGAAGCGTGCCGAGGAGATTGAAAACTGGACCGACGACATCTACCGCGCTGCACCTGGTTACATGCGGCCCAACGCGCGGGACAACCCGTCCCGTGGGAGCAAGAAGAGTCATTTCCTGCCGACGCAGTCGCGTTTCAGCAAGGCGGACACGATGATGGTCACCAATTCGCGTCCCAACACGAGCTACAGCAGCCCCTTTGACACGCCCCGTCGTCAGCCGTCCAGCAAGCTCACCCCGCCCGGCTCACCCATGCTGCACGGCTCGCGTTCTTCCACCTCGCTACAGTTCCGCGGTGACGGCTCGCGTGCCTCGCTGCAGGATGCCTGCCCGTTCCCTCTCAATAATGTTATCCAGCAGCCTGCTGCCGACTTTGAGCCATTCGGCTACCCGCTTGTCCATACCATCTGCCTTGTGACGGCCTACTCGGAGTCGATCGAGGGTCTACGCACGACCATGGACTCGCTGGCAACGACTGATTACCCCAACAGCCACAAGTTTATCCTCGTCGTCTGTGACGGCATGGTTCGTGGCTCGGGCTCAAAGCAGTACACTCCAGACATTGTGCTCAGCATGATGAAGGACCTCGTCGTTCCAGAGCAAGAGGTTGAGGCCCACTCGTATGTCGCGATCGCAGACGGTCACAAGCGCCACAACATGGCCAAGGTCTTTGCCGGCTTCTACGCTTACGACAATGACACGGTCGAGCCGTCTAAACAGCAGCGCGTTCCGGTCGTCCTTGTCGCCAAGACTGGTAACGCTCTTGAGCGCAACGACGCCAAGCCTGGCAACCGTGGCAAGCGCGACTCTCAGATTGTGCTCATGGACTTTTTGCAAAAGGTCATGTTCGACGAGCGCATGACGACGTTCCAGTACGAGTTTTTCAACTCTATCTGGCGCTGCACCGGTGTCTCACCCGACAAGTATGAGACTGTCTTGTGCGTTGACGCCGACACCAAGGTCTACCCCGACTCGGTTTCGCGCATGAACGCGTGCATGGTCAACGACACTGAGATCATGGGTCTCTGTGGCGAGACCAAGATTGCAAACAAGCGCGAGACCTGGGTGACTATGATTCAGGTCTTTGAGTATTACATCTCTCACCACTTGACAAAGGCCTTTGAGTCAGTGTTTGGTGGTGTCACCTGTCTTCCTGGATGCTTCTCCATGTACCGCATCAAGGCGCCCAAGGGTGAGACCGGCTACTGGGTTCCAGTACTCAACAACCCGGACATTGTCGAGCACTACTCGGAGAACATTGTCGACACGCTCCACAAGAAGAACCTTCTTCTTCTTGGCGAGGACCGGTACCTGTCGACCCTCATGCTCAAGACGTTCCCTAAGCGTAAGATGGTCTGGTGCCCACAGGCTGTGTGCAAGACTGTTGTCCCCGACACGTTCAAGGTTCTTCTCTCGCAGCGTCGCCGCTGGATCAACTCGACCATCCACAACCTGTTCGAGCTCATGCTGGTCCGCGACCTGTGCGGCACGTTCTGCTTCTCTATGCAGTTTGTCGTCTTCATGGACCTGGTCGGAACCCTGGTTCTTCCCGCCGCGATCACGTTCACCCTCTACGTCGCTGCGCTGGCTATCCGGTCCGCCATCGAGCCCGACAAGCAGGAGACACCGACCGTGTCGCTTATTCTGCTCGCGTTCATCCTTGGTCTCCCTGGTCTTCTCATTGTCATCACATCCCGCAAAATGGTCTACGTCGGCTGGATGTGCATGTACCTGATCTCGCTCCCGGTCTGGAACTTTGTCCTCCCCGCCTACTCGTTCTGGCACATGGACGACTTTTCTTGGGGCGAGACCCGCAAGGTCGCTGGCGAGACCAAGACGGATGCTGCTCACGGCGACAAGGAGGGCGAGTTTGACTCGTCGGACATTATCATGAAGCGCTGGGCCGAGTTTGAGCGTGAGCGCCGCTGGCGCGAGGGCACCAACGACTCGGAGTATGCGTTGCGCTCTAATAACGGTGGGATCAACCACCGCCACTCGATGGTGTCGACGTCTGAAACGTATCAGTCGGGCTTGAACACGGCCGAGTCGCAGGGCATGCTGCGCGCCGACGCCCAAGGCTACCTGCACGGTGGGCAGTACGTTGCCAGCCCTGTCGCGGGCGAGGAGAGGGATATGGCCTCTCTGGGTCTGCCAAGGCACGGCGAGCCGTCGATCATGTCATCCGAGTCTGGTTACTCTGGTGGTCGACCCAGCCGGAGCCCGGTCGACAACCGCAGCTCGAGCTACGGCGTCGGGTACTCTGAAGAGGAGCAGCCGATGCTAGGGAGCGGCATGTCGCCGGACCACCACGGTGCCGGCTCGGGCTATGATGACCTGGACGCGTACCGGCGTCGGGAGCCTGGGCCTGGGGCCCAGCGCGGTGTGTCGCTGGTCGACCCCGGCGTCGCACCCGCCTCTGCGGCCGACCCTGTTCGCCGCGTTGCGAGGCAGCACAAGCGCCATTCGTCTGGCCGCGGCGGTGTGACCAGCCCGGTCTCGTCGTCCTCGCACCACTCTACCCTTCCTCCCGGAGCTGTGAGTTGTGGCTGATAAACGTCGCTGACCTCAGGCGCCAGCCCGCCACTAAAACGACCTCCTCCACGACTCTGACGGCATGGGCGTATCGCCCGCCGCTTCCACGGACATTCGGTATCGGCAGTTGACTGTCCCGTAGTTTCATAAGACGATGAGATATTCACGCTAGATTGCGCGCGGTGCGGTGATGTGCAGGCCTGCAGAGTAACACTGAACATTTGAGAATCACGTGATAATCGATACTTCCCCCCCCTCTGCCTCACGCTGCTCCCCCCCCGTCGAATGATGGCAGGTAGGTCGAGACTAAACCCGCTGGCGCACTGGCGGACCCGCTCCGCATCCTGAGGCCTGGCGCCGACGGCGGCCGTAATAGCCTCCCATCCCGCCAGTTTGCCCGCGGTGACCGCGCGGATATGCGCCCCAGGCCCCGCCGTGCGCCCATTGTACCTGCCCAGCATGAGGGCTGGCGTCAGCCTGGGGCGCTGCCGACAACCTACCGAGGATGTTGGCGCGCACAGCGGCGCTGAGGACCTTGGATCCGCGCCCGGCGTAGCGGCCGCGGTCGAGGGTGTCGGCCTCGAGGCGGCCGCGGTTGTCGGGGGCGTCGTGGTCGTCCCGATCGTCGTTGGGGTCGAGGACCTCGGGGCCGTGCCGATTGTGGGCGTGGGCGTGGGCGCAGACCTGGCCGTGCTCGCGACCATGCTCAACGTGACGGGGCGCGTGAGCGTGCGCGTGCTCGTACTCGTACTCTGTGTCGCTTGATGCGTCGCCGCAGCCGCAACACTGCTCGCACTCGCAATCGCGCCGACGCGGCCGCTTACGCTTCCTCTGCACCTGTCCCCGTCCATGCCCCTTCCCCGGGCCCTGGTTCCCGGTGAGCCCTCTCACCCGGGCGCCTCGGCACGCGCCGCTATGACGGCGGGGCATCTCGGGCGTCGGCGCCCCGACCTCGTCAATGTCGCGCAGGTCGTCGTCTGAGAGCTCTACTAGCTCGGGCTTGACGCGCACGTGCGGGGGCATTGCGTTGCCGTGGACGTCGATGCAGACAATGTCGCCGTCATCGTCCGGGCCGGGCTGGGCGGGTTGGTACAGCTCACGAGGCGGTGGTTGCTGGGGTTTACGCTCGCCCTGGGATTCGTGCTCGCAGTCTCGGGTCTTGCCAGGTGTCATTGTCGGCATCAGCGCGTACGGCCGTCGCTCACGGCTCTGGACCACACGGTCGCGGGCGGGATCATGCTCGCCGCTGGGGTTGCCCGGCTTGGCTTACTGAGCTCAAGGGTCCCATGGCTCCAGAGATTCCCGAGGTTCCCAGAGTTGCGCTCACGCTCACGCACGGCCCGTCCCCGGATACCCCACCTGTGCTTACTACAACGACCATTGTACTTGTGGCAGTGGGCAGTCCATGTCTCGCAGGAGGGGAAGCGGCGGCGGCAGTCGGCGCAGCGGAACGCCCGGGCTTGCAGTGGCGAGCGCAGGGGGACTGGGGCTCCGGGCGTCGCGAGGACAGAGGGGAGGGAACGGTCATGCGCGCGAAGGAGGGAACGCTCACCGGCACGGCCAAAGATGGGGTTACTGGCTATGGTGGTTAGGGAGGGATCGCCAGCCATGTCATCAAGCAGGGAGGGGTTGCCAGCCGTGTCATCAAGGAGGGACAGGTTACCGACCGTGTCATGAGGGAGAGAGTCACAGAGTGTGGCTGGGAGAGCCTGGTTGGGGTTGGTGAGGGGAGCGTCGGCGAACACTCTGGGAATCGTGCTGTGGAGGAACGGCAAGACGGGCGAGGGGGGTTCGAAGTTGGTGTCGACGTCCATCTCTTCCAGCTCGTCGAGCTCGAGCTCGTCTACCTCACTCATTTTGATGAGAGGATGAGTTGTTGGAAGTGATGAGGTGAGGGATGAGGAGGAGGATGGTGTGCGAGAGCGTAGTGGCAAGATGTGGCCTGCCTGGTCGAGGGCGCATCGACGCGAGCTGGGAATGGCGGGCGGGCAGTGTTGCAATGTGCAGCGTGAACCAGCGACTGTGTCGGACGCGATGCAAGCGACAGCGGCGCGTGTTACCGCCACGCCGTTGCCATCAGGCCATGCATGAGATATGATCAATAATGCCAAGTAATAGTCTACAGATATTCTATGTTGCGATCAGACGCTAGTGGAGGAACTTTTCCAGGCTGGCCTTGGTCCCCGCATCCGCCTTGTCCCAGTACGGCCCCAGGCCGACATTGTGTGCGCGCATAAGCACGTCCACCACGAAGCCGCGCAGCGGCACCGCGTACGCGGGGTCGCCGTCCTCGAGCGCCTTCCGGCGCACCCCCTCGGGAGTGTGCTGAATGTCGCCCCAGATCATCGGGTTGTCCGCGCTCCAGTGGTTGACGCTCGTTCTGGCATCAGCATTATCCTCCCAAAAAACGACGACTCACTCTGGCCCGCCGCCCTCGGCTGGCTGCAATTCGCCGAGCACGTCGAGGAACATGTTCACTGGGGTCAGCTGGAAATTCGACACGCGAGATTCCCCTCGCGTTACACTCACTAAACTCGCCGTCCAGACGCTCGAGAGCCTCAGTGTGTCCCGTCGTGAGGAGCGCGCCACAGCCCATGGCCACGGCCTTGCGCGCGCGGCTCTCACCGACATAGTCAAAGTTACGCCACATGGCATCAAAGATCTCCTCGAGCTGCTTGTGGGGCTCTCGGCCGTTGCGGCGCGCTTGCTCCTCGGCGAGTTGGAAGAAGAGCGCCTGGTCCCGGATCGCGATACGTGCCAAGATGGCAAGGTAGCCTGCGAGAATGGTTCCCGAGGCCTTGTCGTCCTCCAACGCGGTGAGGACCCTGTTGTAGAGCCCAGAGTCGAGGAGACCTGGGGCCAATGCCTGCAGAGGAGCAGCATGCACGAGCGTCTGGACAGTCGCGAGGCAGCCGACCACGTTGTTCTGCGTGCGGCCAGACGTGTCAATCGCCTTGAGAAGAGCCTGGCAGATACCCAGGCCAAACTGCTCAACGAGCCCTGCCGCGTCGAGGAGGATGTACGAGTCGAGCAACGGGAGAAGCCGAAGGAGCAAGTCCATGTTCTGACCCACGGCAACAATGAGGCCCGGCACAAGAGATATCAAGCCGGTCTGAGGCGTCGGCTGGTAGGGCGACGCAGCGTTCCACAACGCAGTCTGCCACAAGATGATGCCGTCCTCCTCGAAGAAGTCCTTGGCGGGCGGCTGCAGGCTCTCCTGGATTAGCGGGATCACCAGCTCCATCAGGTTGCCGGACGACTCCTTGGCGGCCGCAACAATCTTGGTAGTAAGAACGACAAGCGACGCCTTGAACAGCCACTCGCCCTCTAAGCCGGTCGCTCCCTGCCAGAGGCCGGGGATGGCCTGAGCGATGCTGGGGAGGAATGGTAAGATCTTGTCCTCGACGCGCTCGATGATGACGCCCAGAGAGTCGTTGACGTAGCGCTTGCCATCCAATGTCGAGGCCTCGCCAAGAAGCTTGATGAGGCCCTGCACCGACTTTTCGATGTAAGGGACAAAGTATTCGACCTCGAGCTCCCACAACTATGGTTAGTTTGCAACAACGACGCTATCACCCACATCAACACACTCCTTGACAGAGATCGCTGCGGTAAGATTAACAGCCATGTCGGTCGCCTCGCCGCGCTCCGCGAGGAGGTGGAGAAGAATCTCCCAGACAAGAGGGAGCTTGGCACACTCCTCGTCCGAGCCCACCCACTGCCCGATGAGCCATGCAACACGGCGCTTGAGGATGCGGTGGCTGACATTAGCAGCTACCCGTGGAAACATTAGATGCACTCACAGAGGCTGTCCCTGGCCGAGCCACGAGCCGACGCCGTGAAGAAAGGCATTGAAGTCGACACCCTGGCCGGGGTGGCCCTGGCTGTACGTTGCGAGGGAGCGACTCAGGCGACCCATGGCGCAGTACACGGCCTCCTTGCGGAGGATGTTTGGCAGATCGGAGGGAGGAAGAGCTGTGCGAGTTAGAAATGCGGGGATTCCAACTCACCCTCAGCTTCACTGAGGATCTTGATCATCTCAGCGTCGATAGGCTTGCGTTCTGCTGGGAGGTGGCGGCACGCGTTGTTGAGTGCGATGAGGACGCGCTCGGCACATGGCTGTCGTCAGTTGAGTCGCCAGCAAAACGTACCCTGAACTCGAACGCCCATGCCTCCCCATCGTTGTTCTCCGCGACGAGCCACTCTTCGGGCTCGTCCTCGAGTCCCTCAAGGTCGGTCGAGGTAAGAGGCAGTAGCTTATCTACCAACAGGTGGAGCGCGGTGAGGACAAAGTCGGGAGTGAAGACTGAGTGAGATTAGGACCCCTACTTTGGCACTCACTGTCCTGATGGTCGTGGGCGAGAATGGGGAGAATATCCTTGAAGAGGAGCATGCCAAGGAGGAGGAAGCGTTTGGGGTAGGGGTTCGTGTCAGAGTCTGGTGTAAGCCATGTTCAACGACAAGCGCAGCTCACCGTCGTTGGAAACCGCACCATCACTGCCGGCCATGACACCGCCGACCGCGCTCCACCACCACCCAACTCCCGCCGTTGCGCCCTCGAGCTGGCACCAGCTCTTGGCATCTGTGCCAATCATCCAACGCCACCACTTGCCAATGGCGCGGAGGTGCTTGGCCAGTGACCTCATCAGCTTGTTGAACTCTGGGGGAGCAGGTGTGGGAGCATGGGCACAGAGGCGAAGGCGGTGGTCCTGGATAATCGGCGCAAACTCGACCGAGTGCCGGAGCAGGAGACGGATCTGGCGTCAGCTCATCATCGGCAGCAATGGAACTCACGTGCTCGAGGCCCTTTGCAGACTGCAGGTTCTTGGCTTTACCCCAATGCCACTGGCAGAAACGAGCGAGCGTCCTGCCGTCAGTTTGATTAGAAGAGGATGGCTCACTTGAACGCATATCGGCCTGCCTCGTGCATGACCCAGTCGGAAGAGCCGGCACGCTCACGGGTGCTCCAGATCTCGAGCACCTTGCCGAGAGGTCCCACAAACACCTGCTCAAGGGATTGGACGACAAGCGCACCTGTCTGGATCTTGACACTGCGCCACTCCTTGACGAGCGCGTTGATGGTCCACATCGTGTTGAGCAGCACCGTTGCAGTTGCCGCATCGAGCGGGTTCTCGCCGGCGGCCTCGAGTACCGTCACACATTGGGCAAGGGGCTGCAGGAGGCGGTCTGGGAGCTCGGTAAAGGTGCGCGGTAGCTCTATGCGTGCGACACTGACAAGAAGCCCAAGCTGTGGACGCGCAATCTGAAATTAGCTCCATCTGAATCGGACGCGTGACCCACCGCAGCATCGGGCTCCTCGAGGAAAGAGAGGAGACGCTCGCGGACCTCACCCTTGCGGGTGTCGGGAACGAGCTTGGAGCGCCATTTTGTCTTAAGCTCGCGGCCCGTAATCACACTCGCGAGGTGACGCTCCTGCTGCGAGAGGGAATGGTCTGCTGCAAAGCCCTGGAGGACGACGAAGAACTCTGGCTGCTTGAACAGGTCGGTGAGCTGCTTCTGGTCCCGGACATAGGCCTCGTTGCTGCTCGGGTTTACGAGCGAGTTGAGGAGCGCTCGCAGCTCTGGATGCTGGGCGGCCATGGTCATGCTGGTGCAATGGCAAGTGATGAGAGGAACGTCAGCTTTGGCATGGGCCCCTCGCGCTACGCCTGGCTTCGCGCCACCGGTCGCGTCCAGTCTGCATTCAAATCTTATCATTCAAAAATCATAATGCCACATCATTATCCCGTGCCTGCTCTCTATTCTGTCCACAAAGTTGACGTCTTGTGCGTGTCGACGAGAACGACTTGAGCACTCAACCTCACTTTGCCACCCCGACGAGCCGGACGAGCTCCACTGCGCCATGGACCCCATGTTCCACTCGCGCGAAACCATACAGGAGGGCGACGTTGTTATCATCTTCATGGTGAGCATTCTGCTTCGTTCCAGGTGCTCACAGCAGTCGCGGGACAATATGACATCGATTACCGTCACCAAGGGTCAGACGTTCCACAACAAATTCGGCAAGTACTCTCACGACGGGATGATCGGTATCAAGTTTGGGTCCAAGGTACGTCCTGTCGCCGGTCGAGCTGACCGCAGATGCACTCGCCTCCACCCCAGTCCGGATACATCCACCTGCTGCGGCCGACGCCTGAGCTGTGGACGCTGTCGCTCCCTCACCGTACGCAGATCCTGTACATGACGGACATTGCGTATATCACCATGCGGCTGGGCGTTCGCGTTGGTGGGAAAGTCATCGAGGCGGGAACTGGGAGCGGGAGTATGACTCACTCGCTCTCTCGCACTGTTGGCAAACGGGGTAAGGTGCACTCGTTTGAGTACCACAAGTCGCGCTTCGAGAAGGCGAGGTGAGCTTTGGAAAGAAGAGCGTTGGCTGACTCCAGCGAGGAGTTTGTGGAGCACGGCTTGCAGAACATCCAGCTGCAGCACCGCAACGTGTGCAAGGATGGGTTTGGTGACGTTGGGGATGTCGAAGCCAGTAAGCGAGCCATACTTTATGAAGCTGACAACAGTTTTCCTCGACCTTCCTGCACCGTGGGAGGCGATTCCTCACGCAGCGGAGGTGTTGAATGTAGGGCGATCGTGTTTCTCGCGCTAACGGCAGCCCAATGTCATCACCCGAATTTGCTGCTTCAGCCCTTGTCTGGAACAGGTGCTCAAGACGGTGACGGCGCTTCGAGATGGAGGCTTCTCTGGTGGGCTACTCGATGTTGAGCTTTGCTAAACGCAGACATCTCCACACAAGAGGTCCTCACCCGCACATACGACCTGATGATGCCGCCACCACCGGGCTCTCACCACCTCAAGTCCGTGTCCTCTATCACTCAGAGACTGAGGTCGCACGAGAAGCGCAAGGAAGAGCGCCGCGTGATCCAGATGCGCAACGCGCGCGAAAAAGTGCGCCTCGCCAAGGAGGCCGCAGAGGCCGAGGAGGCAGCAGCCGCTTCCGAAGCGGCGGCTGGGGAGGAAATGGAAGTGGATGGGGACACGGCGGAGCCGAGTGAGAAGCGCAAACAGCCCGATTCTGGAGATCCCGAGCCGACTGCAAAGAAGGTGCGGACCGAAGCCTCTGAGACTGTCCCCGAAGAGGCAGCAGAAGACGAATCCGAGGCGCTGTACGACGAGCCAGAGGTCGCGTGGTCGTCAATGGTGCTCACAAAGCCGTCACCCGAGATGCAGGGACATACGTCATACCTCACCTTTGCGACACTTTATCCTGCCTCGATCCGGGCAATGATCAGTGCTCAGGTGGACACGACGGCGTTTCCGACTCGTGCGGCTAGCCCTGCGGCAGTGGGCGAGTGATGCAAGCTGCCAGGATGTGAGGCCAATGCCAAGGTGGAGTCGGGGAATTGACGGAGGCAGAAGTGTGGCAGATCTGGTCCTAAGCGAGAGTCATCTGGGCGGATGACAGTGGTCGGACGAGTGGGAGTGGCGCCTCGGGTGAGCATGTGGCGGTGTGGAATGGTGTGGTATATGCGACCTGGGCTGTGGCTGCGCGGCCAGGTAATGTATTATATGCATAGGCGCGGGGGGGGGGTAGGATGGTTTCGTGTTGGCTCGGCCGAAAAGGGCGGCTGCGGTTGCGGAAATGATGCAAACTGGTGGGATGATGGGATCCCTTGGGGGAGCAGACAGGAGGAGCACAGGGGGCGGCGGGCGAGTTTGGACAGGCGAGAGTTATCAGATAACGCCCACCGCACGGTTTTCACCGTTTTGCTCCCGTCCAACAGCAACATCCCCCTCAGCGTCGTCCCCTCTAGCGTGCTGCAACCCTCCTTCTCCCACTCCCGCGGCACAACAAGGAGACCATCCACCCACTGGACCGAGTCGTCGCTGCCAGCCCCTTCGCACATCTCCGTACCACCTCCAACTCCTCTACCCCGCCCCGAGATGTCAACTTCGGGGCAGGGCCCGTCCAACATCCCGACCACGACCTCCTCGAGGCCTCTCCTCCCTAGCCAGCCTCAGCGCAAGGACAGCTACCCTGCCCATACTCCGAGCGCACTATCGCAAGTTTCGTCTCCCGGGCCAACGATTGGGCCGGCGAAGAGGCCCCTTGCTCCCGCGCCCGGAGGCGACGCACGCCCAGAACGGAAACCCTCGGACCGGCCACAGAGCATCACCGACCCGATCTCGGGGAAGAAGAAGCGCGTCAGCTTGAGTTGTGCCCAGTGTGCGTACAGCCTTGTCTCCATCCTCCGCCCGTCCCGATACCGCGCTCGGCTCTGTGCTAACTCCAGGTGCAAAGAGGAAGCAGAAGGTTGGTTTGGTACACCCAGGGTCTTGGCATACCCCACCAGCCATTTCAACTTGGCCGCTCACTCGCAGTGTAACCGCGAATATCCATGTCAGCATTGTGAGTTGGCTACGTGATGCATCGTTAACGCGCCAGGTGTCGGTGAGTGCAGTTTATCCACGGCGCCTCGCACGCGTACCTCCCAGCCAACACCTTGTTGAGGGCCTCTGAATAGCCGAGTAGCGTTGGGTAGTTTGGTCCGCACATGCTCAACGTGCTGACCGCTCTCGTAGCCCGCAAAGTCCCTGAACTATGCGTAAGTCTTTTTCTCCACTGACCCAACCGCTGGCTCTGAACCGCTGCGGCAACCGTGCAATGCATGCATGCCTCCATGCTAAATCCCAGGTCCCATATACGCCTGTCCCGAGTAGCTCAACGCACCAGCTCGACCAGGCCACGACAGAGCGCCTGGAGCGTATGGAAAATGTCCTCTCTGTGCTCGTGCGCCACAACCCCGGCGTCGGCGGGTACGAGGCCGTCCGGGAATGGCTCAACTGTGCGTCACAACCAACTTGTTTTCCACAATGGATGGCTTGGCCCAATGGTTCAGGCAGCTGACCGCAAGCGTCCACGTTCCAGCGCTTTGTTAATTCGACCCCGTCTACGCCTGCGAGCCCCCTCGTACCGCACAAATTGGCGCAGGGGTCGCCGCTGCGCGTCCGCACTGCGATGGGCCTAAATGAACCTCAGTCCATCCCACCAGAAGACATCGAGACGATGGAGCGTGGCGGCTCGGCCGACGAAGAGGCGCGCGTCGGTAAGGGTTGGCTGGGAGAACTAGAAGGGTGGGTGAACATGGTGGTGTGCCGTGCCTGCGTCAAACTGACCCCAGCGGCGTCCCCGAAGGAATGCGCATTGACGAGAATATTACGATGCGTCTCGACGTGCACGGGACCCCTGCAGAGAACTTGCAGCAGCTGATCCGGGATTGTGGTGTCAGCCCACACAAGGTAGGTGTCACTGACTGCAAAATCAGATTTTGGCAGCAGAACAATTGTTATTCTATAATTGCCGGCAGAGGTGAACCACGCTGACCCCAGGTCCAGGAACTTATCCAGGAGCTTCCCCCCAAGCCGTTCGCAGATAGAGTGATTGACTGGTACTTCCAGCACCTGAATCTTGTGCGGTACCCGATTGACGAACGTCTCTTTAGGACCTGTGCGTGGACGAAGATGGGGACGTTGCCCATTTGACTAACGGCAGCGTACGAGGACCTGTACTCGAAGAAGCGGAGTGTGGACCCTGCGAATTTGAGAGCGCTTCCACTGGTCTTCATTGTGCTCGCGATGGCTGTGCGCCTGGCGCCAGACCACTGGGCGGGTGACGACCAGACGCGCAAGATCTCGAGTTTGAGGATGTACTGGAGCTGTTAGTTCGGGCAACGTTGGTGAAACTGACAACAGCGCGGCGCAGTATTTTAATTGCGACGGCACTCGAGTCCGAGTCGATTGAACTAGTACTTACACGCCTCCTGAGTGCCATCTACCTCGTGCAAATCCATGACCGACGGTTGACGGAATGCTGGTCACAGCTCGGCGCGTCATTGCGTACGGCCCAGGCAATCGGGCTGCACCGTGATGGCTCCAAGCTAGGCCTTGATCCATTCCAGACAGAGTACCGGCGCAGATTGTGGAGTTACCTGTACCACGCAGACCGACTATACTCCCTCATCCTAGGCCGGCCACCGAGCATCGGCGACGCATACGCGGACACTCTGCCGCCATCCAACGTCGACCTGTCCGACTTTCACCTCCCAGGGCCTAACAACCCGGCCGGCCCTGTTCCACAAGCGCGTCCGCTATCAGAGCCCACCACGGCCACGTTCCTGATCCTACGACGTAACCTGAGTGGCATAATTGGCCGAATTGTGCACCACTTCCAGAAACTCAACGAGCCGGCGCAGTACGCCGACGTACAGCGTCTGCAAGACGAGCTTGATCAGTTCACGAACCAGCTGCCCCCGCACTTCCGCATGCGCGACGCCGACAAGAGCCTCGACAAGCGTACGTCATCCTCATCCTATAATTATTAACGGCGCAGAGTACTACTGGCTGCCAGTGCATCGGTTCATGCTCTTAACAGAGGTGTTGGTGACGACGATTATTTTGCACGTGAGTGTGGCAGGGATGTGGCACATCTCCAGGCACCCTGAGCGGCCCTGACGGCAGCGCCCATGGCTCCTCCGTAGGCTGAGCAGCAACCGCTACGCGGCCAGCCGAACAGCATGCTTCGAGAGTGCCAAGCTCGACTTCCAGATCCGGCAAGACTTCCAGCGCGAGGTCCGAGACTACAAGCTCTTCGCGATCACGGGCCAGTTCAAGATGTTCAACAGTGCGATGATAGCCGGCATCTCAGCCATCATCGACCCTCGCGGACCAGATGCAGACCAGATGCGCCGCATCCTCACAACGTTCCTCGAGCAACACCCCTGGTCAGAGGTGGTTGGCCTAGACGAAACGACGCGCAAGGAGGTACAGATTGTGCACACGCTGAGCCGGCGCGCCGCCCAAATCTTCGAGGACACGATGGCGCCCGGCGAGCTCAACGCGCAGGACAAGGACTCTGTATCTCTCCTCCTCGCCCTGCGGCAGGGCGAGCTCATGGAGCCGGGGTTCGGCACGCCGGTCCCGACGCCGGCCGCGACGCCTGGCCCTGGGCATGTGGGCCCCAGCCGCCGCCCTCTCCCACCCAGCCATTGGGCCCGTTTCGCCCCGCCCAACACAATGCAGTCGCCGAGCGGACACGAGGAGGACCATTCGCAACGCCTGCTCGACCAGTGGCTGAGTGCGAACGCGTCTCTCGCCGGCGGCGGCATTGGCGGACCAGCCCTCGCTGTCGAGCCGCAAACCCTGGGTGTCGGGCACCTCATGACTGGACTGGGCGGGATGGCACTTGTGCCCGCCTCGTTCCCCGACACGCCGAACCTCAGCGCGCAGACGCCCATGCCGCTTGGCGGGTTTGGGTGGCCGCAAGCGGACGAGATGCTGACCAGCGCACCGAGTGTCGAGAGCTCGTTTGCTTTCCCCCCATCGGGAATCGACGGGACCGTGCTCGGTGAGGCCGGGGTCGAGAATAGCGACGAGTACTGGAATACACTAATTGATGGGATCCTTGGGACGACGGGGGCTAATAGCAGCATGGCGGCTGCTAGCGGAGGGAATAACACGTAGAGCATAGAGGGAGTAATACAAGAGTCATATCGAAGCGCACCAGGGTCGTATCTTGCACATGCGCATGCATCTGCTCATGAGTGACGCTGTCCGCTGGCAGGCTGATCAAGAGGGATGAAGATGGAACCATTAGTGAAGAGTGTGCCACGCCGTTCACAGTTAGAGACAGTAGCAGGTTCATAACAGCGTCGGCGTGTATTATCCGGGCGTAATGCATTCGTACAGGTCGTGCTAACATGAGTTGATACAGGTAATGAGTCGCTGCCGGGGTGATGTGATGATGTGCAAGAGAAAAAAAATTATTGTTGTTTTTGTCGTGTATCACAATTGCTGTGGGGATACGGCGCCGTCCGTGTCGTTTGAGCAGGTGCGCTGCGTCGGCGTCGCGTCGAGCGATAGCGGTTCCATGGCGGGAACGATCTTGCTGGTTACAGGCGTCGTCTGCAACGGCGTGATAACCGGGGGCGGGGTCGTCGTGTTAGGCGAGTTGGCCATGAGGGGAGAATCGGCCATCACTGGCGAGTCGGCGAGCATGATAGGCGAGTCGTGCTCAACGGGAGACTCAGCCATCAGCACAGGTGACTCGGCGATGAGGTTGGGCGAGTCGTGCTCAACGGGAGACTCAGCCATCAGCACAGGTGACTCGGCGATGAGGTTGGGCGAGTCGTGCACGTCAGTAGGTGACGCGACCTCTACGGGGGACATGCAGGTCGGCTCGCCGACCTCGATGGGCTCCGCTGCCATCTCCTTGGGCTCTGCTGCAAGCTCATGCGGTTCGACGTTGGGCATCGTCTTGGCGGTGCCCTTCCTTGCGGTTCCATGTACAAGGTCGGTCTTGAGTGGGCGTAGACGGGCCCAACCTCCGGGCTTCTTTACGTTGCTGGGCGGCTCTGGGGTATCTTCCCTCTCAGGCGAGGACATAATGGTGGCTACCTCATCTTCAGACATCTCCGACGGCGTCTGCACCCCAGTCACGGCGTCCGGGAGGGTGTACGAATCCATCGAGCCAGACGTCAACGATACGTCGCCGTCGCTGGGAGATAAACCCTTTTCGGCCTCGTGCATGACCGTCATCTGCCGCCGCATGCCAACAGCACGCCGCATCTTGTGGACCGCACGGACGACTGTGAACACCGATCTAAGCGAGATGAGCGCATTGTCGACCTCTTCCTCGGTCGGCTCCTCGAACACGTTTCCGTAGTAAAACAGGTTGTCCTCGATGCTCCTCATGGGCTGCTGGCCCCAGGCATTGACCCACGGGTTCTCCTGCATGTCAGCTTCCGCTGCCCCCGGCGCACGTCCACTCACTCGGATCTCGGACATGGTGAACCGCTTGTGAGGGTCTTTGCACAGCATTCCCCTCATCAAGTGTTGGAGGTCGCGGTGCCACTCATCAGGGATTTCTGGTCTGACGTCAGTCTTGTCCACGCCCCAGACTGACTCCTTCTCACGGACCATCCACATGAGGTCAACCGGGTTTGCTACGTTGAATGGCAGTTTGCCGCACAGCATGCAGTATAGGGTCACACCAAGAGCCCAGATATCAACCGCCTTGCCATGGATTTGGCCAATGTTGGCTGACGTCAGTACGACAAGAACGCCTCGACGCCACCCCGCCACCCCGCCACACAACTCACCATTGAAACTCTCGGGGCTGAGGAAGGCGGGACTCCCGCCAGCAGCCTTGATTGTGTCGTCACCCTGGAACATCTCGGAAACACCAAAGTCAGCCAGCTTGACCATGTCGCGGTTTTTGGTAAAGAGAATGTTGTCAGGCTTGATGTCACGATGCGCAATGCCGTTCGAGTGCAGGTACTCGAGTCCTAGGCAGATCTGGCGGAAGTACTCGCGTGCTTCGTCCTCTGTGAATGGCGGCTTGTCCGTGGTGGGCTCGTACCCCGGTTCAACCTTCATCAGGACGCCACCTGGAAGGTATTCCAGGACAAGGTACAGTCCGTCGGCATTGGGGACCGAGATCGCCTCGTAGAGTTTGGTGAGCTGCAGTCAGCGTTGCCACGCAATGTGTAGCGACGTACGTGTGGGTGGCTGGCTGTCAGCGGCGATCGGGGACAACTCACTCAAGCTTCTTCATGACGGCAACCTCGCGTCGGATCAGTGCCAGTGGGTCCTTGTCGAGCATTTCGTCGTCCACAAGCGCGGCTGTGTGTGTCGACGGCAGGGGCTCAGTCGCGGCAGGGAAGGGACCAGGGCGGAGAGGACGGCGGTTACGACGCTCGCGCGCCATCTGCGCCTGGCGCTCCATGAGCGCCTGTCTCTGCAAGCGCGCCTTGGAGAACTCTTTGATCGCCTGGTTGTCAGATCTCGCCCGCCCAGCTGTGCTGCCGCCGACTTACGTATTCCGTTCCGTCGCCGACGTCAATGCCGAGGAAGACGGACGCGTACGCCCCTGACCCAAGACCATGGCCGATCTTGTACTGGTTCACGACGCGCGCTCCCTCATCGTCCTCGTGCTGTAGGCCGAGGGTGGTCTCGTGCACGACGTGCGACGAGCTAGTGCGCTTGTGGCTGCGCATGGCCCTTTCGCGAAAGTGAGACGGGCCGGGGGAAGATGGAGATGGCGTGCGCTGTGCTGAGAAAAGGTGCGGAGACGATTCAGTGAGGCCCACTGGCACAAAGGTCGGAGGAGACTGGAGCAAGGCACTGTCGTCGCGCTCCTTGTCCTTGCCATGTGATGCCATGCTCTTGGAGCGAGGGACAGGTGTCGAGGCGACACGGAGCGGCATGGCATGGGGAGGGAGCGGTGGCCGCGAGCTCTGGCGCTCGTCAGACGGCGAAGCACGTGGCGGCGCGTCCATGTCCGAGTTGTCGTCGGGCGACTCGTACTGCACGGTCTCCTCGGCCATCGTATGCAGGGGGGCGCTTAAGTTGACGTCGTGCGGGTCCGAGTTGGCAGGTCTTGCAGTTATCGGCGTGGGTGGGACAATGATAGTCTGAGGGAGAGAGAGGTCGGACGTCTGGAGGCTGTCGCCGCGGCTGGCAAGACCTGAACGCGAGTGTGTGCGAGTTCTGGTGATCAGGAGGGTCCCTTCGGGGTTGGGCTGCAGAGGAGACCCGTTGTCAGTCATGAGCGCGTGGGCGGCGTTGGTGGAGGAAGGTGTGTGGTGTGATGGAGGATGGAGAGAGATGAGGAGATGGGGGATGGAGAGAAAAGCAGGACAAAGTCGGGGCAAGGTGGCCGTGGCCGTGGGTGAGCGCGTGGGGCTTGGGCGCGGGCGTGGGATGAGATGGTGGATGCAATTGAATGCGAGCGAGGGACTTTGACCGTGCCGGGCAACGTCACTTGCCTGGCCACCTCACATCCTCTACCTCACCTTTGATGCCTCCAGGCGCCTGCCACCATTTCGTCTGCCACCTGCTGCTCGTCTTGCACGCATTTTGCATTGCGCGAACCTTGTTCTCATACATGCTCCAGCCTAGCCTGCAGGGCAACGAGATTAACTCGCCCAAACCAAGGGGAGGCGTCAAAAAAAACGTCCACAAGCCAGCGCACACCGACTCGATCTGATCAATGGCACTCAGGGCGCTGTGGTTTAACGTTTGCGTGCGTGCATGGAGATTGCAGATGTGGGTGCAGCGTGCGCATGTCGTCCGAGGAGCTGCTCGGTGCTCCAGAGACTGCGGAGACCGGTCGAGGCGGCGGACCTTGGCCCAGGCTACCCGCAAATTCCGGCCTTATCGGGATGCCTGCGCAGCAAGTTGCAGGAACCGAGGGCGGATTGGGTTATCC
The DNA here is from genome assembly GCA_030805415.1 of Cutaneotrichosporon spelunceum. Lineage (NCBI taxonomy): Eukaryota > Fungi > Basidiomycota > Tremellomycetes > Trichosporonales > Trichosporonaceae > Cutaneotrichosporon > Cutaneotrichosporon spelunceum. Next base: position 2,602,524 of record BTCM01000001.1, read on the forward strand.
ATTAGCGAGACTACAGATCTCTTTCGACCCTAGCTGCACGCTCACTTGTTCAGACAGACGTACGTGGCATGACGTGCACCGGACTCTCCCCCACATGTGCGACCTCGTGCATGTGCATGGGTTCATTCAGCACGCACTCGCCCGGGCGCCGCAGCTGTCTGCAAAGTTGATCTACCAATCTTTGGGCATATGACAGCATTCAAGGGCTCAGCGTGACTCGTGTCTGCCAACCCCGACGACCCTGTAAACGAGCCGAGGATGTAACCCCGACAGCATGACATCCAGGATTGAGGACGCACAGTCGCAGAATCGACAGCATGGCCAGCGCTGTCTCTCCACAGCTTGGTAGCCTCAACAGCTCGAGAGCCCAACTCGACACACCCAGCCCGGTCGATGATCTCGTTTGTCTCCTCGATGCAATCTCATCCCCCCAACTTGGACACCCTGGTTTCAAACCCCACAATCGACTCCATAGCCGGAGCACTCGATTACGGTACGAGTTCTTACGGCATTCTGTATTTATCAACTTGTCCATCGCGTCTTCACAGTGTCTTGGTGCCCTTCATGTAATGTAACCAGGCAAACTGATAGAGCTGATAACGAGAGCGGCCGTACTCACTAAACTCCGAGTCACTGAACCTCTGCCCACCTAACCTCTATCTCATCATGGAAGCCAGTGGAACTGGCCAGGCGGAACTCTGCTTACGAACTCTGCCGATTACTCTGATTACTCACATCTCAACTCCCAGTTACGTATCACTTTAGAGCTAAACAGTATCTTGCAGTCATGCACGGTTGCTCAATCGACGGACACGGCCTGGATAAAGGTCACGACTCGTTTTCCTCGTGGCAAGGTACCTCGTGCGCTGCTCACGTCAACGTGGTGCTTGGCATAACCTACCCTTGACACTGTTCTGTTGCTGGGGGGGGAAGCAAAGGTCTCGAGTAAGGCGAGCTCAACGTAGCAGCAGCAGTTGACACGAATTCACATTCAGCCCAGACTCAAGATGCAACCGTGCTCTCAGAGGCCATGAAGGAGGCTCACTGGACTACCCACTCGACCTCTCGACAGTGCCTCATCCCAAACGGACATCCAGTCAGACTGATCAGGGGGCGGCTAAAACCATGTCCAGCAGCGTACGACGAGCACGGCGCGCCTGTTTATATAGATCCCTAACCCAGCCGCCCTGCTGCCCGTGCACACGCAGAAACCGTTAAAGGAAATGTGGGCCCAAGCGCGATATAATGATCTTAAACGACAGGCCGGATAAAATCGGCGCGCCCTGCCGAGATAAGCCAAGATTAAGGGCTTGGCAAAGTGTGATCGTCCTTGCGAACGACATCAACTCACCATGGCGTACGTGCCCCTCGCCACAGACGAACAGCCTACCTACCCGCCCTCGTCCCCCAACACACCTAGTCGGAGATGGCCCCGGGGTCGCCTGCTGCTCGGCCTCCTGGCTGTCCCCGTGCTCGTGCACTACGGCTTACTCCTCACGTCGGCGCCCGACCCGCAGCCGAGCGTAACCTGGGTCCGTCCCTCCGAGCCTGCGCCACCCTCACCTCCATTAGGCCAGGGGTCGCCGTACCGCGACCCAACACCCATCGCAAGCGCGCAGTACTTCCTCTCCCTGGCCGAGGAGGAGGTGAAAGCCTTGGGGCTGGATACGTGCGGCGACGAGGTGGGCCGGGCGATGGTGCGCGCCGCCGCTAAACGGCGCCTGGTATACTGTTCTTCTCCCTCTTACTCTTCTGAAACAGAGGGAGCGGGCGCGGAGGCAGTCAGTAACCTCGACCTCGATCTCGATCCCGAAAAGCTGGCGGCCGCAGCCGACCGCCCGGCGCGTATTGAATGCATGCCCCTCCGCTCTATCGGGAAGCCAGGTCTCGAAGGCCCCAATCCCGAATTACACTCCATGCCGTCGTGGTGGCCTATCACTTCGGCCCCTTGTGTGAGCCGTAACCTGCGACCTGTGGCGCGTATCAACCAGCGCAACTTTCTCGCCCGGTGCGAGGTCACAAACGTGGGCAAGAAGCTGAACAAGGTCGCGGCAGAGGCGTTTGTCGGCAGCATGATTGTACCCGAGCAAAACGAGACATGTCGGAGCATCCTAGGACATACAGTCATGTTTGTCCAGCGGATGGACGTGTGGAATCCGTAAGTCCTGCCAGAATCCGTTGACGCCAGATTCCACATTGCAGAAGACCTGATCACCACCCTCCTTTCTCTCCTTATTGTTGGCGAGGCCGTTCCAGAACTCCAGCACCACAGGATCCAACTGGCGTTTCTGGACCATTTCGGAATCGACAGCCGCTTCGAAGGCGTCTGGGATCGAATGGGTGCCCTCCCTCCTCGACGGACGAGTCATGAGCCCTTTGACGACGGGGTGTGCCGTGAGTCGTCCGCGGTCAATAACTGACTCCAGTCAACACCGCCATCCATGGAATGTACGGCCGCACCTCTCTCTTGTCAGCCAGCGGGCTCTGGCAGACGTACGGCTGCGCATCCACAGTTTCGTGGGCCGCCGCACACTATTATCGCCACCTCTTTGGTCTTGCCCCTCTCAACAACACCGAGCAGAGGCCGATCAACATCCTCTACGTCTCTCGCATGCGCCTCAGGCACCACTTGAAGGGTGACGTGAGCGAATGGCAAAAGTACCGAGAACTCAAGAACGAGGACGAGATGCTTGCCAGGTGGCGCGTGGGGTTGCGCGAAATGTGCGCCGACTGCGAGTTCATCGACGCCAATGCCCAGCCTGAGAGATGGGCGCAGCCGAGTGGATCGAGGCGGGAGGTGCGTTTTGCCGCCATTGACCCTGTCGCGTACTCCCTCGAGTCGCAGGTCCACCTCGTGGGCCATGCGACACTGCTTGTGGGCCAGCATGGCGGTGCCCTCGGCCTCTCCCTCTTCCTACCCCCGGGCCGGGGTGCTGTGCTCGAGTTCCTCGTTCCCATGGTCAAGGGAAACAACCACTTCCAGCACATGGCGGTGCAGATGGGACACAAGCACCGGTATCGGCCCATCGATGCACTCGTCGACGTCGAGCGCGCATGGAACGACCTGAAGGAAATGGTCGAGGAGATCATGGTTTCGGAGGCGCCCAAATCAGTTCCATAGGGTGCGCCCGATACAAGTCATTGTAGATTAGGTTACATACAGCTCGATGCGCCCGCTTCTAATGTATCAATCAAAGGGAATTGGCTTGATGCCTGGCCGTGTGAGCACGGGCGGCTTGGCGCCCTGTCCCAGCGACTGCGCCTCGGCAAACGCGCTCGGGACCGGGATACCGCAGCAGTCCATGGCCCAGCCCTTGTCCTCGTGGATGTGCCCGTGCGCGTCTGGCTGCGCGAGTGGGTGCTCCTCAAGCGCCGCCTTCAGTTCGGGGTCGTCCTCAGGTGATGGGAATGGGATGATGCTCCCGAATAATGCGTGCTGCATGACGGGCAGCTTGCCAAGCACCTCAGCGACATACATCTTGCGCATGCCCGAGTTCACCTTGTCCCACGTCTTTACAGCACTGATGTCGTCAAGCATGGGTGAATGCCATCTCAGGCTCGCGGTCTTGATCGAGTTTATGAACTCGATGCACGAGAGGTACATGTACTCGCTGGCGAAGGCTTCGAGGATCTCGGGGTCGTGAATCGCCTTGGGGCGGAAGTGCTTGTGCGCTGCTGTTAGCTCAAACAAGAGGATGAAGCTCACTCTTCAATTGCCCCGCGCCCCACAGGAAGGGCAAGAACTGGTAGTCATCCAGGCCCCATACGCCGTGCGAACCCGCTGGCTCGAGCCAGTATGTTGACTGGAGGTAGCGCATAACAAGGATGTATCTGGGGTCAGCGATGTGCTTCGGCGCTGCAGGATCGTTACGGGTTCGCCACGGCGAGGCACATGGCTCTGAGCCGGCTCCCAAGTCACCGTACAGCGGGGAGCGTCGAGCGGTGGTCCAGCTCGATCATAACCACACCAGGATACGCCTAACTCACCGCCAGAAGATGCCTAACACGATGTACGTGGAGTCCTCCTCATTTAGCACGCCGAGTTTTGTCAAACAGAAACTGGAATCAGCGGGAGACGTCATGATCCGAAACCCACAGCCAGCAGAGGAAGTTGAGCTCGTGCCCAGACCCGTAATCGACGCGCTCTCTGTTACCCCACGAGTTCTGGAAGTACGTCTCAACTTCGGGTATAGCAGCCTCAGGCATTCCCAGGAGACTCGCGTGCATCTTGGGGCTAGCGGCCGCAACCCGGTCATAGAAAGTCTTGAATGCGGGGTTGCCGAACCGGCTCAGCTTGTTGTCGACGGGTGGTGTGTCCTTGGCGATCTCGAGCACCTGGTCCAGGATATCCATGACAGCCTGGGTGCGCTTCCGTCAGTCCCATCCACGAGCGGCTCACCTTGTTCCCCTCGCCGGCTTCAGAGATCTTGCGTCCCACGATGGCGTCGTTGAGCTTATCGATGAAGGCCATGAGCTCGTCGTGTGCTGGCGAGCGCGCAAAAGCCGCGAGATGCGCCTTGCTCAGGATGCGCTTCGCGGGGACGACGTAGCCCCCTGCTCCGTTTTGCGTCTCTGATGTGTCTGTCATGGTCGATGTGGGATGAGCAACTGAGAACTGAATCATCGCCACTGGTGGAGGGAAGTGCTGGCCGGTCCTCGTATAAGGCGCAGTCCACGTGCGGTTCGCGTGGCCGATTGCCGCCCGTCCCGCAAGCCTCAGCCGCCGTCTTGCCACATTGCTCTATGCGTCTCGTCCACTTGCTCTGGTTCTGCATCCTCACCATGGCGTCTTGCCAGTACATCGACTCGATCGTCCTCTTTGTGCGCTCCGAAGAGGCATAACTGACGACAGGGAGACAGCATTACGCAGGCGTGGAGCGCCGGCTCGCTCGCCCAGCGCATGAACGAGTACTACCTTCGGCGCCTGGACGTGATCAACCGCGGCTTCGGGGGTGCGCCGTTCCCCTGTCTTTGCTGATGTAAGGGTACAACACAGACAATGCGCTCGCCGCCTTTGAGAGTATTTGGGCGACGCGCAAGGAGCGTGAGGCCGGCCGCGCGCAGCCCACGCGCTTGATCACCATCTGGTTCGGGGCGAATGACGCAGTCGTCGAGGGTGGATGGCAGCACGTGCCCCTCGACCGCTTCGAGTCCAATCTTGAGACGATTGTCAACCGTGTTCGCAATCCCGGGTCGAGGTGGTACTCCCCCCAGACTCGGATCGTGCTCATGTCGTGCCCTCCTGTGGTTGTTGCGGACCGGCACGCCGCGCAGATCGCCAAGTGGAAGGAGTTTGGGAGCAAGGGACAGTCCCCTTGGCCTGACCGCAACCCCGAGAACACTAAGAAGTATGCGATGGCCGCGGTCGAGGTAGGGAAAAAGCTCGGCGTGCCGACGCTCGACGTGTACCATGCTCTCTGTGATGCAGCGGGCAGTGAGGAGCAGGGCAAGCTTGCTCGGTTCCTGTACGATGGGCTGCATCTCAACTCGGAGGGGTATGAGGTCGTGTTTGAGGGACTCAAGAAATTGATCCTCGACGAGTGGCCTGAGATGGACCCAGAGTCGATTCCCATGCCCATGCCCTAGTGAGTTGAGGCGTAGATGGAGAGAGACGAAAGGAGGGGTCGGGGTAGTCGATCCGGGAGTTGCTAACGGACAGCTGGGCTGACATTGACAAAGCCAAACCTGAGGTGACGTTTATTACGGCCCTCAACGCTGCCGCGTCGTACGAGAGCAAGAACGCCAGGCACTCCAAGGACGAGCTGTAACATACCAGGTGTGAACAGGTATCTGAGTTGTAATCAGCAGACTTGATGCATCTGCTACACCGTTGACTCTGTTCTGTAGACAATACCCACTCCGCATTATGCAGCACGTACTTGACGACCCACATCGCGGCCGCGTGAACGTGGACGATAAAGTTGGCAAACCACGCTCCTGCTCGACAAACATGCCGGCCTAGCTGTACTCGCCGCGCCCTCGAAGATGAGGTATGCAAACCGGGAAATGTTGGTAAGATTCCAGTATCTCGTCCGTGTTGCCACATGAACGGGTACAGACAGTGGCTGTCCCCCTCCCGGCGCGCGTAGCTTTGTCCGGGCAGACGCCACTTTCAATGTAGGCGACACCGGACACAGGCAGCTAGAGGAGGCTCTACCTATTCCACACCTCAGAGACCGAACTTGTCCTTGGTACCGCGGAGACCCTAAGTCGAGCTTTCTATGTACCTGGTGCTGTATCTGGCTACCTGAGCCACAGGTCCTTTCCAGCTCAACAAGCTCAGCAGAGACTGAGTATTGTACATTTGTGCAGCCCTCACTGTGTGGCTGCACGGGCCAAGCCTTTCGCCGAGCCGTGGCTTCTGCACCTTGTAGTTCAAGACAGCGCGTATCTTGCACGCAGTTAGCTGGCGGGAGGTACGGGAGTGGGGAGTGGACTGGGACGGGAGGGCAGGCGCGGTGAGAGCGACGGAAGCAGGACTGGCACATAGCACGCCGCACATCTACCTCCAGTTGCGTGGAGATGGTGGTGTTCTGGGACCAGCTGTGGTATGGCCTCTTCGGCAGGTGGACATTGCATCACGGAGGCATGTAGTCTCTAGTCTTCCGCGCAACGTCTACCCGACCATGTGAGTGATGTCGCGCCGTGCAGCTGGGGTCCGCTCGCCTCTCGTCGTCACCATCGCCCTCACACACTCGGGCATATCTAGCCCCATGTCATGCTCCTCATCCTCCATCCCAACAACACACTTGCTGCTCTCGACTACTCACCTGCCGCCCCCCACACCCCACATCCTACCTTGTTCAACAAACAACTTTAACACAATGCCAGCCAACAGCACCCACGGCACGGCCACCGGCAGCCGGGTTGGTTGCAACATTGACCTGATGAGCGCCAACACTGATTGGCAGTGCGCCCCAACCAACGCTGCGCACGCACCCGAGGTCACCCAGCCCGAGCACGACCGCGACCAGAGTGCCGCTGGACACCCCTCCGACCGCCCCGACGTCGTCGCGGACGACAAGTGCGCCACGGCTCTCAACTATCTCCGCATGGACGACAAGGAGGACCTCGTCGTCATCAATGCGCGCCTAGTCGCCCAGCTAGAGCGCTTCACCGCCACACTCGCGCAGTTGGCCAGCGAGAAAGTACTCCTTGTCGCTCAAAACATCGAGTTCGCCGCCGTTGCGAATTTCGCCGACCGAAGCGTCTACCTCGCCGACGAAAATGAGCACCTTGTCCAGCAAAACGAGCCAACTCATCAAGGACTGTATGCGCCTCGACGACGAAAACGAGCGGCGCAACATTGACCTTGCCACCATGCAGTACGAAGCCAACTTCGCTGCCGCTGCCAAGCTCGACGCCGCCAAGCGGCTACGACACCGTCGCCGGCCCTCTTCCACATGCTGGCTAGCTCGAGGCCGACAGGCGGAACTCGTGAGCCTCCGAACCGACATCCCCCTGGTTATGGCCTTTCTTTCTCTCTATTTCTGCCACCGCTCCTCTCTGTCATGACGTAGGGCCGTGTGCCGATATAGTATAATCCCCAATATCCGGGTTGTTGGGATCGCACTGGTACACCAGAGAACGCGCGCATATCCTTCCATGTAACATTGTTATCATACGATCGACGACGCCGCGAGCCTGCTTAGTGTCCGCGGCGGTCAGTGCCATACTCTGCCTGTGCGCGGGTAGCAAAATCGATAGATCAATCGTTTGCTACAACAACCCAGACCGAGCACATATCGGAGACACGGGCGATATCGGGAATGGGTACATGCAAATACGGAAGGACGGCCCCGTCACCACCCCTCCGGCCCTCTACCACGACGCGTTGAACACTGCTATCACAGCAGTTTAGACCATCTGGTGGATGAGCTTGGAGATGTGCTGCTCGCGGTTGCCAGTGTCACCGCCCTCGACGAAGCCCGTGAACTTGCGCTCACGGAATCCGCCGGTGGGGTTGGACAGCTTGAAGGGCCAGAGCGCCTGGGTGGCCTGCTTGAAGTTGGGGCCGCAGGTGGCGATCTCGTGAACGAGGTCCTCCATGCCTGGTTGTCAGCTGGGCGCAGGTGGGAGACAAAGTGCAAAAGTGTACTCACAGACAATGCCGTACTTGCCAAGCTGCTCCTCGATGATCGAGTTGTCAGTGATGGGGATGCGCTGGCCGTTGACCTTGGCGTAACCGCGCTTGTAAACAAGCTCACGGATCGCCTTGAGGTTGGGCTCGCCGTAGGCAATGTAGGGCGAAACAAGGCGGAGCATCTGCTCGGTGGCCTTGGTCACGCGGATGAAGACACCGTTGTTGATCTGAAGAAGGCGGAGAAGCTGGAGGATCTTCTTGGGCTTGGGAGCAATCTTGGAGATACCCTTGAGGCGGACAACAAAGTAGACCTTGGGCTGGGCCGCGACGTAGTAGTCGCCGGTCTTGCGAGCCTCACGCTTAAGGCGGATCTCCTCACGCTCCTTGGCGGTGTACTCCTTGACGTACTCGTCGGCACGCTTGAAGATGACCTTGCGCTTGGCAAGGCGGGCCTGCGCTGTTTAGCAAAACTTTTTCCGCAAGTTGTGTAGTCCGCGGTGGGGAGTGTTGAACCATCTTTCGAGGTCGAAAGACGGTTAACCATGCGACAGCATCACCTGAAGGCTAGCTGGGACCAGACACGAGTCGGTCCATGCAATATCGAGAGAGACCCAGAGGTCTTTCCCGCCCCACTGCGAACTAGGGGTGGCTCTCACCTTGCGAGCCTCAGCCGCGGCGGCGAGCTTAGCCTCGCGGGTAGCCTCGTTGGTGCGGCGCTTCTTGAGAAGCGTCTCGGGGACGGCAATCTGCTGTGGGGTTGTCAGCTTTGGTCCATGGTGGTCGCGCGAGGTCGGCCAGGAAGAAATTTGGTGGAGGAGATGTGGAAGGGTTGCTCGCGCCGAGCACTGCCGAACGACAGGAAGCGACACATCGATGTCAAGCTCAATGATGCGCACAGAGCCATCACCTCCGTTTCGCGAACGCGCCATGTCCGTTGCAGCGCGAGCCCTCACACATCTCCCGACCCCGCTCAAATTTGTCTCCAGCCGCCAACCAGTCGCGCGCGAACGTAAATACACACCTCGGCCGAAGCAACACTGTCTGTCAGCTGTGCTCATCGCCATCATAGTCGCCGAGACCACTCACGTCGTGGAGGGAGCCATCTTTGCTGCTGTTTTTGGGTTGAGGGATGGAGAGACGGACTTGGTACCGACATCGAGAATGTCCCCCTGCCGGCGATCCTCGGGGTTTTGGGTTGGCAATCATGCCCAAACTCGCCGACAATGTGGCATCCAAGAATTTGGGCCACCACACGTCATTGCTTATCACATTTGCTTCCGCACCAAACTCTCCCTCTCTCACTCTGGTGCAAGTTCTGTGCAACCTCGTGATCTGTCTCTTCAACCAAAACCGCATCTCGTACGCTTTTCCTGCCAAAGGCTTAAATCGGTTAACGTCAAGATGGTGAGTCTCGACAAGCGGCCGCGACGCGACAGAAGCAGCGCGGCACCGGACAACAGGCCGTGCGCGATGCGCGGGACGGATCTGTCGCGCCGGCGCGGCATGGCCGTGGTCGGTCGTGTACACGCGCACCATACGACAAGGATGGAGATGGTATCCGCGTCTGCGCGCGTACACAACTCCATCCCGTCGTTTGCGCAACCGACAGTCCTTTTCTGTCGCGGTTGCAGTTTCGGCTTGGAAAGTTCTGGACAGCGCTAACGGCAGTCTTCTGAGCTCGCTACCACCTACGCCGCTCTCATCCGTAAGTATTCAAGCGACTCTCGAGACGGCAAGCGAAATCCTGCTGCAGGGATGAATCTTGGCGCCTGGAGATGTTTCTGCAATTGGCACAAACTAACCTCAGTCGCCGACGAGGGTGTTGAGATCACCGGCGACAAGATCACCGCCCTCACCACCGCTGCCGGCGTCGAGGTTGAGCCCGTCTGGGCCGGCCTCCTCGCCAAGGCGCTTGAGGGCAAGGACGTCAAGGAGCTCCTTACCAACGTCGGCGGTGGCGGTGCCCCCGTTGCCGGCGGTGCTGCTGCCGCCGGTGGCGCTGCCGCTGCCGAGGACGCCCCCGCCGAGGAGGCTAAGGAGGAGGAGAAGGAGGAGTCCGACGACGACATGGTGCGTGTGACAAATGACCATGCTAACTTGACAGGGCTTCGGTCTCTTCGACTAAGCGTCTCCGTCCGCTTCGGTCTTTGCTGGCTCCGGTCATGCACATTCATACATATGCATGATCTCCTTGACACTTTGTTGCTGGTGTGCCGCGAGGGAGTGGGAGGGTGATGGCTGAGTTATTGCAAGTGCTGTTTGGAAAAATCCCGGTGCAAATTCTGGATCGCTGCGCCGGCTTCTCTGCTCTCCTTGCACCTGTTCATGCTCTCACCTTGAATATCAGTGACCTCCCATCTGTTCTCGCCTCTGTCCAGCTACTACTACGCGTCGACTACCTCCTGTGCGTTTGCCTCGCTGCCGATCCTATCGCTGGCTCCAGATGATCGGTTCCATAACTGCTACAAACTGTACACTACTGCTCCATCTGCGAGTCCTTCTCTGCATCGGCCGAACCACCCGCCCGCTCCCAGGGCTTGGGCCGTGCGGCCAGCTTGGGCTCGCTGGCCGGCGTCTCGTTCAGGCCTTCGGGCACGTCGCGATGGGGCACCTCGGCCGCGCGCCCTGCGGAGATGAGGCGGACGACCTCGTCGAACGGCAGCTGCGGCCCGTCGGGGGCCGGTGCGGTCGTCTCAATCGGCCCAGGGTTGCTGGTAGCTTCGGGAACAAGTGCCGCATTGGAGGCGGGGACGGCCATCTCGGCCGCGACCGCGACGCGGTTCTCGATGCGCAGACCGCTGATGTTGGGCGTCGATGGCTCTGACGACTCAGTCAGGCCCGGCGTGGCGAGGGCCGAGCCGCCCGTGCTTGGCGCCCCGATGCCCATATCCTGGTCACGAGGCGGCGGCGTTGGGTTTCGCGAGGCCGCGAGGGAGGTGCATACCCGCTCGACGGTTATGCCGCCTTCGCCGTCGGTGTCGAAGCGATTCGGCGGGCCCGGCTCAGAGGCTTCCGCCGTGGAGGGCGGGCGGGACGAGAAGGGGGGGAGGGTCGTCCGATGGCACGGCGAGGAGTTGGGTGCCGCTCGGATCTTGGAAAGGGGGAGGGGGTTCGCGCGCAGATGTCGAAGTCGACGGCACTGACGAACCCATTGGTACACTCTCGGTCTCGCGGGAGCGGTACCTGAGGTAGACGTCAAACGGGACTTGGGACTGTTGCTTCCTGCTGTTAGTCAGAGGTTCTTACGCGCGCGCACCGTGTAAAGTAGAACCACTGGGCGCGAGCGATGACATCGTCAATGTCGGTTACGCTCACGCCGCGCCCCTTGAGGACGGCCGGCAGGCCCGCCTGGCGTTAATGCTGCTCAGCGGCCCAACGAGCTTGGCGGGCATTTGTCCACGCCGTACAGCGTAGTGCGCAGTGTATAGGTGCGCAGCTCGACACTGCCTCGGACAGGCTTCGGCACACCGGTAACACATACCCGGAACTCCTGGTCGTTGCGGAAGTCGTACGCCTCAAACGCGGAGACGAGGTCGTAGATGGCCTCGTCTGTGAGGGTATCAGGAATGGCTTGCGTGTGTTCTGAACCGGACATGGACGTGGACATGGTGGATGGAGTGTCGGAGAGGTGCTGTCCCCAGATGGCCTGTGCCGTGATGCCGTTATGCCAAGATGGGAAGTGGAATCCGGGGGACGGAATAAAGTCCCGTACCTAAACATCCCCATGCGGGGCAGCCTGGGTCCGGGCAGATGGGCAGGGCAACGCGGCCAACATTTCCATAGGAAGGTTCTTGGTGCCAGGACGCACGTCGTGCGTGTGGTAGAGTTGGGATTGGGTTTGAGGAATGGATGCATACAGGGTGTGAGTGGCCCGGGGGTGGGAGAGGGAGACGGAGACGGAGAGGGTGGGGGAGGGAGAGGGTGGGGAGGAGGAGGAGGAGGAGGAGGAGGAGGAGGAGGAGGAGGAGGAGGAGGAGGAGGAGGAGGAGGAGGAGGAGGAGGAGGAGGAGGAGGAGGAGGAGGAGGAGGAGGAGGAGGAGGAGGAGGAGGAGGAGGAGGAGGAGGAGGAGGAGGAGGAGGAGGAGGAGGAGGAGGAGGAGGAGGAGGAGGAGGGAGGAGGAGGAGGAGGAGGAGGAGGATGGGAGGTTAGCACCGGTTGGCAGGAGGACAGCCAGACGTCAACTCACAGCTGACCTCTGAGCTGTTGGGTGAGGCTACTGAACGCCAAGGGTTGCAGCGGGCCATCCAGAAGAGACATGGAACGTTCAAACCACGCAGATGGAAATAGCAGCAGAGCCTAACCGATGGAATTGGTTATAGGTGTCCTTTGATGCAGGCTCTGCCTGGCGCGAGGAGCGCGTGGCTACTGACAGCGTGCCCCGCCTCACCTTGCGGGGTTGCGCATGCAGCCCAGAGAGAGAGAGAGGCTGCCTCGTTGCTCGTTGGAACTGTGGACATCCGGATGCATGTACCCGGACACTCCCATGCGCCTGATATTCGCGCCGCCCAGGCATCCAAATGTAATCAGCCCAAACACCACACCCGGATCTACAACCCAATCACGTTTACACCTCGACCACTGACTGAGAGGAAGACCCATGCAGCCAGCAGCAGAGCAGACGTTGCGGCCCGTCTATCAATGCGATGCAATGTCCTACTATACAGCCTACCGCTGCCGGCGCGGCAAGATATAATCACAGATACGCAGCAGTCCAAGTCTAGGGCTGGCCATCGACAATTTCGGCAGTCATGCTCGACTGGCGGGCCGGAATAGTCGGCGCGACTTGGACAATGGTCGGGCTGCGGACGTGGCCTCCGTCGTTGATCACAGCCTTGTGCGAGCAGTCGGAACCTGTGGTTACGGCCTCCTGGCCAGCGGCCGCGGCGGCGTTGGCAATGGCTTGCGAGTACTCGTAATCGTGGCTCTCCAGCTGGGCAGCAGCGGCGGCAATGGCGTCGTCTTTGTCCGAGTGCGAGTTGTTGACGGCCGAGTACTCCCCTTTCTTGGTCAAAGGCGGAGGCACAGTGCGGGCATCGGGGTGCTCAGACACGACCACCTGGGGGTACTGGGATTCCGCCACTTGCGCCTTGTTAATCTTGTTCGAGCCAGTGTCGATGACCAAGCTCGGGCGAGGAGAGCGGTTGGAAGCGAGCTAGGCGGTCAGCGCGTTGCGAGCATTGTGACTCACCATGGGAACAGCCTCTCCTGGATCAGCGTCTAAGCGCGTGTCCCAAGGGTCGTCGACACGTGACGTCGTCGCGCTGCTGGCGAGGGGGCTCGAGTCGTATGGGCTCGTGTAGGACGAGTGTGTGCTGATGAAGCTCGCGCGCAGGCTGCGCTCAGATGCGAACGATGGGATGAGATTCGAGTTCAAGACTTGGGGGCCAGACACTCCCGATGCAATCGAGTCGAGCGTCGCATAGCTGTCACGTGTAGCTAGGCTTCCCCTCTCCGAGAGCGCCATCATGCGGCTCTGGCGGATCGAGTTGCGCGCCTCGGCTTGTTTCCAGAACTTTTTCTCGCGGCGCTTCATCCGCGTGCGGACAATCACCCAGATGAGGAGGATGGCAACGACTGCGATGCCAAAGATGGCTCCAATGACCGCGGGGACGACAGTCTTAATACCCTTCTCACCTTCCTCTGTGAGCTCGCGCCCAGCGACGCTTCCGGCCTGATGCGGAGCCATGGATGAGATCTGGGTGGGGATGAGAAACACAAAGGGGGGTTTGATGGTAAAACGTGCGCGGCGTAGGCTTTGAGCGACGATGGGCGATGGCGAGGCGTACGTGGCGTGTTTACTCGTTTCGTTAGGGAACCGTGAGGGTTGAGCCTGTTTGCTGGTGGGCTGTTGCCGACGGCCGAGGTGACTCGTCGGTGGCGTCCGTGGTTGAAAAGAGGGGAAGAGACGAGATGAACGAACAAAGTCGAGAGCAGATGTTGATCAAGATGAGGAAGGAGATGTGAGCGAGAAGACGAGAAGACCGTCTAGGAGGAGCTTTTGCGGTGTCCAGGAGCGGCAAGGGAACCAAGGGAGGCTGGGTGAGTTGATTCCTGCGACTACAAGTACCCTGCATATTGATTTAGACTGTGCCATTATCCACCGTCCATTAGGGAGCACGAGGGAAATGAGCAATGCACCTAAACACGGGCCGTGACCACAGCCTCACACTTCCCCTGGCCCTGGGAGCTTTTACTCTCAGTGTATGTAACACATGCCTGCGGCCAGTTACAGCGCCGCCTACCAACAGACTTGGGACGCCGCGCCTCGAGATTGGACGCACAGGAACCCTTCTTGATGTTGTAACAAGCTGGATGTGGTGGTGGTGAGGCAGACGCAGATCCAGCAAGGGTTGGTTGGGCCCTGACTTTGGCACAGCCTACAGTGTCTTGGCAAGGCAATCAATTCTGGCTTCTCTTTTCATGCCTACCTCATCTCGGCCGCCCACCGCCCGCCGGAAAGAGGTGCAATGCCTTTGCTCTCTCTCGTAGCTGACACGGCTCATGGCGCTCATGTTACCGAGGTTCCACTTCTGATGGCAGTGTCTTTGTGGCCCGTGGCGCTTGCTCGATCCGTCGTCTCAGCCACGCCTCTGTACCTCTGTTTGATGACCCAATTGAGATTTGTGTTTGTTCCACCAACCTTGGAACGGCGGATATGTCAGTCACTTGCCCGAATCAACTTGCAATTGCCAGTACGTCGGTCAAGAGCTGAGGCCAAACCACAACAGGCCCAACCCTACCGCAATCCGGATCCTCACACCAGAGCCAGCGAGCAAATACCTCGGCTCAAGCTCAAGGGATGATGGTACTCATCGCACTCCTCGTACACTGCTCGCTTCATCCAAGGGCAAGCACGATCGTGGAATAGAGTACGACGCGCTCAACTCAAAATATTCCACTCTCCATCAGCTGCATGCTCAAAATGGAATCATGATGCTTTTGAAGCCGCCTCGGCGCTTGCTCCCTACCGTCCAGCTCTGGATCTTTGCGTTCATCGGCCGAGGAGGCTTGCACGCCGTGAAGAAGGGACCCATGGTGACAGATCGAGGCGATACTGGGCGTGCCTGAGAGCAACGTGAGACATAGCACAGCAGGATGCCAATTCGGCCCCGCCTCCGGCCCCGACCGCGGGCGTTACCATCGCGTTGCCACCTTGGTTTCCAAAACGGAAGCAAGCTTGTTAGAGTCTGCCTGTCTCACTCGGTTAGGGACTGGGTGACAGCTGTTGCATCAAGTCCAACTGCTTATGACAACAGATGTTAGATGCTGGCAGTCCTTTTCAGCTCGCTTCTACATTGCTCTTTCGCTCCGCCAAAGGGCCAGCCAGGACTTAGGCCGCAATGTGCCAGTCGAGCTTGTCGGCCCACTCCTTCTTCTTGAGAGTCAGGAGAACCTCCTCGACGTCCTTGGCGCCGTTGCCCGAGAGACAGATGACAACGTTCTGGTCCTTGGGCAGGGTCTTGGCGAGCTGGAACCCACCCCAGAGGGCATGACTCGACTCGAGCGCCGGGATGATGCCCTCGTTCTGCGTGAGCCAGCGGAAGGCCGTAAGGGCCTGTACGTCGTCCGCAGCAATGTACTCGGCGCGGCCAATCGATTTGAGGTACGCGTGCTCAGGACCGACCGAGTTGTAGTCGAGGCCAGCCGAGATCGAGTGCGTGGGCGTAAGCTGGCCCATGTCGTCCTGGATGATGTACGACGCCGCGCCGTGTACGACACCGGGCACACCCTTGACAAGCGTTGCCGAATGTTCGTTCGTGTCAATGCCGTGCCCGCCGGCCTCGACACCAAGGAGGCGCACGCTCTTGTCCTCGATAAAGTCATAGAACGTACCGATGGCGTTTGAGCCGCCGCCAACGCACGCCACGACAGCGTCCGGGAGCCCGCCCCACTTCTCCGCAGCCTGGGCCTTGATCTCGCGGCCGATCACGCGCTGGAAGTCACGCACAATGGTCGGGAACGGATGAGGCCCAATCGCCGAACCGATGAGGTAATGCGTCGTGTCGAGACGCGTGACCCACTCGCGCATGGCGTCATTGACAGCGTCCTTGAGCGTTTGCGAACCCGACGTGACTGGAATGACCTTGGCGCCAAGCATCTTGATGCGGAAGACGTTCATCTCCTGACGGCGCACGTCTTCGGCACCCATGTAGATGACGCAGTCCATGCCAAACTTGGCGCACACAGTTGCGGTCGCAACGCCGTGCTGACCGGCACCAGTTTCGGCAATGATGCTCGTCTTGCCCAAGCGCTTAGCCAGAAGGATCTGGCCAACCGCGTTGTTGAGCTTGTGCGAACCCGTGTGATTCAAATCCTCACGCTTGAGCCAGATCTTGGCTCCACCCATCTTCTCCGTCATGCGGTCGGCAAGATACAGGCTGCTAGGGCGTCCAATGTACTCGAACATGTCCTCGTACTCCTTCCAGAACTTGGGGTCTTTGCTCGCTCGGACGTACTCGTCCTCGAGTTCGTTCAAACAGGCCACAAGGGCCTCAGCGACGAAGGCGCCGCCAAACGGTCCAAACTTGGACGGGAGCCTCTCGCCTGCGTGAACAACGTACTCGTCCTTGTCGTCCTTCGTCGAAGGTGGAATGGGAAGTGCGGGCTCGGGCTTGGAGCGAGCCATCTTGCTACCGAGGCTAGCGCGGGTCACGGGAGGCTGGTCGTTAAGAGTCATGCTGCGGCAGTACGCCTCAAGAGCCGACTCGGCCTGGCCCTCGGGCGCCTCACGGACAACCTTGATGATCTTGGAGCCAACGACGACAGCATCGGCACCCGCAGCGGCGATGAACTCGAAGTGGTCGCGGTTGTCGACTCCAAAGCCGACGGCGAGGGGCACAGGCGTACAGTGCCTGATGCGGTGCAGGAGGTCTGGGAGCGCAACGTTGATCTTGCTGCCCGACGAGGAGCCTGTTGTGCCCATTTTGGAGACGACGTAAATGAACGAGTCCGCAATGGTCGCAAGGAACTTGATACGGTCGATGGTGGTCGCAGGCGCGACGAGGGGGACGTATGACATGCCGGTGTCCTTACAGACGTTGCGGAACTGCATGGCCTCCTCAGGCGGCAGGTCGACGACAATGTAGCCGTTGGCGCCAGCCTCCTTGGCGTCCTGGACCGCTTTCTGCTCACCGTAGGCAAGGAACGAATTGTAGTAGCCCATGAAGATCACGGGCGCCTTGAGGCCCTTTGCGCGCGCCTCGCGCACGTACTCCAGACACTTGCGGTAGTCGACACCGTTCTGGATGGCGATCTGGTGTGAGCTACAGGGCGGATCTCCAAAGCTCACAGTGTTGGCCTCTTGGATGACAGGCCCGTCAGCCGACGGGTCTGAGAAGGGGACACCGAGCTCGATGATATCGGAGCCACCCTTCTCCATCGCGAGCATAAGTCCCACCGTCGCATCGGCCGTGGGGAAGCCCGCCGTGAGGAAGGTGGAGAACGCCCTGAGGTTAGTCGCTGTGGACGAGAGGTTTGAGGGGGCTTGTGAAGCCGACGTGGGAGACTACGGGTAGGATCACCGAGATAGATAAAGTCCTCAATCTGTGACTGAGACAATTGTGTCCGCATGCCAGCAACCTAGTCCGAGGCGCGGGGGCCCAACGGCAGGCAACGACGCTGGGCAAAAGATCACGGCACGGCAAGGAAGCACTCACGCCTGGTCCTGCTTGTCAGCACGGCCGAAATGGAAACATACCTGCTCCTTTTTGGCTGCGAACACTTGCTTGATAGCTTCAGCCATTGTAGTGTGGTAGAATGGGAAGAGAGGGAAAGGAGCAAGGAGCAAGGTTGCCCACAATAATATCGAACCGGACACGGCGCCGAGCACGCAACGAGCGGGGGGCCAGGTACAAACTCAGGACGGTGGGCTGTGTGGCGGGTTGGTCCCTTTCCGACTCGACATCCGGTTGCCGGAGCGGAACCAATCGCTGCCGCATATAGACATGATGAAAGTCGACTCGGAAGGATATACTCGGGTTATAGGAAGGAGAGAGTGGGGCAGACAGAGCAGTTTCGTCACGCGTGGAGGTTTCCTGAGTACTTAGAAGAGTGGGGCAGCGCATGGTGGTGAATAGTGGAGGCCCTCAGAAATTCAACTGGCATGCCATCTCAAATCATCAACAACACCATGGCTGCCGACACGCCCGCCGCCAGGCGACCACGCAAGCGCCGCCGTCGTGCGGCATCGTACTCGACCTCATCCTCCGAGGACAGCGACTCCAGCGCGAGTGAGGATGAGAAGGAGGATGAGAAGATGGAGCTAGACGCTTCATCCACCTCCTCGTCGTCGTCATCCTCCTCGTCGTCGTCGGACAGCTCGTCGGACAGCTCAGACTCTGACAGCTCGGACTCGTCGGACTCGGACTCGGATGACGAGGTGCCCAAGTCCAAGGCCAAGGGCAAGGCCCAGCCCAAGGGGTTCGTTGAGCGGCCGCGCCAGCCGACGCTCTCGCCGTCCCCACCGCCGCGCGATATCCCTTCCTTCTTGGCTGCGGAGGGGGGAGAGGATGACAGGCGCGCCCGGTTCCGACGCGTGTACATGGAGAAGATTGTCGAGGGGTTCGGTGGGGACTTGGAGTCTATGCGTGAGGTGAGTCTGGCGTGGCGCTCGGAGTTTGATCGGGCGTGGTGCTGGAGAGCGGCGCTGGGGTATGACGCTGGGGAGCGGTGCTCGAAGTTTGCTGGCGAGTGGTGTTGCAGAGTGGCACTAGGGATTCGTTCGGGGGAGGATGAAGGGAAAAGCGGAGAGCAGACAAGTACGCTGCGGCTGACGAGGTTCCAGGCAGGCGATCTGCAGCAGGCAGCATTTGGCCTTGAGCGCAGCTGACACCAGTCCGATCCTACTCTCGGTCCCAGCCGGCTGCAGCTCCTCATCAACTCATTGGCTGCCGGTGTCGACGTGTTCGCAGAGCCCAGCGGAGACAAGGGTGTCGACGAGGTTGGCGTGATCCTCAACGAGGAGGCTTAGCGACATCACCACGCTCAGGCTGTTCCTCGACTCACTTGCCTCTCAATAGCTCTTCACGTGTTTAGCCCCTCTCCGGCCTGGCCTTCCGTACCTTGTACAATAGCAATGCATTCATAACTTGATTATGGTTGAAACAACACCAAAAGAATTGTTGAAGGATAGATAGCCCAAAATCACTCTCTACTTCGGAATTGGCAGCGGGCGCGCTGGAGGGGGAGCGGCAGGGGGAGCAGGCATAGACTGGGGGATGGGGTTGAAGCCCATGCCGGAAGGCGGGGGCGGGACACCACTCGGGTTGGGTAGAGGTCGCGCAGCTGGGGGGGGGGCCATGCCCATGCCAGGCGGGGTCGGGAAGACGTAGTTGCTCCACTGTGGCGGGCCCTGCGGCTTCTTCTCCTCCTTCTTCTTCTCCTCGGGCTGGTCTGTCAGCGTGGATCCTGGAGTGTTTCAAGCGGACACATCGGATTCGCCACACTCACCTTCTTCTCTGCCGGCTTGGCGGGAGGCGCCGGAGGCTTGGTCGGGTACGGCACCACGGCCATGAGGTCACCGCCACTTTGACGACCCTTCATGAGAAGGAGGTCTGCTAACTCGTAGTAGAGACTACGACGAGCCTCGCGCATGTCGCCGACCTCCTTGAGCAACACCTTGACCTCGTCGGCGAGCACACGGGAGAAGTTGTCGAGGTAGCCTGAGAGGTTGAACGCGACCTGCTCGCGCGATGCTTTCTTGACTTCCTCGACCGTGTTCTTGTGTTGTTCTGAGTTTTGCTCGACCGTCCGGTCTGCCAACTGGCGCAGGAACGTCGCTTCCTCTTCGCCCTTTTTCTTGAGAGCATCCAGCACCGCCTGAGTACCCTTGTTCTTGTCCAGACCTGCGAGGATCTTGTCCAGCATCTCGGCCACCTTCTTGTTCTCCACCGCCTTGGTCTCGCGCCGCTTCATCTTGTCCGCACTTGCGGCGTCGTACTCCTTCTTCCAACTCTTCTGGTCACCGACGAGGCCATCCTGCTGTCAGCAAACAGACCTTTGTTGCAACTTACAAGTGTAGTCTTGATTCCAGCCAGCGTCTCTGCAGCGATCTTGGCCGCTTCAGCCGCCTTGGCTGCTTCAGCGGCCTCCTTGTCCTTGCCAGGATCCCTGGCTTCGCCGTCCTTCTTGTCGTCCCCTGGCGCCTTGTCCTTGTCGCCACTGGCTGGCTTGGCCGGAGCACCAGCATCACCACCGGGCTGCTTGGGCTTGTCTCCCTCCTTGCCCTTGTCGTCGGCGGGAGGCTTGGAGCTGGGAGCGTCAGGCGCCGGCGTGGCAAGTGCAGTAACCTTGGCAGGAGCCGCGGAGTCCTTGGCCGGAGTCGCAGATTCCTTGGGGGAAGCTGCCGGTGCTGGGGCATCAGGCTTCGGTGCAGGGGCAGGGGTCTTCGCCTCCACTACAACGGCCGGAGACTTCGCTTCCGCTGCAGAAGCAGGAGGTTTCGATGCAGCCGCAGCAGCAGGGACAGTCGCAACAGCAGCAGCAGGGGCAGGGTCCTTCGGCTTGTCCTCCTTTGGCTTGTCCGTCTTCGGCTTGTCCTCCTTTGGCTTGTCCTCCTTTGGCTTGTCCTCCTTTGGCTTGTCTTCCTTCGGCTTGTCCTCCTTTGGCTTGTCCTCCTTTGGCTTGTCCTCCTTTGGCTTGTCTTCCTTTGGCTTGTCTTCCTTTGGCTTGTCTTCCTTTGGCTTGTCTTCCTTTGGCTTGTCCGCCTTCGGCTTGTCCTCCTTG
Organism: Cutaneotrichosporon spelunceum; assembly: GCA_030805415.1. Lineage (NCBI taxonomy): Eukaryota > Fungi > Basidiomycota > Tremellomycetes > Trichosporonales > Trichosporonaceae > Cutaneotrichosporon > Cutaneotrichosporon spelunceum. Next base: position 2,623,331 of record BTCM01000001.1, read on the forward strand.
GACTTGGACTCGTCCTTGGACTTGGACTCGTCCTTGGACTTGGACTCGTCCTCTTTCGCCTTCTCCGCCGCAGCCTTGGCCAGATTAGCAACGATCTCGGAATTTTTGCGACAGTTCTCGCAGTGAGGAACCACCATGGTGGCAGGTGCAGCAGGTGCAGCCTTCCCACCGCTGCCGCCTCCACCGCTGCCTCCGCTGTCGCCTCCGCTGTCCTTAGTCTTGCCGTCACTGTCACCGTCTGGCGCTTTGCCCACGTTCGCTACGGCCTTCTCGTCCGGCACTGGCTTGCGGCCAGGCTTGGTAGGAGGCTTCTCTGGTGGCTTGTCCGCCGCGCCAGTCGGCAGGTTCGCGATAGGCTTAGCGTCTGGCGATGGTGTGCTGGGGCGCGGCGTCGCATCTGCCTTGGCGTCGGGAGCCTTGGGACCGTCAGGCTTGTCAGGCTTCTTGGAGTCATCCGGCTTGTCGGTCTTTTTGGAGTCATCCGGTTTCTTGCCCTTGTCTGCCGCCGGGGTGTCCTTGGCATCGGCCGCCTTGCCATCCGCTGGCTTGTCAGCCTTGTCCTTGCCCTTGCTGCTGTCGGCTGAGGGTGGCGGAGCGGCTGGGGTAGGCGGCTGGGGAGCGGGGATGTACCCGCGGAACCATACGGCTGTGCTCCCATCCGGCATGGTAACGGGTTCGTACAAAGCAATGTGGCCAGGTGGTGGTCCAGCGAGCGCGACGGTCCTGGGGACCCCAGGCGCGACGTTGGCCATGTCGGTCGCCTTGGCGTCCTTAGGCGCGACGTTGGCCATGTCGGTCGCCTTGGCGTCCTTAGACGCGACGTTGGCCATGTCGGTCGCCTTGGCGTCCTTAGACGCGACGTTGGCCATGTCGGTAACCTTGGCGTCCTTAGACGCGACGTTGGCCATGTCGGTCGCCTTGGCGTCCTTAGGCGCGACGTTGGCCATGTCGGTAACCTTGGCGTCTTTCTCTTTCTCTTTGCCCTTGTCCTTACTGCCCTCACCACTCTTCTTGGCAGCGCCTTCGGAACCCTCTCCATCCTTCTTGGGCGGTGTGCCCGAACCTGTCTTGCCGAGCGGCGCGCTTGCGAAACTGACCGTCTTGCCAGCTTTCCCAGGCGATGTTGGGTCGGACAAAGGCGTGCCACCCGAAGGTGGAGTAGTGGGTGCCGTGCTTGGAGTATCCCCTTCCGTGGAAGCATTGGGAGTGGATGACCCAGGTGAAGCAATAAACATCTTGGTCGACGGCGGCGGGACCGGCGGTGATGATGCCGCCTTCTCCGGTTTCTTGTCCTCTGGCTTCTTGTCCTCCGCCTTCTTCTCCTCCGGTTCCTTCTCCGGTGTCACATTCATGACCTTGAGTGGAGGATCCACGCGCTTCGTGACCTCGCTGCTAGGCTTGTCACTCTCCTTGGAGTCCTCCTTTTTAGGAACGTTTGGCTCGTCACTCTCCTTGGAGCTTTTTTTGGGAACGTTTGCCATCTCCTTGGCGTCCGTTTTGGGAACGTTTGCCATGTCACTCTCCTTGGAGTCCTTTTTGGGAACGTCTGGGTCATTGCCGATGTTACCAAGCTCTGTGATCGGCTTCTCCTTCCGGGGAGGGTTTGTGCTCCAGAGCTCCTTAGGCGGCTTGCTCGCTTTTCCAGTTTTGGCAGTGCCAACGTTATGATTTGCAGTTTCAGGTGCAACATCACTCTTGGCGGGTGGGTCAGCCGCAAGATTGTTGAGAGCTAGAGCAGGTGGGTCCCCAGCCTTTGGTCAGCGTGGAACAGAAATGGAGAGCTCACCTCATCGTTGGTTTCCGTAACCCCTGGACCTGCCTTTGACTGGAGTGGGGCGGGCATGGAGAGCAGCTGGCCCGTGCGTGGGTGAGTGATAGTCTGCTTGGTCTCAGTGGTCGTTTCAGTCCTCTCCGTGGTCTTTTCCTTTCTCTTATCCGCAGCGTCGGGAGTCGCTTCTGTCAACAGTGAAACGTGCTTCGGCTTGACGCCGAGCCTCTCCTCGATGGCGGATAAACGTGCGTCGGTGGCGCGGTCGCGCTCGGAGCGCATTTCGCTGATCTGCCCACGAACGCTCTTGAGCTCGTGGTTGACGCTGTCTCCCATGTCCTTCATCTGGTCGCTCATACCATGGAGATAGCGGGCCATGTCATTCTGCTGCTCGCCCTGCGCCTCGTGGATGCGGTGCGCGTGCAGGTGCAAGTCGTTGGGCTGGCCAACCGTGGACGTGGTGGGCAGAATTGTAGGCGACGGAGATTTAGCCGTGACGTTGTGTACTGTGACCATCGGGGCAGACGCCGTCGGGGCAGGCGGCGGCGGAACAGCGGGCGTCGCAGATTCATTCGGGATATTCATGGTCTCATGCACCTTGCTGTCGCTCTTCGGAGCAACCTTGGAGGTGGTGGAGTGCGAGTCGGTGGCCGAGCTAGAACTCGAGCTCTTGCTAGAGCTTGAGCTGGACGAGGTACTGGTGCCACTTGTTGTGTTACCTATGCCATAATCAGGACGTAAACGGGGGACGAAACCGGGACCGGGCATGACAGGTCGGACAGGGAAACCAGGCATCCCCACGGTTGATGGTACGGTAAGCGCTGGAGGCGCAAGACCAGGTGGACCATTGTAGCTGATGTCAGCAAAGTCAAGCACGTTCTCACAAGTTCTGCGCCGGGGCCCGGCTACGCCTGCGCCAGCCAGAAGAAAGACCAGGACCAGAAGCGGGAGGAGGAGGGGGTCGTCCGGGGCCGGGAGGAGGGCCAACTGGAGGAGCGACGTTCTGCATGACATGAGGCTCGGTCACAGGGGTCGGAAGATGGAGGCTATGCGGCGTCGGGCCGCGGTTAAACGGCCGGAGGACCGTCACCTCGGACAAGGCATCCTCATACTGCCCTTGCTGCAGGTTCCTGCCGACGGGCACTGGATACTCGGGCGGCGCCCGAGAGCGAGTATAGAGGTGGGGAGCCTGGACACGGGGGATATGCATCTCACTCGGAGGGTGCGACGGTGGGAGGTTGCGGAGAGCGTAGTCGTCATCAAATTCGGGCGAGCCCATTACCTCGTTCAGCAGCGACTGCGTAAGGAACGGCGTGCGCCGTACCTCAACTTCGCTGTTGGGAGGTACCCGAAGGCCGCTCGCATCTGACACCACTGAGCGGGCGCGGGGGTACCAGGGACCCTCGTCCGTGTCGATCTCGGGGAGAGGATCACTCGCACGGCGATTACGTGGCACCGGCGGCTGCCTTGAAAGGCCTGTCACGTAGCTGCTGTAGTCACTCTCCTCAACGCGTTCCAGGATGGAACGCAGCAAGTCCTCAATACGTGGGAGGGTGATGTGTCGGCTGGAGTCGATCTCAATCTCGTATGTACGACGGCGGCCGAGCTCGTCCATGATGTCCTTCTGCTGGCCAAGGACAGCCCCAAGAAGAGTCGAAATGTCGTCCATGCGCTGGGAGAAAGCAGCAGGAAGCACAAGTGGCGGCGGCGTTACCGGACGCGCTGTCTCCACGCTCGCCTCAGAACTGGTGTCGGAGTCCGAACCAGCATCCGAGTCAATGGAGGGGTCTCCTCCGAAGCGGGGGAGTCTTCTATGTCCATCCTTCGAGGGCACCGGCGGTGGAATGTCGTCAAAGGCTGAGTCGAAAACTGGGTTGAAACCTCTATTCATCCCTGTGGCCTTGAGCCTTTCCCCGGTTTGGTTCAGGTGTTCGAGCTTCTCGATGTTATCGAGGTTGTCAAGCTTGCCAACCTTAGCTTCGATGCGCTCGAGCTGGCCCTCGATACGCGTCGTCTGTCCCTGACGCACCTGATCCTGACCTTGGAGGTAGTTGATGAGGCGGAGCATGTTGTAGTCGGGCGCAGTCGTCGCGCCCGGCGCCGTAGTCGGGCCCGGTGGAAGCGCGCGGTCGGCTTGTGGAACCGGCTTCCGGTGGATGCGAGGGCTCGAGCCAGCGACCGACTGGGCAGTCGAGATGCTCTGGATGCTGGTGGCCTGCTGTGGTGGTGTCACATAGCTCGAGCTAGCTGTGGCAGTCGCAGTAAGGCTTGGAGGGTAGGTGGATCCAGCTAAAGATTCCGCCGTGGAGACGCTGAGAGGGTCACGGGCGTGCACTGACGGAGGCGGACCGAGGGATTCGGGGGCAGTTACCATGGCGGTCGAGGGGGAATCGATGCGCGCGTGCACTGACGGAGGCGGGCCAAGGGATTCTGGGGCGGTTACCATGGTGGTCGAGGGGGGGAAGGCACGCATTGAGGCCGGGAGGGAGCCGACGCTCTCGGCGCTCATCGAAACGTGAGTTGACGGGGCTGGCGCGCGCATGGAGAGCGGCGACGACCCGACACTCTCGGCGACCGTGGAATGGTAGGAAGACGTAGGAGAGGCACGCATAGAGCGAGGCACAGAGCCGAGGCTCTCGATTATCGACGAGACATGCGTCGAGGGCGCTCCTCGATGCATTCCGAGAGGTGGCGACCCGACGGTCTCTGGGATAGTAGAGACGTAGGTTGATGCTGGCGGAGCGTGCATTGAACTCGAGGGCCTGCCCACGCTCTCGATTACGGTCGGCACCCAGGTCGAGGCCGGGCCCGCACCCATGGATGCAGGCGCGCTCCCAGCCGTCTCGGGGATGTTGTACATTTGAGATAACGCTGCGCTGCGCACGCCTCTCATCGAGAGGGGCGGCGAACCGACCGTCTCTGGCAGCGTAGGGGCCCATGACGAGCTCGACGGGCCCCGCATACTGGGAGGTAGTGAACCGACCGTCTCAGCGAGCGTGGGCTCCCAGCTGGATTGGGCGTTCGCCGGCGGCGTTGCAAAGCTGCCGTCACTACTCTCGCCACTGACGACTGTATACGACGGAGATGTGACATTCCGATATGAGGATAAGCCGTTCGCGGTGCCGGAACCACTGGCCCCGGTCCGCGGTATCCGTGAGGAAGGGCGGGACGAAGCCGCAGAGCCGACAGAGGAAAGTCGCTCCAGCTCGGCGAGCAATGCAAAGTCAACGTCAGGTTCACTGACCGGAGTGGTGGCGCGCGTATTGTCTCGAAGGAGGCCCATTGCCAAAGCCGTGTCGTAGCTGGAGCCCGAGGAGGATGCTTCTGCTGTGCCGAAAGACGATGGCTCGCTCGCGGACGCAAATCGCGTAGCGGTCTCCGTAGGCGGGGGCCCAGAGCCGTAGCTTGAGGGCTCAGTAGCCGTACCAAATTGTGTTCCAAATGGCGTAGGGGGCGCGCCGGATGCGAACCCGGTCGTGGTTGGCGCAAGGCTCGCGGTCGTGAAATTGCTCTGTGGCATGAGTGCCGGTGTAGCCCTTGCCGAGGTTGAGGGCGTCGACCGTGGCTCAGCGGCGTACTCTGTAGCCGACGCCGTAGGTGTCGTCCCGACTTGCGTGCTGTCCTGGGGTGTGGCATATGAGCTCGGGCCAGACGCAGAGCCATAGTGGCTCGCAGGGTCCGCCAAGGAGGTTGGCGCGCGGGGTTGGTCATAGACGCTCCCCTGCTGAGCAGTCATCAGAGTGCTAGGTGGCGCACGCGCACTTCCGTACGTGCTCCCCTGCTGTGCCGTATCGGCTGTGCTCGTTGAAGCAGGGACACTGCCGTACATGCTCCCTTGCTGTGCGGTCATGAGGGTGCTCGGCGGCGGAGGTGCGCTTCCATACGTGCTTTCCTGCCCTACAGTACCGAAGGTGCCAGGAGCAGAGGCAGTACCATAGGAACTGGGCACCGGGGCCACGTTCTGGAAAGACCGGATATCTGGTTGTGCTGTGCCAAAGCTGCTCGGTGCGCCAACCGTGCCATACTCCGTCCCTGACGCGGCAGTGCCGAACGAGGTGGGTGTGCGGGCAGAGCCGTACTGGCTACCGGGCGGTGCGGTCCTGAAACTACTTGGCGGGACAGGCGTTCCGTACCCGCTACCAGATGGAGTGGTACCGGAGCTTCTGGGAGTCTGGGGGGTGCCGTACGAGCTTGCCTGATCATAACCCTGGTAGACTTCGTCCATCGGCCTGTCGTACAGCGCGTACCGGCGGGTCCCGTCGGACGGCTGAGACCCACCGGGCACGGCTGTTCGGGAGCCAGAGCCAGAACCAGAACCAGAGGCCGTGGAGCCAGTGTTCTCGATCGAGACGGGGGACCGACGGAGGGAGCTGGACGGCTCGGTGGGCAGGGGGACGGTCAGGGGCGCCGTGACGGCTGAGGAGAAGGAGGAGAGAGAGCGCTCACTTGGCATTGATGGCGAGGAAGGGTGTGACCGATCGCGCAGCGCGCGTGGTGAGCTCCCCGATGGAGTGAGATAGCTTTCGCCGCTCGATGAGGGCGAGGAGCGCCCACGAGGAGAGCTCCGTCCCGAGCGAGTACGAGAAGCGGGCGAGCGGGTCAGCGCCGTCCCAAAGCTGCTGAGAGAGTGACTCGACGCCTGTGGAGAGAGCGGAGGCGGCGGGATTCCTCCTGCGAACACGAAGTCTCTCCTTGCTGGTTGCTTGGCCACAGTGGGAGTGAGCATCTCGGCCGTGTCATCCTCGAGGTTGCGCAAATCCATGTCGCTCGCAACCCGGCGGAGCGAACGGCGCTTCGCACCCCCGGCAGCCAAGCGCCGCGAACCGCGGGACGTGAGAGGTGCCGCCAACCCGCCAGCAGTGTTGATAACGGCGTCATCGGTCGTCTCGTGGGCAGTAAACTGGGCGGCATCCTTGCTGTATCTAGTGGAACCTGAACCCGAGCCAGCACCTGATTTGTTGCTGACCACAGATGGTGCACGCGCGATTGCTTGTCGCTGCTCGAGGACCTTCCAGATCGCACCCGACCACGACGCTGAAATTAGCAGTGTTCCAGCATTCTATCTCACCTCGCTCGCGCGCCGAGTCAAACGCGATGCGCTCGTTACCGTCGTCGTAAACAACCTTGAGGGGATATAAGACCTCGGCGATGCCCTGCTTGCGTGCGGCTACCGCACTGATGTCTGTGGCTTCCGGATGCGTTGGGCAGTACATTGACTGCACCTCTGGAGGTCAGCTTTCCCAAAACCACTTAGCTCACCCTCGCAAAACTCAAGATCAAGCGTCACTTGGGCCTGGCCGCCCTCGGGTGAACGCCAGTTAAGCTGAAGCCCGTCTATGTACAGCCGACCGTCGGTCTGAACCCATGCATAACTCTCGGGGTCGACAGGGTCGTAGACGTTGAAGAAATACACGGTGCCCATGAGCAGAGGCTTGGGTTAGCAGGTTCATCCATCCAAAGGCTTACAGGTCCCGTGACAGCCTTAGGCTCCGATTTGGCTTGTAGCGATGACGCGAGTGACGGCACAGGCGACGGGACGCGTAGCAGCTCATCAGACAAGCGTTTGCCTGTCAAAGTCGGTGAGTGCGATTTGGAACTGCCGCCTTCCGATGCGACCTCGACCAAGCTCGAGATGCTGTCGTTCCCCCTGCGCCGACGGAGGCTCAAGTTGGTCGCACGATCGCGACGTAGAGCTTGTGGCTCGGCGGCGGCCGTCTCGGTGGCAGTCCGCGCACTCCATGAGGCGATGATGTTTCTAAAGTTTGATTGTGAGGGCTGTGGGCTCGGCTCTTTGCGTACGGGCGACGGCGACCGACGTCGCACTGGGGAAGGTGACAGGGACTTTGGTTTGAGGGATGGCGGGGAGAAGAGCCGAGTAGATGGGGGAGGAACAGCCGGGGCAGCTGGTGAGGGTGGAGTGGGTACGGTAGCGGCGGGCTTGATCGGTGAGCTCGACCTAGACGGCGTGGGCAAGCCGCGTTTCTCTGGCGAGGTGTTGTACGAAAGTGGCAGTTGGGTGTCTGACTTTTTCTCCTCGAAAAAGTCACGCAGGCTCTTGACGCCTTTACCACCGCCAAGCTTAACAGGGCTCGACGGCGTGGCCGGTTCCTGCGGCCTGTGTATTGAAGGTCCTAAACTGCGGCCTGATTCGCTTGAGGAAGGCTCAGTATGTTCTGTGAGCGTGTCCAGAATGTCAGGTGTGCGCGGGCCGGTGCGAATCGATATGCCAAGCCCATGCAAGCCGTGCTGGGCGGGCATGGTGGGCTGCACAGGCGTGCGACTGGGTGAGGCAGTGGGGGTGCTGGCGGTGGGTGACAATGGTGGGGATGTGGTGGGGGAAGGTACGAGCTGGCGCGCTGGGCCGATAGGGGTGGGGGAGGGCGAGGGTGAGTCGATGGCGGAGGGCGCGGCGAGCGCGTCCAGTTGTGCAACCAAGTCGTCATAGCGCGCTTCCAACGTCATCGATGTCCCGCCCGTGTATTGTGGCGTTATGGCTTCGGGCTCATTGCGCTGAGGCGAGGGCGAGGTGGTGGTAATCTGAGGGACAGAGGATGAGGGCCGGGATGGGGACAATAGTGATGGGTCGGGGGTGTCTGCTAGCGCTGTCAGCGTCTGCACGACTGGCGAGGGTTTGTTGGCTGGACTCCACCGCCGCGGTGTCGGAGACAGCGGCGGCGTAGACGCCATGGTTTAAGGAGCCAAAAGTAACGGGAGGACGCGTTGTCGATACGAGAGGAGGGGGGGGGAAGGAGAGATGAGATGGATGAGCAAGGAGAGGAGTTTGTCGAGTGGGCGCGAGCGTGCTTGCTTTTTCTTGACGGTCGTCTGGTGTGTTTGTGTAGGAATGTGGACCGCACAGGCAACGAGGTATGCAGGCTGTTTGGTTGATGTCGAGTAGTGGGCTCCGCTCGGACCTCGTTGAGGGTGGGGTCACCGTCCGAGGTTCCGCACGGATCGCGCGAGGTGAAGGAGAGTCGAGGAGGAGAGAAACGGGTTGAGTGACAAGTTAGGTAGACGGTGGAGGGTTTGTTTGGTGTCCAAGACATGAACAATGCATGGGGTGTGAGGTGGCAAACCCGTCTGGTGGTGTGGTGAGCTCTGCCAAGGTGGGGTCAGGCGGGGTTGTTTGGTGCGGTAGGCTGGGCTGGGCGGGGCTGGGCGCGGCGGCAGCGGATCTGGAGTCGACTTCCGCGCGTTACTTTCTTCTGATCAAAACCCCCTAACATACCCCTATGCTTGGGCCTGGTACCATCTCAGCCACAAACTGCTCCCCTAACACCAAAACATTTCATGACGCCGTCCGTACCTCCCGTGCCTCTGTGAAATGCTGTGACCACGCAAAGAGGCCAGGTTCCTTGGCGACTCTAGCATCCTTGAGCAACCTCGGCTCAAAAGGATATCAATGTCGAGATGGCATGCAATGTACAACACGTGGGGTGGCTGACAGTGGAGGTGGTGGTGGCTGCCCAGGGCTTGTTTGTGCACCTGGGCCGAAATCGGGCGTTTGGTCACTTCTGCTCCTTGATGATGGCTTCTGCGGCGTGTCAGCATACCACCGTCTCCTCGCACCCGTCTCAATATCTCGAATCTCTCGACTCACTTTTGCGCTCGGCCTTGGGCTTTTCCTTGCCCGCACGCGAATGCTTCCGTCTCCGGTCCTCCTTGTCCTTGCGCGCCTCGAGCATTTCGCGCTTGAGCTTCTGCGTCTTGTGCACGCTCGCGGGAAGGTGGCGCCGTTCGGCAATCTGGCGGACGTGCTTTTCCGATGACCACTGCTCGACAAGCTTCTGGCGGTACTCCATTGCCGTGCGTTCTTTAGTGGAGATGGGACCCAGCTTTTGGGACGCGTTCGTCTTCCAGATACGTACGTTGCCGTCATCCGAAGCCGAGAGCACAAAGTCGGCCGTAGGCGTGTACGTGACGTCGAAGACACGCTGCATGCGCTTGGTGTGGTAGACGTCCCGTGACTTGCCAGTGTCTCGTTTCCACAAGCGAACAGTGCGGTCCCAGGAACCTGACACAAACTCCTCTCCTGTCGGACCTGGTTTTCGTTAATACCAATCGTCAAGGAGACAGGCCAGGGACAAACTCACTCCAGTCACAACCCATGACTCCCCCGACGTGACCTTTGTAAATCTGGGTCGGCGATTCGAGGTTGCGAATGTCAAACGTGTACAGGTTGTGGTCCTCGGATGCGAGGAGCATGACAGTCGGGAGTGTGGGGCACCACGACAGGGCGTTCGAGCGCATGTTCATGATAATTCGGCGCTCGGCCTTGCCAGTGCGGATATCGTACAGACACATGGTGCGGTCTGTGCCCACGGACGCGAGAACACTCGTCTCGCTCTGGTTGAAACGCACCGAGGTGACCGTCTCTACAGACGATCCGAACTGCAGGGTTGAGAGCGGGCTGGAGCGGTTCTCATCCCAGATCTGCACGGTGCTTGACGCGGTCGCGAACACAGCATCGCTGCGGTGGTGGTCGATGCCGTTGAAGCCATTCTTGGACGTGTACACCATGCTCGGTTCGAGGTTGAGGCCAGCTGTATTCCTCTTGGCTTCGTCCATCGCGAGGTCCTCGTCCTCGTCCTCTCCGACAGCGCCAGCACTGTCGAGCACCTCATCACCACCCTCGTCATCATCCACCTTGAGGCCCGGAGCAAACGCCGACGAACGCCAGATCTTGATGGTGCCATCGAGCTTGCCGCAGGTAACGATCCCACGCTTGCCGTCGCGGGCCTCTGAGGTCCAGCACACTCCGCCGACCATGCCTTTGTGCGCGTCGATCTTGAGGAGCGACCGGCGCTGGGACAGCGAGTGCACAATAACCTCACCGTCACCACCACCTGCAGCAACAACAGAGACACGACGAGGGTCCTTGCCCAGGCAGTAGGCACCGTCCTGGTGACCTCCAAGAGAAGCAACGAAGGGCTTGGCGAACATGCGGTCCATCTTGGCAGCGGTGAGAGCGCGCTGGTACTCGCGAGGCTTGGCAAACGGGTGCAAGTGGGGTGCGAGGTTGCGCTGTAATGGGTGGGGGGCCGAAGCACTGGCTGTCAGCGGGCAAGACGACTGTCAGGGGCCAGAACAGCAGACACTCACGAGGAAGGCAGATGGTCGTCGAGCGACCGAGAAATCATCTTGATTTTCTAGGGAACGTTAACAATGCCCACAGCTCAGCATATCAAGACACGCACAACCATGGTCGGAGATGTCTTTGAATTTGAAGCGGCCGGCCCAGGGGTACGAGATCGCGCTTCAGTCGTTGATATTGGGCCGTTGCAAGAGCAGCAAGATGCGAGGACAAACTGTCCATGCCAAAATCCAATGTGGAGGCTTGCCACCCCACGTGATCCCGTTATTTTATCCTCCCATTTATTCCTCATATGACATACGGGAGAGTCCAACTGTGCCAGGACGGACGACGCCAGGATGTCCTGGGATGCACCAAGTCTGACGCTCCAGCGTCCACCACACGCCGCAACTCCGTTGGCTTGTATCACAGACATGCTTGGTAATTCATGAGCACAACGCTACAATGTTGGTTGGGTTCTAAGCTTACAACGCCGCTCTGCGGGCCCCTTACGACGACGTCTTCTTGCTCGCTCTGCGAGCCATAAGCGAGCCAAGGAACCTGTGCTCCTTGTCCTTGTCCTTGTCTCTCTCCCTCTCTCTCTCCCTGTTGTTGGCCTCCTTGCGGTCCTGCTTGAAGTGGAGCCAGCTGTGCTTCTCGCCCTTGGTGTGGCTGCGAGACTGCGGCGTGTTGCTCCCGCTTGCCCCGCTTGCGCCGGTGGACACGCTCCTCGCCATGTCCGGTGCGTGCATGCGTTCGCGTGGCGTCGGCATCTCGAGCACGAACGGGCGGCCGGTCGGCGCGAGCAGCTTGGGCCGCTCAGTCTTGCGCTCGCTGTGGCGGCGGCCGCGGGCAAACATGTGCACCGCGTCGTCGTAGTCTGTGATTGAGACTCTGTCGCCTGGGCCGGGCGACCCGTGTAGTGGCGTGGAGACAGAGTTGGACGTCAGGTGCGACGACGTGCTTGCACTCGCAGACGGTGTTGGAGCTGCGTCCGAGAGGTCTGATCCGGCAGAGTCTTCAGGCTCAAGAGTTGTTGTGAGTCGTAATGGCGACTCGGAGACTTGCCTGCTCGGGCCGCCGAGAGCGTTGCTGCTCCCGTAGATTGGGATGGCCAGTCCAGCTGGCCCGTCGCTGCTCTGGAATGACGATCCCCTCCCGATGCGGACTCTGGTTGTTGTTGGTCCTGCCGTCGTAGTGCCTGAACGAGGTCGGTCTGTAGTCGACCGGCGAGAAGTGGGCCACACGAACCCGCTACCCAAGCCAGAACCCACACCAGATAGTGGTTCGGTTGGGGTTGGTGGCATTGATTCAAAGTAGCCGGACGCAGTCCGCTCAGCCCACTGATGTAGGCTGATCCGCGGCGAGCTGGGACCGCGAGAGCTAGCGCGCGATTGTGAGCGGGATCGGAAGGAAAGTGATGGTGGGATTTCCGTATTCGGTGACGCCGCCGCACCAGCGACGCCAGCAGCAGCGGCCGTCAAGGACGCTACACTTGGCGACGCAAATCGAGCAATCGGTGACGATGGGACCGAGGCGCCAAAATCCCACGAGGGGGCGCCACTGACTATCGACGTAATCGTGGAGACGCGACGCAGCTCCTGCCGCTGGACGACAGGGGGTAGTTCTCCAAGAATTGACTCGGCAAGGAAAGCTGGCTTCTTCGCTCCACGCAGCCAAGGATGCTCGGCGAGTTTGGAAGCAGTGGGCCTGACGTCAGCGTGGTCACGCAAGCTCGACTCACCTCCTGTCCGGATCTTGTTGCAAGCACACGTCGACGAATTCACGCATCTGTTTGCTGAAACCGGGTCCGAGGCTCGGCCGCGCCTTTCCGGTGGCCGTCGCCGACAGAATATCTGAAGTCTTCCCGCTCATGGGCGCTGAACCACTCGCGAGCTCAATGAGAGTGACTCCAAGGCTCCATATGTCAGCCTTTGCGTCGTACGGCCGGCCGAGGATGACCTCTGGCGACATCCAACATGGCTGGAGCAGGTCAGCTGTGTGTGCGTCTCATCACGATCACACGTACCGTCCCAACGAAGCTCTGGCGCTTGCCGATCTCCCTCATCATGACGGGTGGTGCTGGATCCGCGCTGGTTGGGATGATGAGCTGCCGCGGACGATCAAACCGCACGGCCTCGACGGGCACAGGAGCAGTCTCTGCTGGGGTCGGAGGGAGATTGACATCACCGCCGACGCCAAAGTCTGCGAGGAGGACCGTGCCGTCTGGCTGGATAAGAAAGTTACCCGCCTTCAAGTCACGCTGGACGTGCGTCAGCACGTGACAGTGTGTCACGTCGAACAAACGACTTACATGCAGGAAACCGTTTTGATGCAAGTACCCCAAGCCGTCGAGTACCTGTTTCGCGATGGCCTTGATCTCGTCCTCGTCAAAGCCGTTGGCGCCGGCTCGTCTGCGCTTGGACGGTGTACCCGCACGCCAGTCGAGAATGCCGGCGAGGCTGCCTCCGTGAATCAGGGGCGTAACTATGGCGACGCGCGCGTGATCTGGCGGAAGGGTGAAGGTCGCAAGCACACTGACGTGTCAGCTGGATTGTTCAAGCACGAGTGTTGGAGTGTGGGAGTGATGTATGTCCAGTCCGGTTCTCCGACTCGGGTACCCACCGGAGCACATTTGGATGACGACACAAGGACAACAGCCTGGCTTCCTTGGATAGCAGGCCGAGGTCGGAGCTCGCACTGGAGACCTTGACGGCGCACTCGCGCCATTCTCCGCTGGGCGAGTTGGGGAGGTTGAACGCAGCCGCGTACACGGTGGACGAGGCGCCAAAGCCTGTGGTGAGCGATTGGATCGTTGATCAAGCTCGAGATTCAAGTTTGATTGGCTCCGTGGTCCGGTGGCGGGATGATTGCCGAGTGTTCGACTTACCTACTGGGCCTCCGAGATCGTAGTCGTTTGGGTCGCTTGTGAACTTTGCCCACCAGGCGTTGTCGAGCATGCCGCGCCCGGCGTGGGGGCCCATTGTGGTAGAGTGGTGTTGGAGGTTGAGACGGGGTTGGAGAGTGGTTGGTGGCGTGGGGGCGTGGTGAGGACTGTGACGAGGACGATGACATCGGACGAGTGATAGGGTGAGGCGTTACGGGAGGTGAAATCAGTGGAGAGTGTACGTGTTGTGTGTGCCAAGCGATTGGGTGACACCACGTGGCACCCCACTGTGCCCGGTGAGGTGGTGATGCAACGTGAAATGCAGGGTGGAACACGATACAGGCTGTAGCATTGCTCGCAAAGGGGGTCACATCCGAACCGACGGGGACACGTAGGTCATTGCTAGCTGGGGCACGTTTCATGACTTAAACGAACATTGACCAAACGATGCAAGTACACCCCCCCCCCCCCTTCACCCTGGAGCAATCCACTCTAAATCCACCCATGCTCCGATGCTATCCTTGACACGGTTCAATCTAATGCACAAACAATACCTCCAGGCACAAGTGCTCCGTGTGCATTTGTACCTGTGTGTGCCTCCTCGAGCCTCGGCACGCTCGCCAAGTCTTCCGGCCCTGCCGCCCACGAGTGGCCAGCATTCCGTGTACACGTGCGCAGGGATAAGTCTCGGGAGAACAAGGCCAAAGGGAAAAGAGTCGATTTAGGGACTGCATATCTCATCACAACCAACGTCTATCAACCAGGCACCGCTCCACGTTCAAGTTTGCCCGAGTCTTCGTCGCTCCAACATTTCGCCGAGTACTTTTTCAGAGTCCTTTCCGAATCTTTTCCGAGTTCGAGTGCAGCCCGTACCATCCCGAGTGTGCGCTCGTGTTCGTAGCTCATCCAAGAGCTCATGAAAGGGCGATGTAGACGCTGTGAATCCATACCGGGACCGCGGCTTGGCATGTCGGGACACTGCGGGTCGGAAAGACTCCTGGGCCAGGAACGGCAGCTTCTCACAGCCACCGACAGTTACCGCTCTATATCCCGTCCATGAGCCCGAGACGGATAGCAGAACCGAGCCTGCCTTCCGCAACAAGGTATATCCAAATGTCAACACAGCGCCTACTGACAAGGAGGGTGACCGAGGTCTAGCTCGAGCTCGAGCTCGGTCGGGGACCAAGGTCGACAGTCTCTAGGCTCACCAAACACATTCTTGGGGATGTCCTCGCATTCCGATGTGGTACGGTCGCACGGTGACCGGGCGGCTCTGGCACGGATGACCGAGTGGCGCTTGACCGGCTCGGAATGTAGGGACCGGATGGATGGTCAGTGTCAAGTGCGGAGACCATGCCAAGCCCGAGGCCAAGACTCGGAGGCACCGGGACATCGCTCGGAGCATGACGGTGCCGGCGAGTCCGTCACTGCACCACCGCAGGACCGCAGCAAATTCCTCTACAACGGCCCGGCCAGGGCTTGGCAGGACTGCCATTCCTGGTGACCTGGCATCTGGCGTTTGCCCCATTCCTGGAAGAGACTGGCATCCCCATTCCATGCTGGCCAGACAAGTTCTACAGGTTCTACAGGCTCTACAGGATCTAGGCTGATTACAAGTTGATTCCATGCTGATTCTAGGCTGGGCTGAGAGGCTTCTCGGCAGGAAAACCACGGCCGTACAGTACATGTGGGTGATGCAATACATTGCGCTCGTCGTTACTGTATGGATATGTGGATGCGCTACGGATAACAGTCGTCACGGTGCTTTTGGTGGGTTCGTGGAGGTCACTAAGTGATACATAGGAGGGCAGGAAGATGCGGGACCATGCAAGGTGGGGGAGGTTGGGACAGGCACCGTGGAGGCGATCGGAGCTCCGATTCGCAGGTGGTGCTATTACACCGGGGAGCAGTTGCCGTTGGCCTGGATGGCCTTGGCGTCGCTCTGGAGCAGGAGGTTGCTGACGTGCGGCCTCGACGGCGCAAAGTCAATGTAGTCGGACGACTCGCGCTCGGCGGATATTGGTGGCATGTACCGCTTCGAGGGCGAGAGATTGAGCTGCGAATGCTTCAGAGACTTTGAGTTACTGGGAGCCGGCGATTGCCGCAAGGTTTCCAGAGCCGACGCCATTTCAAGCTTTGCGAGGTAATTGACCAGGTTGTCAATGTTGACCGAGACGCCCTGCGAGAGCTGACGCATGACGTGATGGCGTGCAGCCTGTCCGAGAGACGGAGGAAGCGTGTCGAGGAACTTTGTGATGATCGCCGCCTTGTGCTCCTGCGACTCGGCGTCGTCGAGCTCGTTGCGGACATCTGAAAAGTGCCCAAGCACTGCAGCGACGGCAGGGTTTCGCCTATAGCCATTGATGTGAACCACGCTTGTGTGGAGACTTGGCGACAGCTTGGTGGTTGGCGAATAGCCGTTGACCATTGGCCGCTGCTGGCCCTCGCGGTCGCCATGACTCATCTTACGATGAGGGGGGAGAGCCCCAACCCCTCGCTGAGAGCGAGGCGAGGTGCGAGCGGACGAGACACGCGAGGCTGAGACGACGCTTGGCCTGGCCTCGGGAGAGAGGGGGACGACAATGTCAGACACAGTGTCGGCGTGGTCGGACGAGGTAGCAGAGAGGGAGCGGCTCTTGCGGCTCGCGCTCGGTGGCGACCGGGACCCGGCTTCGCGCGAGTACGGCGAGTGCCGACGCGGAGGGGTAGACAGTGTGGCGGTAATGGTGGATATGTTTGTGAGGGGTAGAGGGTGAAAGTGATGAACTTGACGGAAGGCTGTAATGGACGTAATGGTGACGAGGGTACGAAAGGGTGAGGTGGAGAAGGGGAGCGGGTTGGTGATCCAAGTGGTGAGAGTGGGTCTAGTCCCCGCTGAGAGCAGAACAAGGAACGAGGATGTGCGGAGAGATGGAGCGGGGCGGCGGAAAGATGATTTCCGTCTTTTTGAGATTGTCGGTGATGGCCTCGTTGGTTGGAGGAACGATGAGTTGTGATGTGATGCGTTGTGTACGGTGTGGTGTGATGGGGGCTGGTGGGGGGCCTTTGGGCGCTTGGATGAGGAAGCGCAAGTGTGATGGCCCTGATGGTGGTATTAATAATAATGGAAACGGTGAGAGACGTATGATGATTAAAACTTCATGTCGAAGAGTCGTGGTCTGTTTTTGGGGCATGTCCGAGTCGTCGCAGAGAGGAGGACGAGGACGAGGTGATGTGCATGCCTTGGCTCGGGTGTACATTGTCCTGGCTATCCTTGGTCGCGTTCCGCGGCTGATTACGAGCAGAGCCAGGCGCGGCTGCAGGGTGGGGAGGCGGAGTCATTATCTCAGGAACAGCCCGAGGATTGCAGTCCCAACCAGGTGGAGCGCACAGCCCTTGCGAGCTCTCGAGGTTGGTAAACTCGGCTTGTTCCCACCACCCTTGCCACGCTGCGTCGTCGACATGCTGACGTACGACGCTTGTGGCGGATGTCGCCGGGGATGGCGGTGTGGGTGGCTCGAAGCACCCAGGGGTGCGTGGGTGTACGGCCGTATGCCCGTGGAATGCTTGGAACGGGGCTTGTCAAATCATCCGACGGTCGTCGCACCTCATACCGCCGGTACATATCCCCGATCGCAGAGCACCACCCAAGGGGTATGTATAGCCGACACCGATCATCTCGATGAACACTACGACGTGCAACTCCTTCCCGCTACGTTGTGCATCGCCATCGATGAGAGCGTTGGCGTCCAAGGGGCTTTCGAGTGGCGGCAGCTGGCATCTGATGACGACACCATCATACGAGGTATGGTGGTGGTCTGATGGAGTACCTGGCTCTTGTGCCAATTTTCTAATGATGCTGTTCAATTTTCTAATGATGCTGTTCAATTTTCTAATGATGTTGTTCAACTTTGGGATGGCGGTGGAGCGCTGATGGATGGGGGGCGAGAGTGTGATGGCGGTCGCGCGCTAAGGAATTGCAACGTGTGGACACTGCGTTTCCGCCTGTGGTACGCCAGGGACGGGTGACAAAAGTGACAGACTGACAAGGATGAGGGGAGCGGTCAAGAGAGCGGAGACAAGGAGAAGGGCAGGGGAGGAGAGGAGCGAGGAGCGAAAAAAAAACACAAGAAAAAACAGGAGGGAAACGAGTGGAGCTGCAAAATGCACTACGAGTCCACATACCTCAGGGGCCTCAGGGAAGGTGGAGCGTTTATCCTGGAGGAACTGAGCTTTTCAGACGTGTTGATGGTAAACTTTGGAGCATGGAATCCCAGAGAGACGCAAAAACTAGCCCACCCAAGGGAGAAAATTTGGACGGCCCCCCCTTTTGATACAAGGGACCGACCGTTCAAGACTAGGATATTTACAATTCATAAGACCATCCCTTATTAATATTCCTTACTTGGGCATTTCAGCAAAGTAAACAAGGCTTACGTCAACCCTCTCGAAGATCCCCCTGCTTTCCTTGTCGAGCATCTGGCGATCAGGCACTCTTCTGGTTCCCCAACCATCACGACGAGCTATTCCAGACTCGACAGACCCTCCAGGCCGGCCCCAGGTTCCTCCATGCACACTCCTTGGCTTGCATGCGTTTTCTAGCATCGTTACACAATAATGGGGATACATTTGGGATGCAACTGCCATGTCAACTAGACGACGGTGACTGCACGGTCGGGAGGCAGGCCGTGCGGATTGGGTGACACGTGGAAAGAGGCAAGTGGGTCAAGAGCGGAGAGATGACGTAATATAATTCCGGATGATCATCTCGGGCCGGTTCTGCCAACGCGGATGTGCGGATGGGTGGATATACAAAACCACGGAGATTGTCCGATGGCGCCGATGCCGGTTACCTAATCCCAGGTGGCAACGGATTGACGGAATCAAACGCTCCACATGGCTCCCCCACTTTGTCAACAAGGTGACGCCACGCAAAGCCCATTCAGGTACACCATCACCCAAGTCGCGTCACTCGGTCTCATCCGAGCTCGCTTCTTCATCCCATCCCCCCTTCTTCCTCGCCGTTCTCCGCACCCTCGACACCCGCATTCCGCCAGGGACGTTCCTTGCTGCTCTCTTCACACTCTGTCGTCGCTTCTGCTTCATCCAGTACACTTCGACCCACTGGCACCAATCGTGTGGCCACCCCCGATCTCCGCTCCACAACCTTCCCGCAGCCGGTACAAGACCGGCTCTTGATCCCATTCCGTCGCTGCATGGCCTTGCCGCGCTTGCTTCATGTCCCGCCGCCGAGAAGAAGCAGAGCTGCAGCGCGTCCTCCAACTCTCCACCCAGCAGGCGAGGACGTTCGTCGCTCTTCCTCCGTACACCCTGTCCAGTGCGCCCACTGACGACTCCCGCGACATGGAGCTGCGGCCGGTGAATCGTGAGTCGAGTCCATTCAAGGGAAACGATATGCGTCAACTAACACCTACAGCACAGTCGACCGGTGACACACTGATGACGCCTCATCGTTCTGCCCCAAAGACTTCGTCATACTTGCTCTCACCAGACCCCGAGGAGCGGAACCGCCGTGAACCTCCCCTCGCCAACGTGCCCACGGGCCAATTCGACATTGTGGTTCCAGCCCGTCTCTCCCACCGGCAACGGTCGCCTGACCCGATCGACGCTCTTGAGCCTTCGGAACACCTCGAGTACAACAATATCCGCTACGGTTTAGCCGACGATATCCCGGAGGGTAACGGGTTTGCGCTTGAGCCG
The DNA here is from genome assembly GCA_030805415.1 of Cutaneotrichosporon spelunceum. Classification (NCBI taxonomy): domain Eukaryota; kingdom Fungi; phylum Basidiomycota; class Tremellomycetes; order Trichosporonales; family Trichosporonaceae; genus Cutaneotrichosporon; species Cutaneotrichosporon spelunceum. The sequence goes on from BTCM01000001.1 coordinate 2,642,759, forward strand.
ATAGGCGATGATGGAGCGGTTGCAGCTGATGCGACATTGCTCGGTCCCAACAGTGCCGAATCTGGAGATGTCGTCACAAGACCTGGAGAGGTGTCTTCGAGCGGCGTAGAGAGCTCCCGACGGTCTTCCGCAGGAAAGCAGAACGCTACGGAGAAACAGGTGCCTGACGCGGCCGAGAAGAAGCGTAAGCGGGTTGGGCGCAAAGCAAAGCAGGCAGCCGCCGACGCCATTACGGAGGCCTATGTTGAAGCGCCAGCACTACCTGCAGCCCCTCCTCCAAAGCGCAAGGCGAAGAAGGCCAAGGTCCCAAAGGCCGGCTCGTCCCAATCGACCGCTCGTTCAATATCCCAGCGGTCCGGCCAAGATGAGAGCGCTCCACCATTCCCCACCTCATCATACTCTGAGCATGACGCGCGTAATGACACTCAAAACCCATCAGAATCGGCCACTGCGGCAGGATCTGCGATGACGGTGCCAGGCGACGCCGTTCCAGATGTATCTGGCGGTGCACCCGAAGTGACTGTGGAATGCTCCAAGTCGTCCATGACGAATTCTGTGATATCATCTGCCGAGCCTCGGCTTACAGCTGCGCATTCATCTCCTAGCAAATCCAACCCCGGCTCCCCGATTCGATCGTCGCCTGATGCCCTGCGCAATGATTCTTCGAGCCCCGTCAGCGCGGTCACGCCTCAGGTCGCTCGAGTCCTGCGCCCAACACACCACACGCCACCAGCGGGGTCTTCAACACCAGGTGGAGGGCAATGGCGCACCCGTGAGTGTGATGTGTGATGTGTGGTGTTGGCGATAGGGCACAGCCAACCTGGTGGGAAATGTTTCCCTCGGCAGCTCAAGTCTTGATGGTATACTAACGCGCAGCGCGGAATGATCTTGCAGGGGTTCTGGCCAAGTTTCCTGGCGCGAGGCGTACCGGAATGTCGAAGCGCATCAACATCGTCCCACTGCATGTCTCCATAGGCCCAGGTGTCAAGTCGCTCCCACCGCCTCCTCCTAAGAGCAAGAAGCGAGTTGACGAAGACGACAACGAAGATGAGGATGACGAGAATGGCAACCCCAAGATCAAGGTTGGCAGTCGTGAGTGGCTTATGATGGAGGACTAGTTCCAGTTCTGCCAGTCCTGATCTTTTTGCTCTACCATTGTAGGCTCTGGCATCCCAATAGATTCTGTTACATGTTGTTAGCATAGAGGCAACGATCTTGTACATGCACATTTACGCAATTCGTCAACTAGCGGCCTCACATTACGTGTCTCTCCACCGGGATGAGCTCAACTTTCATCGTACCACCCAGTTGGAAGCATCTGGCCACACCCTCACACGTTCGCCCACCTGCGAACGTACTCCATAGGAGGCGTCACAGGTCGAGGCCCACATTACCGAGTGGCGAACACGAACAGCACAGTTTATCTCTACGCCCGCTCGTCGATCGCGCCAACAGTCCCGACGCATTCCACTCCGCGCTCTGATCATCCTCAGGCATCTAAATCTACATCGCCCCAAGACCCAGTTCAAGCCCCACAAGCTCGAGCGCACGCCGCGCAAGATCCCGCGCGCTAACCTCGATGAGGTCCGAGCCGTCACCAGCATCCGCATCCTCCTGTGTAGTCTCCTCCGCCTCATCGGAAAACAGCACGCGGTGCTCGGACGGTAGCACCCACATGCTGGGCAAGTGGGGCACGAACACGAGCTCGAGCAGCAGAGGATAGTACCGGAACAGGTGGGCGCGGAGAGACGCGGCGGCGCGTGTCGTCGGCGTCACGGAGCCGTTGGTAGCAGGCCAGAGGCGCAGCGTCACCAGGTGCCGCAGCACGTAGAGAATCTCGTCCTCGCGAACCCTGTTGTCAGCCTGACGTGCTCAAAACTCACCTTGTGAAGGGCATTTGGCCACGGAGCTTGGCGTCTTTCAGGAAGTCTTGGAGCGTACTCTCGAAACGCTTCAGCACCGAGGGGACGAAATGCGCTGCGACCCTGCGCCCATCCTCGTCCCCTCCTGCCTGTCCGTTTGCATCACTCGCCTGGCCGTTCGCTTCCTCCTTCTCACGCCTTGGCAGGCCAGCGTTCGCGATGAGCTGCTCGAGGGCCCAGTATCTCGTTGCCTCCCTTGCTTCGGCCACCACGGGCGCTGTTGTGCCCCCAGGTGCGCGAACGTCGTAGTGATACAGAACGCTCGCTTTGCGGAGCGTCTCAGCGTACGACTCCACAACGGTACACAGAACGCGTGAGTCTGCCAGGTGTGGGCCGACAGCGTCACGAACAGCGGTGAGGATAGGGAGGACAAAGTCCTCATCGTCATCCGCACGGTTCGGACTGGCAGCCGACGTCGCGACGTCGCCGTCGACAGCCAGCAGCATACCCCCATACACGTCCATGATATGCTCCCACAGTGCGTCATAGCGTTCCTTGGGCAGCCCCGGGGACGGGAGGTGCAGCATCACGCGCTGCAGCACACGCACGAAGCAGGTCATCGCCGTACGCCACAGAGGCGGGTCGTCGCCGTACTTGCTCGCGGGAGGGCAATGGTACTTGAGCTTGATGGGTGCCGCGTACGCGCCGAGGACCGCCTCAACCGTACCATCCGCGTAGAGTGCCGCGTTTTCCTGCTCTTCAAAGACATTCGCCATGGTCGGGAGGCAGAACTTGCACAGCGCAACGTACGACTGTTTCCCATCTGCGCCGAACGGCAGACACGCGTATTTCGCCAGGTTGGAAAGCACGAGGCTCGGCCCAAACGCGTTCGAGCTCGCCACGAGCTCCGCCACAGCGGACTGCAGCGGTGGCATGCTGTCCACGTCCGCTCGGTAGTCGGGTGAGCGGGCGTACTCGACCGTAGCACGGAGGATGTCCGACAGCTGCTTCGAGCGCGAGTCATCTTCCGCCCAGCCTAATCGGTCGTCCAGGATGCGCGCGACCCGCACGAGTGCGACGAGATTCTCCTGCGTGTACGGCTCGCCTTCCGTGAGCGAGCCGCCCATCCCCACGAACGTCGTCCACGCCGGCTCGAGGAGCGGAGACCCCTGCTCGCTGACAGAAAGGACGCGCTCGAGCGTCTTGAGCGCCGCGGTGCTGCAAGCGCCAGGCTCGGATACGAACGAGCGCTTCAGTCGGTCCAGGAGCTGTTGGCACACGGCAGTAGCGGACGGTAGCGCGAGGATCTGGGGCAGAAACAAGCCGAAGATGGACCCGACCGAGGTGAGGGCCAGCACCTGGCTCTCGTCACCCCGCATGCCTTCCAGAAGAGGGAAGATGACCTTCCAGAACACATCCTCCCACAGTTGGGGTTCGAGAGTCGAGCCGTAAAGCTCAACGCAGCGGAAGAGAGTCTGCATCGCACTGCTCCGCACCTCGAGACGCGGGTCACCGGCGAGCTCGAGCAGCTCAAGGAGGAGGAAGAGCCACAGGTCCTTCGAGTCCGCCTGCACAGCATCTGATACACTCCATAACAGCCCAATAGCCGCGAGAGTGATGTTGACATCATCCTGCTGCTGGCCAAAGTTGCCGAGGCAGCTGATGCAGAGCCGCATCGCATCGTTGTCGAGTGACGAGAGGAAGTCGGTGCAGATAAGCTGGAGAGACGGGAAAGCAATGCGCACGAGGTTGGCGTCGCCACGGTGTGCCGCAGTTGGTGGCGTCGCACGGCCGCCCTCGGGACGCTTGCACACGGTGTTGAGCATGCCGAAGATCGTGGGCCAGCCCACCTCGAGGCTGTGGCCAGACGACTCGAGAATCTGGTTGAGCGTCTGGTACCCAGACGAGCGAACGTCATAGTCGGTTGAGACGGTGTTGCTGACTGGTTCGACGTCGACTTGGCGGACGAGCACGTCGAAAACTTGGTGCTGCACTCGTGGCTCAGATGTTGAGCGCAGCGATGCAAGGAGGAGCTCGCTAAGCGTGTCCGACGCCTGAATGCGGATCGTTGACGCCGCGCTGATATGCCGTGCAACACCGAGGAGGTGCTGCATTATCGCAGTCCATCCAACGCCTGGGTCTCTGTTGGCCAGACGCGAAAGGTTCAGGACCGCCACAGTGCGAAGTTTGGCGAGGCCAAATGACCGTTCACCGGACTTGATGCTCTGAGACACATTCAGCCCGCTTGTCCTTCGCCGTCCTGTAGCCACTGGGCTGAACCCCGACGACATCGGGGCGCTTAGGTCGACAGCAGAGCCCATACCGATCATCTCAGCACTGAGGCGACACAGCGCCGTGATGAACGTGCTGAATGCATCGTCGTCCAGATCGCGGGACTGTTCAAACAGGGTGCTCACTGCTGCCTGGATGTGGTCGTTGTCGAGATCCTGTAGCATATCTGGCGGCGGGGTAGAGATATCGACCGACGATCGGCCGGATGGGCTCTGCGGCGTCGATGGTGTTGCGCGCCGCTGTTGTGCTCCACGCGGCACCGAAGAGAGAAGGTAATTGGCGTTCTGGAGCGTCTCCAGGACGTCATGCCATGTGGGACCGATGCTGCCTGCCAGTGTCTGCGCCACGGAGATGAGACTGCGCAGACATGCAAGGTTGCGCTCGGAAAGGCTGGGTGGGCCAGCCACCTGTCCAGTGAGAGCAATGAGACCGAGCGAGTCGGCGGTGCTGCCCTTGCCAGACGAGCCGGACTCGAGGTACTGCTGCATCGCCGAAACGACGGGTGGAGGAGCCGCACATTTTGCCAATGTGTTGAGGAAGGTGTCTCGTGGTGTTGACAAGCCGAGCCTCCCACACGCTACCGTGAAGTCCTGCAGCGCCGTGAGCACTTCCACGAAGATGCTATCGGACAGGTCAGTGGCGATGCAGTAGGATAAGGCTGCGAGGAGCGCTGGCCACGCCGACTCGGCCATACCCTTGGCAGCCTCCGCCGTTTCCGGTCCAGTCGACGCGACCGAGATGCTCTCGGCGATGGCACATAATGCCTGGACACCGAGGAGGTAGATGTATGTTTCTGGCACGGGGGGAGCTTCGGTCTTGTCGTGCTGTTCCACGAGACGCTGTTTCATCGCCGAATGTGACCCTAAGCCGCCGTTACCGCTAGCGACGAGGCTTCCCACAGCAGACACACCGACGCTGGCTGCGCTTGCCACCATGCCGATGCCCATGTCCAAGTAGCTGGCGTTTACGTGATCCGTTGAGCCTGCAGGCACGCCAAGGCCATGCATCTGTACACCAACACCAAGCAGTGCCGGTTTCTCGTTGATGAGGCGGCCAAGCGCGGACACGAGCTTGGCGAAGAGCTTCGGGCCATCTGGCCTGTCGTATTGTGACCAGATGACCCGTAACAGTGCAGGGTCTCCGCAGATACCTCGCAAGATCTCGAGCGCGAGGACATGCAGCCATGGTGGTGCATCACGTCTATGCTCCTTGCGTTCGTCCTCGTCTCCGGCGCCCATCCGAATCAACCACAGGAGGTAACTCTCGACTTCGGCCGAGAGCTGGTCCGCGTAGCTCCTGATCAGCACGTAGAGGAGACGACACAAGCGGAGCGCAACGGCGAAGGACGGGCGCTCGTTCTGCAGACGCGAAATGAGAGGGTGGAGTGAGTGGCGCAGGAGATGGAGAAGCTCGGGATGCGCCTTGACGACGTCCTCGTATCCGCTCAGGATGGATTCGATGAGCTCCAGCCCAAACGTTCGGGACAGCGAGGAAAGCTTGAGCATGTGCGGCTTCGCCTTATCCCCTGTGCTCCAAAGACTGAGACTCGACGATCCCTGTTGTCCCGCGGTCAAGAGGCAGAGGTCCGAGAGGATGTAGTACGCGTCCATTGCGGATGGCGTCACCGTAACATCGACATCCTCGTTGCCGGGTGTCGATGGCTTGCGTGGTGGCGACTTGGGTGGGCTCTTTGGTTTGGAAGATTTCGGGGCCGGATGAGACTCCGGAGTGACGAGAGTGAGGGATAGTGAAGGGGAAGCGCCAGCGTCGTCGGTTGCAGCGACGCGGTCAAACACCACCATAATGGCCTGTCGCAAGGTGGCAGCTGCAGTGGATGAGACGACGCTAACCCGCGAGTCTTGCAGCTTGAAACATAGTAGGAGTGCCGTACCGAGTGTGTCGCCATGCATGTCCTTGCAGTACGTCAGAATGGAAAGGAGCGTCTGCAAGACCTTTAACTGGATGTCGACAGCCTGGCCTGCAACGCTCCCCAGAGTGGCCAGCACGTCAGGCAGCGACGCGAGCGGCACACCGCCAAGCGCGACGAGACGCTGAAGTGCAGCGATGCTAATACCGACAATCTTGGCATTCTTCGTCTTGCACCCTAGGGTCACGGGCGCGAGGAGCGTGTCGGCGCGTGAGGCAAGCAGCTCGCGCGGTCGTGGCCCATGTCGGAGGATCTCGAGCGCTGCTTCGCTAGCCTATACTGTCAGCTAATCCGAGAATAAGGTAGCTCACATCCTTGACTTCGGGGTTCCGACGCTTGCTCTCAACAATGAGCGACTGGAGCTCCGAAACGAGGAGGTTGTGGTCCTGCAGTGGGAAGGTGGAGGATGGTGCCGGTGGAGGTGCAACGGAGTGTATACGAACGCGCGTCAGCATCGCCACAAGAATAAAAAGCGTTCGACTTACCATGGCCGCGTGCGCAGTCGCGATCCCAACGGTGTTGATTAGTGGTGAGCAAGCGGATGGGATGGAGGAAGATGAACACGCTCGATGACGATGTGACATGTGTCACTATGTCACCAGTTTGGTAGCGGTTTCGGAGCTCCCTAACCAAGGCTATTCATGTCTCTATATCATCGCCGCCATTGCCTCCCTTCCTACGCCTCTAATTCTACCAGAATGCAAGTGACACCAGATCGTTTCCCCGAGTTCATGAAGATGTGCGCTGTCTGCTGGACAGACTGACGCAGCGCGCACGGTAAGCCCTCAAGCTCAAGAGCTTGGGGGAAGGTGGCATTCCAATCGGTGAGCGGCTGCAGTCCGTGTTTCAACCAGACGTCGGCTGACACCAGCGCTGCAGTCGTCCATCTCCTTACAGGAAAGGTGTTGGGACGCGGACACAACCAGCGCGTGCAGATGAACTCGAACATTCGTGCAGAAGTGCGAGAGCGTAGGCTGACAGTAGGGCATGGATGCACTTGAAAACATGGGCTGCGTGGACGCTGGCGTGCTCCGCGAGTGTACTATGTTCACTGCGCTCAGCCCGTGTTACATGGTGAGTTGGCGGTGGGTAGTGCGAGGCGAGTCTATGCGTTGCACTCCTGCCTTCACCGCCAACCTCGTCCTGCTTCACTGCAACTAACGTTCCACACCCGTCTCCGGCCCGCCCGGCAGCCTCGCCCATCCCTGTGCTCAGATAGCTGCGTGCTCTACAAGATCCCACTCGTAATGGTGGCCGACACAGACAACTTCATCGGCGGCCATGACTTGCTTGTCTCCAAGGTGTGGAGATTCTAAATCTCCGCGACAAGGAAATCACGACAATGATGCCCGACTGGATTGCTAGCGACCTTGGCCGAAGCGTGTGGAACGAGGACATAGGCGAAATGTCGGCGTGAGGCTGTGAGACCGATAGCCACGGAGCAACAAGCAGGACCGAGTCACTTCGTCATCCATCTGAGAAGGCATTGGATAACATTCCGCTGGTGATCTGCAATCCCGCACCCAGGCTTTTCGGCCCCAGCTTGCCGGCTGCCCACCCCGCAACGTCATGACCATTCCACAATGACATAGATAATAGGCCTTGGTTCACTTGATTCCCACACTAGCCACGCACTTGCTCACGATGTCGGACAAGGACGACTTGCGCAACACCCCCCAGCAGGGCACCAACGCGCCTGTGACGGCTTCTGACTACCCCAAGTTCATGGCTGCGTGAGCCGACAGATGGGTATTCTGACCTTAGGGCGAAAGAACAGGCTGCTAAGGGTGCTCACGAAGGGGGCCAGCCTATCGGTGCCGTCGTCGTGCATCTCCCAACCGGCCAGATTCTGGGACGCGGACACAACCAGCGCCTCCAGCGGGGCAGTCGTGTGCTGCATGCCGAGACGGACGCCCTCGAGAATGCCACCATGACTGGCGAACAGGGGGCGTCGCCAGTGCCAGACAACATAATGACCGAATGTGGCATGTTCACGACCATGAGCCCGTGTCCTATGTGCGCGGGAGCGTGCGCCCAGTTCGGCCTCAAGCTCGTTGTGATGGCGGAGAACGAGACATGCTCCCACGGCGAATTTGTGCTCGCCAACTTTGGCATCGAGGCCGTTAACCTCAGAGACGCAGAGATGCTCAACACAGTCAATACGTGGATCAAGGGGCCGGGTGCATCGACATGGAACAACCCCCAGCTTGCCGTGCCTCTCCGTCGATGGATCGCAGAAGAGCCCGGAAACCCCAAGGGGCAGATCTCATCGTAGTGTGATGGATGACCTGAAGCTCGCAGCACTGAACTCTCATTCGCGACACCGGCATCCGCTAAGGTTACATGAATACATTGGCTGTGTACTACTACGGTTTCTTGCCAATAATCGGCACTTGCCAGTTCTTAACCCTATGATACAAGCTAATCTCCCTGATCGCGACGCTTCCTTGCCGCCGCCTTCTGCTCCTCACGCTTGCGGAAGAGAGCGTGGCTTCCTCCGCCCGACACCCGCTGCTTCTTCGCCGCGCGGTCCTCACGATTAAGGTCCTTGCTGCAGGTCAGCTCTGAACACCCCAGCTCGCTCTGCCAATTGACTCACTTGAGACTTTTGTTTCGCTCCTGGTAGCTCATATGCTGGCCACCCGAAAGGTGCGCCAGCGGTGCGGCAAAGCGCTGGGCCGGACCAGCGCCGCCCGCGTTTGTGAGGTTCTTTGGCTGCGCAGACACGGGAAGCTTCTGGTGCTTACCACCATGCTGTCGGCCGTAATGGTCCGCCGTCTCCCACTTCTCAGGGGTCGAGTTAAGCACCGATTCGAGCAACTCGATCTGGCTCGCTTTGGTGCGGTACACCAGCCCGTCCATCTTCTCAATGCCGTGCAACTCGGTGATGACGCGGAACTCATAGCCCTGGTCGACCAAGAACGCTTGGCGTTTAGTGCTGTAGTACATCTCCTGCGTGTCCTTGGACACGAGGGAGTAGAAGAAGGCATTAAAGCCCTCCTCATTACGACGCTTAGCGCGAAGGATGCGGCCGAGGCGCTGTGCCTCCTGGCGGCGCGAGCCAAAGTGGCTCGAGATCTGGATGAGAACGGACGCCTCCGGAAGGTCGATCGACGTGTCGCCGACCTTAGAGAGGAAGATTGTGTTCATGCTTGGGTCCATCTGGAAGCGGGACAGAATGCGCATGCGCTCGCCCTCGGGCGTGCTGCCGTGGATGAACGCTTTGCCCAGCTTCTTGGCATAGGCCTCCAGCGCGTAGACGTTATCCGAAAAGACAATGATCTTGTCGCCGCGTTTCTCGTGGAAGTTAATGAGGAACTGCGCCGCCTGCATTTTGTTCGGGTTCATTGCATGTAGCAAGATGCGCTTGCGACTAGGGTTGCGCAGGTACTCGCGGTAAAACTCGGGCGTCATTGGACACCATACCTCGGAGCATTGCACCGCCGCAATGTGACCATGTCGCGTGAGGTCCTTCCAGTTCGCCTCGTAGAGCTTCGGGCCAATAAGATAGCCCAGGTCACCGATCTTGTCGTCCTCACGCACCAGCGTCGCCGTGAGTCCGAGCTTAGCGTGCACCTTGAAGTTGCTCACGCACTTGCGGAACATGTCGGCGGGGACGACGTGAACCTCATCGAGTAAAAGGAAACCCCACTCCAGGGTCTTGAGCCAGTCCATGACTTTCTGGGCATCGTGCGCTCGCTTGCCTGTCTTGGCGATCATGGAATATGTCGAGACCACGACACCCGCCGGGCCCTGGAAGATCTCCTTCTCGTCACGGGTGAACGCACAAATCTGGCGCTCGCTAATGTTGGAGAACTGGATGAACTGCTGTTTCCACTGCGCGACGGATACGGCAGAGGTGCAGAGTACGAGTGTGCTCTTGCGAATTGTGCACGCGGCAGTGATGCCGACGAGCGTCTTGCCTGCTCCGCAAGGCAGCACGATGATGCCCGAACGGGCGCGGCCATTGCCGAACATCTTAGAGAGGGACGTTTCCTGGTAAGGGCGGATGACAGTCATGGGCTTGAGCTGCATGTCGAGGTTGGGGTTGACCGAGTCGTTGCGGAAGTCGTACTCCTCCAGTGCTGGCAAATCGATGTCCTTGCAGCGGCGGCGCACCTCTTCGATGCGGTCGCCTGCCACCTCAAACGACTGGACCGCGTCCTCCTCGTCCAGCTCATCCGTCTCGTTGATCCCAATGACGGCGCCGATAACGTCGTCGTCCGCATTGGCGTTCGTCTCTTCAACAGCTTCTCCAGCCGCCCGCCTCGCCTCTGTCGTCCCGGGAATCATGTAGTCTCGCTTCGGCTTAGACCCCTGCTCGACCCCGAACGTCATGTCGCTCTGCTCCTCGTCGCGATGAACACGGCAAGTTTTGATCACCTCGTCTTTAAGCAGACGTTGGAGGTACTCGGGCACGCTCGACTCCAGATAATAGCGGTTGTGCTTGAGCACGAGCTTGATCTTACCATAACTCGCGGTCCACTTGCGGATCCTGCCAGTGAGGGCGCCAGGAAGTGGGATCTTAGACAGACGACGGAGCACCTCGATAATGTCGTTGGTCTCGAGGCCGACACTCATCGCGGCGTGCAGTGATTGTTTAGTGATGCGGTACTCGTGCATCAAGTCAGGGCGCGAGACTGGCTCCGCAATGGCGACCAGGAAGTCCTGCGCCGCTCCCGCAAGGGGAGAGAACGCCTCCAGGATGCTGTCAATTAGTAATCTGACAACATGGACTTGCGTGAGAAGAGAGAAAAACCTCACATGTTGCCAGTCTCGTCAATCCACAGTGGGCGCACCGCATGGTCCGGCTTCAGCTGCTGCTTCGAGAGGTCGATACTATTCCCACCCAACCGGTTGAGGAACGTCGAGTCTTCGCTCTCAGCATCACTGTCAAACTGCCCTTCCGCAGGATGCGCGGCAGCCGCACGCTGCAGCGCAGTGAGATTGATCTTTGGCACCGTCCTGCTCGCCGTCGTCGCCTTCGACCTCTGCTTGGCGAGCTGCCTTTTGCGAAGCTCGGCATACTCGTCCTCGGACTCGTCCGAGTTCATAAAGTCGAGCGACGACGCAGGCGAAGATTCGCGCGACATGGCTGGAGAAGAGAGTTGAAGATGATTCGACCCAGCCTTGAGTGGGGCAGATGACTGAGTCCACTGGGTGGCAACGGTGGCAAACAGATGTCCAATAGCGGAATCAAATTAACCTAGCTGTCGGCCACGTGGGTTGCCTTTGTTTCCTTTGCGACCTCGGCCTTTGGATCAACCTCGGTCAGCATCGCAACAACTCCATCTTGCCTCGTTCCGTTCGACTGCTCTCCTCACTTTTCATCAACATGGGCGCTAATCGTGAGTTTGAAGTACTAGGTCGATAGCTGACTTCAGTTGAGGTCTTCAAATTCGCAACCTACCTCTTTATCCCAATCTTCGCCATGCTCCACTTCGGCGATCCAAACTGGTAAGTCAGGACACCTTAGTTGGGCGCTGACAGTAGGTATGAGAATAACGTCCAGCCAGTATGTGACTGTGATAGACTGGATGACTGACGTGCAGTTCAAGGACCGCTTCTATCCCCGCGAGGACACTAACGTGAGCTTGCCAGATGTACCTTGTATTGGAGCTGACATCAGAAACCACCACACACCGCGTCCGAGGTGCAGGCCGAGCTCCAGCGATACAAAGACGAGCGCCTCGTTAAGGCCGGACTCAAGTCTGAGCCGGCACTGAGCAGCGTACTCACGGCTGTGCCGGAGGAGCGGAGGGGCAAGTTCGGCTGGGCTCAGGGCGACCAGCGTCTCGTCTAGACTATCATTGCTCATTGTATGCATATACCACTACTCACTGGGTAATCACAGCGGAGAGATGGGCCCAACGGCCCCTGGTCATGTAGATCAAGGTCATCTGGTTCCTGGCAATGGGGCTCACTAACAGCCCCCACAAGTCGGACAGAGGATACCGAGGCTCAGTGAGCAGATGCAAGTCTATCATTATAACAGCACATCATTACCATCTGTTTCTAGCAGCTGCTGGCGGTTGGCGGCACCATGGAACGTGCCGTTCTGTGCAGTCGGATGCTCTCTGCTCATCCTGACTGGCACGATGGATCTGCAAACTACATATTACCTTCGATCTGCGGGATTGGATGTAGTTCAGTCGCTCGCCTCAGAAGCACAATCAGGGCCCTACTGTTCAGCCAACACTGAGGCCGGGCCGTTACAGTAAGTGAACAATGCAACAGACTCCACGTCGAAATAATGCGTGCATCGTCATCGCGCCAGCCGACAAGTAGCGCTGGAATCAACGCGTTTTAGGGGGTTGTGGAGTGAGTCCTACATGGGCGAAGGTGATACAATGTAGCCGAAGATGTATGGTTGCCTAGTTTAAATAAGGTCGGCGACGTTGAGGGGCATCTCGTCGACCTGGGTGTTGTAGAACGCCTCGATCTCGCGGAGCATCTTAACGTCGTCGGTGGTGACGAAGTTAATGGCAACACCCTTACGACCGAAACGACCGCCACGGCCGATGCGGTGGATGTAGTTCTCCTTAGAAGCGGGGAGGTCGTAGTTGATGACGAGCGAGACCTGCTGGACGTCGATACCACGGGCGAGGAGGTCGGTTGCGATGAGGACACGCGACGAACCCGAGCGGAACTCCTTCATGATGACCTCACGCTGAGCCTGGTCCATGTCGCCGTGCATGGCCGAGACGGTGAACTCGCGCTCGTGGAGCTTCTGGGTGAGCCAGTCGACCTTGCGGCGAGTGGAGCAGAAGATGACGGCCTGGGTGATAGTGACAGTCTCGTAGAGGTCGCAGAGAGTGTCAAGCTTCCACTCCTCCTTCTCGACAGCAATGAAGAACTGGCGAATACCCTCGAGGGTAAGCTCATCGCGCTTAACGAGGATACGGATGGGGTCACGCATGAACTTCTTGGTGACCTCGAGGACGTCCGTGGGCATGGTGGCCGAGAGGAGGACGACCTGGGTCTCAGCGGGGAGGAGCTGGAAGATGTCGTAGATGGCGTCCTTGAAGCCAGTCGAGAGCATCTCGTCGGCCTCGTCGAGGCAGAACATCTTAACGGCGTCCGACTTGAGGGCACCACGGTTGATCATGTCGAAGACACGGCCAGGGGTGCCGACAACGACGTGAGGGCCCTCGTTGAGCTTGGCAATGTCGTCACGGATGGCAGTGCCACCAACACAGGCGTGGCAGTCGATGTTGAGGTAGTCACCAAGGGCAATGACGACCTTCTGGATCTGCTGCGCAAGCTCACGAGTGGGAGCAAGGATAAGGGCCTGGGTGCGCTTGACGGTGGTGTCAATCTGAGCGGTCAGCCATTCATTGTCTTGAATTGAACGGTTTAGTGTGTCAGTTGTTCGGTCGCCACCCGCGTAGGCGGCTACCAAACTTTCACAGCCTGTTCAGAAAACTCACGCGCTGCAGGATGGAGATGGAGAAAGTGGCAGTCTTGCCGGTACCCGACTGAGCCTGGGCGATAACGTCACGGCCAGTGATGATGGGCATAATGGCGCGCTGCTGAATAGCAGAGGGGCGCTCGAAACCGTAAGCATAGACACCACGGAGGAGCTCGGGCTTGAGCTCCATGTTGTCGAAGCTAGGGCGCGTCAGCACGGGTGCAGGTTCGTGCGGGGTGCAGAAGAACTCACTTGTCAACGACCTGGTCCCAGTTGGACTCGATAAGGTCGGCCGAAAGCTCGAGGCCGTTCTCGTTGTTGCTGCCAAGTCAGCATCTCTTTGTCCCGAATATCATGGTGGCGAATTTTCTCTCCTCGTAATCGACAGCCAACCCAACCTCTACGCAACACGAGCGCATCTCGATCTCGGATGATGAGATATCAGCCCGTTGTCGCTATTGTTCAGAGTACTCTGGGCATCTGTGAACATGCTGGATGACTGGACGACGGATGGCAAGGCTGGGTGGTCACGAGAGAGAGAAAGCTCAAAGCCGTTCTTCTTGAAGGTCGCTATCAAACCTTCGAGGGCCTCATACTCACTCTGCCATGATTGCTGTTTTTTTCTTTTTGAAGAGCGCTTCGTCTACTGTGACAAAGCGGTCGGGGTACGCGTAGGAGAGCGGTTTTGAAGTAGTTGTGAGATGATAGGTTACCCGGAGGTGATTGAGGAAGAAAGAAGAGTTGGAGACGGACAGACGAAATGTACTGCCGCGGGGGAGAAAGGCGAGGTCTGTCTGCCCTGGGAGGACCTGCCACCTTTTGGGCACCCCTTACATCCAGACAGTGGAGGGTTCGTGTGCGCTGCCTCGCGTGGGCAAGGGAGGGGAGGGATGTCTCAATCGGTCTCCTCTGCTCGGCTGCCTGGTCACCTCCCCTCTGCTCGGCTGCTGTGTTCACCTACGGTGACGGATATTCATTCCACCCCACACAAAATCTCATTCAGGTCCCCCCAAATGTCCTGTTTCAACCGATGAAAAAAATGCTGGCTGCCAATAACGGTAATTATTGCAAATGCTCACTCTAATAGTCGTGCCTGCCACCACGTGCTTCCCACCAATGTACCCTGACTAAGCCGGTGGAGGTATTCCATTCATGCCATCATTCACACCAACTCGCATGATCCAGGATTCAGACCATCCTCAATGCCACCAAAGATCAGGTATCGCCATACACTCTATCGACCAAAGCCAGGTGACCCAAACAGGCCAAGGACAGTCCGAGGCGCTTACATTTTCAACCTCGTCGATTGCCTCCAGACCTGCCTCCTGCGCCGGGACCTAGACCGTGCGCGCCGGGCATGGGCCATCCTAGTGCGTTTCTCTCCTTCCCGTGCTCTCAGACCGTGCACCCGGCCGCGGTGTCGGGCTGAGTCGTTGTCTTAGATCTCAGAAGCTGTGTCTGACATCAGGTGCGATGCCCCGATGTTCATTGGCATGATCTGTGGCTCTGGGGCCTCTACCTCCTCACGGACGGTGCCGACGGCTCATCTTCACGATTCTCACAGCACGAGCCCGGCACCGAGGGTGAGCGCTATCTCAGGTCTCTCCAGGTCGCTGCCAACGATGCTGACGTACGTCGCTTCTGTTTCACTCACATGCGGACGAGGCTTACGAGCAGAAACCGGTTATCCTCTGCGAGCTGGTGCAGCACCTTATTCGCGTAGGACGGTACCGTGCAGCATTGGAGGAGCTGGAGACGTGAGCTTTAGCACCAAGGGCTGAGCTGACGATAGGTACCTCTCCTCATTCACGTACCTCAACTCGGCACCACTGCTCACTTACGCGGGGCTACTGTGCTTCTATCTCGCCCAACCCGAGTCAGCACGGGGAGGGTCTGCCATGGACAATGCCCGCGAAACAATAAAAGTTCACGGAGATACAGGGAAAGACGAGAGCGACACAAGCTCGACGCGCTCGAGGTCCATGTCGGTTGATTCCGGTCAGTGCTGGTCCTTTGATTCAGATCCGTGCGAGACCGCGTGACCGTCCCTCTTCGACCAACGTCGACATCACATCCGCGGCACTGTCGCTGACATCACAGTTGACCATGCACCGCCAAACTCACAAATGCTGAGGAAGGCCCGGGAGTGGTTCGGCAAAGCACTCAAGGCTGATCCCCAACTGGCAGTGGCAAAGGAGTTTGCGCGTCTGGTGCGTTGTCCAATGCTCAGTAACGGCCTCAAACGCCACGGCTGTTCACGCCGGTGTTACGAAACTCTCTGGACTCCATCAAGTGCGTATCTGCTGCTCCCTCTTCACCAAATGATGATACACATAACTCAGCTCACTCCGAGCGCGAAGCGCATAAGAGGCTACCATTTCATTATTCTGATCCTTTTGTCACTCTCCTGTCTAAGAATGTTAGCTGACATCACAGATCGATTGCATGCAGCTGACACCAGATCGATGGCGAAAACAAGGGCTCATCAGACGACGAGATGGACCCAGGCCTCTTTGAACATGGGGCCAAGGAACGACAACTATCCGTCATCAGCGTCGACAGTGAAGGCGTCCCGGCAGCGTGGATCACCCAAAGTGGGGATGATGGGGATGACGAGGAGACGGCCAAGTGGAACGACGGCGGCGACAAGAGCGACGACCTGTATGACGACGAGAGCGACAAGGAGGAGAGTCCAGACGCCGACCTCTGGAAGTACCAACGACGTCGACGGAACTCGACGTCGTCGCTTTAATTCTGGGTTGTGTAATGTCAGGCGTTGCAAGGAAGCATCAGTTATTGTAGCGGGCATGTGTATCATGTATCATATCAATTGAGTTGTGGAACAGCTGTTGGAGAGGCAAGGCCAATGTTCACCGCGTATTCTGCACCGGCCCTTGGCTAAGATCGAGCAACTGGGATTCAGAGCACAGCCGCTGCAACACGACGAACAAGGTACATGGTGGAAAGCGGAAATACACCATACCGAGGTAGTCCATGCTGGAACTATATCGAAAACAGGGTGGACTGCAGTGCCTGAAAATCTCGGCGGAATCAGAATTAAATCGTAAAAGTTTGTCCTAACGCCGATGGGGCTGAGTCCCTGAGTACCGTCTGTCCGCCGGCCAGAGTTGGGTGTCGACGCTCAGCTGGCGAGTCTGCAACCCTCAAGCATCCACGGACCAGTGCGTAGCCTCCCCCCGCCGTCGTCGCCGCCGTCTCCATCGCCGCCGCCACTCCAGCCCGCTGCCCGTGTGCGCGACCCGCATTACGTCCTTCCGAAATGCGTGTAGAAGCGTGTATTCTGGCTGCACAGAGCCTCGCCCATGTCTCTGGGGCAGGGATACCAACCCTGCTGATGATGTTGAGAGTGGTCGGGACAACATCTGGCGCGAGCGCTAGGATAGGCGCATAGGCTGTCGAGACGGCGACGGCTAGACGATGAGAGCAGCGCTTACACACAGAAAATGTCGACCTCCCAGAAAGTCCGGGCTTCGGAGCTTGCCTCCAAGAACAAGGCCGACCTCCTTGAGCAGCTCACTGAGCTCCGCACTGAGCTTGCTGCCCTCCGCGTCCAGAAAGTCGTTGGTGGCTCGTCGTCGAAGCTCACCAAGATGTGCGTGTGATTTCCGGTGATGTGTTCTTGGAGGGGCCTGGGGAGTAGGGAGAGGCAGAGAGCCGAGGCCTGCCAGGAGAGCAGAACACATAACCTGGTGGTTAGATAGTCCTCGCTGACCAACAGCAACACCGTCCGCAAGTCGATTGCGCGCGTCCTCACGGTCGTGAACCAGAAGCAGCGCCAGAACCTGCGCGAGTTCTACAAGAAGTCGAAGTACACGCCCCTTGACCTTCGTTACAAGAAGACTCGCGCCATCCGCCGCCGCCTCACTGCCAAGGAGGCCGGTGCCACTACCCTCAAGGCCCACAAGAAGGCCATCCACTTCCCCCAGCGGAGTGAGTGGAACACTGGGATCTGCGCCCACAGATACCCTAGCACAAGAGATGAAGCACAGCTGACAACGCAGAGTTCGCCCTCAAGGCATGAGCGGTTAGACCTTTGGGCCTGAGGATGGATGCATGAGTGTACTACCATCGACATCGGATGCCATGGATGCCACGAGCCGATCCAACCAAGTGACTGGAGTGGGAGGACTTGAGGACGAGACCGCAGCGGGCGACTGAGAGGGGCGATCTTTCAGAAAACGAGGGGGGAGGAGAGGCCGTATTGGAGGACGTGTCTGCTCGGCGTGTTATTGCCCAATCTGCTCCTGACCCGCTGCCTGATTCACTGACTTGGAGACTTGGGCTCTGAGCATTTCCGGGCGAGCTGGTCAACAGATCCGTTCCACCGTAGCCGTCCCAACAGCGTGGCCAGAAGCATGCGAGTTGTCAGGTGTGGCGCCGGAAGAGGTTCCGGTTCTGCTTGTGTTCCGCACTACCTGCCGCCGCGACTGAAGCCACATGCAGGTAGCTAGAAATGTTGGATACAGCCCCAGCGGGATCAAATACGCCACTCTCCAGTACACGTCATTATCAGTTTCTATAACAATAGTTAACCGTCGGTATATACAAATGCATAACATTGTCTCATACACCAATCACGGCACCCCGTTACACTCCACAAGAGCAGTTTGACCACGTGGGACGATAAACACGTTTGTTTGATTCATTTGGCTCCGGTACAGCACCTACTATGGTGGAAGGACGACGCTGACGCTTGTGTCGTCTTGGGATCTGGCGTCACTGCGGTCGAGTTAACCAAAGCCTCGACGTGCTCGTACACCATCCTCCCCATCTCTCTTCTCCTTCATCGACCATGAAGATCACTTTTAAGACTGTGCAGAACAAGGCAAGTACATCCGCATTCCTGCAATCTAGACGCTGTGTCGCTAATCCTCAGCTGTTCACCATCGACGCCGACGAGTCCGAGACCGTACGCCACCGTAACTGGCAAACGCTAACCTCAGGTTGGAGGGCTGAAAGTCAAGATCCAGGAGGGCCAGGCGTTCCCTGCTGCTAACCAGAAGCTCATCTACTCAGGTACGCGCTCACCAATATGTGTTGCTGACCCCAGGCAAGATCCTCAAGGATGAGTCGACCGTTGGCGAGCTCAAGATTAAGGAGAAGGACTTCCTTGTCGTAATGGTGTCCAAGGTGCGCGTTCTTTTGAGTTTACCCTAACGATAGCCCAAGACTCCAGTTCCAACGTCCTCCCCCGCGCCCGCTCCCGCTGCTGCGCCTACGGCTCCCGCGGCTGTTGCCCTCGCAGGTGCAACCCCCGAGCCTGCGGCGCCTGCTGCGGAGGCAGCATCTGCGGCCATCCAGCCTGCAGCGGAGTCTACCGACATCTCTGAACCAGCTGCTGCAACGGAGCGAGCTGCCTCGACAGATGACGTGAGCATGGGCTCCTCCTTCCGTATGTCTGCCCATGTGCTGCTCTACATCGCTGACGCCCAGTCACTGGCGAGCACCTCCAGACCGCGACGGACAGCATCGTTGAGATGGGGTTCCCGCGCGACCAGGTCGTCCGCGCCCTCCGTGCTAGCTTTAACAACCCCGATCGCGCTGTAGAGTACCTGATGAGCGTGAGTGGCCAATGCCTGCGTAGTGCTGACAACCAGGGGAACATCCCGGAGACTGAGCCGGCAGCACCGCGCGCACCGGTCCAACAGGCCGCTGCCGCTGCTCCCTCCCCCTCTGCATCTGCTGCCGCTCCCGTTGCGCCACCTGCTACTCGTGCCGCTGCGTCTGGGGCCGCATCCTCCTCCACTAGTGGGAGCTCTGCCGACAACCTCTTTGCTGTGGGTAGCTGACCCACTTCCTGTCCCAAGCTAACAACAGGCTGCCGAGGCTGCCATGCACCGTGACCGCGGCGGCCCGGCTGGTGCTGGTGCCGGCGTGGGAGGTGGTGCTGGCGCGGGAGGTATCGACGAAGCAACGATGCGCGCTATTGCCAACTTGCCCCAGATCCAGCGCATCCGGCAGGCTGTGCAGGAGAACCCTGCACTTATCCAGCCTCTACTCCAGCAGATTGCTCAGCAAAATCCCGCGCTCGCCCAGATCATTAACGAGAACCCCCAGGCTCTTTACTCCCTTCTCGGTATTGGTGCTGACGATGACGACGGCGAGTACCAGGGGCCTCAGGTGATGCAGGTCAACCTGACTCAGGAGGAGGCGGCAGCCGTTGAGAGGGTGAGTTCTGCCACACCAGGAATGACTCGTATACGCTGACATCCAGCTTGAGCAGCTCGGCTTTGAACGCCAGATGGTGCTTCAGGCGTTCCTCCTGTGCGACAAGAACGAGGAGCTTGCCGCCAACTTCCTGTTTGAGAACGCGGAGGAGGACGAGCAGATGCATTGAGAGGGAGTGTGAGCTGGCCGATGTAATGTTCCATGTTTCGGGAGGGAGCGGGTTAGGGGAGTAGAGAAGCTTGGGCCATTGGCGCCTACGTCTACTATAGAAGATGAAACCTACTGCTGGTGTTGCGGTGTGCCTTGAATTGGGTGTAGATTAGCGATTTGGAACCTCCACTTGATTGAGATTGTTCCCGCGCATACGCGACGCGTCCCAGTCACCCTGGACGCCAGATTGACTTCTCTTGGCCACTCAGCATTTCGCGCGATTGCCTTTCTCCATCCGGGTTTCGTCTATCACCTTTGATCCCTCCCCCATCCGCGTCTCCCCATCATGGTGAGCTACCCTGTATGGATACCAGCTGACATCAGCCGATGTACGAAAAGGAGCTGGCTACGGCCAAGCCCCAATTCGACGACATGGGTAAGCTCAGGTCGACCTTCACCCCCCCACCCGAAGTCGCGCCTAACATACAGACAAGGACGCTGAGGACCGATTCTGCCGCTTTGTTGATAGGCTGGGCCCGCGCTCTGATGGCCTGGTGCGGCTGTTTGACCGCGGCGAGTTCTTCTCTGCCCACGGCTCTGACGCGCTCCTGATCGCCGACCAGGTGTACAAGACGACGAACGTTCTCAAGTACCTTGGCTCACGCAAAGCCGGGCAGAGCAACTCCCGTGGCCTCCCTTCTGTGACGATCAGCATGACGCTTGCCAAGGCCTTTCTCCGCGACTGCCTGACGAGCAAGCAGATGCGTGTCGAGATCTACGAACCTGAGGAAGGCGCCCGAGCTAAGAACAACGCGCGCTGGCAGCTCGCTAAGGTCGCGTCGCCAGGCAACATTGGCCAACTTGAAGACTTGCTGTTTGCGAGTGAGGACCTGCTGTCGAACGCTGTCAGCATGGCGCTCCGCATCCAGATGCGGGATGGGCAGCGGACAACTGGTGCTGCGTTCGTCGACGTTCAAGAGAAGACGATCGGCGTCGCCGAGTACGCTGAGGACGAGAATTTCGGGAACACAGAAAGCCTCATCATTCAGCTCGGCATCAAGGAGTGCGTCATCCAAGCAGATGACAAACGTGCCGACCATGAGCTTTCCAAGCTACGCATGCTGATCGAGCGTTGCGGCGTTATCGTCACCGAACGAAAGTCCTCTGAGTTCCAGGCGGGCAGTGTCCAGCAGGACCTGGGGCGGCTGCTGGACGAGACACATCCCTCTAACCTCCGTGAGTTGTTGAGTTAGAATGACAGCTCACTGAAGCCGTATACGATCTCAAAGTTGCCATGTCTGCCCTCGCTGCTCTCATCTCCTATCTCAACCTCATGTCCGACTCACCCATGCACGGCCAGTTCAGGTTACACCACCACGACCTTTCGCAATACATGAAATTGGATGCCAGTGCGGTCAAGGCCCTCAACCTCATGCCGACACCTGAGCTCGGAGGCAACAAGAACATGAGTCTCTACGGGCTGCTGAACAGGTGCAAGACGAGCCAGGGCCAGCGTCTGCTTGGGCGGTGGCTCAAGCAGCCCCTCGTCAACTTGCACTCGATCCAGGAGCGACAAAACATCGTCGAGATGTTCGTCAACGACGACATCACTCGGCGCCTGCTACAAGATGAGCACCTTCGTGTAATGCCCGACTTCCATCGCATCTGCAAGAAGTTCCATCGCGGTATCGCCACCCTTGAAGATATTGTGCGTGTGTACCAGGCTGTCGAGAAGCTTCCGCGTATCGTCGAGAGCCTCGAGAAAGTGCAGGCAGAGAACCCCGTGCACGGGACACTGCTCAACACCGCCTACATCGCCGAGCTGAATGATCACCTTGAGAAGCTCGAAAAGTTCTCTGAGATGGTCGAGAACACGATCGACCTCGACGACCTAGCAAACCACAACTACACGCTCCAGCCTTCTCTCGATAGCGAACTCGAGAGAATCCGTGGCGAACTGGTCGATGTTCGCGACCAACTCGACGCCGAGCACCGCCGTGTTGGGGCGGAGCTCGCGGTTGACATCGACAAGAAGCTGCACCTTGAGAACCACCACGTATACAAGTACTCGTTCCGCATCACGAAGGCCGAGGCGAGCCTGTTGCGGGGTAAGAAGCAGTACATCGAGCTGTCGACGCAGAAGTCCGGTACGATCTTCACCACCGCGTCTCTCCGGGAGTCCAGTGATGACTTTGCGCGCTTGCAGGAGGAGTACGAGACAAAGCAGCGGCACCTTGTTAAGGAAGTTGTCGGCATTGCGGCATCCTACACACCCGTACTTGAGCTACTTGACAACTTGATCGCAGCGATTGACGTCGCTGTGAGCTTCGCGCACGTGTCGTCGAACGCGCCAGTACCCTACGTCAAGCCAGCGATGAAGGAACGCGGAGGTGGAGACGTCGTCGTGCGCGGTGCCCGCCACCCATGCCTCGAGGTGCAGGACGACATACAGTTTATCTCAAATGACCACGAGATGCGCAAGAGCTCGAGCGAGTTCCAAATCCTCACGGGCCCTAACATGGGCGGTAAATCGACATACATCCGCGAGATTGGCGTGATTGCGCTCATGGCGCAGCTTGGCTGCTTCGTCCCCGCTGACAGCGCCGAGTTGCCCATCTTCGACTGCATTTTGGCACGTGTTGGCGCCGGCGACAGTCAACTGAAGGGTGTCTCGACATTCATGGCGGAGATGCTGGAGACGGCGACGATCCTACGATCGGCGACACGTGACTCCCTCATCATCATCGACGAACTGGGTCGCGGCACGTCGACGTACGACGGGTTCGGCCTGGCGTGGGCCATTTCGGAGCACATCGCGACCCAGGTCCGCTGCTTCTGCCTCTTCGCAACACACTTCCACGAGCTCACCACTCTCGCGGACCACGTTTCATGGGTCAAGAACCTCCAAGTCCGTGCTGAGGTGCAACCTGCAGCCGCAGGTTCAAAACAGGATCGCCAGATTACTCTCCTCTATCAGGTTGTAGATGGGCATAGTGACCAGAGCTTCGGCATCCACGTCGCAGAGCTGGCCCGCTTCCCAGAATCGGTCGTGCGAGTGAGTACCCCTCGGAGAATCAGCTGATGGACAGATGGCCAAACGCAAGGCCGAGGAGCTTGAGGACTTTGGAGAGGGTGACGCCTCGCCCGCTGCAAAGCTTCCCAAGCCCGAGGTGGACGCTGGCACCGAGATCGTACATGCGTTCCTCGAAGAATGGCGGCAGCGTGCAGAGGGTGGGGACGGTGAGGCACAGCTCGCAGCGCTCCGGGCGACAATCGACGAGTACAAGGACAAGTTTGAGGGGAATGCGTGGATCAAGAATGTACTCGGTTCGTTGTAGGTATAGGACACCAACGCGCAGCGGGCGCAAGTTGGCGGATGGCCGCGTAAAGAAGCAAGATGTATCAAGTACGCGAGCCGCGGACAAGCAACATGCTGTAGGGCCTGAAATCTCTCCCTCGCAAGTCTGGCATCTTCATTCACATCGCCCACATCAACGCATGCCATACTCGGACGACAACGGGCTTCCTCTTCTCCCCTCTTCCCCCCCCCCCCGCTGCCCACTCACAACAATGCGGCTTCAGTACGTTCCGAGACTCAGGCACATTCAGGCCCTCAAACGCGTTGTTACTTGGGGTTTGACTAGGAGGCACACCACAGACGATCGGGTGAGCGCCAAGAGCACATGTGCGACATCTGTGCCTTGCAGTGAGTGGAGAATAGCCCGTCGACGATTGGACGGGTCAGGTACTGCCTATTCGGACGTGGCTTGCGCTTGAATCAATCAAGCTTGTGGGCAAGAGTTCATGCTCCGCTGCCCAGCCCGCAAGCGTTGCGAACAAGGTCGGGGCCG
Organism: Cutaneotrichosporon spelunceum; assembly: GCA_030805415.1. Taxonomy (NCBI): domain Eukaryota; kingdom Fungi; phylum Basidiomycota; class Tremellomycetes; order Trichosporonales; family Trichosporonaceae; genus Cutaneotrichosporon; species Cutaneotrichosporon spelunceum. The sequence continues at coordinate 2,666,441 of BTCM01000001.1, forward strand.
GGGCCGTGGCCGTGGCGAGGACAGACAAATAGGGTCCCGATCAGGAGCCGAACGTCTTGTGGGCAGATGGCGTGGCCCGTCTCCTGGCGGCGTGAGACCTCGAGAAGCTCACTCCTGGCTTGCTTTCCCCGCCAATGTGCCAGACTGGTTCCGTCGTGTTTTAGTGTGAGTCAAGGTTAGGGCGTAGATTGACTCCCCTCGGACAGTGGATTTCCGGTCTGACCAAATATCACCATGGCCCGAGTTCCCAGGCCACACTAACAAGCTTGCGCCCACGACGCGTCAACCCCTTCAGGTTCAACGCGTAAAAGGCCAGGGGGCATAGACAGAACACCCTGAGAGCCAGACCGACACTCCCAGAATAGCAGACCAGCTGCCTTGGCTTTCGTTGCGCCTTGTAACAAACAGCAGAGCCGGGACCCGATACAGGAAACATTGGGCCAGTATCGTATCCTCTGAGAGCCTGGAACAGCATTCATAACCAGTTCAACGGAGGGTGTCAACACTCAAGAATTCTTCTACTCACTCTGTTCTGTTGTCGTTGGAGCGTCGTACACGAACACACACTCCTTCTCACCTTGCCACACCATCGTAAGTTCCTCTGGTCCGAATCACGACAGGCGATGCACTTGTACTCGCGACCACTGCCGCGCTCTCTGTTCTGCCCTCTCGCACTAGGTTCTGAACAACTGTAACAACCCCAACTCTCTGCTCGTACGGCAAACACAGGTTGCTCGTTTTGGACTGCTTCTCAGTCGAGTTCGCAATACCATTAAAACCACCCTGCCTCGCACCAATCTTTCTTCTTCCACTTACGCCAGGACCATGTTCGCACAGCTCCTCACTGGCGTCCTGTTCGCCGATTCGGTGAGTTCCCCACGTTTGTTCTCCACATCAACGCTGACACGCAGGCCATCGCCCAGGTGACCGCCACCGGCACCATGGGCGTGACCAACCCCTCCGCTGCCGTTATGGGCACACCTGTCAACCAGACTTCTGAGGCGCGCCTGCTCACCCTCAACTCTATCAACGACTTCTGCATCTTCGGGCCCCTTTCGCCCAACTCAGTCGTCGGCGACACTGAGGAGGAGCAGGTTGCCTGGTGCGTTCAGCCGCGCAACAACGCCCGTGTCATTCCCGACGGTACGATTCACTCTGCCCACCTCGTCAAGACTCCCCGTTACTGGCAGATCCACGGTTACGGCGACTTTACTCGCATGAACATTGCCGACAAAGACCAGGGCGGCGAGCTTGACCCGCACGGCGCCAAGGGAACTGGTAACCCCATTGGTGGTAACGTAACCTGCAATGCGACGGGCACCGACGTCTCGTACGAGGAGTGGATGAAGTGAGCAATTACCTATCTATTTCCCAAGACACGTCTCACAACAGCTTCATGTCGTACAACATGTACTGCCTGCGCATTTGCATCGCAGAGGAAGGCCAATACACTGCCGAGCAACAGTGCCAACACGAGATCGACCTCATGGGCTGCCAGTGGGTTATGCCTGGTGACTACACCAACAACTCGTTCACCGAGTGCCAGGCTGACGCTGCCCTCCCGCCTGGCTGGTACCCGCAGCCGGACGGCTCCGTCTCGACCTTTCACCAGCGTTACACGGGTACCAACACGGTTAACGGTGCGAACGAGCTGTGGACCATCGGTGTCACCGTCACCCCTCCTGCTCCGTTCTCGACTCCCGCCTCGAGCCAGTGCACGACCTTCTCGTCCATCGGCAACGGAATCCCCCCCGAGAGCCTGACCAGGGAGGCTGTGTTCACGTGGACCGGCGCATCTCCCACTAACGGGAAATCTGCCCCGACTGCCGGCGCCACTGGCTCTGGTCAGGCCCAGGCATCGGGCGGTGCCGGTCCCGGTGCCATCGCCGCGAACAAGGACCAGAATGACGCCAAGAGTGCCGCCGGGCCGGCATACGTTGTCGCTGGCGCATCGCTTGTTGCTATGCTTGTCGGCGTCGCTGCTGTCCCATTCTAAACAGGCTTCGCGCTCTGAACTTAGGGCATTATATCGGTAGTTATCCTTCAATATCTATAAACCGGCACCTGCATCGCCGTCACACTCTCGCGCGTCCAGCAATGGCGCCATGCAATGTAGTGATTGGTGGAAATTATGTCACATCACCTCACCTTGGATGCCCTCGAGTGTTCAGCTGCATTGTTGTTGCTTCATTGCGAGAGGAGGGACCCTACAATAGAGCTGGCTGAGCCAAGTCCAGCGACTAAGCGTGTCCGACCGCGTATCGCGATACATTCAATGAGCATCACCACTGGTGGGGAGAGCAAAAGAATTGCTGCCCCACACGGGCTCGAACCGTGGACCTCGGAGTTGTTTCGATGAATCGTAACAGCTCCACGCGCTAGCCAACTGAGCCATAGGGCAGATGATCACGTGATATTTTATCAGCTATCCCTTTTGACCTGTTGTTTAAAGATACAGAAGAGACGACCAGAGGAGTCCATTGGAGAAGCCGCGGTACGAATACCGAGCCGAGTATAGACCACGTCAGGCCTCTCAGGACCAGAGCCAGGTCAGTGTTGGGCCGCACGACTTTGACAGAGATGGCTCATAGGCACAGATTGGTGGTGAGGGCGCATGGCAGAGGCTTAACCGCAGCACTAGGCGCCACGCTCAGAGCGCATATTTCACTGTACACAACAGCGGTACAAGTAGACGAACGGTCAGGACGGCAAGCGCGTCTTCTATTCGGACCGGGCAACGCGCATTTCAGCTACGCTTCCTCGGATATGACAACAGGTGGGAGGCCAGGCGCCTCGACGCCGATACGAGCGGTGCAGCGACGCAGTGAAGGGGTGCCAGGACCAGTTCGAAGTGTCCTCATCCGCAAGAGGGGTATAGTGCTGATGGCTAGGGGACTCGGAGGCTTGAGGATATCGGAAGTAGCCCGTGCGCAGAACCCGTGCCCGCATTCAGCGGGTGGCTGTGCCACATCCATGTTCTTCAACTCCCGTCAGTCGTCCCAGCCGCAATGAGGTATGGCCTGTCCTTGGTATCCTCCTCCTTCCAAAGAAAACCCAGAATACTTGCAACAAGACACCACGGTAACATAGACAACTCGGCAACGTAGTTAAACCTTTTGATTTCCTATAACCCACCTCGCTCAAAGACGAGCCTGGCCGCCGTTAATGTCAGCAACGCCAGTCAAGATGCGCTGCTTTGCACCGTTGACCATGTTGTCGATAATGGTCTTGGCTGGGAGCACCTCATTGATTGAGCCAGCTACCTCCCCCATGAGCCACATCTTGCCCTCGATCGACCGCTCAGGGTGCTTGGAAAGCTCGTGGCTGTGGGGCACGATACCGCGCGAGGTGAGATCCTTGATCTCGCCGGCGCGGCGCTCGTTCCACTCGGCCACATAGGGCGTGTTGCGGACACGGATGGGACGGCCCGAGTAGATGAGGGTGCGCGTCGTGTCCCCGGCCTTTGCGTCGAGAATTTGCTGCTTGTGCGCCTTGGGGGCAGCGGCCTCCTCGGACGCAACGAAGCGAGTGCCAACCCACACGCCCTGTGCGCCGTACATGAGTGCTGCGGCGAGGGAGCGGCCGTCGTTGATCGCTCCGGCAGCGACCACACACACCGGGTTGCCCTTCTTGGTCTTGAGGGATGCGCACGCGTCCACGACAGCAGGGAGCAGGATCGAGAAGGGGATGTCGCCGGTGTGGCCGCCTCCCTCGCCGCCCTGTGCGACGACAATGTCCACGCCGGCCTTGACGACGGGACCGACGTGCTTTGGGTGCCCGATCATGTTGGCGACCTTGACGCCGCCGGCGTGCAGTTTGGTCACAACTTCGGGAGGGCACACGCCGATCGCGCAAACGAAGAGTGCCGTCTTCTCGCCAATGATGATGTCCAGAAGCTCGTCGAGGTGGCCATGGGTGTAGTCGTGGTTGGTGGCGCGCGCGCCTCCGCCCACCTTGACGAGGGCGAGGTCGACGCCGAACGGTGCAGACTTGTCGTTGAGGAACGACTTGAGCTCAGCAATCTGCGTGCGGAGCTGCTTGGGCGTGAGTGCTAGGCCGCCGATGACGCCGAGTCCGCCTGCGTTCGTCACGGCTGCTGCGAGTTTGGGGCCAGAGGCGACAAACATGCCCGCGAGCAGCACGGGGTGCGCGATGTTGACTGGGGTTAGAGGGCTGTTCGACTATGCCAAGACCAGCAGGGCACCCGTATCCAGGCTAGCCAGCTTGAACCTTGGCCCGCAGTCAGTCAGCCACACTTACACATGTCGGTGAGCTGAGTGCGAATGACTGCCATGGTTGCTGCTTGCCTTGGTGGGAAGATTGACGGTTAAAGCAGAAGTGTGGGAGATGGGATGCCTTGGCCAGCTTGCTTGTGCTTAATGTACTGAGACACGCACAGTGCTGGCGGGAACGGCCGCTCAGTTCAGAGCTTCGTCCTCGGTGCGGTGTGTGCACGGCATGTGGCCCAAAAGGTCGGCATTCGGTGACCCGGCCAGGCAGAGTGTGGTTCATAGCCGGTCGGGTGTGGGGTGTGGAATGCAGCCATGTCGGCACAGGCCGATCGCGTCTTGCCACATGCCAAAGTCCCTGCTTACGAGTTTGGATGCTTCTAATGGCCCTCTACGACGAGCAAGCTCTGGACGTCAGTCTGCTCGTCTCACCTCCACCTCGCAATGTTACCAAAAATGCATGTCTATTCGATGCTGTGGGCCGCTCGCGCCGAGTGGTGGAGCACTACAGTACTATACAGATGAGCGACAATTACACAGTGACCCGGTTGAACGGCGCAAGTCATTTACGCCTTCACCTTTTCACCTCTGCCAACACGCCAACGCCTCGCTCCCGCAGTCTAGTATAACAGACGGGTGAGGATGTTCGCACGCGTGCCGTTGATGGCCTCGTAGATCTCGCGCACCTCATCGTGGCCGACACCGCTAATGTCCGCCATGAGGTACGCGACGTCGCCCTTGGAGTCCGAGAACTGCTTCTCAATATTGTGGTCGGCGAGAATGGCGTTGATGGCACGCAGGACACCGGGCTCGTTCCTGTGCACGTAGCAGATACGGATGTGGCGCGCGTCGTTGGCTGTGATGGCACGCAGGTCGACCTCGGGGAAGTTGACCGCGCCGATAGAGGTACCGTAGTTGAGGAAGCGGCTGAGCGCGTTAGCGACCTCGTTACCGATGGCGCGTTGCGCCTCCTCGGTGGAGCCACCGATGTGGGGAGTCATGATAAGGTTGGGCAGCTTGCGGAGGCGGGGGATAAAGTCGCCAAGGTCCTCACTGAACCCGGGGCCGTTGGATCCGGGCTCCTTGGGGAAGACGTCAACGGCGGCACCAGCGAGGTGACGTTTCTCGAGCGCATCAGCGAGCGCAGGGAGGTCGACAACCTTGCCACGCGCATTGTTGATGAGGAAGGCGCCCTCCTTCATCTGAGCGAACTCGGCAGTGCCCATCATGCCAATTGTGTCCGGAATCTCTGGGACGTGAAGGGTGACAAAGTCAGCGGTCTGGAGTAGCTGCTCAAGCGTCTCGACCTGACGCGCTGTGCCAAGGGGCATGATGGGGACGATGTCGTAGTAGATGACGTTCATGCCGAACGACTCGGCGAGGACCGACAGCTGAGAGCCAATGTGGCCGTAGCCAACAATGCCGAGCGTCTTGCCACGCACCTCCCAGCACGCCTTGGACACCTTGTTCCAGATGCCGGCGCGCATCTCGCTGGCACGGTCAACAAGCTGGCGCGAGAGCGCAATGATCTCCGAGATGACGAGCTCGGCGACCGAGCGCGAGTTGGAGAACGGCGAGTTGAACACAGCAATGCCGTGCTTGGCAGCGGTCTCGAGGTCGACCTGGTTGGTGCCGATGCAGAAGCAACCAATGGTAAGGAGCTGTGTGCACTTCTCGATGACCTTGGCTGTGATCTTGGTCTTGGAGCGGATACCTACGCCATGGTAGGCCGGGAGCTTGTCAAGGAGCTCTTGCTCACTGAAGGCCTTGGTGAAGTGGTCGACCTGATGTCAGCGCAGTGTTTAAGGTGGATGCTGAGAAGATGGCATCGGTTCGGTGATCATGCACGGCGTACGCGCCCGTGCGGGCCAGTTTCCGCACTCTCACGCTGTCACCACGGCACTCCGACTCACCTCATAGCCAGCGTTCTTCAGGAACTGGGCTGCCTCGAGCGAGATGTTCTCGAGGAGCAAAATCTTGATCTTGCCCGCACGCGGCGTGGCAGTGCCCTCCTCCTCTGGGAACGCTGGGAAGGTTGCAGGAAGGAAGGCCTGGAGCTGGCGGGCGGTGCCGAAAGCCTGAAGGGAGCGGCCGCCAAACGAGCCAGCAGCGCCAGGCGACGTAGAGAAGTGTTGCGTGGGCGATGTACCAACAAACGTCGACTCCGCGAGGCCGCGGGGGTTAGACGGAATGGGGATGCTCAACGTCAGCGATGCGAAGGAGGCAAGGGGGAAGAAGTGGCATAGGAGGCGACGTTACTCCCAGCGCTCGTCCCGCACGTGTACCACTATCCCCGCTGGGCAATGGGTAAGACGTAATTGGGAGCCGTGAAGGATCGAAGACGACAACAGTTCCAATGTCGCCTGCAGTGCTCATAGGCCATCGGCCGCAGAACAGGTGACTTACGTCGTAGGAGGGTCCGACGCCGTGACCGAGGGGCGCCTAATCTTCTGGGGCTGAGACATGGTTGATATTGCTGCTAAGCTTGGCCAGCGTTTTAATCCAGGAGAGCAACGATGCAAGAAGTCGCAAGAGGGAAGGAAATGGGAAGGAGAGTTAAGAGGGGTCGAGGGATAGAGGATCGAAGGGGTTGAGTCGAAAGTATTATCTTTTAATCTATCCCCTTGGATATCGGAACAGGTCAGCAACCCATTAACTTGCAAACCCTCAACTGACCAGGTACAGAAAGATGTCACCATCCTTGCTTGCATCCCGGGCGCTAGGCCTCGGAACATTGGCGGGACATTGGCCGCGCGTCTGACTCAAATTGGTTGGACCAGAAGTCGTGCTCAATGGTTTGAAATTTAATTTATTAAACCCCCCTCTGTTAAAATACATCCGCTTATCATCAGCACATCCCAACCGCCCGAACTGCCTGTCCTGTGCGCGACCCTTATTGGATCTAGCTTTAACTATTAGTCTATTTTCTATTGTAGTTGGTCGTGCGCATATTCTGATCCACGCTGAATTGTGACTGGCCAGTCTCAGTTCCCCACTCTTCGCTCGTTCCGATGCCGTGTGCCCTGGATGAGAACCGGGTGGAAGCCGACGGCACGAGGTACACTCAAGCGCTCAAGTCACATAAGTGGCAGGACTCGCTCTGGTGCCGATGTATTGGAACAGAGCCCATCGGGCAAAATATGAGAAAATACAACGGTGGCATGGATGCGGAACGCGACGATCAACGTAATAGAGGCGCGCATATGGCGATTGATTTCTTTTAGTCTGCCTTACATCAGTCTGATCCGCCTCCTGAAGAATGGTTCCTACACTTCGTTTAATCGCTCTGTCGGGCAATTGCAGCTTTGACATGTCGCTCCAATCAGCACACTGTTTAATTACATTCCGCGGCACTGGGGACCTCTGGCCTTGTTGCCATCGCGGCAGGAAGCTAGTTGGAGGAAAACCGGTTCTCGGTAGCCGCAACTCAGCCGACGCACTGAACAGTGATTGAGGTTCACAGGTAGCGTCATCCTCGTTTTCACCTTCCTGTCACCGAGGCGAGCTCGAGCTGCCTGGCTTCCCCACCCACATTGTTCTCCACGTTGTTAAGGCATTTGATGCCATTGGATCCCAGGTACACAATGAAGAGTGCTATGACTATTTATCCACACGTGCAATAATCCCTCGGTGGCGAGCAAAGTTGGCGCCACCGTCGCAGTGCTGCGAGAGCACTGTCGTCCCGATAACCAGAAAAACAATGAAACCGCGAAGGTAGAGTTTACGCCGCTACTCCGGCGAGCGGGACGACGCTGCGCCTGGCCTTGCTCTCCAGCGCACGCTCCACCCAGGCTGCCATGTCGACGTCCGAGTCTTTGTCTGCAAGTAGGAACGGGTGCTCCATGAGCTGGCCATACGTTGGGCGCGCGCTTGGGTCCTTCTGAAGACTGTTGTCAGCCGCAGCACCGCCTTGCGTGCGATTGAAAACACCCACCACTTGGCAATGAAGTCGTTGGCATCATCGCTGTAACCAGGAGGAAGTGTGGGTGCCGGCCCATTGACGATGGCCGTCAGCTGTGCGAAGACGTTGGAGAATGTCTCGGGCGGGTAAGGGTAGCAGCCCTTGGCGAGCTCAATGATCGAAATGCCCACAGACCAGACATCTGATGAGACTGTGTACGTTGAGACCTGGTTCTGCGACTCGCCCTTGATGCGCTCAGGCGCCATGTACGATTGGCAGCCAATGTTGGTCTTGGCGAGACTCTTCTCGAGCTGGCCCGAGACGCCAAAGTCACAGAGTTTGACCTCCCCCTTCCGGTTCATGAGCACGTTGGTTGGCTTGACGTCTCGGTGCATGACCTGCAGCTCATCCTTCAGGAAGCGCAGGCCGCGCACGATGCCGGCCGTGATGCGTCTCAAGACGGGCTCGGGCACGAGAAGCTCGCCAGATGCAAGCCCGTCGTTCGACGTCTGGCCTCCCGTGCTAGTCAGCTTGTCGAGGGAACCGGCGTCCATGTACTCCATGCAATAGTATACACAGGACTCGATGGTGAATGCGCCGTAGAACTCGACAATCTCAGGCGAAGCAGCGCGGTGCAAGATGTCCAACTCCATGATGATGCCGTTCAGCTTGGACTCGTCTAACTCGAGGCGGATTTCCTGATGTCAGCTCAACTCGCGAGCGAGATCCTCACCTTCATCGCCATCGTGACACCAGTGGGTCGATGGAATACCTTTTGCACCGAGCCATAGTTACCCTGGCCCAACTCGCCCAGAACCTCAATCTCGTCCATGTTGATCTTGAAGCTCTGGCCATCACCAAAATCGACGCCCCCGGCGTGCAAAACTGCCTTGGAGAACTTGAGTGAGCCGTTCGGGTCTACAATTGTGCCAAAATCCTTGAACTTGGATTCCTCCGCGGACGGACCGCCCATCTGCGTCAATGACAGGCCGCCAGGTGGTCCTCGACGACCGGCGATCCCACCACGCGCCGCCGCGAGACCTCCTCGACCCGGCGTCGCCGCCCCTGGGGGTGCGTTGAGATTCAGGCGGCCAGCCGCAGCACGCCGCGCTGCTAACCCTAGAGGTCCAGCGTTTGGACCTTGCTGTGTTCCTGGCGGCCCAGCACGCAAGGCCTGCTGACGCAGGAGAGCTCCCATCGATGTAGCGGCTGGGGAGGGACCCATGCCGCTGTTTGATGAAGGGCTCGGTGCTCCCGAACGCTGCGCCGCGAGCTGGTGATGTCAGTAGCGTCTTCGCATATACGCACCTTGTCCATTTTGGCCTGCAGCGATGGGGGCAGGCGGGTTTGAATCGGGACCTGCGCTCCTCGTCCTCCCATGCCCATGGGGCCCATTGGGGCGCGCATGCCCATTGGGCCCGTCATTCCTCTCCCAGCAGGCGGACGTACAACCCCGACTGCGCCTTGTGGTGGCCGCATACCCGATTGTACATTCGGAACAGCAGGCATCGGTACAGGAGCGCGATCAGCAGCGACGGGAGTACCACCTGCGGGGAAACGCAAGTTGGTCGGGGGAGCTCCGCTGTGCGCCCCAGCGGTTACGTGGCCGGGACCCGGAGAGAGGTCAGCGAGTGCTGACGATGGAGGTACCGGACCTCCAGAGAACCCCGTACGCGGACTAGCGCCCGATGGAATACTAGGCGCCATATCAGAAGCAGCCGGAGGGGCTGCTAACTGAGTGCCATCCCCGGCATCGCTCTCAGTCTTATCGTGTCCATCCAAACGGTCTTCGTTTCCCTCAGATTGGGGCCTGATATGCAAAGCATCGAGCTCAGCGTGCGGTGCAGAGGTCTGGCTTGCCGTCGGACTTGTCACAGACGACAATACCGAGTCTGTTCCAGCCGACAACCCCGCGTTGGCAGTCAGTGACGCCGCGGCGGCTGGGTCTGCCGGGTGGAGACTGGACTTGCCGATTGACATGGGTCGTGATGTGTGGGAATGAGGACGAGGAAGGTTGGGGACGACACAGCCAAGCTAAGAGTGGAGGTTTGCCACTGCTGCTCGTCGCTCTCACCGTCCTTGTCCGCGACGTATCGACCTAAAGATGAGGGCGGATTGGCCAAAGGAGAGCGATCGAGTGATTCTTGATTTTACACGGCTGGCGAGCTGGAGAGAGATGGGCGAACGGGAGCGCGCCGGCTTGGTGGAGTCTCTCTGTTGCGTCAAGTGGACGATATGTGATGTACTGGCACGCGGGGCGCAGTTGTCTCTGACAGAAATGAGGACGTGTATGCAATATAAACGTTTGGGAAGGAGCGAGAATTAATAGGTGACAGGGGGGGGTTGAATGGGGGGAGGGGGGAAAGTGTGCCAAGGTAGGAATGTGGGTTGGACGGTGGATCGCTCGGCGGCAGGGATAGGAGGGGGGGCGCAGGGTCCGCACAGTCGACGCAGCCAAACGACGCTCAACTGTTATCGGCCAGGCGGCTGGGGCGCACGGAGGCACAAGCTAGGCTTGGGAAGAAGGGAGGGGAGGAGAGCGGAGGCCAAAGGCGTCCGGGGGAGGATGGATCGTGGAAGGGAGGTAAGAGACTGGGAGTGTCGATCTAAAGGAATGGGGGCATGGATCTGAAATAAACGGCTACGGGGATGGCAAGGTGGGAGGATGTGAAGGATGTGAATCCAAGTGAAAGGAATGGTTGGTGTGATGTGTCGATATGTCGAGTCGACGAGGTGTGTAGGTGTAGGTGTGTAGGTTGTAGGCGACGGGTTGGTCTTGCAGCGATGGGAGGGTATAAAGTGCTATTATGGTAAAGTCTACTATAGCAAAGTGGTAACCGGCAGTCCTGGCTCTACTGTTGGGCATTCGGGCAATACGGGCAGCGGACTGAACCAGTTGCGAGCGGGTGAGCGGAATACCAGGGACCAGGCCAGGACGCAGGGACGCAGGGAGGTAAAGGGGTACCGAGGCAGGATGAGCCAGTCAGGAAAAAGGAGCAAGGCCAAGGCCAAGAGGTCGCCACGAGTCAGCGAGAGCAAGACGAGCCAACTTTGTTTTGAGGCTTTGACCCCTTGTACATGTTATTCCTCCATAACATGACTTATCCAGCTGCAGCCCTTTACATTCCAAGCCGATTTGTATTGGCCATGCTGTAACCCAATAACGTGAATACAGGCACATTTTCTCCATGCCTGGGGGCCTTGATTCTCTTACCGCATGTAAAGGGACTAGATTCCCCCGTGTGGGCCGCGTGCGTGTGCCAGTTGTGCCCTGGCGTGCCGTCGTCTGTCATGCAACACGTTGTCTCTCATGGGAGGGAGTATGCATCGGGTGCCTTCATACCTCAAGTCAGGATGTGAACATGTGAGCCTGTGACCTGTGAGCCTGCGACCTGTGAGCCAGTGGGCCTGTGAGCAGCAATGAGCCTGTGAGCAGCAATGAGCCTGTGAGCAGCAATGAGCCTGTGAGCAGCAATGAGCCTGTGAGCAGCAATGAGCCTGTGAGCAGCAATGAGCCTGTGAGCAGCAATGAGCCTGTGAGCAGCAATGAGCCTGTGAGCAGCAATGAGCAGCATGATTCAGTTGGACAGCATCTGACATCCGACAGGCAGGGCGACTCGACTGTTGGTGCGACACATCCGACACGCTCAATAACCTCGGATCTGAGACCAGGCTTGCGTACAGACATTGTCTTTTGCCTCGTTTTTCTCCATTGCTCGTTTCCTCCGCAAGTCCTCCGTACATTCTCCATATATTTCTAACCTACTTAATTAATTTACGCCACTTGGAACCTACCGCTAATCCACTGCATCATCCACAGTCCCAATCCGTCTCGATCGCTTGTATTTCAGTCAACTCGCAGCAGCTAAGAACCATGCCATGACACCCTGTATCCTCATTCGGCACTCCGTCTTCAGCCTCTCCTCGTCGCTGTGAGCCGGCTTCAAGAAATCGTTCTCACCACTCTCTGTTGAGAGCGCCTGCTGATCTGTTCAACTTGCCCTCTCTCCGGTGTCATGCCGATGCCCATCCTTCCCTGTTCGTCGCCCTTCTACTCCCGGACCCGCCTCACCGGTCGCAATCCCTCCCAAACTGGGCGCGGCTTAGGATGTGTCGCGGCGCAGGCACGGGCGCAATGTGACTTGATAACTTGCCCCTTCCAACTCAATCTCGCCATGCAAATCAACACTCTGTTGTTGTCGCTCCCTGTGGCTGGGCGTCTTGCATCTCGGCAGCTATTAGCCGCGGCTGCGTGGTCATGGGAGGTGTGACAGGGAATCATCACCGTACCGCTTCGGCCCCTCTCTGGGTGACCTCGGCGCTGGGCACAGATGGGGTCGGCTTCCACCTGCTCACGCTTCCACGCTATCGTAGGGATGCGTATGTGCACTCGATGGTGCAGGATCGCTGTCTGGTGACTAACATGGGGCCCGGCCCAGGTTCTACTCAGGTGCAAAAGCCGCATGTGGGCCCAAGGCACGCCGGCCGGCTCACGACATGATGACAAGGCCACCGTATCACAATCTCCTCGCTAGCCGTTCGGTCGAGTCTGTGAATATACGGCGGCCGGCGCACTACAGGACGTGGGAATTAGTATTGGGATCAAGGTTCTGGCTGAAATCATGTCCACATCCGAAACAGGGGTACGCGGATGGGATGCAGCTGCGCACAGAGGACAGGGTGTTGCTGGTCGGTGAGATATGTGGGAGGGAGATTGACACGCGGGCACGGAATGCAAAGCACACGCTTCAGTGCACTTGCGGTTGATGCCGGCGGCCGGCGCTTGCGCAGTAAGCGTGATGGCCTCGCACATTGCAGATCACTTTGATTCACCCGTAGAAAACACCCAGCGTGGGTCGATCCTGTCGATGGCGCGCCATAATCATCGAGGCAAGTGCCAATCCCCAACAGGAGCACACGTTCCGTCTCTCAGACTTGTCGCGCTTATCGTCTAAAACTGTCTCGTAATCCACATTGCAGTGGCCGACACTTGACGATTCTGTATCCGTTTCTACCCTGGAGATCACACCACCACCACGTTACCCTTCCAGGCTTGACGTTCACGAAGGCATGCTTTGTCCTTGTGAGACGTAGAGACAGGCGGAACCGAGGCAGGGTGCTTGCTGAAGAGGGGAGACGCGAGAAACCATCCGGCATCTAGGACAAGACAGTGAAGCACGTTGCATGCATGTTCATACCCGTGTTTAGGTGTATCCGACCTGCTTGTCACCCGATCACAAGCCCACCGCAGTGGACTGACAGCAAAAGCTGCAGTGGTTGCTGCGGACGAACCGGCGCGGGATCCGAAGATGAGAGCAATCGAGCACAACGACGGCCAGTCATACAGATCCTTGGCTCGACACCACTCGGGTAGCAAATGTGGCTCTGGAGCTTCAGTATGGCCGGGCAAGGCTCTGTCGCGCCTGGATCGTTGCTCGTTTCGGCTGGGCCTCGGGGTCTAACAACAGACAGCCGGAATGTCGCGTCCAGTAACGACACGCGTGTGGCCAGCACGAGTCCATACACCATTCGCCCCTGCACGCAACTATGCTTCATCGCTGGGCATCCGGTTGCAACCGCTCTTAATGTTCTTTGCGGGTGCCTTATGAACTTTGGGTGGTCGGCTAATGGCTCACAGAAAACAGGTGGCGACATGTGTGGCGATTTCGCGATCGCAAAACGCCCCCGCACATCACAGTACAAATCACGTCATCAAACCTCATCCTGCCAGTCCACTGAGCACGTAGCACAGTCCATAGTCTGGCATAATCTGATATACATTGGGCACTCGGGGGCTTAGTAGCCCGACTAATTGGTGCACCCGCCCGTAGTGACTGTACAGACTGCATAAGCACGCCAGGCATCACCACCTTCACGGGGCGCATGCATGTTCCTTCCTCGCTTCTCTATCCGACTCTGACAACCAGCTGCAACCAGCTTAAACATTCCCACTGTGGCCAAGACATGTGTCTCCTCGTCCCTCCGAATCGACACATTCGTAGATAGGCGCCCGCAACATTGGTTCGGACACGCGCACGACAAGAGCGAAGCACGTAGATTTCAACGCCAAGCCAAGTCGACCAGCTTGCCGATCACAGCGCACCCATCAGAGATACTACTCTGACGCGAAACAACAACGAAAGCGACACCCAAGTTAGGCTCAAGTGACAGCCCCGATCCCCGACGGGGCCATGGTCAACGACTCGGGCATCCCGGACGGGCGCGACTGGGAAGCCATCCTCACCGCTTTCAGCCGCAGCGGAGCTGGGCGGGCTGCCGAGTCACCGGCCGACTGGGGTGTGCCGGGCCCCGGCCCGTCCTCGCAACACCAAGGTCAAAGCCAGCCCAGTACAGACCTCCTCGCGCACCTCACACAACAACTACTCCAACAACAACAACAACAGCAAGAGCAGCAGCAGCAACAGGCGTTCCAGGGTTATCCGCCCGAGTACGTCGCGCTGCTGCAAGCGAGCAACCATGCCCTGCAGCTCCAGCAGCTCCAGCAGCTCTATGGCCACAACCCGCCTTTCTTCACCCAACAATCCCAGAAGCACACTCAGCAGACACGCTCAAGGGCGCAATCGCAGAGCACCTCCCCCTCGTCGTTACCTCGCTCCTCGCATGGGAGCATATCCGACACTCCAACTGGAACCCAATCCGCCATATCCACCATTGGAACACCTATCGCCCCAGCTCCTCCCTCCTTTTCCAACGCCACCAGCCTCACATCCACTCCTACCGGACGGCCGCCACCGATTACGAGCCCGAACACAGGGGCCAGCGTGGGACCCAGTACCGCGCAGACACCCCTCGGGGCCGACGATACTGAAGATAAGCGCGTACGCAACACGCTTGCATGTGAGTCCATTGGATGTTGGGAGAGCGCCAGGCTAGCGGTGGAAAGCAGACGCGACGTCGCGGGTCCACTGTCCCGTCGTATTTTGGGCGAAGGACGGCACATTAACCTGAGCTATGCCCCTCGAGCCGCAGTCCTTATCGGCACGTGCTTGCCAGCCACATCGGGCCATCTGCACACCTTGACGCTATGTGCAGCAGTCACGACTGACTCTAGCCGCCCGCTTCCGCGCCAAGAAGAAGGCACATGTCGAGAATGTAGAGCGGAACATCCGCGCGCTCGAGGCACAGCACTCGGAACTCGAGGTACAAGTCGCAGACTTGCGCAAGGAGAACGGACTGCTGAAGGAGATGGTGCAGCTCAAGTACGGAGGAGTGAAGAACGCATAAGCAGACCAGCATAGATTTTACAGTATGTCGAGGCGCTGATGCAGCATGCACCGGCAACGTCCTACAGCTCAACTGATCATACAGCACCACTGCGCGCCTGGTACACCTGGCCAACTCACGACCGTGGCAGCTGCTTCTTGCTCTTGCATTGAGCTGGAGATGTGTTAGGACTGAATTACCCCTGACATAAGTTGTGGCCAATTTCCAGAGCCTGTCTGCTGAAGGAACCCGCTAATGACCGTTCGCATCACCATCAAGAACTACGTCGTGACATCTCGCTTCCGCTTCTACCTCCGTCATGCTCCTCTCCCGCCTGTCCTTCTCTTCCATTTCCTTCCACTCGTCTTCAACTATTCATCCCCTCCATCCTGCCGTGTCAAGAATTGGTCACCGCCATCTGCCACAGTCCACGAACCACAACCACCTTCCCTTCCTCACCTGTTTTTCTCCTGCCTTCCCTGATCTCCCAGCTGTCATCTGATAATACAGTCATCAAGTCACAGTCATTGGTGACAGAGGCTGCATGCATCTCCTCGTTGACTACAAGGTGTAACCCCATGTCGCCTCAATATAAAAATTGGGCTGCGTCACATAACGAGGGCTGAACATGGCAAGTGGCCACGGTTCCTTGATCACTTTCTGTCGCAGAACCTGGGTGCAGAGAAGACGTGCGAGCAAGGTCGCGTGTTTTGTTAAATCTGGCTCAGCCATCAATCGCCCAACTCGCTCTCGCTCCATCATTACGTATGCCACCAGTATGTCAGGCCGGAGAGGTGCATAGGCAAGCGTTTCTGCGGAGGCCACGTGGCACTAGATGTAGCAGGCTGTAGAGTAGTGCGTCCCACTTGAAGTCACGACGCCTCCGTTAGGCGCGGGAAGGACCAGTGCAGGGTGGGTGGCAAACAGTGCGTGGGGTCCCCGCGAGGTACCTCACCTTTGTCAATTGGCCAACCAGAGGTGGCGTGGGTCGGTCGCAAATGAGATTGCTTTCGGGTACACCGATTGCCTCGAGTATAAATGACGTCCGTCTCAAGTGCCATCAAGCCCTCGAAGACAACCCAAAGAATTCTACCACTGTAACCCACCCCACTGTAACTTCGAGTCACAATCACAGCACTGACCGCCCGGCTCTCCTTAGACTACAACGGTCTTCTTCCCTACTCGACCGTCAACCACCAGCGCGCCCGTTACCAATCACAGCTAGGGCGGATCCCAAATTCCTCATCCCTGCACCTGGTCATCTCACACGGACTCCAACGCGCACCTCCATCGTCGTTTCAACTCGAGTTGAGACACCGTCACCTGTCTTCGTAACGCACCTGGACGTCACCCATCCGACTCAGCCTTGCCGCCGTCTCTGAGGTCTAATTCGCTCTCAGGCCTGGTCCGCTCTCACTTATCGTGACCAACCCCCCCTCCCACCCCATGCCAGCCACCGCGCCCGTGCGCGTACCCCGACGCGCCCGCGGTTCGCTCTCAGCTGGAAGCGGCCGCTCTCCAATCGACGAGATCTCACATCTCAACATCACAGAGGTCCGAGAACGCCTGGCGCGCAATGAACGCGTCCTCAATTCATCGCTGATCAGCGCATCTCCCTCCAGTAGCGGGGGCATGGGCATGGCCATGTCGCCCAACTCGTCGCGTGCCTCGGGATCAGGAGACCCTGTGCGCGCCCGTCTCCTAGCCGTGCGCGCTCAGTTATGCGCACGCGAGGCCGAGCTCCTCGCCGACAGCGTAGGGAACATGGGCCTGCACGCCCAAGCCACATCTCCACCTACGTATAGCGCCAAAGCTAATGCCCTCAATGAGATCCGGCAGCGTGAGGCTGCCCAACCTCCCAGCCGTATGACATTGTAAGTATTCTGCTGGATTTGCTGGATTTGCTAACGCCAGACCAATAGACGATACCCTCGCATTAGGGGAGCGCGATTTCGACAACCAGTGGACGGCGCGGTTCGCCAATGTCGGCATTGCGTCGAACGCCCCATCGGGAAAACCCAGTGGCCCAGCCGGAAAGCAGCTAGACTCACTCGAGAAATCGGCACTTGCGTCATTTCGTGCACGCGTCAACGTCGACATGGAAGACGGCATGTTCGAAACAGACGAAGCGTACTCGGCCGCGGGCGTGTATGCTTCGCGGCGACATGACCTGGGTAACGGCTTGCCTATGGCCACGGCACGTGCGCGGAGGCAGGAAGGATACGAAGAAGACATGCGCACCGACGGGAGCTACGATGACGAGTTCGCAGAGGGCAACGACGAGTACCCGGGCGACGGGACAGATACCAGGGATGCCGCGCCCAGGTAGATTAGGAGAGATCAGAAGCTGTAAATCCATCTGCAATTGTCACATCTTGCGCTATGCATGTACACTGTACATTGCCGCTTGGGCGGGTATCTGTCGGTCGATCTATTGATGGATGGGCGAGAGCTGGTGTCAGTGAGAAAAGAGTGCTGGACCTACCAGGATGACGCCGTCGCCACGGACGAAGAGCATTTCCGAGGTGCGGCGCTCGACCTGGCAGTGTCAGCTGTGCTACGTTGTGCGCACGCGCGGTCAATACGTGGCAACTGAGCCACTTTGACCAACACTCTGGCTGTGGGATGCTGACGTGCAAGAAACGCCTGGGCAGAGACAATATACACCTCGAAGAGACAAGCTTAGTCCTCCCTCTTCTCACCACTCACTCTAGGCTGTCCCGGCTGCCCGTCCTCGGAAATGTCGACAATGTGTATGCTCTCCTCGACGCCCGAGAGCACGAGGTTCATGTGTGCATCGTACGCCTGGTGTCAGCTTCAGCTCTAGATGGCACGCCTTCAGTCTCCCCTCCTCATATCCACGCATTACCCCCTCAGCCACTTATCTATCTCCCCACCCCAGCACTTCTTATCCACCTCCCTCCGGCACCCCAACTCTTCTTATCCACCTTCCCTCCGTATCTCAGCCACTTCTTCCACCTTCCTCCGGTATCCCAACCA
This sequence comes from Cutaneotrichosporon spelunceum, assembly GCA_030805415.1. Taxonomy (NCBI): domain Eukaryota; kingdom Fungi; phylum Basidiomycota; class Tremellomycetes; order Trichosporonales; family Trichosporonaceae; genus Cutaneotrichosporon; species Cutaneotrichosporon spelunceum. The sequence goes on from BTCM01000001.1 coordinate 2,684,795, forward strand.
CTTCCTATCCACCTCCCTGCCGATACCCACATGCAGCGTCCCTGTCAGTGTCCGGTCTCCACGCAGCTTGATGAACACCCGCCTGCTGTCAGCCCGCTCCCACAAACACCAGCTACTCACTCCCCGAGAGAGAGCTTGACCACGTCGAGGGGCTCGTTGATCGTTGCGTTCACTGCGTCGTCCATGGTGTGTGTTGACGAGGACGTTCGTTGTGCGGGCACGTCCAACTGAGAGAGTGGTTTACTTCCGTTGTTGCTCACATCACTCACGTGACCTGTTTTGCAGCTTTACCAGCTTGCAGCTCATGGCCAGGGTGTGCACGGGTTCGACAGAGCCAGAGCAACACCATACGCAGAGAACAGAGCCAGAGCAATACCACGCAGAGAACCAATGCATGCAACAACCGAACCTAGGCTTCATAGACCATTTGCCGCCATGCCGTGAAGGCGATGTCAAGAATAGTTGGTTGCAAAGCCGAAGGTGATGATAGGGTCTAGCCGGCTGGCCAAGGCACGAATCGTGCCATGGTCAAAAGTCCGCGCGTCGCCTTCCCCGGCCTGTTGACACCTCCTTCATCCCCCACCATGCCAGAGGTGCATTCGACAAATGGCGCGGCGAACGGCGTCGCCGACAGACCTGCGGCGGACGCCAACCGCATCATCGCGATCGTGACGGGCGCGAACAGGTGAGCTAGCTGGCGCGCGAACATCCGCGCTGCCGAGATTGCGTCTGCTTCCTTGTACTTCGCTTGTGCTCCACTGACTTTCAGTGGCTTTGGCCTTGGTCTGTGCCACGACCTCCTCGCCAACCTCTCTGCCGGCGTGGGCCAGCGCGTGCCTGCCGCTCAGCCGCGCGCGACCGCCATCGCGCCATCCCTCAACGCCGGCGACGAGGAGACGGGCGTGATGTCCTCGCCACATCCGACGCTGACACTCGTCCTGGCGTGTCGGTCGCAGCAGAACGCAGATGATGCGCGTGCTAAAATCCTTGAGCAGCATGCTTGCGATCTCCGCATGCGCCGGGGTGCCGGCGAGTCCATCTCACCTGGCTGGGAGGAGGGTCTGCGTGTCGAGTCTGAGCTTGTTGACCTGGACTGTGTTGGCGGCCCGAAGGGTGTGCTCTCCTTCTGCCAGCGCATTTCTGCCAAGTACCCGCACGTTACGAGCCTGTTCCTCAACGCGGGGTATGCGGCGATCACAGAGGTCGTGATTCCCCGCTTTATTCTACAGATCCTCACCAACGGGCTTCTGCACGCCCTCCATCACCCGAGGTATAATACCGAGGAGATTGGGGCGCGTAGCGCGGATGGAGAGCGGGGTAGGGTGTGGGGCGTCAATGTCCTCGCTCCTTATATCATCGTGAGTGAGATTCGAGCCTGCCCTGTCTCCTACACAATGGTCCCGGCCAGAGTGCAAGGGCGTGTGGACTACCGCACGAACAGCAGCATTTCTACTCACACTAGACCAAAGAGCTCGCACCGCTGCTGCGTAAGTCGCCCAAGACCCTTCCGTTCGAGCCGCGCGTGGTGTACACCTCATCGATCGAGGCCGAGGCTGAGGCCCTGAGCCCGAGTCCCAAGGACGATTACCAGTTGCTGGAGTACACGACCAGTTACAGACCATCCAAGTACATGGGTGACCTGGTGATGACGCAGCTGGATACCCAATTGAGTGAGGGTGAGAGGCCCGTCCGTTGTCTTATCGCCGAGCCTGGATGCGTGGCGACCAACATTGCTGTGGCCGGCCTCGGGGCTTGGCAATGGCTCGTCAATCTCAAGTGGATCTGCTACTGGCTCTCGTTCTACCTCGCGCACCTCCTCGGATCGCCACACCACCCCGTATGGGCGAGCGACGGCGCGCTGCCCATGCTCTACTGCGCCATGATCGCCAGTGCCTATCTCCTACCAGCGAACAAGGTGCCCGCGCCCAAGATGCACGTCGTTGCGCGCCGCTTGCGTTCGCCGACAGTCAAGTACGGCGAGGTAGACGAGTGGGAATCGCATACTGAGCTCGCAGAGTTCCTCGCCGACAAGTGCGACAGTATCCGCCTTGACTGGCGGAAACGTGAGGGCTTGGATTAGACATGTTGGCAGAGTAGCATTATAATGACGTTATTGGACAGGCAAGGTTGGTGCCACGCGCAGGGTGAATCATGTGCACAACGCTGTTGCCCACCATCCAAGAAAGGGTTAAGCATGAGGACGGATGGCAGAATTAAGGTAAGGGCATCTTGAGTTCTGGGTGGCTCTTGGATGGCTCATGAGGATTTTGAGATTGTTCTTTCCAAGGCTGGGGTAACATGTGTTGAGCCAGGCACCAGACATTGCATTGACAATGCACCCATCTGCTCGGGATTTCTCGGCTGGTGAAACTGTGCCAGATTGTATTGAATGCGTTGCTTGCCCATGGCCATGCGCACGGCTACTCGGGCCTCCAGGGTCAAGTTGTGGCTGTGTTGCAAAAGGGGGGGGAAAGGCCAAAAGATAGGCTGAGTTGGGTGGGGCGAGTAAAGAACATTTGCAGGACTAAGCGGACGCAGGTTGCGTCATCCATCCCCCCTCCAAACGCATCCTAACCAAAGCCATACAAAGCCTTTCCCCCCCATCAGCCCCGTCCCTGCAAGCTACAGTGCAACAGAGCAACATCGGCCATTTCCTCGTCACCACCTTCCTCCACTACTAGCTCCCCCACCCATAGGGCCCACCTTGGCCATCAACACCCAACATCAGCCACCCCCACCACTCACGTTCCCTCTCTTCATCCGATTCGACTCCCACTCACGTACTCTGTTACACTCTCGGACACTACCTGTCCGTTACACCACAGCCACTCTCTCCCTACTCGCTTCACCTGCCGTCGGCTTCCCCTTGTCTGCAGCATCCTCCAAGTCCTAACACGCGCCATTCAGCGCCTCCCGCCATTTCATCTCCCCAGCCTCCCCGTTGTCGTTCCTATCCCCCATGGGAATGTTTAAACGCAAGTCCAACCAGCCACCGACTACAGTATCGCCGTTACCACCCCCCCCCCCAGCGTCGGGTAGAGCTTCCATTTCATCCATAGCCTCAACCCAGTTGATGCACGACAGAGGCGGCGTCCCTGTCGAACGTGTCCAATCAAGACAATCCCGCATGTCTATGGGCACCATGGAATCGCACGCAACTGTTACAGAGGGCGGAAAGCGCCGGTCCGGCGGCTTCCTCGGTTTTGGCAGAAAGAAGGACAAGCCCAAGGTCGACGAGGAAGACGTGGTAAGTGGCATCGTTGGTGTTCGTCCTCCCCATGTTTAGAGGTTTCGAGGGCAGAGGGCAGGATGGGTGCTGGATGCTGGGTGGAGAAGATCCGAATGGCTGTGCGCGCACGCATCTCTCCGCCACACGAACCTCCCTCTCTCTTCCCCTCCCCTTCTTTCGCACCGTTTTGCTCTTTCTGTCAACGGGCGCCAAGGCGCTGTCGGCATCCGAGAACGTTTGCCTTTGGTCAACATTCCTTAAACAAATGAAACGGATTTTGACCATCACTCCACACACCTGCCTCGTGCTTCTCCGTCTCCACCTCCTCTCTATCCCTCCTCTCGTTTTGTTTCTCGTGCAAACTCCCCATCCGCATGTTCAAGCTTAACTGAAATAAGAAGAGCCAGCGTCTGTCGTTCACTGTCGCTGGCCGTTCATCTGGCGGCCTGGGCCCCGACCTCTCGCGCCCCGCGTCTCAGCCTCCTGGAACGCTTACCCATCAGGATGGAGCAGTTATTCAACAGCAACAGCAGCAACAACAGCGTACCGACTTTGGGCCCACGCCTCCGACGCAGCATGCGTGCGCGCAGAGCCTTGGTGCGAACCAGGCAATGGGAACCGAGCCTGCAGCTTCACGACCTGAACCGCCTGCAGCTCCTCGACCTGAGCCGCCTCGCAATACGCCGCCGGAGTCGCCAGCATCTTCCTCTCCCAACATTGATGGCAAGGACCCAAGCTTCCGCCGGTCGTTCGAACCGGTCGTCGAACTAATCTCTTATCAGCCGCACAAGACGTACGTCTCGAGCCCGCCACAGCTTGAAATGATCTTTGCGCGCACGAGCGCCGGGCAGCAGCCGAGGCAAGGTGCGCCGGGCAGCCCCACTAACGACTGGGATGCTGTCTGGCTCCAGCTGGCTGGTACCTCGCTCTCGATGTGGTCGATGAAGGAGACACGTGCAGCCGCGGCTGCTGGCACCAAGGTGCCACCGACCTATTTCAACATAACAGAGTCGACGCTAGAGATCCTCAGCGCCCTCCCTCCTCCTCGCCACCGTCCATACTCGCACTCGCACAAGCACGTCCTGTCGCTCAACACGGCCGGCTCGAACCGCTTACTCTTTTCATGCCCCACCGACAAAGACCTCGTCCGTTGGACTACCGGTCTGCGCCTCGCTGCGTGGGAGCGTTCACGCCTCGAGGAAGTCTACACTGGTCACCTCATCCAGGCGGGCCGGCGCGAGCCCCCTTCGCCTCTCGCTGGAGGCCACTTGGAGGGCTGGGTTCGTGTGCGCGTCATGGGTGGCATTGAGTGGCACCGTCTCTGGCTGGTCTTATCCGACCCCGCAGCGGTGGTCCCCGAGACGTCTGGCACACAGGGCAAGCGCCGCTCATCCTTCTTTGGTCTGGGCCATGAGAAGCATGAGCCGATCCAGGAGCCCAACACGGGCGTCACCATGGCGTCGTTCTACAACGAGCCCCGAACGGCCAAGAATCGCACATCGTCTCTTCCTGTCCTCACCGTCACCAACGTCACCCAGACCTACGCCATGTTCCCTGAGCGCCTCGAGGTCATCTCCCAGTCCAACCTCATGAAGGTCGTGGGCCGTGTGAGCGGCGAACTAGTCACCATTGAGGGTGGCTTGCGAGAGTCTGGCTGGGCCATGATCATGCCTGAGGCGCCGTCTGACGACCACTCAACTGCGGGAAACAGATTGTCGCCGCTGGGCGTCATGATGCGCTGGGTAACGGCGTTCCACGACGCCTTCAAGCTTTACGGTCGTCCGGAGCGGTACTCATGGAATGAGAGAGATCCTAAGAGTCTGTTCTTCGGCTATCCACGCGGCGAGTTCCGTGCCGACCTCTTCCTCAGCATGGAGGAAGCGGTGAGCGTAAACCATCGCCTCAACACGCCGGCCATTCGCGCCGAGTTCATCGGCCTCCTGCAGAGTAGGATGAGCCGGCACTTGGAAGCTGACCAGATCAACGCTGTGGCTGTTGAGGGGGAAGACCCCAAGATTGTGCAGGAGCGGGCCTACGTGCGCCAGGCCGAGCAGGAGTCGGCTGCCATGCACAAGGCTCAGCAGCAGAAGCAGCAAAATGGGAAGGAGACGTCCTTCACCCTTCCTCCGCTGCAGTTCAGCGACGAGGGTGTCCAAGACGCTGGCTCCGGAACCACGTCCGCTGTTGCCGGTACTGCTGCCGCTGGGGCGCTAGCTGCGGCCGGCGCTGCTGCCCTGTTCCACGACGACCAGCGCGTTCTCACTCCTATCACTGAGTCGGACGCGTCGCGTCAAAATTCGGCTCGCCGTCCGACCGGAGATTCTGGTGCTGGGGTTGGGACTGCGCTGGGTTCTCCTACCCCCCCAACCCGCGCGGTTGCTGCCAACAACACGACACCTCACGCGTACCAGCCCGAGGTCCCTCCTGGTCAGCAAGCATGGGGCCAGAATCAGTCGCGCGCCCCTGTCCAGAAGGGCGACGCTCTCATCAGTGGTACCGCTAACGGCATTGCTGTCGCGAATCCTACCGGCCCGCCTGTTCGGCCTGCCTCCATGGCTACCTTCGGCAACCGCACGTCGAGCGACGAACTTCCCCCAATTACGGTAAATACGCCAACCGCCACGTCGCCAAGCCGGGAAGCCAGCACACTCCAAGGAACTCTTCGCTCCGAGGACTCGCTGCCCACAATCTGGTCACAGTCCTCCGGTGTCACCCCACAGCCTGTCAGCCCGAGGGCGCTGACCACGTCGCACAGTTCTTCATTTGTGAGCGCTGTGAGCTTGCAGGGCTCTGTGAACAGTGTGCCGAACGGGATAACCACACCAGTACAACAGAACAGCCCTGCGCCGCCTCCCGTTGCCAAGAGTCCCACTATGATGCCAATCGCTGCCGTCGGTAGGATCCCAGAGGCGATCAAGCCCATCACTCCTCAGTTCATTCAGCCGCAGCAGCAGAACGCGCGGTCCGTTGGCCCCGGCCTTCAGACAAGCCAGCCCCGGTTCGCCAACCAGACCCCAACGCCGCCTCTCGCTACCAATCACTCTTCTGTAACTGAAGTGTCGCTGTCGAGCCATGGCCACTCCAAGTCCAGCCACGCGACGATACCTGCCGTCACTGCGAGCACAGCCACTGCTGCTGTCCTTGGCACCCAGGCCTTTGGGATCCAGAGCAGCCCACCGCGCCACAGCCCGCCGTCGGATGGCACGCTTCACCAGCCAAAACCTTCTCGCTCGCAGCGCATGTCAATAACTGAGGTGCCCGGCTTGCGCGAGGAGCCCGCCGCAATGTACCTCATGAACATGGTTGAGGAGCCTGTTCTGCCTGCGACTCTTCAGGGCACCAAGGCCGTCACTGACCCAGCGCCCGTTCCGCCCGCTGTTGTGGCCCCCGCCTCCACGAATGGTCCTAGCCGCCCGTCCCCCGTTAGACAGGCCCCTACACCTGCACAAGTACCTGCATCGAACGCCAAGTCCTTCCCAGCCTCACCTAAGATGGCAGCGTCCCCGCCTACTGCAGCACCGGCTCCGCCCACCCCGGCATCCACGGGTGCAGCAGGCCCCCATGCCTCTCCACCTCCCAACGTTACCAACTTGTCCACCCCTCCCACACCGACCAGCGGCCCTATTGCGAGCTCCTTGCTCGCGAGTGCTCCGCAACCGCCACAACAGGCTTCCCCTCTAGCAAACACATCTCCGAACCTCGCATCAACTGCTGCTTATGTGGCTGGTGCAGGCGCAGGCGCTGTCGCACTTGGTGCGGCTGCTGCTCAATACTCGCAGCCGCCTCCCACCAACCCCAAGGGCTTGTCACCGTCGCGCTCCCTTGCTTCTGCTGGCTCAGACAAGCCCTCGAGCCCTGTCATTGTTACAGCGTTGGACCAACAGCAGTACCACACCCGCACAGGCGTTCACCGGAAGCCATCCGGCGCGCGTGCACAGCAGCAGCCTTTGAGTGCGGTGAGAAGAGGTAGTGCCGGGTCGGGCGACCTGGTCAATGCAATTCAGGAGAAGGTGGAGGGTGGGGAGGTTGCCAGCGCCTCATCGCCAGGCACGGCTGACCGCCGCCCGATCGACAATCACGTCTTGGCTTCTCCACGTGCCCACAACTCTCTCAACTTTGCGACTTCGACTACTCGTGCCCCCAACAACGTCAACACGTCTACCAAGATGCACGACCTCGCTCCAGACACGGCTACCTTCATCGCCTATGCAGATGAGCCGCCTGCGTCCCATCAAAGCCGTCCCAAGCTCCCTTCCCCGCCCCAGCCCGCTCAGGAGACTCGTTCTTCGTTCGCTCCATCTAAGCAGGCGGCTGAGCGTCGCGCCAAGGCCGAGGCCGCGGCGGCGGAGCACCAGCGTACGATGAACGTTCCCGGTGCCGGTAGACAGAAGGCTGCCCAAAAGCCCGACAACTGGGACGGTAGTGACACGGACGAGAGCGAGGAGGAAGAGGACGAAGCAGTGCCTCCTGAGGAGCAACACGGATCGCGTGCCTTGCCATCCCTCCCCCTACCTCCAACGATCCAACAGCCCGCTTATCAGCCCCAGCAGACGCAGTTCAACCAGTACCAGTTCAACCAGCAGCAGCTACACCAGCAGCAGCAGTTCTATGGTGGCCCAGGACCAGCTCACGACGACCGCTTTGAGGTTCCCAACATGAACAACCTCTCGATCAACGACCCTCGCTTTGACCGTCCCCGCTCCCGCTCTCCACCTGCTCCCCATCGCCATCTTCCTCCGCAGCCCCAACAACTTCCACAGGAGCCTGAGGTGCCGCGCCAGCAACAACAGCGTGCAGCTCCTTTACCCCAACCACCTGCGGCCAAGACCAATGTGTGGAATGCCAACTTCGAGGTTGAGCATGGTATGGACCGCAAGGGTACGTTCGTCGAGCTTGAGGAGCCCCAGGTTGCCCTCACGAAGGCGTTCACCCCGGGCGGCCTGATCCAGGCGGGCATGCAGGACAAGCGCGACCGCTCAGCAAAGCGCCAGGAGGAGGTTGCGCGCGAGACTGGATCGGCACTTGTCAACGTGCCAGAGCCTCCTCCACCTCCACAAACGGGTCTCGTGGGTGCTGTGGCGGCGCACGAGCGCGACCGCAAGAATCCTGGTGGCATTGGTGCCACGCTCACTGACCGCGACCGTGAGCGACGCCTCGCCGAGGATCGCCAGCGCAAGATTGAAGAGCTACAGCGCCAGCAGATGGAGCACATGCAGCAACAGTACACTGGCGGCGGCATGTTCCCGGGCCAGTTCTCTGGGTATGGCTATGGGATGCCCCCCATGGGCTTCAACGTGAGTTCAACCTAGTAAGCAAGTTGACAGCAGCCCTACGGCATGCCAATGAACCCCGCCGCGCAGCAGCAAGCGATGATGGCTGCGCAGATGGCGTACCAGCAGACGATGGTGGCCATGTCGCAAGCAGGCTCGCAGGCTGGCGACGCGCCAGACGGCCGGATGTCGCCTCAGAGCCAGATGCGCATGTCTCCACCCCCCTTCCAGATGGGCCACATGGGTCAGATGCCGGGCATGGGCTTCCCTTATGGCATGCCACCAACCCAGGGCATGTATGGTGGCTTCCCGGGTTACGGTATGCCGGGCATGGGCCCGCCCTCGGCGTGGGGCGGCTCTCAGGCCAACTACCCGCAGGGCTTGGCTCCTGGCAACGGTAACTACAGCCCCGCTGGCGGCTCGTATCCCAGCTCTGAGCGGGCCGAGGAGCGCCAGGCGAGCTAGGACCGTGCCATGATATACCCAATTTCTATTCACCACGCTCGTTCCGGGAGCTACAACTTAGACCCAGCACAATTATTACAACGTCAAGCAAGCGATGATGGTATGGACAGTTTAGTGTTTATCTATTTCCGCTAGTAGGAGCCTCTTGTCATGGAACCATGATAGATGCTTGTTGTCTGTGTTGCAGTTGACGTCTGGGACGGAGTGCCGCTTCATGTCCGTTAGCAGCAACTTTTTGACTCCACATGTCCACTGTAACTCAGAACGCCGGTACGCTGAACGCCTGCTGTTCATCTCGGCGCACTTGTAACCAACACAACAAATGGTCATGCAGGTGGTGATCGCATATCACGATCTGGTACATAAACCCCTGGGGTCGCCTCTACATCCGTCCGTCCGCAACCGCAGCGATGCACTTAGAAGCGGAGCTTGGAGAAGAACCAGCGGTTGTTGCCCTTGGCGTAACGCTCCTCGAAGGCCTTCTTGATGGCCTTCTTCGAGTCCTCACGCTGGGTAGGCTCCTTGAAGGTGTCGGAGGTGACGGCACCCTTAAGGTTCTCGAGCTCGAGGACGTAGCGGGTGGGGAGGAGGTGGGCGTAGTTGACGACCTTGATGAAGGGCTTGACCTTGGAGCGCTTGGCGACCTTCTTCTTGCCCATCGACTTGGTCACCTTGAGCGGGTAGCTGTGTGTTAGGACTGCACCACAACATCTACATCAACCGGTCTAATGGCTCGCAAGATTATTCCTCGCTCGTCATGGCCGATCTCACGGCCCAGACTTACCGCTCAATGCCGGCGACAATGGCGTGGGGGTACGGGCGCTCCTTGGTGCCCTCGTCGCGCTGCTGGATGACAACGACCTTCTTGCCGGCCTGGCGACCCGAGAGGACAACGGCAACCTTGCCGGGCTTGTAGACTGGAGTTAGTTGCCATTCTTAGAGGTTCAGACTCAGGCGCTGGCGGAGAGAATGGATGGAGAAGCTGTGGAATGTCGGGGCTGAATGGACGAGACTGGACTCTCTCTTCGTCACAAAGTCGTTTCGCACGTTTGCAGCGTTGCAGGGAACGAAGCGCCAGTTGCAGTTTCCAGCGCGATAGAATGAAATATCGATGGTCAATGGGAAGGGGAAATCTTTCGTACACGACCAGATCGCCCAGCCGGTTGTCCAACGTTCGAGACGAGTCGAGTCCAGGAGTCCAGTCTGTCCATCCAGTTCTCTGTCCATATCCCCATTCCATCTCACGCCGGTAATGCCCGCGGATGCTCACCCTTGACCACTGTGGGTTAGCGCAAGCCCTTCAGATGTGGACCCAGTCACCGAGATAGCGAGACACCAAGCACTCCGCGACACACCACACGCTCTCGGCTCCACACCTTCTCCACCTCGTTTGTGTACGTTCATGCGCGTCGTCGCCTACTCGCACTGGTAGGTCGAGCACATGCCGCTTCTCGGCGTCACACGAACGCAGCCATTTCCTCCCGCCAACCTCCTCGAGCGCCTTCCAATGTTCCCCCTCTATCGCAAACGCGATACGTCTGCGCGCGCATGCTGCCGTGTGTGTCTCGGTGTCGCTGGTGTCGTGTGGGGGTCGGTCCGCACTCACTTTTTGAGACTGTGGAAGCGTTAGTTGCCAACGAAGAGCGGGCCGACAATCCAGCAAACCCAACTCTCACTTCTGTATCCGCCACGACCAAATGCCGCGAAACTCCGGAGTTTGGCCCTGTTAGGCGCGGACTTTGGCTTTGAGAGGCCTAAGTAGCACGTGGCGATTAGGTTCACCAATAAAAAGTGCGATGTGAACTGCGTCATTGCACGTGGTTGCTTCCATCTGGAGCGGCTGGTTGGCCAGTGTGGGGTAGCGAGGATGGGACGTGCCTGCAGGAGGTGGGGTCACATTCCTCATTGCTGAACAGCAAGCCGGTGTTAGACAGTGGACAGTGTGCCAGGGAGATCACACCACCATTCCCGTCAAGCCCACAGGTGACTGTTGATTCAGCTTTGCCTTGCTCACAGTCTTGGACGTGGTCGACACCCTGCCTTCCTTGGCTCCACACACCCACTTGCTCCCTTGCTCCCTTGCTTCCTCACTCTCACACTCATCTCCCATAACTACTGTCACAGCTCGCCACCCTCTCCCGCCACCCACCATGCCCGCGCGCTAAGCCATGAACATCACTTCGGCGCGCGCATTCGCCAACTCCGCCGCTGGGCCCGACCCGCGGCGCAACTCTGATGCGACGGCGACTTCGAGCGCTGCTTCGTCTCAGGTTGTCGGGGGCGCGTCCCGCGCAGACCAGATCATCTACCGCTTCTACCTCAAGACGGTGGCCGTACTCGTTGATGGACGCGTGACCCACGTCAGCGCACAGCGCGGGGAGCACAAGAAGGATCGCTGGGTATGTCGATCGGGAGTAGGCCCTGGGCCTCCTGTCAGCCACCGATGGCCTGAGTTCGCCGCTGACGCCTGTTCAACCTCACCGTGCCAGATACAGAAGTACACAAGACGGATTTGCGCATCTATCGCGCTGTCTCGTCGTACACGCCCCTTCCCGACCCACCAACTGGCACGTCACGCTCGACGATCCCCCCACTGCTTATCGCTTTCATCCTCGACACGAACGACATACCGGCTGGCCAGACGCTACTATGGAACCGTGATGGCGCGCGTCTCGCACTCGACCCTTCTCTAGCCAAGCATGGAGGGTCGGGGACACGCCGTCCCGGTATTGTTCTCGAGAGATGGACGCTCCGTGTATCGTGGGTGTGTGCCAGTACCGCCGCTGACCTAGTGACCAAGAGGTCGCAGACCCCGCAGAGTCTGAGATGGCCCCTCCCACCGCGTATCGTCTCGGCATTATACACTTCCGCGCGCTGTACGCGTTTATCCGTCTCCTTCCTGCGTACCGACTGTTCAAACGGCTGAGGCGCTTAAACACCGGCCTCCGCCTCGGTATCAAACTCTGGGGCCCAGAAGGATACTCCAACAGTAAAGAGGGCCGGGACGAGGCTTGGAACGTGATGGAGCGCGACCTTGTTGGGATCGACGTCCCACTGGAGTACATGATTCCGGGGCGCGAACCCGAAGCTACGACATCTTCTACATGTGAGCGCTACGACTTTCCGGCGCTCGACCTGTTTGGCAGCATGTACGAGCTCGGTGTTGAGTACCGGCCGAACATGGACTTTGACGTTGAGGACATGGAGAGTGTACTCTCGGAGCGCTTTGTGGACATGGATGAGGACTGGTTCACACCGACCGTCGCGCGCCACCGCCTTGAAGCAGAAGCGCGCGCTGCAGGGACGTCGCCGTACTCCTCTTCCCCATCGCGGCCGTCACCGGTCCAGGCATCGCCTTCCCCCGCCCGGTATCCCATACCCGGCAGCTCATTACGATACGAGACCGGCAGTTATCGCCCTTCTTCCGGCACCACGCCCAGGGAACCAAGCTCGCTTGGCGCAGCTAAGTGGGGAGCACTGGGAGAGAACCTGCCTTTCGCTTCAGGTGCACAGAATGGCACCCCGCCTTCGCCTAGTGCTGCCACAGGGGGAGCTCCATCAACGACTGGGTCCATACCCTATCGTCGCCTATCTGCCCACTCTTTCCAACCTTTCCGTTCCTACTCGGCGTCGCCGTCGGCGTCGGTATTGCGCAACCTCACCGTCGTCTCTGCAGGAGCAACTGGGACCCCAGCTGCGTCTGGCACCCCAGGTTCACCCAACACGTCTGGAAACGGACGGGCAATACCCGGCCCGTCGACGACGGGAAGGCAGAGCTCTTTCCTCTCCCAGTCCGGCCGCTCTTACAGCCATGCACAGATGGCATACCTGCAAGGCGGGCCGTCCGCATCTCCACCTATCAGCCATGCTGAAGGCTCGCCTCCGCCATTCGCTCCATCAAGCCTCAGCTTCGCTAAACAAGCCCTCCCTAGGCAATCCCCGTACGGGATACACTCCACGTCGTCGCCGTTCGTGCCTTCTTCTATCGAGCGTGACTCGCCATTGACTGGCCCTGGTTTTCCAAAGCGCTACTCGTCGTCGCTATCACATCACCGGCAGAGTATAGGCAGCAGCCCGCAGGAGACCCACGGCCTGCCGTCCAGTGTGACCCTCACGAGGCGGCTCAGCACGCGTGAGTCTGGGTTCCGACGCAGCCTCGATGAAGCCCCGGCAGATAGCGACGATGTGCACGCATTCTTGCGTGCACTTGACTCGTGGACGCCACCCCTGTCGCTTGCCCCGCGGTCCTCGTCTGCGAGCCTACCTCAATCACAACCAGGGAACCCAGCCCTGACGACAACGGCCGCAACTCCAGGCTCGGGAGGCAGGTCTCCGATTACAGGTAGTGGGAGTGGCAGCAGTGTCTCTGGTATCAGGGTCCCACTGACCCGCACCCACGTTGACGACATGCTCAAGCGCATGGCTGGGAGCTTTGGCCCAACTGTGACGGCTCCGGAAAACCTCGACCGCTCCCGGCCTTCCTCGTCTCAGCCGACGCCATTGTCGAGACCCGGCTCGAATGGCTCGGCGGAGAACCAGGCGTACCATGCGACTGGTATGAGACCGCTGCCTATCGGTGGCGGAGCGCTCGGTTCGCATCGACCAGTCTCTAGCTCGCCGCGGGTGGCCAGCCTCCGAAGCGAGGTTGCAGGCTCGCCGAGCAGCCTAACGCGCGTCGGCTCTGTCCCGCGCGCTTCGGGCTCGTTACCAAGAGCGCCTGCATTAGCTTCGACACCTGAGGAACCGCCCTGCTTTGGTGCGGCGCGCAGTCTCCCCGCTGGCCCAGCCAAGGCGCCGGGATTGCCCAAGATCGGGGGGACGACGCCCTGTTCACCGTTCACTTCGCGACTTAGCCCAGGCAACGGCATTGGCCTGGTCTCGCCACAGATAACGGGCGGCACGCGGCGTGGGCCGGTCTTAGTCCGTGGTGGCTTTGGGGCGCCAAGCGCTTCCAGCAAGACGAGCACATCGAGCTCGTCACCCTCTCACTCCCCAGTCAGGGAGTATCGGTACCGCTCTGGCCTCACCGCCGAACGGGAACGTTCAGAGCGTGAGCGCGATGGCGGTTTAGCTGCTATTGGCCTTCCGCCGGGGTACGCCATTGGGGGAACCAGCGGCACCTCTGGTCTGTTCAGTACTTTCTCAAATGGAGGGGCGCGTGGAGGCAGTTGTACGCGCCGCACCGCTCCGAGCAGCCTCAGCGCTGACCACGAAATGCCGCGCATGCGGGGGCGCGTCGCCAGTGAAGGCGGCGGATCGCAAATCCGCGAATCAGAGGTGCGCAGCACGTCGCCGCGCTCGGCTGTCAACGACCGTCTCATGGCTCGCCTGGCCTTGGCTCACGAGTACGACGGCAGGGCTCGAGCGCACGAGATCTCGGCGAGCCCGACTGAGGAGTAGTCATGTAGACAAACTGTTAGAGCGGGGACAATGCGTATCCTGAGGCCCCTTAGAAGTTAGTACGAAGAATGAGAGGAGAGGGAAGCCACAGGCCACAACAGCCAGCAAATATGTACATGTGGATCGGGATATCGCTACAACATGCGTAATGTACGGACTTGTTCTAGTCACTCTCGTCACTGTCTTCTCCACTACTGTCATCGGCGTCAACACCACTGGCGAGACGCCGCAGGCCCACACCTCCCTCAACGCCGGCAAACCTGCCCAGGCTGGCGTTGAGTGCCGCGTCCGTTTCTCTGGCAAACTCGTCTAACGCAGCGGCCGCAGCGTCTGTTGCTGCAGTCTCGCCCTCGTCACCGAATAGATCCTCACCCTTGTCGCCGAAGAGGTCGTCATCGCCGAGCTCGGCCTGGAGCATGGCCGCCATCTCGTCGTCGGGCTCCTCGAGCATCTCCTCGTCTCCAGCGCCTCCACCTTCGACCTCGACGTCGCCTTCGCCTTCGTCGCCAAAGAGCTCCGCATCGACGTCCATATCGACGTCGACCTCGGCCTGCGGCATGGGCGTGTTGGCAGCAGCTGTGCCAGTGTCGCTCTCCCCGTCGTCGGCGTCACCAAACAGGTCGTCGTCGTCGTATTCCTCAGCAGCGGGCGTCGCACCCAGCAGCCCAGGAGTGGCGGCTGGAGTCGCGTTGCTGTCCATCTCTCCCTCCTCCTCGAAGAGTCCGTCGCCATCGTCCAATGGCTCCTCGGGGCCTTTAGGTGCCGCGGCCTCGGCAGCAGCGCGCGCATCCGACTGCTCCTTCTCGATCGCGTCGAGGAGCACCTGGCGCGCAGAGACCTTGGTGCTGATGTCGTCCTGCAGGCCCTTGATCGTCTCCTCGAAGCGCTTGGTGATGATCGGGTTGCCGCCCGTGAAGCCAGCTCTCTTTTTCTCGATGAGCGTCTCAAGCTGCTTGATCTCGCCCGTGTACTGCTTGATCTTGGCCTTGCGCTCTAATGTCTCTTCGTCGTCGTCTTCCGCACCGCCGTCGTCCTCGTCCTCCTCGTCTGAGAGGCCATCGTCCGACCCTTCGTCCGAGCTCCGCTCCATCGTCTCCATGAGTGCGGCCTGGAGGTCCCGGTCCATATCATCGTCGTCGTCCTCTCCCTCCTCGAAGTCGCCTTCCTCACCGTCCTCGTCGTACCAGTCGGCGCCTGTCGCGACCGATCCAGGATCCTCGTACCCGTCGCCCCATTCTGATGGCGCTTCGCCCTGCCGCCAGCCAGCGTACGGATCTTCAGCAGACCACTCGACGTAGTACGAATCCGGCACTTCGGGGTCATGGTGGACGTCGATGAGATCTAAGTATAAGTACAGTTTCACATCCAGGAATGTCCAAGAAACCACTTACCGATCTGCGGGTTGTCATCCGCATCTTCGTCCTTCTTGAGCAGCTCCTCGACCTGCTCTTCTACGACCTCGATAGTGCGGCGCGACAGGCGCTTCCGGAATCGGCGCTTGCGGACGTGGCGCATAGGTGGCGTGATGCCGTGTGGCCAAATATAGTCGTCTACGTTGAGCGCCGAAGCCGTGATGCTATTCTCGTCGCGGACAGGGTTCTCGACGACGAGCATCTGCGATATATCTGCGACCTTGAACAGGTGTCGGCTGTCATGCGTTTTCTGTGCCTCGATGATGTTAGGCAAGTCGACAAGCTTGGACGAGTACGTTGTGCCGTTGATCTTGAACGCGGCTCGGCGGGTATCTGGCGTCAGCTTCCCTTCCCTCCTCTAACTCACCGAGGAACTTGAACTCGACGCCGTCGAGCCCCTTTCCCTTCCCCCGTACTAAGTCTCGCAGCCCCGGCTCCCCACCGACGCCATCCGCAACCTTCTGTGGAACGCGTAGGATGAACTGTTCCTCAAACGCCAGCGGCTCGTCTGGATGTTCGTCTAGCTCGCGGTCGTACTCGCCAAGGAAGGAGCTTAACCGTCCTGTAGATGCGCTGCCATCCCCGCCTGCTTTGAAGCTGATCTTGAGCTTGGCCGGTGCGGCCGCCGCACGCTGGCTAATGCGCGAGCTGGAGCGCGCGCCACCCGCACCCCGGCCCCTTCCCCTGCCACGTCCAGTGCCTCTCCCCCTTCCCCGGCCTCTACCACGCCCCCTGCCTCGTCCGCGTGGGCGGAACTCGTCGCCGTCTCCTTCGGGGGAGTTGAGGCTGAGTTCGACCCCGTCCATGTTGATGTGAGAATTGTGTGAAGGTTCCCGGCGAGATGAGTGGATCGAATCACTAAGTGCCGAGGTACATTTTGGTCCCGCTCCTCTAGAAGAGTGGGGCAGTCTCGACTATACAAATAACCATGCATATATCTGGACAAAAGACAGACAAGTCTCGAGAGCAGGTAGAGTAAGGATGGTGAATATCAGGACCGAGGTAGAGGGGGGAATCTGATCTAATATCTGTACGCGCCGTACGAGTAACGCGGCATCCAGGCCTCCGTGAGAGACCATCTGGCCTCGCCCATGTTCTGTGGTTGGCAGGATTTATCGGCGAACTCACGTTCCAAACACGGTAAAAGAGCACCAGAACGAGGAGACCCATGAGGGCAGCAATGAACGCGTCATTGATAACGTTCCTCATCACCTGCTGTCAGCACTGCCCTCCTGTTATGAGCTCACGCGGCATAGTGGCTGCGAAGCAAGGAAGAGAACAGCCTGCCCGGCAGCCAGTGCAGCGGCGCTGCCGAGCAACCATACTGCTGTTAGCCGTGTTATGAGGATAGTATCACGAGCCGGTTCGCTCTCGTCCATCCGGTACTCGGCAATGTAGAACATGGTGCCAAAGGTCGCAATCAGTGCGCTGATGTCAGGTATTGGGTGTGCCCTGGCTCACATGGCAGGCCACACGAGAGTGAGGGTGAAGAGGGCTATGCTGCGGATCTGAGGTTCATACACAAACGCATTTGTCCAGCGGAAGCCTGTAGCGAGAGCGATGTAGAGCGTTTCCCCGAAGGTGGCGGGCGAACCAATGCCCAGAATACCGATATACAGTCTCTTCCGATCACTGAGGTGAGAGAGCTCGGGAGATGAACGTACTCGTATGAACGCCACAGGACCATGATGTTGCAAAGGAGCAGCCACCCAAGTGTGGCAATGACGGCGAGGTGCACTGCCGAGAGAATCAAGAGGGCCAATGAGCCTAATCTCAGCACCATCTTGTCAAACTCCCACCTTGGAGCAGCATGGAGGACTGCGTGATGGCTTGGAGGGACGAGTGGAGGGCAAAGGTCTGTTGTCAGATACGCTGTAGTCCAGCGAACAATAAGGACGAGGCTGAGCTCAGTAGCTCCGACGCCGTTCTTGTTCCGGAAAGAGCGGAACACTAGGCCGAGGGACACGGCGACAGAGAAGACGGACATGACAACGAGCGCTGAGTCAGAAAGACAAGGAAGGTATGCACGGATGTCCCCCACGCTACCATGCTGCCCAGCATGCGAGATGACGCAGCTGGCACTGAGGCCACTGCCAGCGGCTCTGCACGCCGCGAGCGCATACAAGTCAGACGTGAGAGTCGTGCTTGTCTGCCATCAGCTTTACTGCTGACGAACCTACGATGTTGTATAGGGCAAAGAACATGGAAGTAGGCGGCAAGAGGGCAGTGAGGTCGCCAGAATCCCACGCGGCCTGGAAGATGATGTTACAGACGGGCAGCGGGGCGTGAGCGCCTAGACCACGTTAGCGGGTTCGTTGTAGACATACATATCCAGGCGAATGAACCGTAAGGTTCGGGCATGGTGACAGTGTAGAGAATACTGAAGTCGAGGGTTGTTGTTCGTTCGGTGGACAGCGGCGCGCACGGACCCTGCTACACGACGAGGTGACCGTCCGGCAGGCTGGCGGGGATGTCAGCTGATGAACACCGCAGTGTGAGACATGTCCGTCTGGAAGATAGTGCGCCAGCCACCAGCTGTGAACCTGTCCTTGCCAGTGCGTGAGCCTGGCCTGTAGGTGAGCTCATCAATCATCAATGGGTCAGACGAGTTCGCTACAAACTCTGTGGATCCAGATACGCACAAACCCGACTGTGGAATGCGTGTCTGTGCTCACGCTGGCGGATGACACAGTGTGTGCTGTGGTTCAACTTCATATCTTGAAACTGTGAGTGTCAAGTCTCTAGAGCGGCAGGAAGTGGAACGGGTACGAGGAGGCATCAGATCCGTAACTCTCCCGATTACCCCCCTGGTCATTACCAGCATACCGGTGCTCTTCCGGCAGCTCTAGCCTGTTGTTCTTATCCATGCTCCTGCTCATAAGCAGCTGGACCTGGCTCCGCGCGGCGTTAATCAGACCACGCTGTTGGGGACAGCCCAACACAGTCAACAGCCATGTTAGGAGGAATGTCACTCGGTCTCACTCTCTGGTGTATGCACCTCTTGTCCCATTCCGTCTCTTTCCGGCCTTCACTAGCACGGCGCGAGCAGGACATGCGGTGCAATGTCCGTTACCCAGTCGCACCCGCCTAAGTCATGCAGGCTTGGTGTGCTCAACCGCCCTGTTTTGCTGGCGGAGGGGCCTGGCACTCCAGAGGCTCACCCTGGAGCTTGGCAGGTTGGAGTGTTTCGGGGCGGTGCCACTGACCATTCCGCAACGGCCGCTCTCAAGTGCTTGGTCTTTGGTAAGAGGCTGCGAGGCAAGCCAACTTCAACCTATCTCTGCTCACGCAGACCTCGCAGTCGTCGCGAGAATCTTTCCGACATTTTGCGGTCTGTAGCTTGATCCCCTCCCTTCCTTTCGTGAATACAGCTCCCCGGTGGCACACACAGTAAGATTGCTGGAAATGTCAGAGGCACCGCGTGCCTTGGCTGCTGTTAGGATGAAGCGTCACCCGACCGGGAGACGGGACGTGCCTTTACCCTCGTTTCACTGCCTCACAACCCATTCCAACGACGCACACGCAACGCATTACAATCCAACAGATGCCTGCCATATACACACCCCAGCCAAGCCCGGCAAGCAACATAAGCAATAACCAGCAAACAAAAGAAAATATGCAACACAAGTGGCACGCACAAAAAACGAGTGCATGCCGCCGCCCCGTCGCAGACGGGGCACCTAGCAAAAAAGACCTAACAGAGTGGAAGGTTCGTGACAATGGTGTAGAGTGAGAGAGTCGTACGATCGGGGCTTGGTGCGCAATGATCACCTGTATCGAGCGCTAACCCACGCCTCTAGAGGTTCCGGCCTCGTCGCAGGACCAGCCAGCGTTTAGTGGGCAGCGCGGCGCATGTGGGAGCGGCGAGCCTTAGTGTCGGCCTCCTTTGTGGCGTTGGCGCTGGCCGAAGGAGCCGCGGCGGCAGTCGAGTTGACGGCGCCGACAGTCCACTTCTGGTTGTCGTTGAACTCAAGGCACTTCCAGATCTGGATGGTGGCACCCTCCTGCGAATGTCAGTGATGGGGTTCCAGGCGGATGTTGGTGGTCGGCTACTCACAACACCCTTGCCCTCGTGGAGGTCAAGGCAGTAGTCGGCAAAGGTCCACTGGACCTGGAAGATCGAGTTGTTCGAGGGCGAGACAAAGTCGAACGACTGGTGGTCGTTGCAGACGGCGCAGTCCCAGGTCTGGGCGAGGGTGCCGTCAATCTCAATGCCGTCGCGGACGTCCATGCACTGCTTGCCGTTCTTGATCTTGCCGTTGACATCCGAGTACTTCCAGACGGCAGCGGGGCTGTCGCAGTCGCCAAGGACAAGGTTGTCGCCGTTGGCGGTGCCGCTGGCGGTGACGCAGAGGTCGGGGAAGGAGGCAGGAGAGATAGTGTAGGCGGCCCACTTCTGCAGGGGGCGTCAGTTTCTGATCCGTTTGCCTTGGCACTGGTGTACTCACAGCCGAGACGAGGGGGAGGAGAGCGGCGAGAGCGTACGAGGCGATCATTGTCGGTTTGTGTTGGGTGGTGTAATGTAGAAGAGGATGAGGACAAGAGTAGAGGTCGAAGATACAGACGGTGCTTTAGAGAGTGTGTGTCGAGAAAAAGAGTGTTGAAGAGAGACGGATAGTCTGTCCGGGTTTGTGAGGATGATGAGGAAGGACGAGCTGCCAAGTGGGGTTGGCCTGTGCTAAAGAGAACGAGAGACATTTCGGCATCTGAGGGTTGGGGGGGAGGAAAGTGGTTTGTTAGCCAGAGTTGCCTCGAGGACGCGGACGACGTGCTGAGGGCAGGCTCAAGGCCAGGGGCAGAGGCAGGCTGGGCAATAGGTTTGCTATCCGCGTCGTCCTTTCCCCTGGCTGGTTGTGGCTCCTGGTTCCTGGATTCTGCCTCGAACTGCGTGGACGGACCCCTTTTGCTGTGCCGCTCCTTTGCGTGTTCACCCCGCTCTGGTCTTGGCATCTGATCTGATGCGACTCGCACTCTGGTGCATCACCCAACCTCACCGTTCCTAGTCAGGGTCCTTTATCCAACGGCCCGCCCACCGGGTGGCTGTCTCGGCAGGG
This sequence comes from Cutaneotrichosporon spelunceum, assembly GCA_030805415.1. NCBI lineage: Eukaryota > Fungi > Basidiomycota > Tremellomycetes > Trichosporonales > Trichosporonaceae > Cutaneotrichosporon > Cutaneotrichosporon spelunceum. The sequence goes on from BTCM01000001.1 coordinate 2,705,625, forward strand.
ACTTTCTCAGGGCCCTCTGGAGCCTACCAGCCCTCTGGGAAGCAGAGTACCGTACATGAAAGGGTTCAAAGTAACGACTAACACCAAGGGCCTAATCCCTTTGCATTTGTGCTTCTTGAACAACGCGTACAGCCCTCGACTCTGCCCCAGGGTCCGGCATTTTTCAAAGCATAACAGCAGAGCAAGATTTCGCGACTACGGCAAGGGTAAATTCTGGGGTGCCTGGAGTAATAAGACCCGGCTTCCTGTCCTGTATCATCGAGATGCTGCTCATCTCTATCCTCCAAGTTGACCATTCGAGGGCCTTTGGTCCCCGCCAGGCTGGCTGGGCGGGCTGGGCAGGGATTCGTTTGGGCCTCATCTTGTAGACGCTGTCGACGGATGCATTTTGTTTCACCTGCTCATCTGGTAGTACAGTGAGGGTGGGCGAGGACCCTTGTCTTGCCTTGTATTCTCTTGGTCTCGGGATTTGGATCCAGTGTCCGTTGCTGTCCGACGGGCCCGCGGCGGATGCAACGCGAGGCAGCTGATCTTCCCCTCTCAAACCCACCCCGTGCCTCTACGAGGTCCGTTCATTCTCTGCTGCACACCAGCTACGCAGCAATCACAGACATGCACATGTGCCCCGTTCGATCGTGAATCCTCGCCGCCGAGATACAAGAATATAAGACCTCCGCCAATTGAGCTTACGACGCGCCAAGTCCCCAGGGTCCGGCCCGGCTGGAGGGAATGCACAAGTCAATCTGGGCCGCCGGCGGACAAAGTGGCGCCACTGACGCTTACGCACCTCGCCAAGCCAAGCCGGCGAACGCGACTCAGGCTTTTCGCCGACCTAACCCCCCTCGGCCGTGCACTTGCTCCCGCTTGCATTCGACTAATGTACTAATGTACACCTGCAACGGCAACCTGTCCAACCTCGCGCCCTTGATTAATAATGCTACAGATGCCGGAGTCTGACAAGGCCCGGCTGAACACGCCCTCCAGAAACAATCGTAAGCCTGATCCAGCTCATGGCCAGCATCCTCCCAGGCATGTTGTTGGCCTTCCTGAACATGCGCGGCGGCACTTTCTCGCACCCGGATGGATAGATAGCCTCGGTGGATATCGATCTATGGCACTGGTTTAGCCTTCCGTAATCTGACGATCCGGGGCTAAGCGGGGGACCTGATATCCGTAAGCGACCTGACGACAGCATGCCAGAACATCCTCAGTCTGTCAGACCCCCGCCTGACGTCGCTTCGTAATAGAGGAGCACTTGGGCCTGGATTACTTGGACTCGCCGAACAAGGGTCATTCTAATTCGCCTCCTACCGCAGCTCCTCTATCTAATCCATCTGCCGCGGCTAGGCTGTCTCCTCTTCATGATGCCCTTTCTTGCACGGTAACACACTGCAGTCTATCGATCGATTCCACTTCACACTCAGGGGCTTCTCGCATGCCAACCACAGTTTTACGTATTGACAGGGAACCGGACCACGACTGCTTGGCTACTTGTCGTGTCCGGTCGCTGGAACCCAGCGTCGCCGCTCTGACTCTCCGACACCCTGCTCAACAGATGTTCTCTAATTGTGATTGTAGTCGTGACTTATCGGTCCAACTGCCAAGTGGCCTCCACGGAGACTACATCGCAAGGGTACCGTGGGAAATGTACGCAGGTGCACACATAACGTGGTTTCACCGTGTCTGGTTCCCTCCACACCAGTTCAGAAACGCTGCTTCACAGGATGTGGAGGCTGCCGAGAGACAGGGAAGTCGGTATGGCGGAGCAACAGATCCTAGGTGAGCTCGAGAGATTGTGAGTATTACGACACCAAGGGTTATCGCTGCTGTCTGTAGGGGGAGGTCGGTCGGTCGGTCCACCAGCCCAGGAGGTGCGTACTGCCCTTCCTGGCCTGTTTGAGTCTCTATTTCTTTTCGTGTGCAACAGTCAATGTCCCTGTTGTGATAAGCGGTCTTTCAACTCGAGCAGCTTGTCGGGAAGGTGCTGATTGGACTTCTGTGACGTCGTCCTGTCCACGTTTCAGCGATAGAGACCACGATGAAAACGGTACGGGGTTGCAGTTGATGTGGAGCGAGTGTCAGCGCTGGACACGCCATACGACGCGAACGCCAATGGCGACACAAAACCTGAATTGGAGACGTGCTGTACTACAGGTCTGTGTGGAGCACCAGGATCTGTCCACCTTGATTGCCGGTCCGAAGCGGCAACATGGGTTTACCGATCTAGATAAGGGCTTGGAGTCATGGCCCATGGCGCTGTAAACGCAGCTGGCCGTTTTGGCTGTCGAATGCTGTACGCAAATACACTCAAACCCACTTCAAACGCTCTAAGATATAGTGCATGCTGGTTTGTGATACAACAGGGCATTATGACATCTCCACAGGCCACATGGCGTCTCTCTGGTCAGTGTTCGACAGACTACGTAAAACAATCGTTTCCTCGGGTTGTCCACTGCGCGTGAATGGTCGGCCAGGGTCGACACAGACCCGGCTCTCACTTGCGCCCTTGCTTTGCGCGCTCCTTGGCCTCACGCCGCTGAGCCTCGAGGCGCTCCTCCTCTGCGTCTTCACGACGAGCAATCTTGGATGCTCGCTTCTCCTCCGAGTCGATGTCGCTCAGACCAGCCTCCATGTCCGACCCGTCCGAGTAGTCGTCATGGTGCTGCTGTGGCCTGCCACGGCCAAACATGCCCTGAATCAGCTGGGACACGGCCGCACGCGATGCAGGCGCATCGCCATCAAAGTTGGGCCCAGCCAGTGCGTGGCGCTTCCGCGGCGGCGTCGAGGCGTCCGAGTCGCTATCCGACGACGACATCGGGCGCCGGCGCACCTTGCCCGCCGCACGCGGCGGTGACCTGCGATCTCGACCGCGATCACGCACCCTGTCCTTGTTATCCCGCTGAGCACCTGCACTGGGCGGCTTCGAGCTTGCGGCTGACGCCGTGCCGGTAGACATGGCGCCCTTGCGCAAGCGGATATCGCGCTGAATCTCGTCGACGGTGCGGCGGTCGCGTGTGTCGCGGTCAGGGCACAGCTTGCGTAACCCCGAGACGTCGATCGCCTTCTTCATTCCGGCTACGCCCTTGCCCGTCCCGCCCGCCTTGGCCCCAATCGCGGGTGCTGTCGACTTCTTGAGAGCCAAAAGACCTGGGCGCGGAGGAGGTGGACGACGCGGCGACACCGAGCGGCTTGATGTCCCCTCGGCCTTGTCAACGAGGGACTGCACGCTGAACATCGAGTCGGCCTTCGACTGCCGCGCGAGCTTGAGCGCCGCCTTCTCCTTCCGGTTGAGCATCGGAGCATCGGATGCCTTCTTTGGCGCACCACCTTCCTTCTTCACTCCGTTGGACTGCTTGCACCCAGCACCGCTTGAGGAAGGTTTCTTCGCCATGCCGTTGCTTCCCTTTGTCCCGGTTGCTGAAGGCCTGCGTGATGGTGCCTACAAGTCAGCAGTTGTTGTTGTAAGTCTATTCCATCAAGTGTGGGCTCCTCGCGCCGCTCGTCTATCCCCACGCACCTTTGATGATGGTCCTGGGACGGCGTCGTCTGCGAACGGGTCAAATTCGATACGCGCCACACTCGGGTTTGGGCGACTGAGAGCATCCTTGGCCTCCTTCAGCGCCTTTAATCGTGCATCCTTTGTGGCCTGCTCAATCATCTTGCGCCTCTGCGCTTTGTTAGTAACGACGCCACCGTAAGGGTTCGTCTCCAAAACGACGCACCTCTGCCTCTGCCTTCTCTGCCTCCTTCTCTCGTCGTTGCTTGGCTTCGAGTTCTCGTTTGAGGTGCTCCTCTTTCTCGCGCTGCAACGCCTGAGCCCGCGCTTTTAGGCGCTGGTACTCTGACATGGCGGGCTAACGGAGGGGGTGAGTTGGGGGATGTTGGATGTTACAAGAGTGGGGTGTCAAGACTGACCAGAGTCGCTCCATTTAAGCCTTCTCCTAGTTGGCCTCCATTAGCTCCTTGGCTCTGGTGGCAAAATCGGGATCTCCAGTTAGGCTCACTAGTTGACCTAATTCTGTATATTGTGGGGCGCCTATTTCCAGGGATTTTCAGATTTGTTATTATGCAGATGGGCTTTAGGAACCAGCCTTAGCGGGTTCAAATTGGATGACGCTCGCGCTCGCGTGTCGCGATTGACCTCGCTGTCGTCAGTGTTGAAACGGCTTCGAGATTGATCCACAATCGCTCATTAACAGCTTGCCTGTCTTCAACACTGCTACAACACTTGTCGTGGTAACAACGCATCGAAGAGAGAGAAAACTCATCGTTGCCCTGTTCCCCGCCTTCCGACATCCGCAACTCTCGCCTCACACGAAGCCTAGCTCCGCGTCATGAACCGCAACGCGCTCTCACAGCTCCTCAGCGGTGGCCAGGCTGCCGCCCGCGGCGGCGAGGATATTGTCTTGCCAGACAAGTGGGTTTAAAGTTGTTGACCAGGTTGTGCTAACCGACACAGTGGTGAGACCGTTCACATCTCTTCGCTTGCTCTCCTCAAGGTGAGCTTACATCGTACACCTGAAGCTGACAACAGATGCTCAAGCACGGCCGGGCAGGTGTCCCAATGGAGGTCATGGGCCTGATGCTTGGCGAGTTTGTTGACGAGTACACTGTGCGTCCTCTCTTCGCGTCCTCTCTTCTCGCCTTGTCTAACTTTAGATCTCCTGTGTGGACGTCTTCGCAATGCCCCAGTCCGGAACGACTGTCACGGTTGAGTCCGTCGACCACGTTTTCCAGACCAAGATGCTGGACATGCTGAAGCAGACCGGCCGGTGAGTACCTGTCCTTCACCTGTGTCTGACCGTAGCCCCGAAATGGTCGTTGGGTGGTACCACTCGCACCCTGGCTTCGGATGCTGGCTGTCGTCTGTCGACGTCAACACGCAGCAGTCGTTCGAGCAGCTACACCCGCGTGCTGTCGCCGTCGTCATTGATCCTATCCAATCCGTCCGCGGCAAGGTCGTGATTGACGCGTTCCGGAGCATCAACCCCCAGTCCCTCATGGCCGGCCAGGAGAGCCGACAGACCACTTCTAACATCGGCCACCTTAACAAACCCTCGATACAGGCACTGATTCACGGCCTGAACCGCCACTACTACTCTCTCGCCATCGAGTACCGCAAGACGGAGGCCGAGCAGGGCATGCTGCTCAACCTCCACAAGCGTGGGTGGACCGAGGGGCTCAAACTCGACGACTTTGAAACGCAAGAGGAGAACAACGAGAAGACGGCACAGCACATGCTCAAGCTTGCCCAAGCGTACACCAAGAGTGTGCAGGAGGAGGCGACCCTCACACCCGAGCAGCTCAAGACGCGCCACGTTGGAAAGCTCGACCCTAAGCGCCACCTCGAAGAGGCCGTGGAGCAGAACCTTGGCGACCAGGTCACGCAGAGTCTGGCGATGGGTGTGTTGGCTGAGCTCTAGAGCGGTAGGAGGGCACGGATTAGCATTGGATGTCAGAGTAGGCAATGCATTGTATAACATCGTCCGGAGGAGTCGCGTTGGGCGTACGATTTGATGGAGGAAAGGTGGCACTGATCCAACCTTTTACATTGCAAACGACAGATGTGCATATGACACCATGGTACAACAATGCGAACTCTATACAAGAAGACGCGGCTAGGAGCTTCCGCAGTGTGTGAGTGACGCGCCACAGAACTGCGCGATGAAGATGTAAACCAGGAGCTGGCGTAAGTGGGTGGTGCATGGTTGTGAGGAAGAGTGTGTGTATGAGTACTCACCACACAGACAAACGCCGTGAGAGCCGTAATGCGCGTGTTCTTCCACCACTGCTGGCGGCGTACCGAGCGTGCACCCCGGCGAAAGGCGTACGCCTGGCCGGCCAGTGTGTCTGTCTTGTCAACAAGCAGGTCGAGGCGCTCGCCGCGCTGCAAGATTGAGTCGATGTTCTGTACCATGATATCCTTACTGCTGTCAGCTCCGCATCACACGATCGAAGACGTCGCACGCACACGTTGCTGAGATCAGTCTGCGCCTGCTTGAGGGGATCGGCAGGCGGGTTCTCAGTGTGCTGGTGCATGAGGCGAGCGAGCTCATTCTCAAAGTCGTCCAGGCCGTGGTCGCCGGCCGATGAGATCTCGTCGGGCGAATACTCAGCCGTGAACTGGGGTCAGTTTAGCGCCCTCTTACGCCCGGAAAGTGGGGGACTCACGCGACGCTCAACTTCGGCAAGGAAGCCGAACGGCATGCGACGTCCGACACTGTCGTCGGCCATAACGAGGTAGATGACTCCGTCTGAGGAGACGTAGTGGATCAACCGGTCCTGCCACACATCTAGCGTTAGATAGGCCGCATCAGCTACAGCTCACAAGTTAGTTTCGAGTTGTTGGGAGGGATCTTGGAAAGGATCGTAATCTTGGCAGCTGCGGTCAGACAGTTGAGAGAAGGAAGCGCACCTGGCTTGAGAACGGTGTCGCCAGTCGCGTGCTCAACGAGGATGGTGGTCCCGCGCGAAACCAGGGCATGAAGAAGCGACATGATGGACTGGACGTAGATACGGGAGTGATTGAGAAGCAAGATGTTGCTGAAGAAGGCCTGACAGTGGCGCGGGCTGCTTGGTCTACATAGAGTGACGCACTGGCAAGGGCAGCTTTGGTCCCGCTCATCGTCGGTCTGGATCCAAATGTCTCGGTCAGTGTAGAATACCTCCACCACCCTCCCACCCAAACAAGGCACACTGGCGCGACTGCCTTCGCACCGGCTCCACTCGCATCATCTTCCCCTCAACATCAGAAGCATCTACACTTGGCATTTCGATCATTAGTGGTCCTCGCGTTGCTCTCTGTTCCTATCAACTCATCATACACTCCGCAGACCCTTCTCCGCTCGCCCCTCCTCTCGCGATCTCCTCCTCGATATATCCCGTCCCACCACCCTCAGCTCCATCGCCCTCCCTCCCCTCCTCTTCAGGTCGCTGCGTCAGCGTCACCAATCCCTCGGACACCGACGCAGCCGAACTCACCTGAGGAAGGCTCTCAGTGCCAGGATCTCGATCGCGAGCTTGAGGGACAAATGGAGACGCCGAACACCCGAGCGCGACGCAAGCGCGAGCTACAGGAGATGGAGGAGGGAGGGAGCGGCGTCGGTTGGCGGTTGGATGGTCGGTTGCGTAATGAGTTGCTTGTGCAGGTTGCGGACGGTGAGTTGCCCAAAAAATGGACAGCTAGATTAGTGCACTTGTCTGGTCGAATTTGGCTCACGCTCCAGATCCATTACCTTTGCCGGCGCCAACGCAGCGGCTGCCACCTATTGGCTCATTGTCATGCATTAGCGGCAGACCAGCACTGAAGCGCTCTCGCCGTCTGGTTCACGGCTCATGCCCCGTTCCGTCACCAGCATCAACGGAGAGAACAAAACTCGACGAGCTGCTAGACCGGTTTATCGACCAGTCGTCGCAGTCAACCCCAACACTCCCAACCCCATTATCCCACGCCAGCCCTGCGTGTACAAACACCGGCCGTATCAGCCATAGCTTGCGAAGTGGTCGACGACCAACACCATCGCGGATCCTCACTGACCGTACAAACGCGCCGTCCGTGGCGTCGTCAACTTCACTACCCTGCCCCAAGGGCAGCGCGATCCCTTTGAGAGCGACTAAGTCAGCCCCTCGCTCAGTGACGCAACTGGCTGGGGATCGTCCTGTTCCATCCAGTCCACGACGCGCTCAACCCGCAAGGCCAGAAACCACTGGTCCTCTGGCACTGCGGAGCGGTCCGCCACCACCCAGCGCTCGCGCTACAGGGTGCGGTGTGCGAACACCGAGCCCCCAATCCACGCGATCCGCACCCCCTCCACACGCCGCCATGGCCACGCGCTCGATGCCCTTGCGCAACGTGCGCTCTGTCGGTGTCCTGAGTGCGCACACATCGCTGCCTGCCCAGCCGAGCTCCGACGGTGACACGTCCATTGACTCGCTGGACATGGCGTTCAGATGCGGAGGAGAGGACATTGATCGTCTGTTCCAAGTAATGGACTCAAAACGGTAGTACGGATGTGTGCTCGGCAAGTTACCCTGCTTCGTCCCGAGACCGGCACAATATTTATCAGCAGGCCGCGGTAGGCGCCGAGATTTATCCATAAAGCCCCACAACGGAGCGATTCAGATACGGAGAACAACACGGCACATGGGCACGTGCTGACTGATCTAGAGCGTTCCGTAAGGAACAGTATGACGCACGGAGCTTTGCCGACATTTCCGAGAGTCACAGAGTGTGTAGGGCAGAACACCTCCCGTTATCGGCATCCCGGCCGGCATTCACCTATTGTCTTGTACCATGCTTGCTTATTAACACGAACTCCAGTTCATATCACTTGTGCACATCTGCTTGGAGATCGCTGGGCTGCTTACAAGTGTTTGGAAACTCGTGAGTTGGACAAACGTTGCGATTAGCTTCTGCTTTATAAGCTGGTCTTTGCGGAAGTGGAGGTTGGGTGGAGGTAATGTGGAGGGCTATGGCGTCAGAGCAAGACTATAAAGCCAGCAACCGAGGTCGGACGTTGCAGCTCATTCTTCCATCCGCTCGCATAGTCTACCTCGCTGCCTAATCCTCCCTGTTCATAACCAAGAGTGAGCCTTCAAGAGAACCCAGCCAACCCCAACTGGCCATCTCACCTCAACAGTACTAACTCCAGTGACCGCCAACACTCGTCCCTGCAACCCTCCCAACACCAACCCCCCGTTCGCTCCGTTCAAGGGCGAGGCGGCCGACTACCCTTCGTTCCTCCCTAAGCAGCCTGACCAGATCGGTGCGCTCGCGTCTGTAAAGCTGTTCCCCCAGAACAAGAATGTGCCCAAGCTCTTTGAGCCCATCACCATCCGCGGCGTATCCTGGCCGAACAGGATGTGGGTCGCGCCGATGTGCATGTGTGAGTAATTTGGCAGTTTGACGATCGCCGAGCGGCTACCAGGCAGTTGGCTGACGGCAGACTCGAGCGACTACGGCAAGGCGACCGATTTCCACTTTGTGCACCACGGCTCGATGGCACTGCGCGGCTGGGGCAACCTCATGTTCGAGGCAACCGCCGTTGTCCCCGAGGGCCGTATCTCGCCCGAAGACATGGGAATCTGGTCTGACGAGCACATTGCGCCTTTGAAGCGTGTCGTTGACTTCGTACACGCCAACGGGGCCAAGATTGGTATCCAGCTCGCCCACGCTGGTCGCAAGGCAAGCACCCTTAGCCCGTGGGTGCAGCGCAAGGGTCAGCAAGCGGGCTGGACTGGCGGCGAGGTCGCGACAGACGAGGCCAACGGCTGGGCCAGTGACGTCAAGGGTGCGTCTGCCATCAGCTTTGACCCTGCCACGAACCCACACCCAACCGAGGCCAGCCTCGAGTACATTGAGCACATCAAGGAAGCATACAAGGCTGCTACTAAGCGCGCCAAGGCAGCTGGCTTTGACTACGTCGAGATCCACGGCGCGCACGGCTACTTCCTGCACAACTTCTACAGCCCCCTCTCGAACCAGCGCACCGACCAGTACGGTGGCAGCTTTGAGAACCGCACGCGCCTCGGCCTCGAGATTACCAAGATCATCCGCGACAACTGGGACGGTCCGTTGCTGTACCGCGTGAGCGCTAGTGACTGGCTCGAGGCGGTCGAGGGTCCCGAAAAGGACGCCAACGGTGAGTGGCGCTGGTGGGGCCTCGAGCAGACCACCATGTACGCCAAGCTTCTGCGCGACGCTGGCGTCGACCTCCTCGACGTCAGCTCTGGCGGGAACGACCCGCGCGGTCAGTACAAGGTCGGCCCTGGTTACCAGATCCACTTTGCCGAACACCTCAAGAAGAATGTTCCAGGTCTTCTCATTGGTGCTGTCGGCCTGATCACGACGCCTCAGAAGGCCGAGGAGATTCTCGACAAGGACCAGGCCGACGTCGTCCTCTTTGGTCGCGAGGTCCTTCGTCACATCGACTTCCCACTTCGCGCTGCCGAGCACCTCGGTGTCGCTGCCAACCCTGCCGGCCAATATGAGCGTGCTTGGAGCCGCATGCTCTCTTCCATCCCCTGAAGCTTCGGGTTTCTCCTATTGTAGCTACATATGAAATGTGACAGCCTTACTTTCCACAATGGCGTTAGGAAGGTGATGAGCTGCTGCTGCTAAAGACAGCGTAGCATTGCTAAGCGGTCGATACCAAGGATTAACGTAAGGCGCACGTACGGTCGGTGTGTGATCACGGTGATATTGTGTCAGATGAGGGAATGAAAGTCAGTCGCGTGGGCCGAACACGAACAAGCTGGGGCAAAGGCAGGCTCCGGGAGCGGTTTTGCCATCAACCGGGACAGGTGTACAGTCGTCAGCCTTGGTGAGGAATATGGATATTATTGTGCTGCTGCAAGGTCAGCCACACTGTGGTGTGGGAGTGTGAGTTGCGACAGGGCTTCGTGAGAAGTCGGCGAAACAGGGCAGCGAATCAAGATGGTGACCAACTCTCCACCTGGCGCCGCGAGCTAAGCGCTAAACTCACACATTTTGTGAACAAAGCCAGAGATGCCCACTTGCCAACACAAGTATCAGGTCATACATTAAGTCATCAACCAAGCCGCATCCACCAGTCTCTCCTTCGTCAGGCCGCTGACGCCATCTATTGCGCAAGGATAGAGCGCACGAACGAGTGGTAGTTGACCTGGCCGTCCCTGGGTGTTAGCGTGGCTGCATGCTAACGGTATCGCGGCTCCAGTGCTTGGACCAGTCTGCGTGGCAAGCGCCGCTTCTCCCCCCTCCCAGGGCAGCTCAGACCAGCCGAAGCTACTCACTGGACAGGGAAGCCTTTGAGGAGCTCGTCCACCTCCTCGTCCGACATCTTCTCGCCGAGCTGGGTAAGGACGTAGCGGAGCTCGCCAGCGCCAATCATGCCGTTGCCAGCCTTGTCGAACACCTGGAAGCCCTTGATAAACTCCTCTGTGTGTGAGCAGTTTCTCTCATAATAGGAACATGATGGCATACGTACCAGCGGTGCCAGCAGGCTTCCAGCCGTCGGGGCGGTTGAGGATGTCAATGAACTGGTTGAAGTCAACTGCGGTCAGCTTGAAGTCGGCTTCGACCAAGCTCACAAGTAGCACCAACGGCGCCCTCGAGCTGCGCGACCTCGGCCTGGGTGGGGTTCTGGCCAAGCGAGCGCAGTAGCTCGCCGAGCGACTCGCGGGGGACTTGGCCCGTGCCGCGCTTGTCGAAGAGCGCGAACGCCTCCTTGTACTCTGCAGGTTAGACTTGGTACTCGGAGGAAGGTGGTGTGGCCCGAGGTCCAGAAATCCAACGAACCAGCGTTGTCCTTAGCAGCCGACTGCTGTTAGCTTGCGCGATAGCCTCCAACTCACCATGATGAAGTGGGAAGAGGTAGGGAGATATGGAATGAGAAGTTGCGGATGTGAGTGTTGGTGGCGCCAGTGTTGTGTATGTGGTGTGTTGTTGATCGCGTCGACTGGCAGCCTCAAGGTGCGCGTTCCCACTCACGTGGCAAACCCTAGGTCAGGTTACCAATATTTATTTGATTTCTGAATAATCATTAATCCCAAATGCCACGCGACGACGATCACCGGAGATAATGTCCGAGTATCCATGGACCGAAACGGAAGAGACCTATCCTGCCCAGCCCAGGGTCAGAATGACGTGGGGCGGGTAGTCGGTGTTAGACTGAATTGGGGAGCGGGCTATACCGGAACTAATGTTCTCAATTCCAACGGGCAACTCGAGAGGTGAAAATTGTATGTGGATTCAGGGTCAGCCCCTCAGTGGCAAACTCGAGCATGAGAGAAGAGGGGAATCTGTGCACACGAGTCAGGGACAGAAAGAGCTGATAGGTTTTTATGAGGGGGTTTCACATAGTGGCTCCACTGTGAGCCAGGGTTGGTGCCTTCGGGCATTGGGGACGCAGTGATACCCCTGTTAACGGTCTAGGGTCGCCTGACCAGTAGCGGATAGGTGATGAGGTGGATGTGTGCGCAGGATGGCGCCGGGGGCTTCTGGGGTCTGCTGATGGTTGTTGAGCGCTCATATAGCAACGCCACCCTTGACCCCTCCTGATCAGCCCTGAATACCTTGTATGTGCCACCCAGGCAGCCGCCCACAGTAGGAACCGTGCTGCTTTTTCTACCCCACCTTTCCTCCTCTTCTTTCTTGTCATTCATCCATCCACCTCCCCTCTCTTCAATCTCTCAAAACAAAACACCTTACCCTCATACTCTTTCATCCTCTCTCTCCGAGTAATAGACCGTCGACGACAAGCCCGACACACTCTTTTCGTTCTGTATTAATAGGCCGAGAAGAGACTACAAAGGAGAATAAATCAAGCTCCCCCAGCTACAAACCATCGCAATCAATCCTCCCCCTTCCTCAACTCTTTCAATCGACTACCCGCGACATCCCGCAGGTATCCAAAGTAATCCTCCCCACCAAATTATGACCGCTACTGTCAACGAAATCGAGCAGAAGCTCTGTGAGTGTTCCTGTTGGTCCCGTGAGAGAGAGGCGGTGGCGACTCGCCACCGTCGCGTTTTCAAAGGAACTACCTTTCCTTACCGCGCCAATGACAATACTGACCAACCTTCAGCTGGCGTCTCCCTTGGCAACCAGTCCAACGGCGGCGCTCGTCCGGCTTACGTTCCTCCTTACCTCCGCGCTCGCCAGGCAGCCGAGGCTGCGAACACCACGTCTGCGCACAAGCAGTTCAACGGCGCTGCGCCCACCCCGACTCCTGCTGGCAACGGCTACCGCCCGTCGCCTACTGGTCTCCCCACCCCCGCGCCAACTCCCGTTCCTCAGGGTTCCTACGTTCCGCCTAGCCAGCGTGGCAGCAACGCTGGTGGCGATCGCCATGATGGCGGTGGCTGGGGCGGTCCCCCTCCTCGCGGGCCTCCTGGTGGCGGCCGCTTCGAGCGCAACCTCCCTCCCGGCGTCGGCGCGTGGCGTGACGGCAAGCACGTCCTTGGCTCGGAGAACCCCCGCCTCGAGAAGGAGCTTTACGGCGAGGAGGGTGACGGTACTCACCAGGTGAGTGGCAAATGATCTGCAGGGCGGGACCAAAATTTGATTCCACAAACGGCCCACAAGCAGTCATCTCAGAGTGTGCATGCTGACCAACCCAACAGTCGACCGGTATCAACTTCAACAAGTATGCCGACATTCCCGTCGAGGCGACCGGTTCTGGCGTTCCCGAACCCGTGACGGAGTTCCTTGACCCCATCGACCCCGTCCTCCTGGAGAACATCAAGCTCGCTCGCTACACCACGCCCACTCCTGTGCAGAAGTACTCGATCCCCATTGTTGGCCTTGGCCGTGACCTCATGGCGTGTGCTCAGACTGGCTCGGGCAAGACTGGTGGCTTCCTTTTCCCCATCCTCTCGTCGCTGTTCAGCTACGGCCCATCCCCTCCTCCTGCCGACCACTCGTATAGCTCGTACGGTCGCCGCAAGGCGTACCCGACGGCGCTCATCCTTGCTCCCACTCGTGAGCTCGTTTCGCAGATTCACGAGGAGGCTCGCAAGTTCGCCTACCGCTCGTGGGTCCGCCCTGCTGTTGTCTACGGCGGTGCCGACATTGGCCAGCAGATCCGCCAGCTCGACCGCGGCTGCGACCTTCTCTCGGCCACCCCTGGTCGTCTTGTGGACCTGATCGAGCGCGGCCGCATCTCCCTTGCCAACGTCAAGTACCTCGTTCTCGACGAGGCAGACCGCATGCTCGACATGGGTTTCGAGCCCCAGATCCGCAGGATCGTTGAGGGCGAGGACATGCCTGGCGTTCAGGACCGCCAGACTCTCATGTTCTCGGCAACCTTCCCCAAAGAGATTCAGGTTCTCGCTCGCACCTTCCTCAAGGACTACATTTTCCTTTCAGTTGGTCGTGTGGGCTCCACTTCGGAGAACATCACCCAGCGTATCGAGTACGTCGACGAGCTCGACAAGCGCTCGCTCCTCCTCGACCTGCTCCTCGCTGAGCAGTCTGGTGGTCTGGTCCTGGTCTTTGTTGAGACGAAGCGCATGGCCGATTCGCTTTGCGACTTCCTCTGCTCGCAGCGCCACAACGCCACCTCCATTCACGGTGACCGCACTCAGCGTGAGCGTGAGGCGGCTCTCCATGCTTTCCGCACTGGTCGTGCTCCCATTCTCGTTGCTACTGCGGTCGCTGCTCGTGGTCTTGACATCCCCAACGTCACCCACGTCATCCTCTACGACCTCCCCACGGATGTTGCCGAGTACACTCACCGCATCGGTCGTACTGGTCGTGCGGGCAACACTGGTACTTCGACCGCATTCTTCAACCGCAACAACCTTGCGATCGGCCGTGACCTCATCGACCTCCTCACGGAGGCCAACCAGGAGGTTCCCCAGTGGCTCGTCGACATCTCGCAGGAGCGCTCGTTCGGCGGTGGCGGCTACGGCCGTCGGGGCGGCGGTGGGCGTGGCGGTGGCCGCATGGGCGGTCGTGACGCGCGCAGCGGTGGTGGCTTCGGCGGCGGCAGTGGCGGCGGCTACGGTGGTGGCGGCGGCGGCTTTGGTGGCCGTGGCGGTGGCTACGGCAGCGGCGGTGGCTACGGTGGTGGCTACGGCGGCGGCTACGGTGGCGGCAGCGGCTTCCCTCCTGCCTCTGGCTCGTCGGGTGCTAGCTGGTGGTAAACACTGGTTGGACGCGACGCGTCTGATTGTGCGCACAGCGTGACCAGAGCAACCACAGCTTTTCGTTCCTTCCAACACCACAAATTCGTTTCTTTTCTCGTTCATTCTCATCAAGTTTCCGTCCGTCCAGCATAGCAAGCATTTGTGTTCACAACGTCATCCAACATACACCCAACAATTCCCCTCGCATCCATTTCCCCAACAGCGCACAGCCATCATCAACATCTGCATTGGTCTTGATAATAATCGCCGCGCTGGTCGCAGACACGAAATGGACGTTTTCCGAACCAAGAACACCGTCTTCGACGTCCGAACACGCTTGCACAACAACTTGTCTGGCGGCGGCCCAGCATCATATCTCGTCGTGTACGATAGACCCGAAATACCTGCACCTTTATTCAACGTTTCCCGACCCGCAACTCAAGATGGCGACAAGGCACAACCATGACAACTCGATAAACACAACCCTCGACAACACAACCCTCGACAACACAACCCTTCGCATTTTCATGAACATTTGTGCCGACCCCACGCTGTCTCGACTATATATTTGGGAATTTTACTGTAGCGGAGACGAACCGGATTGGGCGCTAGAGGCTAGAGTGATAGAACACCATGAGCCTCGCGAGCGTTTGCCCGGTGTCTCAGTGATGAATAGAGTGTGCCCGAAGAAGAAAGAGTCGGGGTAGCGAAGCAGAGGAGTGGAAGTGTAGGAGTTTGGGTTTGGGTTCAGGTTACCAGTGTAAGGCGTAGGTCTCACGCGGGAGGGAGTTCAGCAAGATAGCGTGCACATGTGGGCCAAGCATGCTAGCTGAATCTGTGGAACAAAGGCACGTGTACGAAAACTGTGCAGATCCTTGGTGACATGGTTGCGCCCTCCCTACTCCTCACACAGAAGGGCATGAAGTCTGTCCTGTCTGGATCGGTGACACGACACTCTGCGGGCTGCCGGGGCAGACGGACGCCACAGGGCGTCTGCTTCCCTACCGGATAGTGTTGGCGTGTCAGGCAATTTAGATGACGCAGCCATGCTAGCGTGGTTGCCCTTCCCGAGGCTGGCCGACCGCGTGCCAGAGCCGGAGCAGACTTGAGTCATGTTGGATGGCATGTGCACTGCCCCGCCTAATTGCGCCCTCTTGCATTCTCCATCTCTATCATTCTCGTCGTCCGTGCGGTCTCTTCGCTCTCTGGTACCTCCTCCCTCCGGTATCCTCGTATCGTTGTTCGGAAGCCAGATTTTGTCGCCAGGCACCAGCCGCGCGACCGGCCAAAATTGCTTCATTGTCTGGTGGCAACCTCCTGCCTGGCCCGACACGCCCGCTGGACACATTGCAACACATACGAGACACACTTCTCAGGCAGGCCGCACAATCTCGATCCCGTGGGCGTAACGTCGAGGCCACGAGGCCACGCCCGCAGATATAAGACAGCAGAGCACGGTCCTTGACAACGGAACACAGAACACAGCCTCCTCGCCGCCCCTAGACAGTGCACCCGACGGCACGTCATGAAGGCGTTGGCGGCGGCTCTCCTCCTGGGGGGCGCCTGGGCGGGGTACATCACGGTTGGGATGAACGAGTGAGTCCCCTCCCAATTCTTTGACTTTGAGCTGATCCAGGGCGCGACAGTGCAACACGTCCCTGGTCGAGTGGTACGGCGACGATGGGCCATATCACCTCCTCCTGACGCCTACCCAGTTTGTGAGCCACGGGTTCAACGTCTGGGTTCCGAGTATACCGAACGGGACCAACTCGTACAACCTCAGTATTGACCAACCGGCGGGGCTGCAGTACATGGTCACGGTATGGGGCGCTAGTGGGATCGAGTACGCTGGAACTACGGATGTTCAGAGTGAGTATGACCTGGGGCCGACAGAGGAGATGGAGAGGGAGAGGGAGAGGGAAAGGGATAGGGGGAGGGAGAAGATCGACGAAGACTGAGACTGACGCCAGCCGTGCAGCCATCGGATAACAACAGCTGCTTCCTGCCCGACGACCACATTAATGGGCTGTATACCTTTGCATTCAACATTTCCAACTCGGACGGGCTTCCGGCCCAGTGTTCGAATTTGAGCATTAGTTGGCCAACTAGCCTCGAGTCCAACATTACCGGCGCGAGAAGGAGTTTGCCCGGGGACGAGGAGGTATGGAACGAAGCTGGAACCTCACAGGCCACCGTGGTCTGGCCATCTTCCAGCTCCAAAAATCCACTCAACCAGCGACAGAATTCGGCAGCACCTCCGACGCCAACCAACACCGACCAGTCGAGCAGCAAGACGAAGGGCAACACAACCGTCCCACCAACAATATTCGGCATCATCCCTCTTGGCAACAGCTTCAACATCCCCATTACCTACGCCGACGACGTAAAGTTTGCTGATGATCTTCCACCCCAAAGTCTAAGCGACAACCCAACGACGTGGACCCACTCGGGAGTAACATATTTGAACTGGACAGTGGCGCTGGCCAAGGGAACGCGCTTCATACTCGTCGCGGGAATGGGAGATGAATGGGCGAGCGGAGGCAGCAGCGAGATGATGACGGTGGGGCAGGGTCAATTTGACTGTTTCGGAAACGAGCCCAAGCCCTCAGTCACGGCGGTCAGTAGTACGGGCGCACTCAACTTACCCACATCGGTGGGCCCGTCCAACCAAAGAAAGAAGGAGAACAACAAGACCGGGATTATTATCGCATGCGTGTTTGGCGCGCTCGGCACCTTGGCAGCCATGACGCTCCTCTATTGCTGTTGCAGAGTTCGGTCGCGCCGGCGCGAGGCGCGCAAGAATGGTCTTCCTACTCCATCTATTGTCAACCTCGCCACCTTTGGACGGTTGGAGAAACGCTCCTTCCTCAACCGTGGCATCTATGTACCAGGGAACAGGGATACGCAGCTCGATCTGCTAGACGACTCACGCCGTGGTTCAACGTGGAGCCGAGCCCCGGGAGGAAGCACCAACTCGCGACCTGCGACGCAGCACGATCCAGTCGTCGAGGTCACAGAGCCCGTTTACAACCTCGCGTTTGCGCCTGCCCCAGCACGACCAGGGCCACAATACGACTCATCCATCGAGGTCCATGACTATGCTTACGACCACCCATTTGTTCCTCCAATCGCTCCATCGCCAGGATCGCCTGCTACGCCCTCGCCGCCGGCGATGGAGTATCCACAAGGATACACACGCGTACCGTCTTCGTCTGCGCGTGCACCCCACAGCCCCACTTTCGAGCAGGAGTCGGGTCCGCAAAAAGAGCCACCTGCCTACCGCCTCCCGCCAGCAACCACGCCCTTATCTCACCCGCCACCCACACATACACCCCCACCCCTACCACTTGCGCCAGTCCCAGTCCGGCGTGGCCCATTAGTATTGCACAACACCTCCGCTCTCGACGAAGCATCAACAGGCGACAACCTCAAGCGAGATACCCTTGCCATGCCACGGGCAGAGGGCTCGCGTCCCCGCCGTCGTCGCACCGACGACGAAGTGATCGTCCACCGCGACGCAGGGCGGGTTAGGCGCATCGAGCTGCCGCCCCGCTACGACGAGCTTGACTGGGACGCCGAGGCGCCACTTTCACCCTCAATGGATAATAGTTCTCCCTCACCCAGAAGTCCCAGGGGCAGCCTACATCCATACAGCCCCAGCCAGCACGCAGGGCAGCATGGCTCGCCCCAAGTGCCCTCGCCGTATGACCCGCCATTCGGGCCCTACATGCTCAACAGACCGATTAGCCTCGCGAGCCTTGAGGGTACGCACCCGAGCCCTAATCCTAGTCCCCGGCCAGCGAGCGTCGCACAGAACGACCAGGGATGGGGACTGCCCGGCTCGAATCCGCACTCACCGTTGTTGGTCGGCCACGCAGTGGGATATGCGCGCGAGCGACCAACCAGCCTTGCTAGTCTTGATAGCGGGCGCGTGTCCCCCACTCTTCCGGCCGGAGCTGCGCGACCTCGGCAACCTCGCTCGCCGAGGGACTCCCCGCGTCGAAGTCTTCTCGGCTCCCCTCACGGCAGCCCGCTAAACTCGCCGCACGACAGACCGCTCGACAGCCCGGTGCCGTCGCGGCATAGCATGGCGTAGGACAATATGCCACTGGACAGTTGGTTATATGCGTGACGTAGGACAATGACAGACATTTTGGGATTCGTTCGACGCTGTCCTCAGCATTCTGCTGCGGCTGGTTGATTCTATGAGTGGCCAAGTTCGAAATTGCCGCCTGCCGTTTCACTGGTGCATACATCTATGGTGGAGAAGGATGAGCTCGGACTACTGGTCGACCTGGAGTTAGTACTGTTCATAGCACCATGCTCATCTCTGAGCACCTCTACTCACCTCGTACTGGAGCAGGAAGCTCACACGACGCTGGCTCTTCTGCGCTGTCCGCCCGCCAGTCGTGCGCATCTCCTGGCACACAAACGAGTCGGGGGCGCCATGCCACTCATCAATGACAAGGTTCTGCTTTGCCGCGTGCGAGTGTCCGTGTTTGCCGCCGAAGAGGTCTAGCGCGAGCTTGGTGTGCGACACGCCACCGTATGTCGTCAGGCAGCGCGGGTTGACAAGAATGCGGGCGGCCTCGTACGCGCTATTCGGGAAGAGGTACGTGTACTCCTCGTTCTTGAGCGCCTCAGGAGCCGGGTTGGACGCATCCTCCTCCATGGCGTCGAGGTTACTGCCGACGTTGTCGCCTGCCGTCTTGTCCGAGCCGTCCTCACGGCGATCCTTGCGCTCGGCGGGGTCCTCGTCCTTGTTGTCTATGAGCTTGTCGGCAGGCTTGGCGGCAGGCTTGTTGACCTTCTTTTCCCCACCTGCCTGGGGGCCAGCCTCAGCCGCGGGAGCAGCCTCAGCCTCTTGGACAGCCTCAGCCTCGACGACGGCGTCCTTCTTCTCGTCTGCCTTGGCCGCTGCTTCTGCCTCGCGCTTGTGCAGTGGCTCCAGGTTCTCTGTGACGATGTCGACCTGGCGCTTGTTAACGCCGCGGCGGTGCCCGCGCCCGCCGCTGGCCGGATGGTTGCCACCGTGCTTGGCCGCGTCGACCCATAAATCACGGCAGAACCACATCTGTGCAGAGTCCATGCACGGCGTCTCCGGGTTAGCGAAAAGCGTGTCCTTGTCCGTGACGTTGACGGCGTTGTGCGACGCGCGGTACCGGATGCCACGGTAGTACGACTGGGCAGGGTCGACGACGTGCGTACCCGACTCGCAGCAGAACACCTGGAACGGCAGATGCTCGGCGTAGCGCTCAGAGCCAATCTTGTCAGCGAGCGGGACGGCTTCGGGCTTGGAGCTGGACCGCACCTGGCGGAACAGGTCGCCGGCAATGTCACGTGTGCGCCAGCGGTCCGAAAAGACGAAAAAGCCGTTGTGCTCGGCCCAGTCCATGCCGCACACCATAGCAGCCTTGTTGATCTCGGACACACGCAGTGACTCGAGCACGTCAGTCGGGCAAGTAAAGCCCTTGAGCCAGATGACGCGGTGGAACTTGAAGTTGCGCTTCTCGTTGAGTTCGTGCAGCGGCTCGAGGGCGAGGTTGCGGACCTCGGCCTCTTCGAGCGGGTAGTAGTTGATAGGCATGGCTGGGATGCGTCTGATCCGGAACGCGATGCCGAGGATCGTGAGGACAGCTTCGGTGATGTCGCAAAGGGTCTGCGTCGCATCCGTCGAACCCTGGTCGAGGATTGAGACAAAGATGTTGCGCGTACCGAGGCGGCGAGCGAGACCGATGACAACAGCCAGCTGATCGACCACAAAGTGGTCAGCCTGGTTGACAATGATCGCGACGTAGTACAGGTTGTCGGCCTGGACGAGGTCGTCGTAGTTGTCGTTGAACGAGTCGAACGGGCGAACTAGGGCCTGGCACCCACCAGTGACCCAGCCGTTGAACCGGAGCAGGTCATCAACGACGCCCTTCATGACCTGCGTATCGTAGTGCGCTGTGTCCTTGCCAGTGATAAAGGGCTTCCTGAAGCGCGTCCAGTAGTCCAGGATGCCGTCCGATACCTCCTCGTCAAACAGGTCTGGTCGCTCGTCACGCCCCTTGCGACTTTGCAGGAACGGGTTGGTCTGCACATCGAGGTACTTTTCGGATGTGAGCACGCGCTCAAACACTCCGTGCTTCTGGATTTCCTCGGTCTTGGATGACGAGGTGAGGGAGCGGAACAGCCAAACACATGCAATGAGGAGTAGCAGCCGCACTAACAAGCGCTTCACTGCGGGAGAGAGCATCATGCCGAGCCCGCGGTTCGTGAGAGTCGGCATTGTAGGCACGTTGGCAGCGCCGGGGGAGGGCTGACGGAGGGGCCGGCGGCCGGAGCCGGATAGGTTTGTTACTGACGCGTGAGTGGAGACGCGGACGAGGGCGAGCGGGAAGACTCGTGAAGAGTGGGGCAAAGGAGTGTGAGGGAGAAAGGAGAGGACGAGTATGGAGGTGGTGTGGAAGAAGAGTGAAGGTCGTTGCAGCTAGGCAATTGCAAGGTTCATGATCCACGACGTTGGGTTGCGGGACGGAGATTGACGAAGATCGTGGCAGGGTGCACAGTTTCAGGGCTTGGGCGACAACTTACCAGATGGAATCTTGGAAACTGGTTGCCACCACTGCCACGCAGCGATGAACGGGAGGAGGTAGTTGGAGAAGTGGAGAGAATGAAACAGAGTACTCTAACAAAGTCGCGCAGGATGAAAGCTTGTAGCTTAGTGTCGTGGCCGGCAATTGAGACTGGGGAAGAATGAAGAGAGATGCGGCACGTCTAAATTGAGTTCCTGTCAGCACGACAGGAACTAGGCTTAGCCCCTGGACAATCAAGCGGCAGCGGGTAGGCTGGCAAAAAATGTTGGTCCACTGACTGCTGCTCGGATCCTACAGTAGTTACAAATACTACACGCAGAGCACAACGGAGCAGTCTATCCCATGCATGCAACAATGCCTACGCCAGGCGCTCAACCGCAACCGTGACGTCCTTGCCCTCCTTGCGTCCTCGCACTGAAATGCGGCCAGCATAGCTGCCGAGCGACTTGATGCGCTCCTTGACGCCCAGCTCAGCCCACGAGAACTCCACCAAGCCGAGTGGCAGCTGGTACTTGTCCGCCAGGAGGGTCGACACGTCTGCGGCCGTGATCGAGCCGTGTAGCGCCGGCTCGTTGGCCTTGATGGTGCGACGCTTGAACGTGAGCGTGCCGGGGACCGCGCCAAGGTTGGCAACGGCCTGCTTGGCCGCCTCCGCTTGTGCGTTCGGC
Source organism: Cutaneotrichosporon spelunceum (assembly GCA_030805415.1). NCBI lineage: Eukaryota > Fungi > Basidiomycota > Tremellomycetes > Trichosporonales > Trichosporonaceae > Cutaneotrichosporon > Cutaneotrichosporon spelunceum. The sequence goes on from BTCM01000001.1 coordinate 2,727,481, forward strand.
CCGTCGATGAGCGACTGCACGCCAGGTGCAGCAACGTGTTCCTGTGGTCAGTGAAGCCGAGAAGTAGACACACTGGCCGGATGTACACGGTTGGGCGGTGGGCCGCCTTCTTCCATGGCAGAAGGCGGATCAGGCGCCGGGGGAGCAGGTGCGAGAGCACGTAGCCACGTTTGGCAGCCACGCGGTCAACTGTTGTCAGTGGTGGTCAGATGGTTGAGGTGGGGGACAGGCTAGGAGAGTAGAAGTTGGTAATCGGGGTTCTCCGTCGCGAAGAGACGAGCCGTAACGCCAAGCGAGCGAACGAACAACGACCGAGGCACCAACGAGCGAGTCCCAGTCTTAGGGCTCTCAGTCAGACAGGGGCGTGTGCGTCTCTGTCCGCTATGAGACAAACGCAGTGCCTCCGAGCCACTGCCCTCCACGCCGCCGTTGCCGAACACCAAACGAGCGCTCAGAGAATCGATTCGACGTCTACGGGCGAGGTAGACTCCAAGCAGTACAGGCGCATTGCTGACAACCATTCGCTTCCGATACTGCGCCGCCCCAATCTCCCAGACTCTCGCGGCACGCCACCCCTCCGACTTCGCGCAACCTCTCCAATACCCATCCCGGCAATACGCACACTTGCGCCCGAGGCCGGGGACGTCCTGCATGAGCTCAACGATGAGCGGCTGCGCCTTCTTCGCCCGCGGCGCGGAGGTCTAGTGTCAGCGACGTCCGCGTCCAATTTCCCTCGTTTTCTCCCGGCTCCTTAAGCTGGTGCGTGGCCGTAACCTGTCGAGCTGGGCGAGAGCATGAGTGCTGATGAGAGCTTCCGCCTCGTCGTCGGTCGGCAGGACCTGGTCAACCAACGCAGACTTACAGAGAACGCGCGCGCAACACGCAGTGATCCGAGCACAGTGCGGGACGTAGACGCGAACATGGCTGTGTCAGAGTCCGAGTCGATGAAGGTAAGACTGGCTCGATGGGCTCGAGGAAGTCGGAAAGGCCGCCGAAAAGATCGACGGAGGCAAATTAGTGGAGGTTGATGTGTTCGATTCCGCCAAGTTGAAGTGCGACTTTTGGAGCTCCCCCGCTACCCTTATGGAGACAGGGGAGCTACTTTGCTCTCGTGTCTGCTACCGCTCTCCCTAGCATGTTTATAGCCAGTCGAGTTGTATCTCGGTTCGATGTACCATTCTTCTTTCCTCAACAACCCGGCCTCCACCATAGGCATGGGTCCGTGTCTAAGATAGCTACTTTGCACAGCATCTTACGCGTATCTCGGCCTATCCCTGTGACGGCTCTGTGCCCAACTGACTGCAAGAGCACGGGGGAGCCTACCGCCTCACCAAACCACCAACCTACTACTGGCCAACAGTGGCTGTACCGCTATCGTAACACATGCATGCCAAGATATCACAACGCAGCACTCCGGAGCTGACTTGGATCTCCAGTACACCCAGTTCTGAAACATCTCTGCTCTACTGATGGACACTCTATGCCAGCTCAAAGTAGCGGCGCATCTCCCAGTCCGTCACGGCGCGCCGGTTGAGCTCGAGCTCATGCTCACGCGTACCGCCAAAGTGGTCGACAAAGAGGTCGCCGAACACGTTGCGTGCGATACTGTCTTTAGCCATGAATGCCTCAGTGGCCTTCTCGAGCGACGTGGGGAGGTGCACAATCGTGTCACGGCTGACACCGGGAGAGCCGATGGGCCCGTAAGGCAGCTTCATCTTCTCCTCGATGCCGCGGAGGCCGAGGCCGAAGATTGCCGCCATGGCATAGTGTGTGTTCATGTCCGCGCCGGGGATGCGAACCTCAAAGCGCGAGGCGTATGGGCCGACGCCAGGCGGGCAAATGATGCGGATCGACGCTGCACGCGAGTCGTATCCGTAAGAGGCTGTGTCAGGGGCCCAGTATTGCTCACCGCCGAGCAGGCGCTTGTACGAGTTAATGTTGGGACACATCATTGGGATCACTGGGGTCAGTTCCATCCAATGCCGTTTGAAGAGCCCACCGTCTTTGAGACCACGCAGGACGCCCGCAAGGAACCACTCGGCCTCTTGCGAGACGAAGCGAAGGTCGTGGAAGGACGCGTTCTTGCGACCACCATCCTTTAGCTCGGCGTCGGTCACCGCGAACACGTTTTTGCCGTTCTTGTCGCGCAGCGACACATGGATGTGGCCCGAACAGCCTGACTCGTTCTGCCACGGCTTGGCCATGAACGTCGGCATTACCTTGTGTTTCATACCAATGCTTTTGGCGATAAGCTTGTAAAGAACGGCGTTGTCCGCCATGCGGACAGTGTCCGTGTACGCTAGAGCGGTCTCGAACACTCCAGGGCCCGTCTCAGTGTCTGCTATCAGCGGATTCCCGCCTCGTACGTACGGTGACCCTCAATCTCGACGTCCATCTCTGTCGCGACATTGTACAGCTCGTAGAAGTAGTCCTTGTTCAAGGATGTGCGGAGGAGCGAGTAACCGTGCGCTCCGGGCGTAAGTGGCGTGAGACCCACGTAGTGCTTGTCCTCAAGAGACTGTGGTGTCTCGGAGTACTGGAAGTACTCGAACTCGGCACCACTCATGCAGTCCCAGCCCATACCTGCCGCTTTGGTGGCCAGGTTGTCGAGGATGCTGCGGGGATCGACCTGGAGGTGCTGGTCCGACTCCTGATCGCGGAAGAAGAGCAGGAAGAACGGAATATTGTCCTCCCAAGGGATGCGGCGGAACGTTGACAAATCAATCTCACCGATAATGTCGCGGTACCCGTTGCTCTTGTTGGAGATGAGCAGTTCTTTAGGGTAGGTGAGGTCGTGCACTGGTGTAAGCATATACGACAGCATGGCTGGGTGGCAATGCGGTGAGTTGCGGTGACGTCAAAGCCGCAAAGTTCGAGTCAACTCACTGTCCCAGCCATAGACGACGCCGCAGAAGCCAAAGTCGGACTTGACAGCCGAGAGGAACTTGGCCTTGCTCATGACCTTGCCGCGAAGGATGCCATCGACGTCGAGACCTAATGTCAGTGATATGGGGTCGGGGGACTCACCGGCCACCTTGACCATGGTGTCATCTTTGAGGAGCTCTTCGACCTCGGCGAATGTCTTGGGGGCTTTACTTGTGGGGGAAGGAGGCATGGCGACAAGTGGAATGGGAGAGGGAGCCGGAGACGAGGGGACGAGGGGACGAGGAGGGAGAGTGAGAATGGATATATAAAGCCCTAGAAGGTGGTCGTCGATAAAGCTAAGGCTGCTGAGAGGGTGATCGACAGTAGACCATGTGGGGAATAGCCGGCCAGCCTACGGCCTTGATCCTGCGGCCTACAGTCTTCAGTCGACAGCGGCCTGCACTTATTGCCCCCCAGTCCCACCATCCCCACAATCTCCACAACCCTTCCTCCGTCAAGGTCATCGAATCATGAGCCCTGATTCGCCCTTGGTAGCCGCGCAAGGCTCGTCGCTTGACCGCTTGACCGTCTATTAATCGCCTCACTGCCGATCATTACCGTTGCCACTACTTCACGGAATCAACCTCACGTGCTAGTACATAAGCATGAATGTCCAACCTCGGCTGAGTGCGGTTGACGCGACTGTGACCAACTTGGCTATACGCGTTTGCGCGTCTGATCACTGCGACTTGCTACACTCAATACGCTCATCCCAACATCATCATCGTCTTTTAAGACCCAATCTTCCTCCCCTTCCTCACCCAACTCACTTTTCCGACATGCCACCAAAGGCCCTTACCGCTTACTTCAAGCCCAAGACACCCCCTGGCGCGGCCCTCACTTCCACGCGCAGAACCAGGGGTGCTTTGTCCGACGCCGCCCGTGCAGCCATCCCAGCTGGTATCGACGACGCCGCGAGCCCCGCCAAGCGGGCTAAGCTGTCCGCTGCTCCAGTCAGAGCCGGAATCAGCCTCCCGCGTGCCGAATCGCGCGACGAGCTCCGAAAAGCACTCGAGGCGCATCCTACCATCGCACCGCTGTTGAAGCTCGAGCTCGACACGCTGGCTGAGGACTGGCTGCTCGCCCTCCAGGACGAACTCACCAAGCCTTACTTCCTTAAGGTTGGCTAGGGAAGGTGGAAATATGCTGACGGCAGCTCAAACGATTTATCATTGACGAACAGGAGACGAAGAAGGTCTTCCCGCCTGGTAAGTGAAAGCATGGGATGACCGGAGGTGTGCCAGCTGTGTTGGAAAACTGGTCGGGCCAAAGAGCTGACTGCAGCCGAGGACATTTATTCGTGGTCGCGCCTCTGTCCTCTCAATCAGGTTCGCGTCGTCATTGTCGGTAAGTGGCCCGTTTTGTGGTTTCACAATCTCCAGCTCACATCGACAGGCCAGGATCCTTATCATGTGCGTTGGCCCCGGGATTACGGAATGTTTGGGCTAAGTAGAGATGCGCTTGGGATGGCTGTCATCCCGGCAGCTCGCCGACATCGGCAGGTCGTGTCCAGCTTTCAGATCGACATGATCAGCTGAGGCTAATTTTCCAGGGCGACGGCCAGTCACACGGTCTCGCCTTCTCCGTCAAGGAAGGTACCAAGATTCCACCCTCGCTCAGAAACATTTACAAGGAATTGGCCACCGAATACTCGGATTTCGGCACACCGACGCACGGGTGAGATTACTTGGGTTAAGGAAGTTGACGACAGCAACCTGAGCGCGTGGGCCAAGCAAGGCGTCTTGTTGTTGAATACAGCCCTCACTGTCCGCGCGCACCAGGCTGGCTCGCACGCCAACCAGGGCTGGCTGCAGTTTACGGCGGCCGTGCTCAAGGTGGTTACAGACCGCTTGGGAAGCACAACGGACAAGGCTGGCGCCAACGGTGTCGTCATCATGGCGTGGGGCAACCACGCCGCAAAAATGATCGCAGGCCTCAACACCGTGAGCGGTCCTGTAAGTTGTGCTGACGACAGAAACGCCATCTTGTGCTCAAGTCGGCACATCCAAGCCCACTGTCGGCCAGCAGGGGGTTCTTTGGAAACAACCACTTTAAGAAGGCCAACGAGTGGCTGCAAGAGCGGTACACGGTCGAGGGCGTTATTGACTGGAAGATCGGAGGTGTTTAGTGTGTTTTGTTGTGTTGGTCTGTGTGTATTTGTATGTTTGTAATGACAAGCGATCGCTCATGTTTCCTAGTCGGGCTTGTCGACGAACGGGCTGGTAGTTGACAGGTCATGTTTCTGGACCTTTGCAATTTTCTAGTTTTCGAGGCGACCTGATCAGCTGTTCGAGTCCTGCCACGTCGAAAGCGCGCCATCGTTTCCGGGATCGGGAGCAGTATCTAAGAGACATTCCGACATAGTTGGAATCGGCTGCGCCTTGCCTGCTGTACCTTGCTACGTGTCAAAGTCTGAAACGAGGTCAAAGGCTAGCGCATCCTATCCGTTGGTGCGGTTACGACCTTTGACACCTTTCCCACTCTCACTAGGCACATTACGATCGTAGAATTCGAACGGCTGGAACGGATGTCGTCGTGTCGTCATGGAGGACATGAACAGGGCGTCACGTGTGGGGTGCACGGTGTAAAATGGTAAACGTGTCAAGCCAAGCCATTGTCTTTCAACTTGCTTTTGCCTTCTTACTGATCCGCGGGTCGGTCCCGATACTTGTCAGAGCACTGCAATCTACACGCATCGCGATCTACGTGCACCGCTTTCGCCTTCCTTCTTTGCTTCTCGCAGCTGGAAGCAGCTGATCCGCACCGGCAAATCGCCGCTCAGCGTGTCATCTCTGACGACTTGAGCACATGTACACCTGTCCATGCTCTCCGCATGATCTGCAACGACGCCTTCTGTGCGCATGTTTTGCAGTGGATGCCACATGGAGGAGTGACTTGTGGAATGCGGATCAGTCGCGCAGACGCGACGCGACTGTCACTCGGTAGTCAAGGTTGCATTGCAGGGCCGCCACAATCCCCGAAGCCAGGAATAGATTCGCAGTCGAACAGGAGCCGTCGTGCATCACCCCGGTCGGCGCGGCGTTACGGCAGCGATCCCGCGGTCGACCACAGCCCGAGTGTGGGCCTCTGTATCAAAGTGCTCTCCTGGATTCAGGCAAACTGGCAACTTTTGGCACTACGAATGCACTCACCACCAGTTTCCCACCAGCCCGCACTGCTCCTGAGCCTTGCCGATCCATCATCCACCCAGCCCAGCCGAGCCCCGCCGCCGCAAGCTGAGCGACGGCGCCGCAATCATACCCACCCGCCGCCAACTGTTTCAGGTTGGGTACTCGCCGTCGGATGTGTTGTTTCGGTTCCGGCGTGCTGATTCCCGGACGTCGGCAGAGCTCACATCTGCCATTGATCCATCTACTTAGTTCCGGCGGCACTGCACAGATCGCACCACCACGGACGGATCCTTGTTCTGGTTGCCGTGGCGTTTAGGAACAAGGCACTCCCGCCGACCGGCAAGCTCAAAGGGGGGATAGTTGGGTGTTAGCGCATTGCTACTTGCAGGGTAATTAAAGGCTTACGGCACATGGTCGTTCATTAGGATTCATTCGGGCCGTGGCATTTCCTTTCAATTTCGAGCTTGATGTCTGTAACAATTCTAATCCTCCCCGCTCGTCTACTGGCCTTGTCATCGACCCAGTTACAGGCTGAGAGGTTGGGCCATGCGGAAACAAGTGCCCTAACCAGCTATCTAATATAATGACGCGGGTATGCAAAACGCGGGACGGCATAAGCATGTGTGTTCGGATGCAACTTGAGAACCATGTGCGCCCCACGGTCTCTGGCAAGGGTTAGTTGTGTGAGCTAGAGGGTTCGTAGCGGGGTTATTGTCAGGCGAAAGGGGCCAGAGTGCCGACCCCGATGTCTAGGTGATGGTGTGGTGCACGACAATGTAGAGCAGACGTCAGTGGCTCAGAATCAGAAGCGTGAGTGGGGAAAGGGTCCGTGTGAGTGCGTGCGTACGTGCGTATACAGTACACCATACATTCCGGTTCACATTGCGGATGTCAGCCCCGTCTGTTTGCTATTTGCGCTCACACATGAGCACATCTCCTAAGGTGATACGGCCCTATCTGATGACGCACATTCTCGAACAGCTAACAGGGGAAACATGTAGTTCTTCTGTACATCTTGCAAACTGATGCGCTTTGGACGGGGCCATGTGCGTTTCCAGTCGCCCGCCCTGGCCCAGCACGCACAAAGTGAACAGGGTGCTATCGGTCGTTCCTCCTGTTTGGGGTTCCTAGGCAACCCAGCATCCGGGGCGACTGGCAGTTAAACGCGCCCCGTGAGCTTAGTTGGCCGACGGAGAGGCTGGAGCTAGGCTTGAGAGCGAGGCCCACTCACACCTAGCTCACCCAAGACGCCTCCCGGTATTTTAACTCTCTGGCCATCTGCCCCTCGCAGTGCCTCGTCTCGTACTCCTATTCTCGATCTCCTCGACGACCACCCACGTCCCCTCCAGTGTCCGGCCTCCTTGCCTGCCAGTCATTCTCAGCGAGCATTCAGCCACCCCCTCGCACGGTACATCACTCATAAACCCCATCCGGTTCTTTTATTACTCTCCCCACCCATCAACACTCTCTACCAACCTACCTCTTCCGACCAACATCTTTACTCTTGGCCCACCGAAAACGGTCTCCTCAAACCCACCCCTACGAACCCCCCTCCTCCCATTCTTTGATCCGCCACTCTCTCTACACATCGCCCCCCCACCATCATGCTCCTTAACACCCTCGTCACTGTGGCGGTCCTCGCGACCAGCGCCACTGCCCGCACCAACCACATGGAGAAGAGGACCTTCTGGGGCTACAACGGCCAGTCGGGCGTCTCGTGCAAAGGCGGTTGGATCGCCAAGTTTGGCGGCGGCGCCTGTGTGAACCAGGACAATTACACTCCGTGAGTATTTTGAGAACCAGATTGGCATGTGCGCTTGGGATCGCGTGAATCGACGTGCATCGTGAGCCTTGGATACCCTACCCCTGATTCTGGAACGGCACATATCCTGAACCGGACCCTTAGCATGGCGCGCACATGTCGATCACCTGAATTGTCAGACAATTGGGATCAATTCATCCCTTTCACCGTTTACTATGCTTGTATGTTTGAACCACACTAACAGCCAGCGTCCCTCAAGGCGAAAAGTGCCCTATCAACTGGGGCTGGCACAAGGGCAAGCTCTGCTGTGTCCCCAGCCAGGAGTCTCAGCCGTGCGACTGCGGTGAGGGCTACTTCTGGGGTACCAACACGTGGAAGTGCAAACCCCCGACCAACCAGTGCGGCGGCGGCAAGTGGTACCACCAGCGTTCTGGCAAGTGCTGTGAAGACTACACCACCCGCCCACCTCCCAAGCTGGAATGCCCCAACGGCATCCGCTGCCCCACCGACTGGTACTGGGACGGCACCTGCTGCAAGCCTCGTTGCCCCACGACTCCCGCTCCCGACTGCTGGGACTGGGACGACGGCAAGCAATGCTGCGGCGGCCCCAAGCCTTCGTCCGGCGGCGACAAGCCTCACTGGGGTGACAAGCCAGGATGGGGCGGTAAGCCTCACGGCGGCTGGGGCGGCAAGGGCGGATGGGGCGGCAAGTGGCGCCGTGACCAGGCCCTCCTGAGCGGCAACGACCTCGACCACCCTGCCCACTGCCCTCTTCCAGGCCAGCTCGCCTGCTACACCACCTCTGACATGACCGGCTACGAGTGCATCGACCCTCAGGCTGAGCTCGAGTCGTGCGGCGGTTGCACTGTCGGTGGCGCCGGTGTCGACTGCACTGCTCTCCCTGGCGCCAAGGCTGTTGGCTGCGAGGCCGGTGTGTGCAAGATCTACTCGTGCTCCTACGGCTTCTCCCTTGTCAATGGCTCGTGCCAGCAGTCTGCATAAGAAGAGCCAGGTCTGCTTCTAGCGATCTGTGTGCATCTCTGGACTATAGAACTATTTTTTCCTTGTTTTTTTCCCTTCCTTCCCTCTTGTATAATCCCCTGCATCGGCGGGTCCTCACGTAGACCTCACGTGTAGACCAACACAGCCACCGGTCATTTCATGGGGGTCCGAGGTCCGCCCAACCCGCCAACTCTCGCATTTGTTCCTCTCCGCAACTGGTTGCCGGATCGAGTCGAATAGATCTTATGGACAATCGCATGTACATGCATTGCAAGTAGCGTAGGGGCGGGAGGGGCGGGAGAGGCAGGGGCCAGCTGGGACGGACAGGAGGAGCAGAGTGAGGTGAGGGACTCATGTGATGTCAGATGCCGCTTGGTCGGGTCTGCGTCAATCGTCAGACACGCATCACTTGATGAAAGCAAACCCAATCCAGCGTGGCCGAGGCGGAACGACCCGGCTCGCAAATAACATTATGCTACATTGTTGTTCAGCTCTATCTGAGCACAGTTGGTCCTCTTGACGCACTAACGTGACGCTTCGTGTTGTCAGCGACAGACGTATTAACTATATGTGCGCCACAGGATTCACGCCACAGGAGTGCGTGCACCCGAAAGTCGGAGCCTTGATCCCTAGCAAGGTCATGAAGGATGACGACGGCGGGTAATGATGGCATGCAAGGCGGATGCGGATTGGTGGGTTTGATCGGACAGTGCTGCCGTGTCATTTATGGGCCGAGCTTCCCAGGCTGTGCCTGGTCCTGGCAGATGGGGCTGATCATATACAGCACGGCTGCAGCACGAGAGCAGCTCCAAGGCCGAATGCGTGGCCTTGCACAAGGCCAAGTACGTATCTCCGAGTCTCCGCCGGTATTCGAATTAAATTAACATCACAAACGACGCTCCCGCATGTCCCGACTTGGAGATTACCCAGGCCCACAATCCTCACGGCTCCACAACCACAACGTCACCGCGCCACCACAAAGTACGCATAAAGGCAGCAGCACGTGACTTATGCTACTACTGTTGTCTGAGGTCTTGGTGGTGAGAAACAAAAGGGCAAGTACGACGACTATGCCAGGGTTCGGAGGAACAGAGGTCTGGAATACGCAGAGGGGTTTACGTTGAATTGCGGGAGTCTCGGGAGTGGCTCGACCAAGCCATGACAAGCCTAAGCCCAAACTGAGAGCACCAACTCTGCCAAGCGCCGAGCGTCACTCCCGTACGTCACGCATGGAATGATGGGATCGATCTAGATCCCATGCAAGGTTGCAAGGGAAGAGGGATCGGGGAGTGGGGAGAAAGGGAATTGGAGGGAATTGTGACGAGGGGTTTTATGACAGGAGAGAGGGAACAAAGCAGCTCGCAACCACTCGGCAGACCACTACAGCGAGCGGTACTGCGACGAGATTGAGACAGGCACTCAGTAGTTCGAGAAACGAGGAGTGCAGATTAGGTTGCTGACGCGTTTCGTGCATTTCCCGAGTCCGCGAGTCCGCGAGTCGCCATGACAACGTGCCGAACCAACGAACGCCAACTGGCCGGTTACAAATCACGTCTGCACACTTGTTGGTGGAGATGCATGGGCTCTAAGCATGCGACAATGTGCGAGAGGTCTTGCCTAGGCGGGACGCGTTTTGGACAGATCTCATTACGGGAGGGCGGGAGATTGACAATCTTTGGCTCGGTCATGTCTTGGATGAGTGACATGTTTGGTGCTGGGCGGAACATGAGCTTGTGACAAAAAAACAGAGTTTGTGCCAAGTAACCAGTTACGGATTCGCCCTTCCGCTGGTGGATGCTGTTGCAGTTGCCGTTGATACCGTACAAAGCCCTGACAAGAAGACACTTCAGAGCCCGAGGCGTACAGCTGACGGCTCTCGGCTCCTTCTCGACCTCGGCTCTGGCTGTTTGACTCCGGCCTAATGGGCCTAATCATCAGTCTTGGCCCAAGTATTATTGAACAGAGAGGTGTAACAGTAGATTACAGGTGCAACACTCCCGTTGTGTGCCCCCCCCGCTCTGCCCCCGTTTGCTCACCCCCCTTGAACCCCTGCCCGAGGTACGCGGATACGGATACGTTTGTGTTCCTGGATACACCTCATCGCGCTCTTGTCCTCCTTCTCTAGCACATGTTTAACACGCAGTGACTAGTTCCGACTCCCCACTCCATCCCATCATCAACTTGTCCTTCGACTGCTTGCGTTGACAACACCTCTCGCAAACACACCAACGCAATATATATAGGCCAACATCACTGAACCCCTGGTCGGAACCGCCTGGTCCCCGAGCCTGTTCATCAGACCCTTCTCTTGGCGATCAATACCTCAGGACAACGACTGTTCAACCATTCTCAAGTCAGACCCTCCATTTCACTTCACTACGCCACATCAGCCACTCTCATTTGTATCATCCTCTTCTCCGCTCCTTCTACCTTGCCATCCGCCTCTTCTAGCCTCACATCACCTCCACAATCCTCAGCCCCAACCATGGCACCCACCCCGGAACCCCACGTTCGCGACCTGTACGACTACGACTCGCTGGCCGAGAAGGGTTACAGCGACACCAGCGACAGCCCCATCTCATCTCCACGCCTTGGAAAGGACGACGTCAATCCTCATAATGTTGGGCGTGCTATCGCCTCTCGCGCAGCTCGCACAGCCCGCCGCGGCAACCTTCCCTTCCTCATCATCTTCCTCATGTAGGTCTAGCGCAACAGGGGGCCATGGCTTTTGCTAGAGTCCATTGCTTCTTCCGTCGGTTCAGAGCTGACGCCAACCTCTGTATCGTGTCTTCTGACGTTGTCGTCATCTACTTCTCCACTTGTCTTCGCTTCACCCTTTAGCGCTCTATTCGTCTTCTTCGGTGCTCTTGCGGGCGTGGGCTACGTCGACCCTGAGGCAGCATCTGTGATACCTGAGAACGAATTCATCGTCGGTGGTCCAGTGTTCGACACCTCGGAGGGCCAGCTCCGCGAGCTCCAGATGCAGGAGCAACGCGAGCGCGAGCAGCACTGGCTCAAGAAGCAGCGCCCGAATGCGGTGAGTCGCTCTGAGAAAGAATCATACTAAACCCAGGGCGCATGGATGCACAAACACCAGGAGGACGGCGCTCTGCGGCCCGGGGACGGGACCGAGTCGTGGCTCGCCAACGACGCACATGGCGACGGCAACTGATATCGCTAGTCACGCGAACACTCGCTTCCTTCATGGTGCGAGACGGACACTGGATTCCGCCCTTGGGCTCATTGTTAGCATAGTCACTGCACGCATAAACGGTTGCGCATGTCATCATATTCATCGCGGGGCGCGTTCGTTTACGCGGCATATTCGTTGGCCCGGTGGGGCGTGGGGGACACGCAGACCGTGCCGAACGTGTGGGGATGTGGGAGGACGTCGCGTTGCGAAGAACACAGAGGGCTTAGAACACAAGGAGTGGGTTAAGCTCCGTTTCATGGTCGCTGACACTCAGCAAGGGTCGCAAGGCCCGCAAGGAGCATGTTTTCGTCCTACACCCCTGGCCTGTCGAGCGACATGGCTGGATACAACATGACTGGGTGCTGGGTATTAGATTTCCTCGCTGAGCTTGGTGGTAGCTATGCATCGCCGGGATTCCAGGAAGGCGCTCGATTGAGGGAATCACTGCATGCCGGGACACAATTATTCTTTTCGTGGCCCGAGTCTGCTACTCTAGCCTCGCTTCTCCTAACGCCCCACATCGAAGCGCCTATCATACAATGCATAGAGCCATGTCAAAGCCTCTGGGACACGCGCTGGGCTGTCCCTACATACAGATACGGTAGGTAATGTACCTGGAGTCAGTCAGACTCAGCAGGGTGAAGATGACGATCCAGCTTCTTCCTAGTTCTCATACTTGCGCCTCGCCACTTGTGCAAGTCTCGCGCCACATTCCCCTCTCACGCCACATAGCCTCTTCTTGACTTGCACCGCCCAATTACTCACCGTCCGGCCGTCTCGGACGTGCGCTCGATGCGCATGACCTGCCCTCGCCGCATGCCGTAGTAGCGGGCAACAGGGTCCGACACCATGATACGCGGGAGCTGGGTGTCCTTCAGGCGGCTGGTGTTAGTGATCAGCTGAAGAGGGCGGTCAGGCACACCACGGCAGAGAAGCTGCAATAGCTGCTCCAGGGGTCGGCCTCGCTAACGTCCACCTGGGATCGTTGATGTATACGCAGCCCCAACATCCACTCTCCTCTCACTTACTAGCGCTTGATCAGAGCCGCCTTCTCCTCGCCAGTCATGATCGTGTGCTTGGGCACAAGGAAGTGCTTGGTAATGTTCACCAGCAGGTCCGACTCGGCGAAGTCCTCGAGGTGGTACTCGCTCTGCATCTCAAGCAGAGTCTTCTTAGCAGCGGGGCTCATCTTCTCACTCCACACAATGATGCCACGCTTGGCGCCGGTCGCATCCAGCGAGGTGATGAAGCTGCTATCAGCTCGACAAAGTTAGGACAGCTCACGTCTTCATGGCGGCCTTGGACACATTCTTCTCGGGGCAGAAGTGGACATATATCCTGTTAGCCCGGTCCTCTGAGTGGTCGGCGTGGAAGTTCATCCGCCCGCGGCTGTTGTTAGCGTCACTCTGGCACCGACGCACTCAACACCGCCGCCACCGCTGTACAGGTCCTTGAAGTCCTCGAACGGCGTGTTGATCTCGTAGTCTGCCACCTCATAGCCCTGGGGTCAGCCGGAGCTCGAAGCATATGAGCTAGACGCACGCGGTCACGGATCATCTCGTGTACCGTCTTAGACACGCGCCAGAGCCGCGCAAGCTCGCGGTCGTTGTCCTGCGACATTGTCGATGGATGGGTGTGCGTGGGTGAAGTGGGAGAAGCAGGAGTGTCGGACGGACTGAGGAGAGTCGAGAGTCAGATGAGGCTTTCCTCGCGTGGCGGATGTGCGGATTATTGCGATGGGGGTAGAGGATGGTTGTTGTTGATGTTGGGTTCGTTGTGTTGTGAATGTGGAGTGAGTCGTCGAAGAATTCTGGGATGGAGGTCGCGGGCCTAAACCCGATATGCTAAACCCGAAATTGGAAAGGCACGCACTACGTCCTGGGTTTCCACCACGTGATGGGTTAGTAGGCGTGCCAAGTGCGGAGCTCCAGAGGACGAAATGTTGAGACTGCATGTGACGCATTTGATCGTGCCTGCCTTTCACTGTACCACACATTTCGAGGATTGAGGACGGCGCTTGAGCCGGCTTAGACCGCTAAATAGGCAGTCACCACGCGTTCACCTGCTATTCTCTGCTATCCACAGCTCCCGGTCAGGCCCCCCTTAAGTCTTGGCTCACATTCATCAGTCCCAAAACCTTCCCTGTCTCATCCTTCTCCTTCCCGCCTCTCCTCTGAAAGCCCGTCTTTGAACTGTTAGGAAGCCCTCGCCATGTCTGTGGGTAACCCGGCTCACCGTCGAGCGCACGGACATCTGTTGACCACAGGCGAGCGGCCCAGTACCATACTCGGTACTGAACCTCTGCCGTGTCGGCATCGGAGGCGCGGTCGCGATCGCAAGCACTCTATACCATGTTCCCATAGTCCACCAGACACTCTCGCCGTGGTTCAACGACACCCTTCCTCTGTGGGGGATTCCCTCAGATGTGGACCCAAAGGTCGCGATGCAACGCGCCCACAAATGGATGCCACCCACCGTCGTCTATGTCCTCATGGTCGGCCTCAATACTGTCGGCCTTGTATTATGGACCGTGGTGTTCGGCGCTCGCCTCGCCTACGCCGCCAACATGCACTCGGTGGAATGGCTCAACGTACTGCTCGCCGGATTGACAGCTTTGCTCTGGGTGAGTTGAGCCGAGCTGTCTCTAAACCTAACCCCAGGCCGGTCTGCTCATGCGCGCTCTCATTCGCCCACCTGTGGTGCCTCCATGGTCTGCCCTTGCCATCTACATCGTGTTCTTCATGGCGGCCATCCTCACCTTCCTCGACATTGGGTATGTGCGCGCTGTCTATGACTCCAAGCCTCAGTGGGCGACCCCGGCCGAGATGGTTGTCGAGTACACGACCGGCATCATCTCCCTCGCCCTTGCCTTGGTTTCCGGCCGGCTGCGCTTCAACTCACCCTTCACACTCGGCAGGGTGAAGCACGTTGGCTACGACGACAAAGTCTCGTTCTGGCAGTGGATGTCGTTCTCATGGATGAACCCTCTCATTACGAAGTGGTCATCGATGCCCATGAACGAGGAAGACCTCCCCACGCTGTCCGAGACCTTGCGCACGCGCCAGCTCTTCGACCTGTTCCAGTCTATCCGAAAGAGTAAGCTCCTCTGGAAGATCCTTGCAGCCAATCGCTTCGACGTCTTCATGGACTGTCTCTTCACTCTCGCCTCCGTCATCTTCAATTACCTTTCGCCCTTCCTCCTCAAGAAAATCCTGTGGGTTTCAGAGTTGCTATGCGCAGCTGACAGCAGTGACGGCATTACCACCTTTACATCCAAGAGCATCACAGAAGCATACTTATTCGCATCTGCTGCCTTGCTTGCAAGCATCCTCAAGGCCGTGTCCGACCTGATCCATTTGTGGCACAGCCGTCGTGCGAACGTCCGCGTCAGGGCCCAACTAATATCGGCAATCTACCACAAGGCGCTTCTACGAAAGGACACAGCGGGCGTTGTGGCACCGAAAGAGAAAGAAGAGGCAACGGGCAGGGACGAGGCGAAGGGAGAAGCTAAGCCCAAGGCCGGCATCAAGGCCAAGGAAGAAGAAAAGTCTGAGACGGCTGATACCGGCAAGGTGGTCAACCTGATGTCGACGGATGCCAACATGTACGTTCCATGATTTGGCAGTGCTGATTGCGCAGGGTTGCTGGCGTCTTCGCGATGGCGTACTACCTGTACTCGACCCCTATTGAGATCGTCGTCGCGTCCGTGTTCCTTTATCAGTGAGTGCTCATCTCGGCCCAAATCTGACACTAGGCTTCTCGGCTGGTCTGCGTTTGCTGGCATAGGTGTTCTGATTATTGCGACGCCTATCAACTCATATCTCTCCAAAAAGGCCATGCGCGTAAGTGCACATAGGCAAGCCCCGCTGAGTTCCCTCAGATCCAGAAGGACCTCCTTAAGGCCAGAGATAAGCGTATGACGGTCATGAGCGAGCTCATCAGCGGCATCAGCTTCATCAAAGTGAGCTTTTTCAGAAACCACTTACATTACTGACTAAAGTTTTTCGCGTGGACCGAGAAGTGGAAGGCGCGCGCTAAGGACGCTCGTAACAATGAGCTCTCGCAGATGATCCGCTCCCTCATCAACAGCATGTTCTTCCAGTTAATGTGGATGCTCGTCCCCATCTTTGTCACGCTCAGCGCTTTCTTCTGGTGAGCAGCTGGCTGTCTTAACACAGTTGACTCCAGTTACATCTACTTGGCCAAGAAGGACCTCACCATTTCAGTAGCGTTCACAGCGCTTACACTTTTCAACATGCTCCGAACTCCGCTCAACGCTGTGCCTATGTTCGTAGTCTGGTTCCTGCAGGCTGGTGTATCCGTCAAGCGTACGCAGGACTTCTTCGAGGAAGGCGAGGTGCCCGACTGGGTGTCATCGCTCAAGAGCCACGATAACGGCCCCATCGACGACTCGAAGAACAAGATCGGTTTCAAGAATGCGACGTTCAAGTGGATTACAGGTGCTAAGATTGAGCCAGCGGCCGAAAACGGTGCGGCCGCTCCGCCGCTAATCGAAATCACGGATGCGGACGCTGACGCGGACACCAGCGGCGGCGCCAATGCCAGCACCGACGCCAACGTTGGCAATGCTCATGACGTCGAGAGTATCGAGAGCGCTGTATTCGAGTTGTCTGAGATCACGATCGACTTCCCTGCTGGCAAACTGTCTGTCGTTTCCGGGCCAACAGGTGCCGGCAAGACGGCCATCCTCGTAGGTCTCCTCGGCGAGATGGACCTCGTCGAGGGCAAGTCGTTCCTTCCCAAGTATCCTTCCCAGGTCGACCCATCCACAGGTCTCCGCAACTCCTGCGCATACGCAGCCCAAACTCCTTGGCTTCAGCAACAGTCGATTAAAGAGAACATTCTGTTTGGCGAAACCCTCGACGAGGGGCGCTACGAGGCAGTCGTCGACGCCTGTGCGCTGTAAGTGCAACTGCGGAAGGCAGCTAACAAACAGTCGCACTGATTTCGACATCCTTGAGGACGGCGATCAGACTGAAATCGGAGCCAAGGGAGTGAGTTCTGTAGCTGACCATGTGTCTGACAACAGGTGTCTCTTAGTGGCGGTCAGAAGGCTCGCGTGGCTCTTGCGCGCGCTACTTACTCGTATACCCAGCACGTCCTGCTCGACGATCCGCTTGCTGCCGTTGATTCGCACACCGCTAAGCACCTTGTCGACAATTGCCTTAACGGACCGCTGCTCAAGGGTCGCACGATTGTGAGCGCCACTGCACAACCGATGTCGGTTGCTGACTTAAGATTCTCGTGTCACACCACCTTGACCTCCTCCTTCCAACCGCTGATTATATTGTGCGCATTCTCGACGGCCGTGTCGACTGCCAGGGTACGCCCAAGGAGCTAAAGAAATCTGGCGAACTTGACGGCATTTTTGCTATCGAAGAAGCCACTGCTGTGGCCGAAGGCCTGGTCTCTGTAGACGAACCCGAGGAGGTGGCCAAAGTCATCGTCGAACAGGACGCCAAGAAGGGCGGACCCGCCCGAAAGCTCGTCAAGGAAGAGGAGCGTGCAGTTGGCAGTGTCAAGCTGTATACTTACCTGCTCTACTTCCGGGCTGCCACGTGGACGACCTGGGCGCTCTTCTTCGCAATTCTGATTATATCGCAGGCAGTCGCGCTGCTCGACAAACTGTGGCTCAAGTGGTGGACCGATCACTACGAGAGCAAACTTTATTCGCTCTTCACATTCGCTGCTCCCCAGTCTCTTGACCACGCGTTGCAGGTGTATCACAATGCGGCACACCACATGCTCCATTTGACATCTTCGAATACCAACAGCACCGGTGACACTCTGTTTACCGTTCAAGCTGAGGGTCTCTTCAACCTCCCTTCGGCTGACGATCACCCAGGCTACTACCTCGGCGGCTATACGATAATCATGGTCGGTGGAGCGCTGCTTATGGTCGTAACCAACGCCATCGGCGCCTGGGGCTCGTACCGCGCCGCTAAGTCGTTGCATAACCGCCTTCTCGACTCGGTCGTTCACGGCACTATCCGGTTCTTCAACACCACGCCAGTCGGCCGCATCATTAACCGATTCTCCAAGGACATTGAGACAATTGACACGAGACTCAATTCTAGCTCCAGGACTGTTATCACATTCACTACATCGCTGTTGTTCACACTTGTGTGTGAGGGCTGGAGACGTATGCTGACGCACAGGGAATGATTGCATACATTGTCCCGCAGTTCCTAGCGCCGGCTGCGGTCATCAGCTCTTTCTATTACTACTACACTGTGCTCTATGTGAGTTGCTTCCGAGTTATTCAGCTCACACCAGCTTCGCACAGGCCGCAGCCTCCGCCGTCTCGAGGCAACGACGCGCTCACCCATATTGTAATTTGGTTTCATAGGCACGGAGCTGACCTGCAGTTCCGGTTTTGCTGAGCTCCTCGACGGCATCATCTCTGTCCGCGCCTTCTCGGCTGAGCGTCGCATGTTCACCAAGCTGTGCGACCAGGTTGACCTGTCGAACTCGGCCTTCTACTACTATTGGGTGAGTGCTGAGCACCGTGTTGCACTGACCTCTAGATGACCAACCGCTGGGTATGCTGCCCTCCTGATTTCTACTAACTCAAGCTTCTCCTGCGCTTCGACTGTCTTGGGGCGGCGGCCGTCTTCATAACCACTCTTCTCGCACTCAGCGGCGCGGTTGGTGCCGGTTACGCCGCCGTCGCGATCACCAGCGCGCAGAGCTTCGTGATGGCCTGTTACTGGCTCTCACGCTTCTGGGGCGAGATGGAGATGGACTTCAACTCGGTCGAGCGAGTGGAGGAGTACCTCAATATTCCCTCCGAGCCCGCTGGTGTGATTGCAGAGAGCCGTCCGCCACCTGGCTGGCCGTCGTACGACCATCCCGACACGTTTATCAGTGCCCAGGACCTTGAAATCAAGTACGCGCCCGAGCTGCCGACTGTGTTCAAGGGCTCGTTCGACATCAAGGCGGGGGAGAAGATCGGTCTCATTGGGCGAACGGGTTCGGGCAAGTCTACGATTGCTATGATGATGCTGCGCTTCACGGACCCAGCGTCGGGCAAGCTCGTGATCGACGGCGTCGACATCACCTCGATTGGAGTGGATGACCTCGTGAGTGCTTTGCGACTTCGTCCTGAAGACGGTGCATCACTGACCACGCAGCGTTCCAAGATTACATATATCCCGCAAGGTGGATAAAGCTCTAACTCCCTATTGCGAGGTTAAGTACTTACGCCAGACGCTGTGCTGTTCTCTGGCACGATGCGCGACAACCTTGACCCCTTCGGCGAGCACACTGACTCGGAGCTGCTTGAGGCTTTGCAGCGTGTCAAGCTCATTACCGGTCAGACACCTATCGGCAGCCGCGTGGGCTCAGCGCGCAACCTCACAGCGTTGGCTGAGGTCGATCCGCCGTCGCGCAACCGGCTCTCTCAACTTATAGAGGAGGCCCGAACCGATGGCCGAAGCTCGGGTACCTCCTCCGGGCGGGCGTCTGGCACTCAGACGCCTACGTCCCGCATCCACATTACGCTCAGCACTGGTGTGTCGGCTGGCGGCGCCAACTTCTCACAGGGCCAGCGACAACTCGTTGCCATGGCACGTGCGCTCCTCCGCCGCTCCAACTTGATCGTAAGATTGCTCTGCCTGGTGCAGACTGACATCAGATCATGGACGAGGCCACAGCCTCTGTCGACTTTGAAACGGACGAGGCGCTTCAGAACGCGATCCGGACCGAGTTCAAGGACGCGACTTTGATCACCATTGCCCACCGCCTCTCGTCTGTCGTCGATTACGACCGTCTGCTCGTGCTGCAAGACGGCTCGGTTGCTGAGTTTGACACGCCGATGGTGAGCTGAGGTCTCTGAGCCAAACTGAAAACAGAATCTGCTCCGTCGGGATGACAGCATCTTCAAATCCATGGCACAGAGTTCGGGCAAGTATAAGGACTTGTATGCTGCCGCCGAGCGCAAGGAGATGGCAGACAGGGAGATGGCTGGTGAGGAGCGCAAGACGCCGGACTCGAATGCTTCCTCGGCCCAGGATGCCGTGACGCAGGACGCTTAAGGACGGTAGTGATCATGAAAGAACTGCCCACTGTAGAACACCAGATGTATCTTTCGCTCAACCATCCAGAGACAATGCTACATAAAGCCCAATCTACGCTACATCTACTCGCTGTCCTCTTCGCTCGCCATGGCGCGATCACGCTCAGCCTCAGCCTCGCGGATGCCCGCGACAAGGTCGACTTGCTCGCTGACCGCCCCGCCGCGCTGTTCACGCAGCCGTTGCCGTAGGATGGTGGCAATCGCCTCATTCGTTCGCCGCTCGAGCTTTCCCATGCGTGCTGTCATGTCGCGCTTGAGATCCCAGTTCGGCCTCCGTGGCTGGATGTTGAACAGGTCCTGGGATCAGCTTGTGCCATTGTTTGTTTTGTCCTCGCTCTCATCCGCCCCTCTTCCGTATCTCCACGCTCGCTCTAACCCTCTCTTTCCTCTGCTCCACCCATGCGTTGTTACACTTACAAGCTCCTCGGCCCGGCGGTCCTCGTCCTCGCGCACAATCTCCTCTGCGAGCCCCTCGACTTCCTTCTCGACCGTGTCCTCTGCAGCCGTGGCCTTGCGGGCTTGCCGGGTCTCGGGGTCAAAGTTGCGCTGTTTGAAAGTGAACGTTGCAGTTCTGGAGTCAGACTTTGGCGCCAAAGAGCTGGGCGAGTGGACGGCGGGGGAGGGAGGAAGGGGAGAAGAGGTAGGGAAAGGTGGGAAGAGGGTCGGAGGAAGGAGGAGCTTCATATGCAGACAACTCACACACTCTCGCCCTTCTCGTGCGCCTCCTTCCGTCTCCGGAGCGCAATCAGGCGCTCCTTGCGCGCCGCTGTGTTCTGCGCGAGCTGTGTGTCCATGGTGTTGTGGAGATGAATTGGTTGCGCAGACAACATATTAAGATGAACGTGATGACCGTGGGAAAGTTGCCACTCCGCCACAGCTAACGTAAGGGACAAAAGTTGGTTGGCACTAGCTAGCTGTGTCATCACATCAACCATGTCCGAAGGTATCGACTCCCCTGTTCCCGTTCCCGAGGCCAGCGCTTCCGTCGCAACCGAGAAGAAGCCCCGGAAGCGCTTCGTCGGCGTTAAGCCTGGCGCGCGGGGGGCTGTGCGCCGTGTCGCGAACCAAGTACCAGACGAGATTCTGAACGACCCCGCACTCAAGGCCGCGATGGTAGGTGCGTCCTAGCGTCGACTGCACGAATGGCTCTACTTCCTTTATGAGCCTACGTATGCTCTCCTCCCCTCCAATTTGCCCCATGCTCACTCCAGCGCTGCCCCAAAACTACAACTTCGAGATCCCTAAGACGATCCACCACGTTCGACGGGAGGGCGTGCGCACGGTCGCACTCCAGATGCCCGAGGGTCTCATGATGTACGGCACAGCCATTGCGGACATTATCGAGCGCTTCACTGGCGCTCTACCCCTCCTCTTGGCGGACGTGACCTACGGCGCGTGCTGCATTGATGACTTTACTGCGCGCGAGATGGGCGCCGAGATGATTGTACACTACGGCCACAGCTGTCTCAGTATGTCTACATTAGAATAAGCTGACGCAGTCCCCGTGAACCAGACTTCAATCAAGACACTCTACGTGTTTGTCGAGATTGCCATCGACGCAGCGCATCTGGCATTGAGTGTGCGCAGGAACTTTCCAAGTTCACGGGATGCGTTTGAGCGCGTCATTCTGGGTGCGGGCGAGTCGGAGCCTGGTGCCAAAGTAGACATCTCGGTTGAGGGTGAAGACCTGACTGCGTCCTCTGACGCGCCAACGCGCCTAGCGCTTGTTGGCACGATCCAGTTCGTGGCGGCTGTCCAGGCGCTCAAGGAAGCACTGTCGTCTGCGCTTCCAGCCCTCGAGAATGTGGAGGAGGCAGGCGACGATGCGCTGGCCAAGGTTGCGCGCGGAGAGATTGGCGTCTGGCGGGGCGCGTACGACATCACTGTTCCCCAAGTGCGGCCGCTCAGCCCGGGTGAGATTCTGGGTTGCACAGCCCCGAAACTTGGGGATGTGGATGCCCTCATCTACGTCGGCGACGGGCGGTTCCATCTGGAGAGCATCATGATTGCCAACCCCTCCGTCCCAGCATTCCGGTACGATCCGTATTCGAAGAAGTTTACGCGCGAGGGATACGAGCATGCTGAGATGCGGGGCCTGCGCGGCGACGCCGTGCGCACCGCCCGCCAGAACCTTGAGAGCCGGGGGAGCGGGAGCTGGGCCGTGCTCCTCGGCACGCTTGGGCGGCAGGGCAGCATGAGCGTGCTTGAGAACGTGCAGGGCGGCGTGCGTGCCGTGGACGAGAAGGAGGGCGACACACCTCTCCTTGTGCTCCTATCCGAGTTGTCACCACAGAAGCTCGCTCTCTTCTCCGAGGACGAGATCAGCACTTTCGTGCAGACCTCGTGCCCACGCCTGTCTATTGACTGGGGATATGCTTTCTCAAGGCCCCTCCTGAGCCCGTATGAGGCGAGCGTCGCCAGCGGCCGCGTGCCAGGATGGGACGGGATCGAGGTGGCTGGCGCAAAGGGGGCGGGCGACTACCCCATGGACTTCTACGCCGACGCCTCGCTCGGCCCTTGGACGCCGCGGCACCGGCCGCCACGCGAACCTCGGCCTCCCCGCGCCCCGGCTACGGCCGCGGCGTAGAGATAGACAGACAGGTAGATAGATAGGAGCACATGTATTGTTACAGTAGTGTTACAAAGGGGCGATATAATCGTTGAGCATGTGCACAAACGGTGCCATGACGCTCACGACGTCGGCGAGCTTATTGCGGAACCCCGGGTCGAGGACTTCTTCATCAGTAAAGCTAGCGTGAGCACGCACGCCAGTTGGCAATCCAACCAAACTCACTGCTTGACAACAGCAATGGTGCGCAATCTCAGCAAGTCAATCTGAGGATGTGTCTTATCGATCCCCTTGGGCGCGGTCTTGAGCTCGTCATCGTGTCCAAAGACATTCTGGCGCCGGCCATTCTCGCCCGGCTCGGCAGCCCCGAAGAGGGCCACGAATTGTGGGCGCGAGATTGCGTCCCGAAACGCGCCTGGTCCGGGATTGCCGAGGATCCGATTGCGCAGGCGCTGGAGGAGTACTTTGTCTGGTTGCCAGAGACCACAAGCCATCAGGCTGTAACCCGGCTCAATGTAGAGGTGATACTTCGCCCAGATTCCCTTCCGGCCGCCGCGGGAGGTCGTGAATGCGAAATTGCACTTGTAAGGCGTTTTGTCGGAAGAGAAGCGGACGTCGCGGTAGATGCGGTGCTGGGGTTAGGGGACATGCTGGACGGAGAGGAAGAGAAGTGTGCAGAGGGGTGGAAGGGAAGTTTGCAGAAGTGGAGGAAGAGGAGCTTGCAGAGAAGGAAACAGCGGCCCGGGATTGCAAGAAGACTGTTAGAAGTAGGACAATGCAGCCGGCAGAGAACGGGCTGGCGGCTGGCGGCCTTTCAGCGATGGCCACCTCCAGCTCTCCTCCATTACCGAGGAGCAGCTCCCGCAGCGCTACTCCTTAGACGGTCCCGGCTTGGAACAACCACCTCCAGTCTTTCGCGTTACTCACACAAACATCCTTAGCCGGCAGGACGGGTACCTCCTCATCGACCTCAGACATGCGCTCCTGCAGCACGTCGACAAAGTCGCGATACTCCTTCTCTGCCTGGCGGAACGCAGGCTCATGTGAACGGAACCAGTCGCGGTCATTGTTGACAGGATTCATCAGCGCCTTAAGGAACAAGAGCGTGTTGCGCGAAATACGCCCAGCCGGCACTGGTGTCAGCTGTCGCCAAACATAAACCCCACCTCGGCCGGTCTTTGGAGCAGGATAGATGCGGCCCACGACTTCCTGAAAGTCGTCGAGATCGACGTCGTCATCGTCGGACAGCTCCTCGTTGAGCTCGGTCACGCGCTTGCCATCCACAATCCTGATGGCTACCGCGCCGGGATCGGCTGTTCCGCGCTGCTTGTCGGCCTTCATGAATCTCCGCTCCGCTTCGTCCATGGGCTCCGACTTGGCACTAGCCTTGTTGGAAGACCGCTTCGCCTGCCCTTTCGCCTGTACTTTGGACGCGCTTGCCCGCTGTCTCTTGCGTGGCGGCTCGTCGTTATCAGAGCTCACCGAAACCACCGATATGGCCTCGTCGTCTTCACCCTCCGGCCCAAATTCGTCGCCATCCGGCTCAAAATCGGACGCATCCGATAGCTCAGACGAGGACGACTCGTCGCTCGTCAGTCCCGTTGGCTCGTCCAACTCGTCCACTTTAGCATTGGCTTTGACGGCAGCCTTCCTCGCCCGCGTCTCGCGCTTCGCCTCTGCGCTTGGGGTTTTTGAAACGGCTGCACGGCGGGGCATCTTCTCGCCTTCCCAGATGAGGCTCCCCGAGGCTAGCAAGAGGCCAGAAACAGACGCCACACGCTCGGACCAGGTGGCTGGTCGCTGCTTCCCTCCCTTCCCTAGGGCTGTTGGGGCGACGCGTCGAGGGTGTCGAGGGTGTCGACGGATGTCGAGGCTGAGGGATCTGGTAGATTTCTTGTCGACCGTTATCTCGTTCTCCACTTATGCTCGCTCGTCTCTCCTCTCTTGATGTCCAAGCCAAGGAAGTGAACAAACCCAGGAAAGCGAACGCGACATCCGTCATCCATCCATTCACGTAGCCAAATAACAGAATCAGCCGGCACTCTCCCACGGTCGCCTGACGTCATCTCCTTGGCCATTGCCATCCCACGCCATGCCCTTTCTCGACCTTCGGAGGGAACATCGCATCCACCTCAACCCCACCAGCCCCTTTACACTCACCATGAGCACGGCGTCTCGGCGAAAGGTGCCCAAGTCGTAACCAATATTCGACTGACACCAGGTCTTGCTCATGGGCAAGAGCGGGAGCGGCAAGACGTCGATGCGTTCCGTCATCTTGTAAGCTAGCTACGGACTGGCTAGTGGGAGAGGACTGGCTGATAGCAGCTCCAACTACACGGCAAAGGATACGCGTCGCTTAGGCGCGACGATTGATGTCGAACAGAGCGCGGTCCGCCTCCTGGGTTCATTGGTTCTCGTACGTCCCTCTTCTTGCCCTCTTCTTTCCCTCTTCCTGTCTGATGCCAGAATCTGTGGGACTGTGGTGGGCAAGACTCGTTCCTCGACAACTACCTCAGTTCGCAGCGCGATACAGTCTTCTCCAATGTCGCCGTGCTCATCTATGTGTTCGACATCACTTCCACCGAGTGGGAGAAGGACCTGCACTACTTTGAGGACAATGTGATTGCGCTGCGCGAGTACTCGCCTGAGGCAGGCGTGTGGGTCCTAATCAACAAGATGGACCTGGTGGACAAGGACGACCCAAAGCGCGTCCAGTACGCCGAGTACTGCGAACAGGTACGCGCTCTCAACGCGCGGATTAGCGCCGACGAACCTGTCGCTGGGTCATTACGCTGCTTCCCGACCAGTATTTGGGACGAGTCATTGTACAAGGTGCGTCAGGCTGGCGTGGGGTGGCTGAGGTCTGGGTGGAGGGAAGGTGGTGGAGGGAGAGGGTGAAGGAGAGGGGTGACTTGGCATTGTCCACAGCCACCAAGTTGACGCCAGGCTTGGTCGTCCGTCATCCACACCCTTATCCCCAACATCGACCTCATTACCGCGCACCTGACCTACCTACGCGACCTGCACGGGGCGGCTGAGTGTGTCTTGTTCGAGGCCGAGACGTTCCTCGCCATGGCCAAGAGTGGGTCACCGATCGACTGCGATCCATCTGAATTCGAAGAGCTCGAGGTTGACCGAGGCGTCACCCGGCTCGACAGGCAGCGGTTCGAGAAGATCAGTGAGATAGTCAAGAGCTTCCGTAAGACGTGCCAGCGCACTGGCGAGTTGTTTACAGGCTTCGAGACAGAGTTCGGTGGGCTCAGCGTTGTGCTTGAACCGATGAGCAAGAACACATATATTCTCGTCGTTAGCGTTGATCCGCGCGTCCGTGAGTCGATAGCTCTTGGCGATGGCAGAGAGTAATACTGACGCCAGACACCGGCCTTATCAGGTACAACCTCTCAGAGGCCCATTGCCACTTTGCAGAGGTCGGGACCTGGTCGGTGTTCACACGCAAGTGCAATGTCTGTCGCGACTCAATCAAGAACTCGGTCGACATCACATACAACGCCAAGGGCGACGACGACCCCTCAGTGCGCGCATGGGACGACGTCAACTTCGACGTCAAGCAGAGGACATAGTCTAATGTGTACATTATTGTAGCGTAGCGTAGGGGTACATGTGTAGTGTGCGGCACGCAAGGCACTGGAAGAATAGGACTGGGGCTCCAGGACAGATCAGAGTCCTGCTACATCATACTCTCGACCTCCTGCTACTTGAACTCCGCTAAGAGCGATGCAAACTCGTCGCCGTCGACGCCAGGCATGTCGTCGAAGTTGAACCCCTCAAAGTCAATGTCGCCAAATTCGCCGCTGTCAAACGTGACAGGGGGGCCTGGTGTTGGCTCCGCAGCAGGTGCCGGTTCTTGCTGAGCTGGAGGCTGCACGGGCTGCGGAGCGGACTGGAGGGGTTGAACAGGCGGCTGCTGTCGCGGCTGAGGTGCTGGGGGCCCGGGATGTGAAACTGGAACAGGCGTAGGTTCGGGGGCTACCTGCGGAGGCTGCGTGGGTACCTGTTGCTGTTGTTGTTGCTGCTGCTGCTGGGACTGGCCTACGGCGTCACTAGCACCGTCGCCAGGGTTGAGGAAGGCCTCAAAGTTGAACGCCGCAGAGTCTGTGGGAGCGGAGGTGTTGGTTGGCGCTGAGGTGTCGCACGCACCCGCCACAATAGTGCTGGGATTGCCAGCGCCGGCTCCCGTCCCCGCGCCGCCATCGGCGTCGAATATTCCCTCAAACGCCGACAGGTCTATGTTACTCAGGTCCACACCAGAGAAGTCGAAATCGTCGTCGCCTCCTACCGGCATCGCCGGTGGTGGTGCGGGCGGCTGGGTTGGTGTAGGCTGCGTCTGCGGCGTCGGCGACGCCTTGGGCGAGTGGGTAGCGTTTAGTGATGCAAAAAGCTTGGACGTGGGCGTCATCGCATCTTCAGGCTGCTGTTGTACAGCCGCAACTTGCGGGGGTGGGGCAAAGTCACCACCACCGATAAAGGCGTTCAGCTCCTCCATGCTCATTCCCTCGATGCTCATGTCTTCGAATATGTTGCCAACGGCGGCCGGTTCAGGTTTAGAGAGGAAGCCCGAGGACAATGGGACCGGCGAGGCAGCTGCGGGAGTGTGTTGCATGTGTGCTGGGACGGCGCTGGCGGGCGATGGAGTAGGCATGAGCTGCGGGGCTAGGGGAGGCGGTCGGCGCGCCGCAAACTTGTCCGGTGCGGCAGCATACTCTATGTTCTGGGACTGGCGTGAGCTAGAAACAGATGGAGGCTGGATGTGGGAAGCTGAGAAGGGGCCGATAATGAGGGTGAGGGAGAGACGCACGATGAACCACTCAACGTGCCGCCGTATCGCATCGTAGTTGCGCCACGCAGCTGTAAGGCGTGTCTGCAGGCGTGCGGGAGGCCGACCCTTGTATCCGCTGGCCGTCAGAGGGGCGACAATGGGGACGTACATAGCTTTGGCATCTGCTTGGAATTGGAGGATCATGGTGGCTGCGACCAGCGCATCCTGAACGTCAGTGATCATCACTCCTTCCTCGGCTCGGACTATTGATGGGGTAACTGGCCCAGCCTATGGACGCACCTTGTACTGCACCTGCATAGCTGCGACCTGACCTGCGATCCACGCGTTGCCAGGCGCCAGCTTGACTTTCTTCTCCTTGCCTGGTCCCGGCATCGAGATGCTGGAACTGCGCTTGCTCGGCACACTCGGTGAGCCGCTCGGTAGCGTAGACGATGGTCGTGTTGGCGTGGATGAAGGGAGTCCGCGGGCGCGCGCGATGGGGCTCGGCCCGGGACCGGCACGGGGAGAGGGGCCGGTATGCGCACGCGGAGAAGGACCTGCGAGCGGGCTGGGACCTGCTCGTGGGGATGGCCCTGCACGGGGGGATGGGCCTGGGAGAGGTGAAGGGCCTGTGAGTGGCCTTGACATTGTGGATGGTGTGTTGTGAAGGTGTAAGTTGATGCGAGAGGGAGCAAGTCTAGCGTGGGCGGCTATTGTTTCCAAGGGATCTGTAGAGGCGGGGCGCTGGGCAGAACGAATGCGGGCTCATCCGGGCTGATACCGAATTATCCCAAAGCAATGTGCCCTGAGGTATACTATGACCGAAATCATTCGTCCAACACATTTCAATGGTACCCTCCTTCGTCATCTCATCTAGAAGTTGAATGCTTCAACTCGTCGAAACGCCTCCATGCTGCATACAGTGTCTATGGCCAAGAAGTCAAAAAATTATGCTGGGTGCCGTCTAGTCGGCGCTGTACTGTCCACTCTAACCTCTAACAATGTCCTACTCGCGCGAGACGTCACGGCCAAAGAGCTTGACCTTCATCCAGTCGGCCATAACCAGTGTGCGGTTCCGCACAGAGTACAGCGTCGAGACGTACGCCGAGCGCCAGAAGAGCATTGCTGCTCCTCCGCCCGACGCCACATTTCCGTTGAACAGAGGAAGGTCGGCAATGGCCTTCTCCGATCCAATGTAGGCGAGCGAGCCCTGGTGCGAGTAATGGAACGGCGTGACCTTGGACACGCGGTTCAGCTTCTTGACAATGTTCTCAAGCTTTTCTGGAGAAGCGTCGCCAGACGCGCGGAGCTTGGCCAGCTTCCTCTCGTACTTGGCCTTGAGGCCGATGCGACCAAACATCTGCGCAAGGTACTGGCCCTGCTGGGACGCAACCTGCGCGGTCGGGGCATACTGAGTAGCAGTGCAGTCACCAACGGCGAAGACGCCGTCAGCACCAAGCATGGAAAGGTAGTCGTCGACGACGATGCCGCGGCGCTGAGTCTGGATGTTGGGCAGCTTGGCGAGGAGGTTGCGAGTGATGGGGCGCGAGGTGTTGCCGGTGGCCCAAACAAGGAGACCGTATGGGATCTCGCGCTCCTCCTTGTTGGCGTCCTGCACAAGGACCGACTTGGAACCAACGTCCTTGACGATTGTACGAGTGAGGACCTCGATCTCGTTCTCCTTGAACGTCGACTCGGTGTAACGGATGAGCTCCTTGGAGAAGGCAGGGAGCACGTTGGGCAGTGCCTCAATGAGAGTGATACGAAGCTTGTCCGCAATCTCAGGGTACCACTTGCGGAGGTCGTCGATGAGGAAGTCGTGAAGCTCACCGGCGTACTCGACACCGGTGGGGCCGCCACCAACAATGACCATGTGCATAAGGCGGTCGATCTCCTCCTCGGACTGGCCCGGGAAGGCGGCAGTCTCGATGCAGTCCATGAGACGCTGGCGGATCTTGTCGGCGTCGCTCAGCTCCTTGAGGAAGCAGGCGTGCTCGGTAACACCCTTGATGCCAAAGGTCTGGTTCTCGCAACCAACGGCGTAAACGAGGTAGTCGTAGGCAACAGTCACGGTGGACGAGGAGCCCTGGATCTCCGAATTGTCGGTGAAAGTCACCGTCTTGTTGACTGGGTCGACCTCCTGGGCCTGGGCCTCGTAAACGAGGACATTACGCTTCTTGTGACGAGTGATGAAGCGGGTAGGCTGGATGAGGGAGCGCGCTTCGAGGGTGCCGACAGTTACCGAGGGGAGGAGGGGAGTGAAGAGGAAGTAGTTGCGGGGCGAGATGACGATGACGTTGAACTCCTCGGTGTCAAGGTTCTTGAGGAACGATGTTGCTCCCCATCCAGAGCCAAGAACGACGAGCGTCTTCTTCTCGGGGTCCTGCGGGAGCTGCTCTCCAGGGTGCGTCTCACTCTGGGTCACTGCCATGTCAGCGATCCGATGGACTGGTCGGATTTGGCACACCTCGGCCCGAACTGCCGGAGATGGGCTTGGCACACGGGCATAACCATCCACTCACCATAGACGAATGCACAGGTACCAGCAATTGCAGCAAGAATCGTTCCGCGACTAACGATAGTCCACGCACGCCGGAAAGCGGACCGCTGAAAGTTAGCTCGTCGGTTGCAGAGTTGGGTTCTGTCAGGTTGTCACCGTCGACAGGTCCAGTGACTCACCTTGGATTTTTGGCCACCGGCCTTGGATTCACCAGATGACGAGGACTGGGCTGTTGCGTATGCGCGACGAGCGACGTACTGCACTGGCGGGCGGGCAGCCAGTGCGACGGCGCGAGAGGTGACGGTGGGACGCGCGAGAAGCTGCGTGCGGGCTGGAAATTTAAACGACGCGTCGAGCAGAGCACAATTAACCCAAGTCAGCTCTGATTCCACGATGGATGGCCGCGCACACGCTATGTGGTTGCTGTGCGCGAAAAGGGCAGTACGTACCGAGCTGGCGGAAAGCCATGTTTGCTTGTTTTGAGAGTGGAGAGGGATGTTGGGACTGGAGAATGTGAGTATGAATATTTGAATGGGATCCGAGAAGTGGAGCACCTGGCACTGTGCCTTCGGGAGGAGGGTGGTGCGGCTGAGGTGCGGCGACGTCGCCTGGGCTGATCGATCGCACGCACATGACAATATCCGGGTCCACGTGGCGGCCAAGAGCCAACAAAGTTGACTTGCCTCTCCCACTGTCCGATACTGTGCTCCAAATGACGAGGTACACCGTGGGACTGGCAACGCTCGACGAGACAATGGCAGAAAATCTGTTACTCACCAAACCAATGACACGGGTGCTGGTAGATTTGATGAGAGATGTGGGTGATGTAAGGGATGACGAGGTGACAAGAGAGACGATGAGAAGTAAGAAGAAGAGGAATAAAGTCTTAGATGGGGGATGGGAATGTGATGCATGCCATGCTGGTCACATCTATGTACTTTGCACTGGCCGAGCGTTAGCTCTGGGTATCTGGTATCGGATGGTGAGGATGGTGACTCTGGGTGATTGCTTCAAGTCCACGGATTGGCGGGCAACCGGTATCTGACTCTCCCAGGCCTCTGGTCGCATTTTCGCACCATACCGCTTACCGCTCACCCTTTCCCTGATTTTTCCAGACTCGACATTCAAGTTGCCGGCGGTAAACTCACTCGTCAGACAGTCTGGATAGCCAATCACGTTGACCTTTGGGTTCATCCCGAGTCAAACTCGTGCAAATATTTTACGTAAAAATTCGAGTCCGGATCGAATTGCTCAGAACGGGGTTGAGTTTTGGCCCGGTATCGGGTACCTCGCCTGGCCATCTCAAATCACCCGATGTCATCGCCACTCACCCCCCAATGCCTCTTCGCATGCTGCTCTTGGCCGCTTTTGGAGATCAAAGGCCCGGGTTGAGAATCGAAATCCAGAATCGAAATTGAGTGTAATCGCTGCCCCTGGTTTGAGCCAAGTCCACAATCTGTCGTCACTCGGTCGTTTGTGATCACGCCCACCTTCCCCAAGCCCATGCTGTTGCCACAGTCACAGCCACAGTCCTCCTATCCGCTCACCGATTTGTCCTCTACCTCCGACGCCCACCCTCCAGGATCCCCCTCTTCCTCTACCCCACAACCGTCCAGCATTCCACTGGACCCCACCAGCCATCGTCAGTCACCTCACCAGCCCTTTTCCCCCATGTCTCAGGTCCTTGGCTACTGCTTCCCCAGGTCGAGCTCCGACTCCCAACGCAACCCGCTGGAACGTCGCGTGTCCCGGGGCGGGGGTGAAAGCCGGACACGCGCGTTCTCATGGAAGAAGCTCGTGGGCTCATACTGGTCCGACTGGCTGTTCATCGGCGGCCTGTGGTGAGTAGAGCAGTTGTTCCCCGCTTCTTTTCGGGTCCCCACTGTTGCGATCGCGAGCGAGCGTATCCGATCCCACACTGGATCACCGGGTAGCCTGCCGAGTGTAATGGCGCAGAGATACGCGCGTCATCAGGTCGGTATGCTCGTAATCTTGGAGCGCCCGGGATCGGAATCCTCGGGCCCCCTCGGAACACCACCATCCGAGGTTGGGTTGCACCACTTGTTTCCGACCCTCGGCATTTCACGCTTTCTTGCACCCGGCTTGTACATGTGCCGGTCTTCGGTCTTTGGTCTCCCAAGTTTCAGTATCTCTGGTTTCGTGATTTGTGCCTTCCGAGGACCTTGAGGCGTATCGGAGCGACACGACCACTCGATCTCTGGGCAACCATCTTCGTCCGATCTCGCGCGTCCCTGCTCTCCACTAGACTCATCGGACTTTTGGTCCAGAACCACACTGATCACAGGGTCATCTACCTCTCGATCTCGCGCATCCCCGGACACCGCCGCGAGTTCAGTCTGCGCGAGTTGTCGCTGCAGCACTCGTTTGCCGAGCATGAACTCGTTCCAAGGAAGTGAGTGGTCCGAGCCTGCCGTGCAACTCATCCTGACACGCAGCTTGCTCATGTTCGTCACGGTGGGGTTGCCACTGATTGTGATGCTCCCGATCGCGACGTTTGTCGCGCGCAACGCATGGGACGTGCACAATGCCGTCTGTGGCCTGTTCATGTCGTTCACGATGGCGGGTGTTGTCACCCAGGTCATCAAGCTCATGGTCGGCCGGCCGCGCCCCGACTTGATCGCGCGCTGCCAGCCGCCCGCAGATGCGCACGACGCGCCTGTGTACGGCCTCAGCACCTGGAAGATATGCACGCAGAAGGACTTTTACATCCTCAACGACGGGTTCAAGAGCTTCCCGAGCGGCCACAGCTCGCGTGAGTGTTGGATTACCTTAGGACTCGCGATGTTTCCCGGTGTCTGGCACCTCTTGGCCATTGCTCGGTATCGTTATTCCGGCAATGACTATTCACTGGTCTCGCACTCTCCCCGGTTTCCTGATCCATTCTGTCGCATCTGGTGGATCGGCTCACTGACCCCAGTCTCCTTCGCCGGGGTGGGCTTCCTTGCCCTCTACCTTGCGGGCAAGATGCACCTCTGGGACGTGTACGGCAACCGGGTGAGTGCAACCACCCGTGCATGAATTGGCCATCTCCTGCTCTGGTCTAACCCCAGAACCGCGCCTGGTTCGCCCTCTCGCCACTCCTAATCGGCGCAATGGTCGCCATCTCACGCACACAGGACAACCGCCGTGAGCTTACTGTGCTTACACTCGCGTAAAGCTGACTCCAGACCACTGGCAGGACGTCCTCATTGGTTCCGTTCTGGGCATGTGTGTTGGTAAGTAGAGTTGCTTCGGAGAAGGGGAAGTACGCTCACGGCAGCCACGGTCGCGTACCGGACATACTACCGTGAGTCAAGTGGACAGGGACCAGATGGGAGGTACCTAACCCCAGCGCACCTTGCACACCCGGCGTGCCATCTCCCGATGCTGCCGCGCGTATACGACGATGACATGGACGAGGAGGCGCTGGAGGTGGGTGTGCGCCTCCTCAACGACCAGCAGGGCATTCCGCGCCAGAGCGAGGAGGAGGACGCGTGGCGGCGCGCATAGCGTGTGCTCTCATGTCGAAGAAGTATCAAATAACTGTATCCCGATACATACAATGCGAGGACTATTAAGGAGGGCAGGGCACAAGAACAGCCAGGCTGCAGCCGATATTAGAGGATGGAGAACACAACAGCCTAGATGACTGATTCAAACCTCAGCTCGCCATAAGAGGACAGAGAGAACCGCCCCGTATCTCTCTATCCAAGCGGCGACACACTCCTCCTCCCCTAGCCGTGTTCTAATTCGACACTTTATCCTACTCGCCCAGCCTCCCAGTCTCCACTCTAGCCACTCTAGCCGCTCGAGCCACTTCCTCGAGACTCTAGCCTCCACTCGCTCGGCTTAGCCTCACCCTCCAGCGCCATCCTCTAGCCACAGTCTCACCCTCTAGCTTGGCCCTCTCGCCAACCTCGAGCCTCTGCTCTAGTCTCCCTTCACCCTCCAGTCTAGCCTCCCTCCACCCTCTAATCTAGCCCTTGTAGCCCAACCCCTCGAGCCGGGGAAGACGGAATTTGGTATGACATCGGCATCATGCTTCCGGTCCCTATGTTCGTTTGTCGCTGCGGCCGCTCACCGTTCGTCAGCACCGATATGAGACAACGGCGGGAAATGATGAGGCAACAGGGCACCGAGGTTGAGACAAGTGACAGCCCGTGGGCGGCACGTGTCGTGCCTCTGTCCTCCCAACATTGCGATCCGCGCATATTCCCGATCAGAGGCGAGCCGGCGACTATGCCGATTACGCGCCAGACTATCCGCCCACGCCGGCGCCCGGAACCGCGGGGCTGTTCTGATCGATCCCGGCTAATGTGGTCAAACTAGACTGTCGGAAAGAGGCAGAAACAGTCGAGTCAACCACACCAAATCAAAAAGAAAACCAGAGCTGCGGCAGAGAACACTTGGGTTGGAATCGCGCTCTCGAGTCTTACTTGCCACTACTACCCCTTACAAACAATCTACAACAGATGTCCGTCCCCCTCCCTACTTGCCATGGCCCAGTCATGATCGTCCAATTCCAACCACAGGCGTTGGCACATGTATTCGTAACAGAAAAAAAATAATCCAAATCGCTGGCGTGCTAGGCGATCGCAGGCTTGCGGTCGCGCTCAATCGAGACGTCCTCGACGTGCATGCTATCGTACTTTGCGTCCACGCCGACGTGCAGGCCGTTCACGCCGCCTGTTGCCTCGCGCATCGGCTCGTCGTCCTCGGCCGTGTCGGCCAGGTTGATGCCGTGCTTGCGCATCGCGTCCTCGAGTTGCTTGATGTGGCTCACCGCCTTGCGGAGAATAATTGCCTTGGAGTCGGTTGGAATCGCATACGGTAACGCATTCCGCAGTGACTGGAAGCCCGTGTTGATCGATCTGATGTCAGCTGAGAGAGAAAACACAACTTACTCTCGTCGCTTCTGCTCGCTCATCAAGTGGGCTAATCGCCTGTTCTGGCCCGTGCCATGGTTGGACGCGGGCGAGGGCGCCCATTCGCTTTCAGAGGCTGGAGTCCGGGACGGCGCTGGGGGCGGGTACCGGTTCAAGGCCGATGCCGCCGAGTGAGAGCGCGCACGGCCGTGGTAGTCCTGGTACGGGACCTGGTGGTACGGCCTGGGTGGGGAGCGTTGCGGCGCAAGGTCGCGCTCACGCTCGCGTTCGTAGCGCGGTGGGCTCGGATCGTTGCGGTAGCAGTTCTGGAGGCCCAGGCCCGGGCGCTGTACGGTCGACTCGTAGGTGTGGTAGGAGGGGCGGAGGGGCCCCAGTGATGGGGGCGGCGAGGTTGCTCGCGATCCGTCGGGCGACGTCGGGTGGGGCACGCTTGGAGGGCCCATCGACGCCCCCGGAGGCGGGCCGGCGCCGTTGCTGGTTGGCGTTAGAGGATACCCTGACGGGCTCGAGGACGACGACGCCGAGTGCAGTGACGAGATGGGCGGGAGCGTGTATGCGCCAGCGCGATTGTCGCTCTGTGCGCGTACGAGAGGGGGGCGGTGGTCACGCCATTCGCGCTCGCGGTCGTAGCTGTGCGTACGCTCATGGTGAGGCTGCCGTTCTTCGTCGCTGCCCGAGCGGTGGCGACCCTCGTGTAGGACGTGGAGGGGAGCAGAGCTGTTCGGCGGAGGGAGGAAGCGGTCCTCGGTACCCTGCGTCACACTCGAGCGCCGCTGGTACTGCGGGTACGGGTGGGCCCGCTCGCGGTACGAGTTGAGGCTCGACTGACTCGGCGAGCGAGAGCTGCCTGGCGAAGGAGGAGGGCGTGGCGAGCGCTCCAGACCCGGACCATTGTAATGGCTGGGGATGGGAAGAGAGTGCGCGACTTCCCCTGGCGAGCGGTCACGGGGAGAGTAGCGCGAGCGGACATCCCGAGGTTGAGCATCTCTTGGGTCCTGCATAGCGGAGATGTTGACGAGAGATGTGCGGCTGCGGTAAAAAAAAAAAGAGTCACCGTCAAACGTGCGGGGAGATTGACAGATCCTCCAGGCAGCTGACAAGCAGCGGGGATCCGTGTGGAGACAACCGCGCAGCGGTGACGCGCGGTACGGGAGGCCGGGGGAAGCGGGAGTGGCGCTTCTCGATAGCGGAGTTGCAAAGGCACCGACAGCAAAGAGATGAGGTCGAGGCTATCAGACTAGCCGATGTCAGGTACCAATGTCCAACTGGGAGTCGTGTGTGTGCAGAGGCCAGATTCAAGCGTTCAAGCGTCGTCGTCACAAGACAAATAGCGGGGCGTGTGGAGATTGGTGAAACGGCGTTTGGGCTGGCGTTGCACGTACTAGATCCAGTGCGTGCGTGTCGTGTGCGAGTGCGTGTGTGGAGCCAACTGGTCGCGTTCTCTCTCGATGGGGATGACGCCAGAGGGGACAACGGGGGGGGGGGGGGGCCAAGTGTGGGTTCGGAAGAGACACAGAAAGCGAAGACAAGTAACCGGACGTGGGCGCAAGTTGTGACGAGTAAGAGGAACAACAACGAGCGAGTTTGAAGCGCAAGCTACGTTGAGCCTTTAATGGGCACCGGAGGTGTCGAGGGAATCGCGGAAAGACGAGCCGGAATGTTGAAGAGTGTGTTGATGGATAGACTAGAACAGGCTAGATGGGCAGAACACGCGCTACCCCAAGTGAGACTGTCGATGTAGATTGCTGGACGCGTTGGGAGCGTGATGGGTGGAATGTGAACACGAATGCGAATGGTGCAAGGCCGGGGATCAAGGAGCAAAGTGCAAACAGCAAACAGTAATAGACAATGATCAACGAGCAAGGGGGAGGGGTGGGCGTTTGCCTGGTGAGATGGCTGTATTCGTTGCGAAGAGGGGAGAGAGAGAGAGAGAGAATGACAATGTAATCGGAATGAATGAAGAGAGTGTCAGTGAGAGTGGAAGAGAGAGAGAGAGAGAGAGAGAGAGAGAGAGAGAGAGGGACAGGGAGAGGAGAGAGAGGGAGAGAGTACCGGGGTGGCACGAGTCTCGTCTTGATTGCCAGGTAGCCACAGGTAGGTTGTCTACCAGTCCCTGACTTCGTGGGCGCAGAGCGCTATGGGTTGTGGGGAAAGCCGAAGCGGCAGCGGC
Source organism: Cutaneotrichosporon spelunceum (assembly GCA_030805415.1). Lineage (NCBI taxonomy): Eukaryota > Fungi > Basidiomycota > Tremellomycetes > Trichosporonales > Trichosporonaceae > Cutaneotrichosporon > Cutaneotrichosporon spelunceum. The sequence goes on from BTCM01000001.1 coordinate 2,764,494, forward strand.
AGGTGGTTTGCGTCTTTTGCCTAGATTACCTAGATTGCCTGCTTTGCGCGGTGGTGGAGATGCCCGGTGCCCACTCACAAAGGGTCTCGACCAGCTGGCAATTTCGGCAGCAAGCGGCTGACGACGATACGAGGGATAAGATTGGCCGGGTGGACATGACCGGTATCTCTCCAACCCCTTGGCACCCACGGGCACAGTCTCCTGGTTGCGGCGTACGCGGCGTACGCGGCGCGGAGGCGTCTCTATCAAGGCATGTCGCATTGTTGCGACTGGCCGCCTGGCCCGAAGCATTGGATCAGACCTGCATCAGCATCGTGTCAGCCTCGAGTTGGCTCAGTTTGCTACGACGACCACTCTGGATTATTCTGACATGCACAACAACGTCAGGTTACCCAGCGAGTCGAGCAGCGGCCAGGCCGGCTGGACACTTGCCCTGATCTCCCCAGCCGAAAGCATCAGGCAGACGCCGGCTCGTGCTCATCGTGCCTGTGGCAGCTGTCAAGGTATCATGGTAACCCGACCCGACGCTGGCCCCCACTCGCTCGAGCTCCCCTTGCCCTGCTGCTACCGAACAAGAGGCAACGGAAGATGAATGGAAGGAATTGGTGTGACAAAGTGATTTCCCCCTAGCAGGGCCGAGTGACACCTGCCTGCCGCATTCCAAGCAACGAGACCAGAGGCAGTTGAGGCGATGACTGTAATACTCGGGCGAGCTGGAACCAGCTGATGGATTGCTGGGTGCTGCTGGGCGCTTCAGGGGCCTGGTGCGTGCCAAGACGTCAGGTGAATCAGGTGCAGCAGGCGCATCAGGTGCCCAAACTCGTGTTAGTTTCCTGACCGCTGGCCGCTCTCCACCCTGAAATGTCCCCCATACCCCGCTCGACCGTGCCCCCGTGCCGTCCGCCTTGAGTCCTGCCCTGTTCCCCCACCCCACCCCGCTCTAGGGCTTGCAGCCCCGAGCCGGCCTCCCCCCACATGCCATGCCGCCTGCGCATTCTAGGACCAAAGCCACAGGAGATCAACAACTCTGGAGAGTGGCGTTAGGTGGGAAAGTGTGTTAACCGTCGCCGACGAGGTGATCGCGCAGCCCTGTAGGCACAGCTCATGTGGGGGGCAGCGGGGAAGCGGGGCTCAGACACCCCCCAGTCAAACCAGATCCACGGACAAAAAAACTAGCCCCTGGCCTGCTTACTCTGTCCGATACCCTTGCCCAAGCGATGCTCAACCCGTACGGCCCAAGGCTCCATCCGCAGTTTGCGGGCATGGCCCGCCACATGTCCATACCACTCACAGAGCCTCAGACATCCGGTCCCAGCTGCCATCCCTGAGTCGGGGCATGCAGCTTGTTCTGCATAAACTTCGGCGGCCGCGTGCTGCCCTACATCCCAGGTTTCCCTCCGGATCTGCTGCCGCCGCGTTGCTCGAGCGCTGCGTGATCAGTGCCTGCTGTGCCTGCGCATCAATGCAAATGCGGGCGTGCATCGATAGCCGCAGCTTGGCAGGCCGAGACTCTCCTCTCTCTTTGGCAACGCAGCCCCTGCATGTATCGACAACTTGGACAAAGCACACCTCTCCTGTGCTCGTTGCATGCCATGCACGTCGGCCCCCGGACCCCGGCACAAGCTGCAAAGCTCGATGCTTGTTCTTTGGCCCTGACCGTTCAAGACATGCCACACACTCGCCGTTCCGTGACCACTCGCCCACGTTCCTGGGTCTCAACACCGCCAGACCCGATTCGGGCAAGCACGGGAACCGAGGGGTCGCGACAGCACTGCGAAACAAATCCCCGTCATTGCTCGAGATCGGTCCGCCACGGGCACGCAGTTCCCCCCCCACTCCAGAGACCCAGCCAATCGGCAACAACAGACCACATGTCCCAGTCAAGGCATGCGGCGCCGCGGAATCCCCGGCAGAGCACATGTCCGCTCAAGGGCACGTGTAAAGGGCCAAAAACCTTGAATCACGCTGGTGCCTATTCCGTGGGGCCGAGTATCCGGATCCGAGGCCAAGTGGCATCTCCGGGCTTCCGCTTCCAAAAGCATCATGTCCATGTGGAGCATGTGGCCAAATGTGCCATCTGCCATGTGCCTCTACTTGTGCCTGCGCTTGTGCTCGTGCTTGTGCTCGTGCTCGTAATCGTACATGTGCTTGTCTTGTGCTTGTGGCTTTGCGGGTGCCTCTTCATTGAATGTGTGGACACGTCGTCATTCCATAACCGCACTTGGGTTTCAATTACGTCGACGATAGAGACCAAAAGGCTGAACCCGACTCGGATTAGGTCTGCCCCGTAATTCCTGCCACTATTTGACCTATACGCTTCGCTCAACCTGCCACGAGTCAGGCTCAAAACGAGGACCAACTAGCCAGCTCACATTTTGCGTGATCGCCTGACACGTCCACTTTGACTTGCGTCACTCATCGTCCTTCCGCAAGGCACGGTCGACGTCGTCAACCTTGCGCTGCACGCAAGATCACGCGCCATTGCTTCGGGAGCGGTATTGCCCTACTGGAGAGCACGTACTGACCAGGCGGACGGAGATCCCTCTTCGCTTCCCCATCGGTCACCCAATTGGGAATGGAATGCGTAGACTTGTCGGTGTGCCAGTCGGAACTGCGTGTGTTGCCTCGCCATGGACACGTGCAAGCAATTCCAAATCATCTTTGGGTTGCTTTCACTCCAAAAATCGCTCGATTCTAGAATCTGAATCACTCCACGCACTGCACTACCCCCGTCTGATCCACCTGTCTGATCGACTTACGTCGTGTTGGGCACAACCCAGGTAGACGAGTTTGCCGAGGTCGCCATATTCTGAGCTCACGAGCGCCAATAACGGAACATGATTCTGCGGCTCACTCGAGGGGTGGGCTATTCCTGTAGACCGTCGCTCGCGGCCCGGGTCGGTACCGAAACGCTGCACGACGAGTCTACTTGGATAACCCGTCATGATCCTCTCACCCCATGGTCTTGTATATTTTGCCAGGTTGATTCTTGATTCCCGCTATTGCGACTTGCACAGCAATGGCCCGTACAGAAACTTGCAAGATATATACAGTATAGTACATAGATTGAATGAGTTGCCTTGCTGTATGCAGTGTTGATGTAAGATATGGTACAATGCTGCGTCACATCTGGCGCAGGTCGGCTGTGTCGAGGAAACTCTGCGTGCCGAACAGCGTACGCGCCGCGGCGAGGAGCTAGTGTCAGCGTGCCCTCGTCGCGAGATGCAGCTCACCTCCTCAAGGCTCGAGATGACCTCCCCAAGCGCCTCGTTCTCCGCCATGCCGTATAGTACCGCGATCTCGTCGCGCCCGGGCTCGTCCACGTCATCACCCACTTCCCGCCCTCGGCGTCGGCGGAGATTGGCGCGCGCGCGCATGGCACGCACGCCCTGTGCATGGCTATCTGTCGCGTCCATCACCTCTCCAAGGGGCACGCGCGGGGACGGGAGAAGCTGAGGTAGGCGGCTCCGAGAGCGGAACGCCTGCGCACAAGCCCAGAGATTGATCAAGATCGCAGAGACCAGCTCACGCCGAATCGGGAGGACATCAAGAACCGTCTCCTGGCGTGGTAAACTAAAGCGCAATATGCGCACCTCTGTGAAGGTCTCGATCAGGCGCTCTGCAACGTCAATCACCTCAGAGTACAGCTTGATGGGCCTTGGGAGGAGCGAGATCTCGCGCTTTTGGATATCGATGAGTCTGCGGGAACGCGTAAGATGACGCCGGACACCAGATTCCAGAATTGGGTACTGCTTGTTGTTCGCCCGATATACCAAAGATGGACGAAGGAGGTCCCGCGACATGCGCAGATCTGCGTCAGTGTGACCAGTCGCAAAGATCTTACAATACTCTGTGATCTGGTCCATTGTGTCTGCAACCGCCGAGAAATACTGCACGCGCGCGTGCATCGGCCACAACCACATGCCGATGATGAGGGCAGCTGCGATACCAATGGTGATCTCAACGAAGCGTTCCCACGCAATGTGGAACTGGGACTTGCCATTGGTAAGACCAAGGTATTGTAGAAAGACAATGGGCGGGAGGGTAATGCCCCTTGCGATTAGCCGGCACGCAAAATCAATAAAGCTCACGTCACAACGGCCATGGGCGCGACTTCCATGAACAGGATGCCGTAAGAAATAGGGATAGACGCCGCTGTGCAGAGGACGACGAGGCCGTAGGCGTTGGCGCCAGCGATAGTGGTGAACTGACATGAGCGACCACCTTTGTTGTTGGAAATTTTAACTCACGATATAGCCAAGGACGGCGCCGATAAACGTCCCCAACAGACGATAGAAGCCGATATGTAGTGTTGCACCAGTGGTCACCTCGAGCACATACATGAACGACACGACCATCCATGCACCATTCGTCGAGTCGTACCACTGTCGCCCGCTGTTTCCAGCGGGCAGGAAGGCAGCGAGAGAGAGTACACTGATGCCGATGGTTTGCTTCAACGCAAAATGGACGTGACGCGAGTGTTTTAGCGTGTGCAACGCCTTCGATAGGAGAACACGAGTCAGCACGACGCCGCTGCGGTCCCAGACGGAGTGCCACGCGACGAAGGCCCGCTCGCCAAACGTCCGTGCTTCGGCCAAGCGCGGGCGTGCTTTGCTCGTCTGGCGTGACTCATGCAAGAGCGACTGCACAAAGTCGAGGTCCTCATTGTTCTTATATAGGAAAGTGTGTTCGTCTGTACTCGACAGCAGTGCTGTGTCGATTGACGGCAGTACTTCGTCGTCGGGGAGGGGAGCCCATGGCCAGTGGACCGGGGGAAAGTACCATTGCTTGTGAGCTTGCGCGTCATGCAGCCCCCCCGCGGTGTACAACAGTAAGCGCGTGTCGCGTGCGAGGTCCAGAAGAGCAATCATAAAGAAAGCGATGCGGAATCTGTCCTCTTCGTCAAGCCAGTCGCTCGTCATCTGGTCCTCGAATACTACGCCAGAGGTGGGGCTCTTCGGCACCTCTGCGCCGTCGAGGATCCCACTGAGGCGCTTCTCGAGTTCAGCGAGTGTGCGGTCAAGCTGTGCCAACAGGTGGTCCGTGTGAGGCAGAACCGGTGGTGTCCGCCAGCGCCACTCGCACGCTTCGGTGAGTAACGTGGCGGAACCGCGGAGAGCTGCAGTGATTGCGCTGCCTAAATTGCCGCACGTTGCGGTGAGCTTGCGCCTTGCCGAGCTGTCGTGCGTTCCGCTGGGAAGGCGAATGCCAGCATGCCTATGCGTTGCGATCTTACTCAGCTCGCGCGCAAGATGCTCAGCGGCCGTCTCGCGCGTAAGATGGGTTGAATGGAGGCGAAGGCTCTTCATGTGTGCAGCCGAGTTAAGCGCGGCCGCCGTTGGTGTGGCCGTGCCAGTCACTGAATCAGACTCGGCTGTTGTGTGTGTGAGAGGTGTGCCGCCTCCAAATCCGTTCGTTGCACTCGACGACGCCCTTGGTGTTCCGGGACGGCTCGACACGCGTGAAGCTGCAGGCGAACGTGGGGTCGCATACGCGCGCTCGAGAGCTGTGCGGATTCGCTCGCCAGGCTCGTGCCAACTCGGCATGAAGAGCGCGTTGCGTTGCAGCCTCCCGAAGATCTTAATAACTGGGCGCAGTGCACTGGGTGGGTGGCGCGCATATACAATGTCCAAGGAGTATGCCTTGAACGTGTCCTGCATGGCGCTCACCTGCGTGCGTAGATCTTGGGCTAGGAGCTGCTGTCGCAAGTGAGCAGGGTTTTGTTCCCCGAGCTCCTTCTCCAGTGTCCCCGACGCAGTATTATGGTCCACAGTTGGGGTCGGGACAGAGGAGTCCGCCGCCTTGGCGTCAGGCTCCAGAATGGCCGTCAAAGACGTTGGGATGAGGTCGCACATGGAGCGAACGCTCGCGACAATCTGGGTGCCGAGGTGTGGTGCCGACGAGTGCTCGGCTAGTGCCACACCACAGACAGTTGCTGCGACGTAGGCGAAGAGCGTGACGAAGAACTGGTTAAGGAAGTGCCACTTGTTCATCTGGGTGTGAGCAGGTCTATGACGGCGCCCACATACGCGCGTGATGGCCTGTTCCGAGGTGAGCAGAAAGATTGGATAAAACATGGCAGCACGACATGCAACGTTGAGCCGTGGGGCGTATGATCGGAGGCAGCCGCCGGTGAGGCTGAGGAACGCCAGCCCAACACTGAGCACCGAGCGCGACTGGGTTGAATCCGCTCGGTAATGCGTGCCGCACCATGCTGCAACGGCGAGCACGGCACTCGACCACCCCAAGCCCCCAAGCGCGCCGAGTAACGAGACGGCTTCCGTCAGTCATGCCTCGGCTGTACATACTGTTGTTTTCTAGGATCGTGCTGATTCGGCCCTTTGGGAAGTAGAAGAGGATGACCGATGTGTTGACGAGGAAGGCATATCTTGTGTGAGCAGGTCGCAGGTCGGCCAGGAAAGACGTACTGGCCTGTTAAGCGATTGAGTGGGCCCACAACGATACAGATGAAGCTCAGGAAACAAGCCAATACCGGTGGCACCAGCTGCCGCGCACGGTGCATCCAGGGCGGGAGGCGAGAACTGAGGCTGATGATGCGCCGAGACTCTGCCGCGAGGCTCATCCTGCGGCGCATATCCGGCGCCGCCATGTTGAAAGGGCACGCTACGTGCTGTGTCAGACCAAGACGACCAAGACGAAACTAGTTATCTCGGGGTATTGAGAGAGTGGGTAGTAGAGAATGGCTGGCTGCGTCCATAGATCGTCCACCCAAAATGGAGGCGTCCTACCCTACCCTTACAGTCACGTCACGTGCAGCCTGTCACCACCCGCGACAACGGATCCCTGCAACTGAACTCGTCTTCCCCGATGCGAATTACCGCCACACGTAGGCAACGTCCGTATTCACTACATCACGGTGGAGACTGGTGACGAGGGTGATGGGCGAGGCCATTCATTGGATTCAGGTTGGCATCACCGCGCTTCCCCTTTACAGCTGATCAGGGTGCATTCTTGAACACTCTCTTCGCTGATGCCGGGAATCGCTCGAGCATGTCGGCCGGACGGATCGGCCGGGGCTGGAGGTTGCCGGCGCAGTTAGGGCAGCGGAGTGCGAGCTTGCCGGTTGCGCAGGCCGTGCACCACGTGCACTCGAACGTGCAGATCCACGCGTCAGGTGACTGAGGAGGGATGTCGGCGTTGCAGGACTCGCAGTTGGGGCGGAGCTCGAGCATGGTGGCTAGGCAAGGTGACGCGGCAAGTGAGAAGTGGGCAACCTTGATGTTCTAGGTGTGGAGAACTCAGCAATCTGACGTCACGTGGTTTCGGGTGCTTCGGTGCGCCTTGTTGGCCAACCAGGGATCTTCCATTTCGGCCTCGGCATACTGTACATATGCCTATCAAACTGAGGGCTCTTCAGACGACACGTGATTAAGGAGGGTGTTGAGGTCTTGTTGAGTGCTGAGAAGCGCAGTTGAGCACTTCCACTCCTGAACCTCCACGCTCTCCGCCATGAGGCGAACGCGGATGTTCTCCTTCAAAGTGTCCGTATTATCCCCTTCCTCGGTTCCCTTGCATCCCCTGTGCTTCTGGATCTGGGCAGCAGCCAGGCGGCTTGAAGGCTGGCTCCTCCAAAGCTACCGGCATTTCCGAAATCCAGATGGGACACACGCTGGGAATACAACGCCGAATGGATGCCGATAGACACCGAAATCGGCATGCTATCGTAGGGCACGCTAGTAACCATGTTATCGGCCAGGTCCTCGGAGAAGGCCGAAGGCTCACCAATCTGGCTGACACCTTCAGTCAACTATCCAGATGTCAATGACGGATTCGCCCGAGAATCTCGACTGGGAGAACTAGTCCGCTCGGAAAACGTCAAGCTTGGTCCCCAAATCAACCGATGGTGCGGGGTCCCTAGCGAAATAACAACCATCCAGCCAACGGTACAGTACCAGCTGTGCTTCTCGGAACGACTGTGCTTCTCTAAAACGAGGAGGACCGGGCGGGTGCGTTTGGAGGAACCAAGAGGTACCAACCGGAGCACCTTGCTTTCACCCTCCATCTGCCAACCGCCCATGATCGAGGCACACAGCCATCCCGCGTGCCATAACGATATACCTTTTCCGCTAAGAGACATGGTCCCCAATAGGAAGGGAAAGGTCCTAGGTCAGCGATGGGCCCTACAGCTTCTCCCGGCACTTGATTAAATGTCTGCCACCCGATGGTTTAGCTTCGCCATTGATGCGGCATAAGTGAGCCCAGCCTGACGCATAGCGTAACGGTGACGGGTGAAATTTGCTAATTTAGCTCTCATATCAACGGCCTTGACGCCAGCCGTGCTCGACCCGTCGAATACAGCAGACTCGTCGGCTCGTGCTTACTGGGTACGGTGCGAATGGGTGAAGCACCTGGGAAGACCGAGTAACCCTCATATTTCTGCGTCCTCTTCATACACGGTCAACAGACTCGAATGAAACGCCCACAGCCCATGGTGTCCCTATATGCACCCAGCGCCGAATTTCGACGGACTCATCGATTCAGTCACCATGGTGCCAATTAATACTGTATACTGGCTTCCGTCCTTCTCCTGACATGGCCGGTTATCAACACCTGGCCTGTGGTATCAGCACCTAGGAGCTCGGTTGCAAACACCAGGTCCGAGTACGAGGTTATGAGGTAAACACCATGCTTTGCAACTTGCGGTACTTCTTGGATTTTTGATTCCGCAGTGCCCTGTCCAGATTATTACAGAATCAATTCGTCACAGCCACTCCTCAGAGCCCATCGTCCTCTGTTCTCCGTCCAACTATCCATCGCGGCTCGCGCAGAGCTTTCCAGCCATGCCGCACCTCACCACCCTGATAGCCGACAGCAAGGGGCCCTTCCACACCTTTGAGTTCTTTCCGCCCCGTACAGTGCCGGGCGTGGCCAACTTACTCGACCGCATCCAGCGGCTTTCCTCGCCGCCGCTGATCGCCCCCCTCGCGGTCTCCGTGACCTGGGGTGCGGGAGGAAGCACGGCGGAACGCTCGCTCGAGCTCGCTGAGTCCATTGCCGCAATGGGCATGGAGGTCATTCTCCATCTCACGTGTACCAACATGCCGCGCGCTAAGATTGACGCTGCCCTCACGGTGAGCTCCCTCAACTACGGTCCTGACAGTAGCGCGCGCGGGCCCTTGGGATCAGTAACATCCTTGCACTTCGGGGAGATGCTCCCCGCCCCGAAGAGTATGCGGAGGCCGAGTCTAGCCAGACCATCGACGAGTTCAACCACGCCGACGACCTCGTGCGCTACATCCGCTCCACGCACGGCGACTTTTTCTGTGTCGGCGTCGCCGGATACCCTACCACACACCCCGATGCCGAGAGCGCCGAATCCGACATGCACTGGCTTAAGAACAAGTGCGATGCCGGTGCCGACTACATCATCACGCAGCTGTTTTACGATGTCAGCCAGTTCAAGTCATGGGTTGCCGCGTGCCGCGCTGCTGGTGAGTAGCGAAGGACCGCTGCAGCTGGTAGCTTTCGAGGGCAGAGCTGATAGCAGGCATCTCGCAGCCCATCATCCCTGGCGTCATGCCCATTCAGAGCTACTCGTCATTCCGCCGCCTAATCAACCTCACCAAGTGTGTTGTTCCTGAAAAGATCATGCGTGATCTCGAACCAATTAAGGTTAGTATCAAGGAGCTAGATTCTGCTCTCGCTTGCGCGGGCTGGCCTCTTACACTGTGTGTGGCCCCTGCCTGCAAAGGCCGCCATCACAAGCTCTACGTAAGCTGACAGCAGTCCAACGATGCTGCGGTGAAGCAGTACGGCGCCCAACTAGCAACGGACATGGTCAAGGATCTCATTGGATCCAAGCTTGTGCCGGGCGTGCACTTCTGCACGCTCAACCTGGAGCGCTCGGTCCGGACAATCCTCGAGAATGTCGAGTGGACCCTTGACCATGCACACCCTGTGCACGGCTCTCCGCGTGCACGCCCCAATCAGCTCATCAGTGACGAGTCGCTTCCCACTGTCGAGGGTCAGCCCATCTCCATTCGTCCAACGGACGCGGCGCAGCTCGCACAGTGGACATTAAGCCGTGCAACGGGGACAGACGTGACCAAGCTTCCGCCCATACAGGGGGTCATCCCGGGCGTTGGCGAAGACCCATGGGATGAGTTCCCGAACGGACGATTCACCGACGTGCGCTCGCCAGCTTACGGCGAGATCGACGGCTGGGGTTCTGGTTTGAAGATTACACCCGCACAGGCACTGCAGGAGTGGGGTGTGCCTACCAACGCCACCGAGCTCTCCGCTGTCTTCCAGGCGTATCTCCGCGGCGACGACAGGACACCGACTACGCCGTTCTGTGACGTGCCACTGTCGCCCGAGTCGTCCCTCATTCTCCCACATCTACTTGCTCTCAACAGCCCCGACAAGGCGTACTGGACGGTCGGGTCGCAGCCGGCCGTGGACGCTGCACCGTCAGACCACCCAATGCACGGCTGGGGCCCGGTTGGCGGCTACGTCTTCCAGAAAGCGTTTGTCGAGTTCTTCGTCCCCTTGTCCGAGGTACACCGCCTCGAGGCCAAGCTCCTGGAAATGATGCTCCAGGGCGATGGAACGCCAGGCCACAGCCCTATCAGCATGTACGCTGCGAACCGCAGTGGTGACTATGCCTCGAACACGGACAAGGAAGCAGTCCACGCCGTCACCTGGGGTGTCTTCCCTGGACAGGAGATCCAGCAATCGACGATCATCGAGGAGATATCGTTCCTCGCGTGGAAGGACGAGGCCTTTGGGATATGGCAAGAGTGGGCACGCCTGTACCCCCGCGACTCGCCGGCGAGGAAGTATCTCGACAGCGTGGCTGACGAATGGTGGCTAGTCAGCCTCATCCACCACGACTACAAGGACAAGGATGTACTATGGCGCTTCCTCCTCGAGTAGGCCTTGGGGTTTTTAGCCAGGATGAGGGCGGGAAGGAGATGGCCTGTTCTTGTAACACCATGTATGGGACGTGCCTTGCGGCGCAGGCGGCTGGTTCGCGACCATCTATTATGACGTTTGTGTTGCTCTCAACGATCTCGTTGCTTGTGCTCTCGTCGCTTGGATGGATAGAAGCCTCGCGAGCCGCTGAAGACAAATGGATGACACGAACTCGAGAAGCGAGAGCAAGGGTTGGCGGTGCGTCATCTTAAGATAGATGTATGCAACGCACACGCCACATGCAACATGCCATGCGGGAGCCGAGTAGCCGATGCCATCAAGCTCAACCAAGTACCGCTAAACGCATGGTCCTTGGGACTGTGGGATATGTGGCGTGGGTGCCCAGCTTGTTTAGCCTAGCCAGCTGCAGCGTAGTCAGTGTGTGCATTGTAATCCGCGCGTCAGTGGGGTCGGTTCGTAGGTCAGCGACCCCGACCACGCCGGACCAAGTCGATTTCCAAATTTCCAAGTGGAGTGTGGCTCGGCATTCGAAAATTCCGGTGGGGTGGGCAAGTAGGGTGGAGGCATGTGTGATCGGATCGGCGCCGGTGGGTGGAGAGGACGATCTCAGTCACGATAACGATCACGCTCACGTACCACCGTCCCCTAGTGACAACAAAGCCGCAGTTTCTGCATGCGCGTACTAGTACAATCCCACGGGTATCTACTCAAGCAACGCTCAAGCCGAGCCGCTCCTCTCGTCCTACTTCTGCTTCCAGTCGGGCCAAGCGCCGGCGTTGTCTGTCGCGAGCCACCGGGTCAGCTCGTCCTCCCACCTTAGCGTGCGGGGCCGGTTGGAGCGGCCGATGACACGCGCGCCGACCGCACACAGCTTGTCCCACTGTTCTTCTGCGTCGCGGTCCTCGATGGCGCGGGTTGCGGGCTGGAGGACCGCGGTCTGGAAACGGGACGCGACGGCCGAGAGGGCGGTGTGTGCGACGCTGGCGTCAGAAAATATCAATAGTAGAGTAACTCACCAGTGCTCGGCGGCGAGGCCGGTCACGACAACCTTGGTCACGCCCTGCTCACGGAGCCACTGGACAATCTTGCGCTGGGGCTGGAGATCAAGCTCCGTGGGAGGGACGGCCGGGTTGTTGAAGTCGCTCATGTAGCCGTCGAAGGCCGAGTACGCCTCGACGTCCTTGTGCCATCCCTGCTGTGAGCTTTGTCCCTGTGGATGGAAATGGGTGTGCGGTCCACTGATTAATGGAGAGACAGGGTAGCCAGTGGCCCCGCCACTGAGTCGCGCTTGGGCCCATCGCACCGATCCTGCATACGCCGACATGTGAACTCACCTTGCGGACGAGCTTGACAATGTCGCCACGCTTGGCAAGCTTGGCAGCGAGCTCGGGCTCAATCTCACACCCCTTGGTGCCCTGGATACAGTGGTCAGGCCAGAGCTTCTGCTCGTACAGAATACCGCGGCCGTCCTTGAGCTCGACGTCAGAGTAGACCTTGTGGCCCGGATGGCTGGATGCAAACGAAATGTGTCCTGGCGGGTGGTAGTCCTTTGCGTCAATTAACTGTGCAATTCAGAGTAAACTGGACGTACTTGCGAGACAACAATGTAGTCCCAGTGGTACTTGTGGTCGCGGAGGAGGGAGATGATGGCGGGGGGGACGAGGAGGCCGGCGGGGACCTGGAGCGAGCCGTCGGGCGGCAGGAAGTCGCCCTGGACGTCGACGATGAAGAGTGCGACCTTGCCCATGGTTCCGTAGCGTGAAGGAGGGAGGGGTAAGGGGAAAAAGAGAAGATACGGGAATGGGCTTGTTGGTAAGTTATAAGCAGCGGGCCGTTGTTGTTGGGTTGGTGGGCTGCACGGGCAACTCGTCAGCCAGTGAGGAAGGGCGGGCGGGGAACCGGAAGCGGGGAGCGGGGGGTAGAGGGCCGAGGGTTCTATTTCAATTCTCGGCTCTCTCCCATTTCGGACCGGCACCTCATCGCTGGCGCGATGACGACCACGAGACCATCCGATAGCCACGTGCCACCACCCTCCACCCTCCACCTCGGTCGGGTTCTGGGTTCCCGGCTTGCTCGTCCTTTGCCAGTTGTTGCCAAGTCGCCACTCGATCGCTCGACTGACGCGTAATCAACCAACTAGAATCATGTCCACCCCTCCCATCGAGCCTGGCGGTCCAGCGTCCTCCTCATCTCTCGCCTCACGCGCCATGCCGCCAGGATCGCTCGACCTCCCTCCAGCGCTCTCACCCGAACCCGAGCCTGACACGAACACACTCGCGATCCTGCTCCCGCACCAGGCATTCTTCGCCCTCGCGTCCCTCCAGATACTGCGTGATGCATTTGGGGCCTACGGTACGCTCGCGCACTGGGCACCTGTACGTGCGATGGGCCGCATCATCGCAGTGTATACCGATAACGCGGATGCGGCGGCGGCCAAGCGAGGAGCAGACGGGCTCAAGCTTGATGTCGCGCTGGTGGATGTCGACGCGGTGCCGGTGAAGGAGACAAAGGAGACAAAGGCCAAGGGAGAGGACGGACAGTACTTTGGACACTCGTGCCAGTCGTCCCGCGCAAGTAACAAGAGCAAGGGGTCAGTTCATTTCCACCTTCCTCCGACCGCCTTCATCCACCTTGGTCTACCTTCCTCCTACCACGGTCGGACTGATTTCACTTCTGACACCAGATACATACTCCGCGTATACAGCCTTCCCCCAACCCCCCTCGACTCCGAGACAGACCACCTCCGCCCCCCAGAACATGAGCGCAACTTCCTCATCTCGCCACCCGGCTCACCACCTGAGGGATGGGAGCCAATCATCGAGGACGGGCCTAACATGGCACCCCTCGCAGACGACCTCAAGCGCGCCCTCGAGGCGCTCCAGCTGCAGGCGCTGGGGCGGCACCGCTCTGGGCCTGAGGTCATCCTCGACGAGGGCGGCGTGCGCGTCGAGGTCGAGGATATGGACACGACTGACGAGGTGCCCGAGTGGGGCGAGGAGTTTGTCGTCGCTGGCGGAGCGGACATGTGGGAGGCCCCACAGCAGCATGGCGGCCTTGGCGGACTTGCTGGCGGTGGGTATACGCCTGCTGGGCGGATTATGCCGACTGCACGGCCCCCCGTGCCGGGCGAATAGAGCGCAAGAATAGACCCTTCACTGCTTCAATACTTCACAGCTTCACTGTAATACACTGCATTGCTCTCATGTATGCCAACCACCTAGAATACTACACTGCAAGAATAACATTATGCCCAGACATGTCTAAGCGAAACCTTTTCAGCTACGCCGTTCGTACCGGACCTCGACAACGACGTTGACAGTCATGAGCGTCGCGTATGCGATGAGGAGGCAGAACGCCCACCGCTTGTCGATGCGGTACTTGTTAAGCGGGACGACCACGGCAGTGGTAGCCAGCACGATGATAAGGCCGACAGAGCTAACCCACAGCGTCGGGCTGAAGTCGAGGCGGACGGGCGCGTGGCTCCGGCTCCACAGGATCGAGTACGAGCCACCAGCACCCACACCGAGGAGTAGGTTCAACATCGGCCCGCCAAAGCACGCCGCGTACGCCATGTTCGGCGAGAACTGCGCGATGGTAACGTTCGCGACCAGGTCAGCGAGCGAGTTGCCAATCGCAAAGACTGAGGTCAGCGAAACTCGCACGTCGACTCACTCGTCAGCCCGATGATTGCGTCGCTCAACCCAAAGATTTCGCCGAACGTCATGAGAATAGACACAACTTCGTCGGCAATGGTTCCAATCCACACCATGCTGCAGATGAACCCGCAGCAGCAGCGGATGAGTCGCCACGGCTGAGCTGTCCCGTCCGTCGCATGCTTGAGGACTACTGTAGACACGAGGCCGCCGGCCACGCCAGCCACAAGCAACACCCAACGGAGATAGGGCTCGTCCTCTGCCTGTCAGCTCGTAGCTCACACGCACGTCGACTCACGGAAGACAAGGTAGCCGCAGACAAACGGGCCGAGTATGCACTGCGCCGCTGTGAGCACCCGGTTGAACACCAGACAGTCATCCTCGTCTGAGCAGGCCGAGCACGACGACTCTGTCTCGGCATCCACGCTCCGTCTGCGGTGGGGAAAGTCGCTGTGCACAAGATGGTGGAGTTGGCCGCTGATTTCTGGGTCCACACGGTGGTCTTCGTCATCGTCATCGTTGCGGGTCGCATCTGCAAGTGGCTCGTCGTCGTCGCCAGGGAGCAGAACGCCGCCCTCGCCCGTTCGCCCGTCGTCTGTAACTGGCAATGTGAGGGTGAGAGTGAAGATAGCAGGGACGGAGAGTACCGCGAGACCCATGCCGAGCAACGACTTGTGGTGAAAGCCCTGCATCGAAGGGAACAGTGTGTGCAGGACAAGGCGCAATTTGTTGAGTCCGCGTCGTGCGGCTAATTCGACTGTCTCGGTGCGGGAAAGCGCCATCACAGGTGCCTCTTCCTCACCATCCTCGTTCTGCAGCGCGATCTGTGGGACGTTAGTGGCAGGCGTGATCGCGCTTGCCGCCGCGCTGTCTCCTCTGGCCCAGGCAGTTGACGCAGAGGTGGGCGATGACGTGCTGGCTACGACAGTAGTCAGATCAGTTTGCGGGATGTCCAAGGTCAGCTTGTACTTGTTCCGAGGCGACGCGGACAAAGGGATATGCTCGGCATCGTGATCGCTCGTCGGCTGCGGTGGAGAGCCGGAAACAGGTGAGAGGTCTGGCGGATCTTCGAGGGTTGACTGGCGCGTCGGTCTGCTGCTCCACGCGGGATGCAGCGACGCGCTGCGAGATCGTGTGATCGACACTCTTCGCTCGACCGCTGCCAACCCCTGAACCGATGAATGCCGATGGTGCTTCGTGCGATGTGAGTGGAAGTAGTCGGAATCGGCCAATTCGTGCAGGGGCGAGCGCATGGGGGTCGAGGGACGCGTTGGGTATCGTGAACTGCCGGCCGATGGCAGTTCGCCGCTTTGCTTGAGGGAATTCACAACGTCGCGGAACTCGACAGCGCCGAGGAGCGAGAACGCCGTGCGAGGCGTGTCAGTATCTTCCTCAATCCAATGTGCAGATAGCGGGACCGAACGCCCCTCAGTTACCTCCTGCGCCGCCGCAAGTTGGAATGATGCACTGCTCGCGCGTCTACCAAACCGCCCTGCAGAGAAGTGGTGGGACCCAAAGCCAGGCGAAGTGGGGGACGGGATGAGCAAGACCTCCGCGTTCTCGTCAGACGGGGCAGCCTGCTCCTCATCGCGAGGGCTCGTCTTCCAACCAAGTTGCGCGTACTCCTCGTTACGGCGCTGGCGGTGCTGCCACCAGTTGCCGGTGATGACAACAACAACGTAAAGGGCATACAGCCCGATCATGGCGCCGCTCTCGCGAAGGGTCAGATGCCCGTCGGCTAATGTCCA
Organism: Cutaneotrichosporon spelunceum; assembly: GCA_030805415.1. Classification (NCBI taxonomy): domain Eukaryota; kingdom Fungi; phylum Basidiomycota; class Tremellomycetes; order Trichosporonales; family Trichosporonaceae; genus Cutaneotrichosporon; species Cutaneotrichosporon spelunceum. The sequence goes on from BTCM01000001.1 coordinate 2,780,791, forward strand.
CATGAACATGAGCACAGCAACCATGAAGAACGCAATGTCGCGGATGAAAGGGTAGCGTGGGACTTGGAAGGGCTTGACCATGGCGATGCTGCCGACGACGATGCTCGTAATAAAAGTCGCGGCTCCGATGAGTTCTCCAGCGGCCAGTCCAAACGTGCCCTCGCGCATGGCGACGAACGTACTGAACACGTCCGGTGATCCGTTGCCAAACGCAAGGAGTGTCACTCCAGCTGTCGTCTCGCTGAGCCCCATGTAGGCGGCCATACTCGCGAGGTTCGGACAAAAGAAGTCGGACGCCGTGATCGAAATAGAGCAGAAGAGGAAGAGGAGGATGAGGGCGAAGAATAGGAGGCAAAGTGGGCGCAATGCCGTCGGGGTAGCCTCGTACATATCCCAGTATGGGATGTGGAGGAGCGAGCCGCTGCCGCTACCGTGTTCACGGCCTCCTTCCTCCAGCGACAGAGAGCGTTTGGCTATGCGAGCTAAATCTGGTGCGTCGCGTAGCCGTGGCACTGCTAAGAAGCATAGGAACATGGTCGCGCCCACGATCATCCACGCAGCGGCGCCCGCTGGCTTTTGCCTTCGCGGTTGCTCTCGGCGCGTGCCGGGGGGTCGTGTGACATGGGCCATGATTCGCCACCGCGGGGTCGATTGACCAACACACCCGCGAGCTTGCTGATGGTTACGGGGGTTGGGCGTAATTGTCGTTGTGGTGATGGGAGATGGAATGCAGGAGGAAATGAGAGAGGAAATGTGTGGATGAAACCAAGAGGAATGGATTTCTGGTGGGGTCGGTCGTGTAGTAGGTGGTGGTTGTAGTGTTGGCTCGGCCAATGCCGCGTCCTTGGCATCCTTTTGGGTCGTATTCAGTGTATTCAGAGTGTCAAGTGGCGGTGCAGTTTCAAGTTGAGAGGAATCTCTTGACGTCATGCCAAGCTACGCCGCGTCCGCGTCTATCCGTTTCCGCAACGCGCTCCCTCCAACTCTACTTGCTCATACACCATGCCTCCAAAAGCTCCCGATCCAACACATACAGATCTCCCCCGCGCACACGTCTTCATCACAGCCCTGGCCGCCGTATGCGCCGTCAACCGCCCCCCACCAGGCGTCGAGTGGGATGCAGAACCCTGGCTCGCCGCGCTTCTCAAACTGCTCGACCTCGAGCGCGAGGCCCTCCCCACCGACGTGCCGCCCGAGGATGTCGCAGAGGTGGCCGCTGAACGCGACAGCTGGACCATAGAAGATCAGAATGCGATGGCGCGAGCACTTGTACAAGCCGCTCTGGCGCCGCGGGAGGGCGAGGACAAGCCCAAAGTAGCGTATACACCAGTTGCGCGTGCCGCCGCACACAGCACCCTCCAACTCCTGGGTCTCGATGCTGGCGTGCTACTCCCCCGTGCCGAGGTCGCGCTCGCGGCCTTGCTGGCTGCAGTAGCGAACGACGATGCTATAGATGAAGCACGCAAGAAGCAACGGGATGGGTGGGGCGGCGCGCTCGGACGCGGTTTGGGTGCGTCTTCTTCTAAAAGTAAGCCAATTGACATTAGCGACTGCAGGCGGATTTATTGTGGGTGGCGTCCTCCTCGGCGTCACAGGAGGACTGGCCGCGCCGGCGATCGTTGCGTTCCTCGCTCCTCTTGGCCTCGGCGCCGCACTCACGGGCATCGCGGCGCCCGTAGTGCTCGGAACCCTGTTTGGTTTGACCGGCGGCGGGCTGGCGGGCCGGCGCGTGTCACAACGCTGGCGCGGTGTCGACGAGTTTAGATTCGTCGAGGTTGGCGCCAACAGTAAGCCGACCCAGGACGAGGTCGACGATATGAAGGCGCGCGGTTCCAAGCCCGAGGAACCCGAGGAGCCGGAATCCGAGTTGCTTTTCCAGGCACCGGAAGACGACGACGCAGCAGCACTGCGCGAGGTCGAGCGCAGCCGTAAGGAGCTTGAAGATCGCCTGCAGCAGCTCTCAATCACAGCGGGCACGGACAAGAAGGAGATTGCGAGGACCCCACCGGACACACCGGACGTCCGTGCCGAGCTCAGAGAGAAGCTGCCGAGCCTAACTGCCACAATTGTTGTTCCAGGCCTGCTGACAGTCTCGCGCATGGAGGCAATCAGTGCATGGCGCGCCATCTGCTCTCGTGATTCATGGCTCCCATTCACGTCACGCAAGTCTGTCGAGTCAGCTACCGAAGGCGGCGAGGGCGCAACCACGGGCCTTAAGGACGGCCGTGATGTGTACGTCCTGCGGTATGAGACGGAGATTATGCTGTCGACGGGGAGAGACCTTGAGTCATGGGTCATGACCAAGGTCAAAACCATGGCCGCCACCGAGGTGGTGAAGCGCACAGTGTTGAGCGCGTACTACGCCGCTATCGCGCTGCCTCTGTGAGCTCTTTTCGCGGCTGTTGGCTAACGCAGTTCTGTGTATAAGTTCTCAACCTTGGCGCTCGATAACTCGTTTACAAGTTGCCAGAACAAGAGCATCAAGGCCGGCCGCCTCCTAGGTGAGGTTCTCATGCAGCGGGTGCAGGGCGAACGGCCCGTGACACTGGTGAGTGTGCTGTAGGACAGATCTGATGCAGATTGGCACGTCGGTCGGCGCTCTCACCACCCTCCACGCTCTCCTGTACCTGTCCGAGCAAGGTCAGCAACATCTTGTTGACTCGGTGTTCTTCGTCTCGCTCCCATCCGCACCGACCGCTGCCGAGTGGGCGGTGGTGCGAAAGGTTACGGCTCGCCGGGTCGTTAACGCGTGGTGCGGGAGGGACTTTGTGCTCGCCTCCGTTGTACGGCTGCACGAGGTCCTTTCGCGTGGTGTGACTGGCAACAACGGAGTCTGTGTGGCAGGCCTAGGGCCTGTGCAGCAGCCTGGCGTCGAGGACATGGACCTCAGCGACGTGCTGGACGGGCACAGTGAGATCAACACCAGGATGGGCGAAGTCCTGCAGGTGTTAGAGGTTGACGACTAGGCGATGGGTGTGGTAAGCGCGGACCGGTGAGCTGGAGACCCGGCGGCTGTGTGCTGGTGCAATGGGACGGGGCGAGAGCACTGTAGCAATACCACGCTGTAACTGCAGGTCAAACGGTGACGGGACTTTGGCACAGCTGCTTCGCTGCAATCGAATTAATTGCTCATCTTCTGACCCGTAGGACTGCCGATGCTGTGCTTGCCATGCCCGTCATGCTCGCCATTGTGAGACAGGGGCGCAGGATACGGCTCATACAAAACGGGGAACTGGAAGGCTGCCATAAAGCACCGAGGAGAGGTTGGCGAACCAGCCTGGATCCATACGTTCCATTCCTTTGACACGACCACGTCTTGCCTTTTTACTCTCCCATCCACTCCTTCCTCTTCCATTTGACATATATTCCAGCGCCCACTTCTCTTCCGCTAAGCCGCATTCATTCACGCTCCTTGCTCCATCTAGACGCCAAAAGTTCAACATCTCCTCTTCAATACCATCAAAACCCAGCCCTACTGCTCAAAGGATCCACACCACTGACCTAAGGAACCTTCCCCATGTCGGTCAACATCACTGCTCCAGCCGCTTCGTGGGAGGTCGACCATGGCGATCAGGCGTGGCAGCTGGTATGTACGCTCTCGGCCCCGGTGCACGTCTGGGCATCGTGCTTCGACCTTCCCTCCCGAACAACCCTAATCTTCTAGACTGCTGCAACCTTCGTGGCGCTCCAGTCTATGCCTGGCCTCGTGATGATCTATGCCGGCCTCAGCAAGTCCAAGTGGGCCATCAACTCGGCTTTCATGGGAATTTACGGATTCGCGGCCACACTCCTCGTCTGGGTTCTGTACGCGTACTCGAGTGAGCTGGTAGAACTATAGCTAGCTAACTGCAGTGAGCTTCGGCAACCAGTGGATCCCAATCTGCGGAATCCCCTTCCCGGTCCTTAGCATGAACCACATGCTTTCTCAGAGCAAGGTCCCTGCAGCCGACACGGAGCAGTCGTTCAACCTTACCACCACAGTGTCAGTTTATTACACTCGAGAGGGACGAGGACTGACTGTAGGTACTACCAGTTCTGCTTCGCGTAAATTTCCAAATGTGCGGCGCGTTGATGACCCCAGTGCCATCACCGTGATTATCATCGCTGGCTCCGTCCTGGGACGCATGACCTTCCTCTCGTGGGCTATTTTCGTCCCTCTTTATGTCTCCCTCGTCTACACTATCGGCGCATTCAGTATCTGGGGTGGTGGCTTCCTTGAGTAAGCCAGTGTGCAGAAGACACGGTGGCTAATAGCTTTAGGGACTTGGGTGTCCTGGACTATTGCGGTGGCTACGTGATCCACGTCGCCTCGGGCACTGCGGGATTCGTTGCTGCAGCGCTAGTTGGGCCTCGTCATCCGACCGACCGCGCAGACCACCGGCCGAGCAACCTCTCGTTTGTCATCATCGGCGCGTGTATCCTCGCTGTCGGCTGGGCAGGGTTCAATGGCGGTGGTCCGGTTAGTTCCTCGACTGAAATCGCTACTAACCTCAGTACACTGCCAACGCCAACGCCAGTGTGGCAGTTCTCAACACGTACATCTGTTAGACGGTCTCCGTCCTCTCGTGGATGCTATGCGACGTACTGTATTACGGGAAACCAGGCATTCTCGGAGCCGTGCAAGCCATGATCACTGGTGAGAATCAGCCAGACTACCATTCCCATCACATGCTCTAACGCAGAGGCCTTGTGGTGATTACTCCTGGTGCTGGCTTTGTGCCGGGCTGGGCCGCCATCGTCATCGGGTTAGTGGCAGGCGGAGTCCCCTGGGTCACTCTCAACCTCCTCGGGCGCTTCCCGCCCCTCTGCTACGTCGACGACACGCTGGGCGGCGTCCACACGCATCTCCTCGCTGGCGTGATCGGCGGTGTGTTCACAGGAGTGTTGTGAGTGTCACTAAGGGGTGTACTGACCTCCAGTGCGACTCGCGATGGGTTGGAGAGTTTCGGCCAGACTGGAGCCGCGGGGGGCGGCATCGAAGGCAATTGGCGTCAACTCTGGATCCAGGTCGTAGGAGCGCTGTTCATCATTGCGTGGAATGCTGTGTGGACCGCTCTGATTCTCATCTTCATCCGTGCCGTGTGTCGCGTCCCGCTCCGCATGGCCGACACTATGCTTCTTGTCGGCGACGAGGCCGCACATGGCGAGTCAGCGTACCACATGGACCTCCCGCCGCTCACGACGCAGAATGTGTACCAGGTAGACCACTACACCAAGTCAATGATGACTTCAACCGCCAGCGTCGGCCAGTCCTCGCTTCACCAGCCGGATGTCAACTCGGTGTAAGCCGCCTCCCCGGACAGGCAACAGGCGCAGCAGACAGACCCATGAACCCAAATGGTTCCCCGAACATTGCAACTTTGTACAGGATATTCTACGGCAAATAATATGGTGCAATGCATTCGGGACCCGCCATCCGGGCGAAATATCAGTGGACATTTGAATACTCTGATCTTGTTATCGCAGGTCGTGTGACGTCAAACTGGAACACAAAATTTCTACAGTACTTGATCATCTCACTCGAACCGGGTCCGGCCAGTTCAGTACTGTAACTTCCTGGCTGTACCGGTGGAACCCAGATGCTCCTCATCATAAGCGCGGAAGTAAAAGAGACGCTCATCTCAGAACGCTCGGAGTGTGCACGCCTCACTCCAGCCTTCGCATTGGAGTTTGAGGCTTCCACAACCACATGCCGCCCTCACAAGGACCGAGCCGGGCCAGTTGGTCCCATGCGGCGCCTCAAGGTCCCGCGTGTAAGCCTCTCGTAACGATCGCACCTCGTTGCCTCGGTGTGTGGCCCTAGTATGTGGCGCCAGTGTGCGGCCCCGGTGAGTCGCCCCACACTGGCGCTTTCGGCCCCGTGCGGGGCTTGAATACAAGATTGTGCGGGAACGCAGGTATACATTGCACTCTGTCATGTGGGGCCTCGCGAGTGAGTCCGGCCCAACTAATGTACAACATGTGGTCCACAGCGGCCCGGATCATGAGGCCCCGCATGGGTTGGCCAAAAGGCACGGACGAAGAATGCTGCGCAGAGATGCCCTTGTCCACTACTGGAATGACTGTGGCCAACGAGGAGGTCGCCTGGAAAGCATGGAACTTGCCATGGGGTCCACTGATGAATGTACAGCGTTGGATACCACTGGCGCATGACGCACGACCAGGGCGTGACCCACGCGGGGCCAAGGCGCACTCAAACTGTGGCCAAGTCTAAGATGGCTGTTTGGCACATGTACGGATAAGTGCAGGATGTCGGACGTCAGCTGCCCTGCGCCTGGGCGTCATGTTCAGCGGACGGAACTGCGGCTGCGACTGAGGTAGGCGGAGGGACTACTGCGTTGCATGTGTGATCGTTTCGTGCCTCGTTTTGTTCTGCACCGCGGAGGCGGGCCGAGTGGTTCGGCACGCTAAACTTGGAGCGTTGATCGGCCGAGTTTACAATCAGTACGGCTGGGGACAGATGCGCCACTGCTTGACGTCAGCCTTTGCTCATCGGAAGAGCGGGTTAATCGAGTTAATCGACATGGGACGTAGGCCATAGCCGATGAGCATGATACACGGTGGGGCTGCCTGCCGTGTTGAACGCTCGAGGATTGCGGCGGCAACGGCAACGCGATGCCGCAGGTGGTGTGATTTGTCCATGTGTCCACCTCAGGAATTCCACGTGCCTGTCCCTTGTTGACATCGGGATGTAGCTCGAGGCCCAAGGCCAGGGGGATAAAGATAGTCCATTGCCAGGCACGAATTGAGGCACCCCCACCCAAGAATCCAATCTGAGGACGATGCACCATGTGGATCGCGGGGTGCCATGCTGCCAATGCACCATGTGGAGCGGGTACCTTGGCCATTGGCGGCACCATCGGCTGCACCAGTGGCATCAGCGATGGCTCGTATCGCGTACCGGACCACGAGGGCCGGACAAGACCATCGGGAGCAGTATTGCACCATACTCCAACCTTGTCCCATGCCGTCCAATGTCAAGGCGAAGGTGAGCGGTAGCTAGGTCTGCCGCAGCATTCAGAGTCCACGCCCACATGCCCTCACCCGTTCCCGGGGCGCAATACGTTCAGGAATAGAGCATGGTATGTCGTTAACTTTGTGGAGGTGGCTGCACCTCGCCTGACACCTCATGCTGTCGCACTCATCCGAAGCTCGAAGCAGCCCCCTGGTCGCTATTCAATGTGTGCACGAGGAGCCACACACGGGCAAGCGCGAGAAACCCAGGCGAATAGGCACAGCGCCAACAGAGCCCATTCTCAACTGCCGGTTGCAATATAATCACAGTGACACAACCACCCCCAGACCAGACGCAGATTTATCACCCCCACCCCAGTTGACACAAATCTCCCCTCTAGTCGCACTGGCACAGTCACAATGTCCAAGCACCTGGACGCGGAGGTTGTTCCATACAACGAGAAGGACGAGAAGAACACGGCTACTACGGCGGTTGTCGGGGCCCCTATCGCCGAGGATGATGTTGCTAAGAAGTGGGTCAACCTTCCTTCGGGTCTGATAGCAGTGACCTGGAGCTCGTGAGCGCCAACCTCGAGGAGATCGAGGCCAAGGCGAACGCCATGTCCAACGAGCAGTGCCACAACGTAAGTTTATTCCCCCATATGGTCTGCTGACTCCCAGATCATCGCAAAGCTGTACAAGATCCACCAGCACGACCAGAACTTTCCACGCACTGCCCTCGACCGCATGGAAGAGTTCCTCGGGCGGCCCCAGCACGAGACGGAGGAACTTGCCAAGGCCTACTCGCACGACGAGCTGCTCAAAGAGATGAAGATTGAGGCTGTACTTGCCACCGAAAACTCGCCCTACCTCGAGGTCCGTGCTAATGTGGACCCCACCGACGACCCCACCCTGCCGTCGCTCACGTTCCGTGTTCTTATTCTCGGTAGTCTGCTTGCTGGACTCGGCTCGTTTGTCGACACCCTTTTCGCTAACCGCCTTCCCACCGTTTTTATCAGTGCGAATGTCGCCCAGCTCATCGCATACCCGTGCGGCCGGTTTATGGAGCGCTTCCTGCCGACGCGCAAGTACAAGACGTTTGGCAAGGAGTGGTCGTTCAACCCTGGTCGCTTCAATGCCAAGGAGCACATGTTGATTGCGATCATGGCTGTGAGTATCATTCGATGATCGGTGAACTATTTCCTCAGACTGCGGAAGCAAGTAGAGAGGTAGATGAGCTTGTTTGCGTGATGATGCCTCAAACGGACATCAGCAGCGCCCGTTTTCAATCTAGCGTGGCTCCACGGATCGCCCGACTGCCACATTCCGTGTCCCCTGCTGCCACTTTCAGTTTGCCAGACGCATTCCCCTACCTCCATGGTCAATGTGCTTATCTGCAGAACGTCTCATTCTCGTCTGGCTATACGAACAGTATCATTCCGACACAAGCCATGCCCTTCTTCTTCAACATGGAGTTTGCCCGCTCCTTCCTCTACCAGTTCCTGTGCGTATTTCGTCATCTACTGTACAGTACAGTACAAAGCTGACAGAAGCAACACCGTCGGCTTCACTTTCGTCGGATACGGACTTGCCGGTCTGACCCGCCGATTCCTCGTGTACCCGTCCGTTGCCATCTGGCCCTCGGCGTTTGCCCAGATAGCCCTTAACCGCTCGTTCCACACCGAGAAAAACGAGCCCGTCAAAGGTCCCTTCGGCATATGGCGCATCTCGCGTGAGAAGTTCTTCCTCGTGACTTTTACCATGATGTTCGTCTACTTCTGGTTCCCTGGATACATCTTCCAGGCGCTGTCGTACTTTAGCTGGATGACGTGGATTGCACCCACCAACGTCAACCTCGCCGCGATCACCTCCTTTGCCGGCGGCATGGGCCTCAACCCCTGGCCCACATGGGACTGGAACGTTCCCAACGCCAACGGTACCATTCCCCTCACTCTCCCTACCTTTACCATTATCAATCAGTTCATTGGTGTCCTCCTTGCTGCCTTTGTCACCATCGCCCTCTGGTACTCGAACGCCTGGAACACGGGCTACCTCCCCATCAACACGAACAAGACGTGGTCCAACGCCGCTACCCGCTACAACGTCTCAAAGATTCTCGACTCGAAGAGCAATTTCGACAATGCCAAGTACCAGCAGTACTCGGAGCCATGGATGGGCGCCGCGTACATCGTGTGCTTTATGATTTACTTCGCCATGTACGCTGCGAGTGAGTCCCAACCGCCAGTCAGCGCTAACCCCAGCCCTCCTTTACGTCATTCTCTACCATCGCCACGACATTGCTATGGGCTGGAAGAGTCTTAAGAAGACGTTCAAGAACCCGTTCCGCAAACATGACCACCACGCCGAGGATGACGAAAACGACCTCTTCGAGGACGTCCACATGCGTCTCATGCGCGTCTATCCCGAGGTCCCCGAGTGGCAGTACCTCATTGTCCTTCTTATCGCCATGGCCTGTGGTATGATCGGTCTCGGTATCTACCCGACCGGCGTTACTCCTGCGACCGTGCTCTTCGGTGTCCTCATGCCGCTTGTCGTCATGGTGCCCTGCGGTTTGGTACAGGTACGTCTTGGCTGCACTCACGCAATCGCCCAAAATCACCCAAACCCCCCCAAAACGCTAACGGCAGGCCATCACCGGAATGCCTATCCCCCTCAACGTCTTGGCCGAGTTCATCGGTGGCGCAATCAAGCCTGGCAGTGCCAACTCGCTCATCTACTTCAAGACGTACGGCTACATCGCCGCCTATCAGGGCCTGTCATTCTCCTCTGACCTCAAGCTTGCGCACTACCTCAAGATCCCTCCTCGTCACACCTTCGCGATGCAGCTCTGGGCCACCACCATCTACTGCTTCATCTGCGCCGGCCTCCAGAACTACATACTGGCCTTCAAGGACGTCTGCACGCCAGACGCCAAGTTCGGCATGAGCTGCCCGGGCGCGAACACCTTCTTCACCTCAGCCGTGTTCTGGGGCACACTCGGCCCCGCCCGCCTCTTCGGCAGCGGCAAGCGCTACACCCTCATGTTGCTCGGTTTCCCAGTCGGCTTCGCCGTGGTCGGAGTGTACTGGGCGCTCCGCAAGGCATTCCCCAAGAAGGAGTGGATCCGGCAGCTGCACCCCGTCATGATCTTCAACGGCGGCGCGTACTGGGGCCCTCCCCTCAACATGTCCTACTTCATCGGTAACGTGTACATCACCGTGTTCTCGTTCCAGTTCATCCGCAAGCGCTACACCGCCTTCTGGGCCAAGTACAACTACGTGCTCGCCGCCTCATTCCCGGCCGGTATTGCCATTGCCGCTCTGGTTATTTTCTTCGGTACGGCTATTCCGAAGGATGGGCAGTATGCCACCATCAACTGGTGGGGCAACGAGGTCCTCGGAGTCGGGTGTGAGGGACGCGGATGCCCACGTCTCAAGCTGCCCGAGGGCGAGGTGTTTGGCGCGCCTGTTGGCAGCGGCCTGTTCACGTAAGACGCTCGATGCGCAGTGCAAGAGAAGAGGGAGGGGCCGAAGAAGGAGAGACGGGTTGAAGAAGGAGGAGACAACGAGCCGAGGGACGAGGTAGGAGTCAACGGAGAAGGAACGAGCGGACGAAGGAGGAGAAAACAGGTTTGTAGATATAGGAATGCGCACGAGTTTTGTAATGCAGGCCTTTCAGTTCCAGGAGAGATGGATATGATGACCACGATGGATTTGGGACCCAAGTCGTCCACCATTCCAACGATCTACACGGTCAGCTCCGCCGCCACCTGTTGTACCCAGCAGCACCCACATCCCCGCATCCCAACAACCCGCCTCACGTAGCAGTGTCCAATATGAATGCATGTGAATGAACAGTGCGGTGTGCACCAATACTCTAGCCATTAGTACAAGTACGACGGTGGAGGTCCTATCCACCCCTGACAAATCCAGCTGCCCCGAACGCCCTTACTCGATCTTGCTGAGACTCTGCATCATCACAAGGTCGTAGTACCGGCCCTTGCGTGCGAGGAGCTGAGCGTGTGTGCCGATTTCGATCTCCTTGCCCTGGTCGATGAAGTAGATGATATCGGCGTTCTGGATGGTCGAGAGGCGGTGAGCAATCGCAACGACGGAGCGGCCCTTGGACGCATTGTCGAGCGCCTGCTGCACGACGCGCTCGGAAGTGGAGTCGAGGGCAGCAGTGGCCTCGTCGAGCAGAAGTACCTTGGGGTTACGGACGAGCGCGCGTGCGATCGCAATGCGCTGCTTCTGCCCACCGGACAGCTGCGAACCCTTACCACCGACATCTGTGTCGAAGCCATCGGGGAGGGACATGATGAAGTCGTAGATATTGGCGTCCTTGCACGCCGTCACAATCTCCTCCTCGCTAACCTGGCTCCAGGGCTTGGACGCGCCGAGGAGAATGTTGAAGCGGATGGTACCAGCGTACAACGTCGGTTCCTGCGACACGAGTGCGATGTGCGAACGGTAGCTCGAAACGTTCAGGTCCTTGATGTCGATACCGTCAAACCTGACGGTACCCGCCTGCGGGTCGTAGAACCGCTCAATCATCTGGATGGAGGTGGACTTGCCACAGCCCGAGGGACCAACCAAGGCAACGTATTTGCCAGCGGGCACATCGACGGTGAGATTGCGCAAGACACGAACGCCGGGACGCGAGGGGTAGCGGAAGTGGATGTTCTCGAGACGGAGATGGCCCTGAACCAGCTTGGGGTCAAGCAGGATGCCGTCTGTCGAGTCGGCATCAATGTCAGGCTTATTGTCGAGGAGGTTGAAGACCGAACGGGAGGCTGAGCTAGCTGAAGAGGCGTCCGGGACGAACATAAACACGTTGCCAGCCTGGATGGCGGCAAAGAGTGTGGCCATGAGGGTGGTGAAGAACGTGGCCGTGTCATACTTGCCGTCGATCATCCAGAGAGCGCCAATGTAGAAGACCAGAGCGATAACGAGGAACGCAATGCCCTGCGATGCTGCGTAGAGGAGCTGCGACCACACGGCTGTACGGTTGGAGATTTTGTAGGGGATCATGAGCGCCTCCGAGTAGATGCGGTCAACATCGTCTTCGCGGGTAAGGGATGCGACGGTACGGACAGCGCCCGCAGCCTCAGAGGCGAGCTGGGCACTCGCAGCGTTCCACTTCTTGTTCTTCTCCTCCTTGAGCACAACTACGCGCAGACGAATGTAACCGCTGGAGATGACAAGCGGGATACACGCGATACCAATCAAGGCGAGGAGCGGCCCATAACAGAGACCGATGATGCAACCGCCAACGAGGGTGGCGAGCGACTGAACGATAGAACCGAGGGTGACACCCATCAGGCCCTGGATTTTCTGGGGCTGGTCTGAGAGGTTCGATGTAATGCCACCTGTCGAGTTCTCATCCTCGTCGAACCACTCGATGTCGTGGCGCAAAACTGCCTGGAACAGTTTGGTGCGGAGTAAGCTCGACAGCTCCCAACCGCTACGGGAGAAGCCGGTGATCTGGATGAGAATGAACACGCCGGCAACGATGGCAATGACAAAGTACCACAAGGCGTCGTCGTTGAGGGCCGACCGTAGCTGCTTGGTGTCCACAAGCTCGAAGTGGGAAATGGCTTTGCCGAAGAGAATGCCCATGGCCGGGTAGACCATGCCGGAGCAGATGGAACCGACGAAACCCATGGCGTATAGCTTCCACTGGGCGCGGTTAAGCTTAAGGAGACGAACAAAGAGCTTCATGAACGGGACTTTCCTGGACGCCTTCTCTTCGTCCTCGCGCGCTCGGCGGCGCTGTTCAAGTGCAGCACTCGCAACGGAGCGCCCAGTGATCTGGCGCGACAGTTTGCGAGTAGGGGGTTCGAAGCCGTCGCGCTCGCTGAGGGGCGATCCAGGAGAGACGATCTCATCAACATCTTCCTCCTCGTCGTCTGTGACGTCCTCACCAGCGTCTTCAGCAGCCTTCTGCGATAGTTTCTGGTTCTGGACAAGCAGTGCGTATGCGCCGTTCTCGCTATCGAGGAGCTGGTTGTGCGTTCCCTGTTCGATGATTTCTCCACCACCCATGACAATGATGGTATCCGCATCTTTGATGGTGGCGAGACGGTGGGCAATGACGATGGTGGTACGGCCGACAGAAGCCTTGTCGAGGGCATCCTGCACGACACGCTCAGAGAGGCCGTCGAGGGCAGAGGTCGCCTCATCAAGGAGAAGAATGCGAGGGTCGGAAACAATGGCGCGGGCAATGGCGACACGCTGCTTCTGGCCACCAGAGAGGAGCATACCGCGCTCGCCAACAATTGTGTCGTAACCGTCGGGGAGCTTGGTGATGAAGCCGTCTGCGTTGGCGTTAACGCATGCCTTCTTGACGAGCTCGAAGCGCACGTCCTCCGGTGCGTTCTCCCACTTGGAGCCAATGAGGCCGTGCTCAACGTTGCCGCGAACAGTGGTTGCAAAGAGGACAGGTTCCTGCTGGACGAAGCCGATCTGCTGCCGGAACCACTTGAGGTTAAGTTTGCGAATGTCCACGCCGTCCAGAGTAACTCTGCCACTGATGGGGTCGTAGAAGCGTTCAATGAGCTGAATGACGGTTGACTTGCCCGAGCCGGAGGCACCCACAAGTGCCGAGGTCTTGCCGGCCTCAAATGTCGTGGTTAGGCCCTTCAGGATGGGAACATTAGGGCGCGAAGGATAGTGGAATTTGACGTCCTCGAATCCAATTTCACCAATAATCTTCTCCGGCTTGAGGCCGTTCGGGTCGTCCGACTCGATCACTGGAACGCGGTCAATGGTCGCATAGATCTTAGCGGCAGCTGACTGCGCCTTGCCGATGGTTTGCAATTCAGGTGCGAGCATGGCGAGGGAGAATGAGCCGATGAGAATCGACATGAAGACGTTGATGACGCGGCCGCCATCAGCCTCGCCATTTGCAATCAGGATACCACCGTAGAAGAAGGCGAGGGCGTAGGAAGAGTAGATGGCAAAGAACATGATACTAAGACCGATACCCTCGATGATCGAGCCCTTGATTCCCATTGCCCGGCTCTTTGCGATGAAGCCATTGAACTTGTCGCCGAGGACGTGCATGGTGCCGAAAGCCTGGACTGTGCGGATGGACGAGATGATCTCTTCGGCGAGCGTGCCGCCCTTTGATACCCACTTGAGTGAGCCGGTGGTGTACTTGGTAGTACCAAGGCCCATGATTGCGCCCGTGATCATGATGACAGGGAGCATCGATGTCATCGCTCCGGCCAGCTTGGGCTGGCGGGCGTACGCGAGCGCGAAACCAGTGATGAAGGTCGCGATGAAGGACGATGCAATTGGAATCTTCTCGCCAATACCACTCTGCACAAGGTTGCAATCGGACATGATGCGGGTAGCGACCTCGCCGGCACCAATTTCATCAAAGTAGGCGACCTGAGATTAGAGGATTGGATCAGCCGGTTGACTCACCTCCTGGCGGAGCACTGCATGAAGATACTTTTCACGGATACGCTTGTTCTGACGCTCGCACGTCCAGTTGAAGATGAGCATGTACGTGTACGTGCACAGGAAGAGGCCGAGGCCGATGGCCATGAGGTAAAGGGCGTTGTTACCCGCCTGCTTCTTGAGCGTAACCTTGGCTTGCGCCATTGCGGCAGCGTTTTCAGGCGTCAGGCCCTGTTCTTGGATCCGACGGGCGACACGGCCAAAGTCGTTGAACGCAGTAGTAAGTTGACCAAAGATGAGCGTCATGAGCGGTTGGGTCGCACCCGCAGCACATGCTAGGAACAGGCCTATAAAGTTGAGCGTGAGCTCGAAGCGGGTTGCGAAACGGAAGAGCTGGGAAATGCTGACGGGCTTGTGGTGGTCGTCTTCGCCATCGTCCTTGCCCTTCTTCTTTGCGTCCTTGTCCTTTTTCTTGAACAATCTGAGCTTGTTCTTCTTCGATTGCGCCTTCTCGTCCTCGTCACTGCTCGACGACGAGGACGACCGACGGAGCACAGCTGGGACAACGTGGTCGGCGGGATCCACGGCGAGAGAGCGCTTGCTAGCGCCATGTTGCCCGGTAGGTACTCCCAGCTGTTCCTTCTCGTTCACCGTCGCTTCTGACGATGTGGTGGCGATGGCCTCTGAAGGGGCCTCTGATTGCGGCGGCGTCGCCGTGGCATGCCGTTCAAGAGGTGCCGCAGACTGGGTAGTGTTGTCAGGCTGCGCGGGAACCGCGGCAGTGGTGGAGGTCGGTGGATTGTGACCAGGATTGTCGTCGGACATATTGAAGAGTGGGGTAGCCGAGTGGTAGGGATGGGTGCAGAGATAAGTTTAGAAATGTAGATGAGAGTGGGATGTGCAGGGAGTGGCGTAAATAATATAGTGGGCCTCGGGTGGAATAATATGTGCCTTGCCAAGATGGCAGAACGGCAACGACGAGAGAGGCACACTTGATGGAAGCCAAGTCAAGAGCGGTTGACGCCAAACAAGGTTCGGTCGAATCCGAGAATTCGGGTGGGGTGGGGCTGGGAGGAGGGCCAAATACGAAAGATGGAGCTGGGTGAAGTGAGGGAGCGTGAGAGGGTTGGAGATGATAACAATGCAAGGAAAGAGGAGTAAAGATCAAGGTAGATGAGTGTGAGGAGGAGCAATGCAACGTGCTCGATGTACAGTCCTTTTCTGCTTTTCTGCATGTTCAAAGTGAGCGCCAAGCACCGCCACTCGTCCCTCCCCACTCCACGGTAGCCGTCGCTTCGTACCCTGGCCGGCGCCCGGCCGCACCCCTGCCAAACAAGGCACCATCACCATTCAAAAATGGCCGTGTTTTGTTCCATCCTTGCTGCTGGCCAGTTGACACTGCACTCCGTGCTGACACACCTTGTGCCCATGTGACATCAGAGGCATGTCAAGGGGATGCAACACACACCAGACGGACCGTCGGCATGCAAGCTCGGAATCATCGGATAAAGGCGGTGCCTCTCTGCAGGTCGCCGAAAGCTGACGCGTTCACGAGTCAACCTGGGCGTCAAGGACAAGGCGCGAAATGGCGTTTCGGCTCCGATGCTCATGTGATCTGCGAATTCACCTACACTTACGCGGACCTTCGGCTGTCGGGCCTGATCTGATATGACAGCAGGACACACGGACATGACGACGGAGCGTTCACCAACTCGAGTACTCTCACTCACAAGACGTTTTTGGTTGTTGTCTGCATTTCCCTCTCAGGTTCATGGTCGATTGGACTGTCCAGGCCAAGCAAACGGCTCAAACAATAGGGGTGCGGAAGCCATTCCGCACAAGGACTGTTTTTCTAACGGACATTAGAGTCATGTCCGATGTGTATTAGGCCTTTGAGGACAGCGGACATTGGACAAGTGCCCGCTGCGCCAACGTGATGCAACGTGGTCTCTGTTGGAGTAGTAATGTATCCTTGAGTGTGTTATGACGCACATCATCAAGCCTCCGATGATGTTGACATTGGCTTCATCTGCATTACTCTTCTGTCACTACGCTTCCGTTTGCTTCGTTTCCTCTTGGACAGCGTCAACGTCGTTTGCTAGATTGCTCGAGTCGCATGTCGGCCAAGGCGGGGTTGCCCCCGGTGCCTGGATTCGGTTGTCCACTCGTTGTCAAAATCGCCTACCTCCACCTGAAAGACATCTCACCCGTGCCGCATTCCACTTGTTGCGCCCGCTCTCCTTCCGTTATTTCTTTATTGCGACCGTCTCCTCGTTGCCCCTCCATACGCGCTGCCGTGGTTTCCTGGCCTAGCCAATGTCGCTCCGATTCGCGGCGTGCGCTCGCCGCGCTTTCCGGGCACCCTACGCCTGTTCGCCTTCCTCGCCCTTCCTTAGACCAGGAATATCCCGTTTGGCAACGCGCGGGTTGGTGAGCACTGCGCAGAGGCATTCCACACCAAAAGATCACGTTCACCCCACACCGCACGACCACGCGCATGGCCACACGCACACGACACAGGGGCAGCAGGACTCGGCCGCTGCGTCAGCTGCACACGTCCACGCTCCGGGCACCCACAGCCATTCACATGGAGACGGACACGACCATGAACACGGCCTGTTCCATTCTCATGACCACTCTCACTCGGAGGGCGCAGCGCAGATTATCAATGCGTTCAAAACGGGCAAGCTGGACCGCGGGACCAAGATTACCTTGCTGGGTGAGTTTGAAACTGACCGCTCTGTGCGGAGCGGATAAGGGGGAAAGTGCAGAAGGAGCAAGGAGCAACGAGGAACAATGTACTAACCTCAGGCCTCGGATCCAATGTCGCGCTCACAATCGTCAAGGGCGCTGCCGGCTTCTTCATGAACTCGGCGTCGCTGCTCGCGGAGGCTGGGCACAGTCTGAGTGACCTGTTAGGCGTGAGTATCGGTGCTGTCCTTATCGCTGCGGCTGCCCATGACCCTCCTTGACCTTGTTTCCTTTAGCTATGATCGCATGGGGCCCTCGTCTCCCTCCCTCAGTCCTGTCAGCTAACTGCAGGACTTTGTCACCCTCGCTACCTGGAGGATATCACGCAAGCCACCTGATGACCGCTTCCCATGGGGCTACGCCAAGTTTGAGACGTGTGGTACCCTCGCCGTGTCCGTGATCCTTGTTGGTGGCGCGCTCGGCATCGGGTTGCACAGCTACCACCTGCTTTTGCAAGTGATCATGCCGTGGCTCGAGTCCCTGCCGCCCGACAGCACGTTCTCGGGCCTGCAGAACTGGCTGCCGAAGAGTGTGCCGTCGCCGCTGCTCGAGATGTTCCACGCACACGGCGTGGGCGAGGCGCACGACCACTCACATGGCGTTGGAGACCATGGGCATAGTCACGGCATTGAGGCAGGCCACGAGCACGCACTCAACCCACACGCGGCGTGGTTTGCGCTCGCCAGTGTCCTTGTTAAGGAATGGCTATATCAGCTCACGAACAAGGTGGCGAAGCAGGAGAACTCGCCCGTGTTGCGAGCCAATGCCCTCCAGTGAGTCACTCTACTGTACTAACCGCTGACGTCAGCCACCGTGCCGATGCACTCACGTCCCTCGTCGCCCTTGGTTCGATCCTCGGCTCATCGCTCGGCGGCGTCAAGTGGCTCGACCCACTTGGCGGCATTGCGGTGTCGTTCTTCATCCTGCAGCAGGGTTTGTCACTGTCCAAGGTTGCGTGCATGGAACTCCTTGACGTTGGCATCAGCGCCAAGACGCAGAAGAGCATTGAGGATGTGGCGTGCGAACTTGTTGACGGTGTTGAGCTCCTTGGCGTCCGCAACGTCCGCGGCGTGCGCTCAGGAGGTGAGTCACGGTGGGGGACAGTGATTGCAACCTACAGCTAGAGGCGTCCCAATCACTGCTCCTCGTTACTACCCGTCTGGCTTTGATTGACTCTCCAGGCCAGATCGTTCTTGACCTAACTATTGTCGTGCCTGCCCTCATGAGCGTGGACGCGGCGCACGCGGTCGAGCTGCGCTTGCGCAGCCACATCATGAGGGTGCGCACCGACATCCGCGAGATCAAGGTGCACGTGCACGCTGACAACCACGATGACGGCCAGCCGACACCACCAACTGTCAACAGCGACTTTACAAAGCACGGGTGCGACCCATGGGAGGAGGGAAGCTCCAAATAGAGACGGGTAGACGGGCCGTGGTCTAGCGCATCGCTAAACACATGCATGATATACAGTACTCTATTCTTATCATCCGTGCACACTCGCGCCACCGATGGACACCGTGCGCTGCAGAACCTCGCCGACTGTGGGCAGGGACTTTGTGCTGTGTCGCGAAGATGCTCGCGTCAGCCCCGCCGCGCCGATTGTGTTGCCGCGGGTGCGACTCCGCTTGATGGCGGTGGGGAGGACGCCCGGTTCCTCATGCCTCTCGTCGCGGTGCTCATGGTCTGAGCCGACCGATGGCTGGCGCGACACCGCCTTCTCCGTCGGCTCCTGCTTATCTGGGACGTCCATGACGCTTACTATCTTGTGCTCTTGTGCGATCGGCTTGGCGCCGTCTTCAACGTCTGGGATCTCCTTGAGGTGTACCGCCGCCCTCTCGCGCCACTCCTCTCCCCATCGCATCGTGGCCAGAATAAGCCCCACGCCGAGCCAGCAGCAGACCGCGCCAATAGTCATCGTCCACCCCAAGCCAATCTTGTTGATCATGGGTAGGACGAACGCCGACGCCGCCGCGGCAAAAAGGTACCGGAAGAAGTTGTTTACCGCAATCGCCTCGGCCGAACGTTTCTGCATCGCGTCCACAAGGTACGTGTTGAGCGGCGTGAAAAACATTTGCGTCCCAATCCCATTTATGAATAGCATGACAATGGGCGGTGCCAGGCCGCCCTTGTTGAAGTGCAGGAGCCAGCCGTACGTAAAGCACGAGAGGGGGAGGATTAATGCCGTGCCGACCAAGGCGGCGCGGAGCCGATCCTCGGGCTTGCGATATCCGCGCTTCTCAATCCACTTGCGCACAATGCCGTCTGCGTAGCGCCCGATGATGCGGGCGCCCAGCAGCGTACCCGCCCCATGGCCGAGGTAGATACAGCCCGCCAGCGCGACGTTGGCCAGGTCGTAGCGCGTCTTGAAGACGGTCGCAAGAGGGATCATGATGCAATACAGCTCGACCATGATGAGACAGCTGGTGAATGTCGCTAAGACAATGTTGGGGTAGCGCATGAGCAGCACCGAGCGGATCGGGTTGAACCAGTATGGGACGAACTTGACGCCGCGCTCGGCCTTGATCCGGTCGTGTGGGAGGGGCGGATGCGAAGTCTCGGGCAGGAACATGAAGGTGAGCCCTACTGAGAGGGCAGACGCGGCGCAGAGGAAGTATTGCGTCGCGCGCCAGGTTATGGCAGTATATTGTGTGAAGATGCCGCCTAGGACGGGCGAAAGGGCGGGGCCTAGGACGATGCCGGAGTAGAACCACGACATGGCGTTTGCACGCTCCGTCGGGCGATACAGGTCGCCGACAGTGCCTGCGCCAACGGCGAGGACAGACGAGGAGCCGATACCTTGGAGGATACGTGTGCCGATGAGCTGTGCTATTGTGTGCGAGTTTGCGACGCCGATTGACGCAACGGTCTGGATGTCAGCCACGCCACCCGTCACGTCCCACGGCAGGGGGCAGCTTACCATAATCGGCATGGAGACGAGGTAGATGGGTCGGCGGCCGTAGAAACCTGCGAGAGGCGACCAGAAGAGCGGCGCAATGCCGATCGTAATGATGAAAATGGCGACGGTATAGTTGATAATCTCGGGGGTCGTGTTTAACTCGTCTGCCATGACGTTGATAGACGGCAGGAATGCGGATGACGCGACGGCTGGATGTGAGCTAATCCTTGCTCCTTACTCACGCCCAAGGAAACCCGAGAACGACACAATCGCAATCATGATGTGCTTGCGATGCGGGGAGAAACGGTCATAAACATCTGGCTCGCGCTGCTCCTCGGCCGCGCCGCCATCCTTCTCTTCCGTGGTCGTAGTTGTGGTGTCTGACGGCTCGTCCTCCTCCTCAATCGTTGGGGAGCGGCCACGTGACGGCGGCCGCCCGTCGTGGTTATTCGGTGACGCCGCGCGGGAGAGGGTGCGTTCGAGCTCGATCTCGGCGTCGAGTTCGACTCCAGTCTCGGGAAACCGAACTGGAGCAAAGGACGGCGGCGGGGACGCCGCGCCCGAGCGTTGCGAGAGCCTGCTGAACGCTCTTTGGAGCGTCGGTCGTTGGCCGGTAGGGGACGCGACCCGCAATGGCGGGGAGAGGTTATGTGATGGTGGTTTGGCGGGCTCGCCTGTGACCAGTGACGGCGAGGTCGAGGAGGACGCGCGAGGCGACGTCGGCGCGGCGGAGGTCATTGTGGGCTTGTGATGGACATTCACTGATGTCGGTATGAAAGAGTAAGAGAATGTCAGTTACCAGTCACCAGCCATCGATGCTCCCCCCCCCCCGAGACGGGCCTTCCTACCGTACCATTCAGCTGCATCGGCGTCGCCCGACACTTTGGGTGAAAATCAATCTCACTACCGCCAAGGTTGGGAATGCGGAGTCAGGGGAATCGTGGCCCTGAACTTGACTTCGGATATGGCCGCCTCGACTCAAGTCCGCAGTCAGTATCTCGTCTGCAACACGTGTTGTCTGCATTCGAAACTGCGCTCAGGTGTCACAGAATTCTGCTTGCCTCGTACGTGCAGCTGCTTTGTGTAATTAGCACCGTGTTGATCTGCAGTGGGACCGAAGAGCAATCATAAATTTGCCGAGATGAAACCGAAATCCGGAGAGGGAGCTCCGTGTTCCCGAATCCTGAAGGCTTCATCTCGGAACTGGGCCGTGGCCGTGGCCGAGGCCTAGACACCCCAGCCGTGCATCAAAACGACTCTGCTTCCGCAGTGCCATCGTTCTGTTCGCGAGTGGAATCGACCTCGTTGCTGCTCGTCCTTTCCGACCGCACAAGCGTGTGCGTGTCCCACCATCTTGGTTGTCGCTACGCTCGGTTGTCCCGCTCTACTCGGTACGGGGGACGCGAGAGCGCATCGAGGGGCTCGGACTGGATCGGCCATCAGGAGCAGGGGGTGCGTGTGTGTTCCTGCGCCACTCTGTGCAAGTCTTCTGCAAGCAGGGAAGCCGTTGCTTTCTTAAACCTACATGGATGCATGCATGAATGAATGAATGAATGAATGAAGGAAAGTGTAGGCAATTCTGCCACTCCTGGGAC
This sequence comes from Cutaneotrichosporon spelunceum, assembly GCA_030805415.1. Classification (NCBI taxonomy): domain Eukaryota; kingdom Fungi; phylum Basidiomycota; class Tremellomycetes; order Trichosporonales; family Trichosporonaceae; genus Cutaneotrichosporon; species Cutaneotrichosporon spelunceum. The sequence goes on from BTCM01000001.1 coordinate 2,802,396, forward strand.
TCTGGGTTATCCCACCCCGTGGCAGTGGGTTGATGGTTGATACTCTACGAGTTAGTGAGCACGAAGGACGTTCCTTTACAAATGCCCCACACAGACACAGCGCCTGGAGATCACCCACTATGCATACACAATCTGCAGTGGAACACGTGCCTTCTACGTCGCCTCATTCTGGAGCAGCGCTGTGAAAGCAGAGCAGAGAAGAACTCTGAGCGTGGTGGTACGGAAGCGCAAAAATGACTGCCGACCGTACTAGAGCCTGATCATCAGGCCCCGGCGGGGCTCGAACCCGCAACCGTTTCTTCGACATTTGCAATAGAAGAGAAAAATGCTACCTTTGCAACACGGGGCCATCAGCGTCGCGTGAAAATGTTGTCGCGAGATGCATTATAAAGTCACATGGCCTCCCTCCACGTCATGCAACTTGGCCTCAACAATACTCACCTCACAGCCCCATCCCTATGCACAGCGCGTACTCTACGCCTAGACATGCAGATGATGAGAGAGGAAAGGTACGTATGCACAGAACAGGTGGCGAGGATGAGGGCGCTCAAGGACCGCCTGGACACACAGGAACGCCCATGATCGACACTCACTGGCCCCGAGATACTTCGCGTGCGTCGGCTCGCTGGTCGGCTGCGAGTCCGATCCAGTCGAGCGAGCCGGCCTACAACATGCCCCCAAGCTCGTCACCTCTCTCGCCGTCGATGTGCGCCTCAACGGCCTCACCCCAAGACTTGAGGGCGCCGCCTATAACGAGGTTGGCCGCCTGCTGCTGGGTCTCATCCCACTTGAGGCCCAGGGCTGAGTGGAAGTGCTCAATGGCGCGCATATCGTGCTTGAGCTGGCGAGGGACGACTATCCCCGACATCTTGTACTCTTTGAGCGCCTTGTACGCAATGTACTTGGTGACGCGCTTGGCGGGAAAGAACGGAGCCTGGTCGCCTCGCTGCCGAGCGAACAGGATGTACTCCTCCACGCCACTCCAAAGAGCTGCCGCGTCCTCAAGCCCACGCCACATCAGCCGCCCGACCAGAGGCCCAGCCCCGATGGCCTGCGCAAAGCTGTCAAGCGTGTCGTCGCTCGCCCCCGTGTCAATGGGTGGCGGGGAGAAGCGCGCCGGCACTGCACGCTCCTCACGCTCCTTGCGCTTAGTGCCGCGCGGTGGCGGGGGGGACACAACGCGGCTCGATGTAGCCTGCGGTCAGTTACGCTACAATGCAACGCACCTTGATGACCATGTCGCGCATCGGCTCGGTCTATGATTAGCGCAGAGCTTCCGCCGCGACTCACAGCATTCTCGAGGCTCGCTCGGCTCTTGGCCCGCGCACGAGCGAACTGGCGCTCGGCCTCCTTTGCCTCGCGCTCTTGTATCTCGGCGGCGGACTTGCGCTTCCGGAGTCTAGGTGTGGGCGGCATGACGGTAATGTATGCGAAACAAGGGCCCGATGGGTATTGAATAGACGCCGCTGGTGCCCACGTTTGATTGGAGGGGGGCCAAAGTGGTGGGTGGCTGGGAATGGGCGGTGAGTGGAGTGGTGAGTGGACACAGTTGCTGGCCACAAGGATGTTACAGAACGAAGCACGCCCCGATGCACAGATCGCAATGGGCAAGATCGACCTGTGTCACCTCTTGTACAAAGTCCACCATACCATACACTATATTTGTACCATTCACCCAATGACGTCGCAAGATATGAAATCTCTCAATCTCTCCATCGTCGGCCAGGCCCGATCATTATCCCCCCAGCAGGCTGCATCCGACTTATTCTATGCCCACTCTCCACGCATGCGGTTCCAATGGCGGTGGCCAGCTCGCCATCGGCCATGCCCACGACGTCGCGACCTTCACTCCCTGCGTCTTTGACTCCTCCTGTCCACCAATTGAACGAGTTGTGGACCTCGTGTCCACTGCGTCGCACGCGCTCACCCTCGTCTCAGCCGACGGCCACAATCAACTCCTTGGCGCCGGCACAAACACACACGGGCAGCTTGGCAAGGTCTGCGCGCTAACTCAGAGCGTCCAAGCCGCGACGAGCTTCCGGCCCCTCTCGATTGCACGTGATACTGGCTTTGAGGGCTGGGAACCCGTGAAGATCGCTGCAACATGGACGACAAGCTTTGTCGCCCTTGAGTCGCCAGATGGTAGCGCTGTTCGGACCCAAGTCATCGTCGCAGTGGGCTCAGATGACTTTGGGGAGCTAGGCAGCGGCATCATCCGTCCCAAGGAAGGCGAGCGCGTTGAACACCTTCGCGGCGGACAGCGGCACGTACTTGCCGTGCTCACATCTGGTAGTGGGGATGGACGGAAGCAGCGTGTCATTGGCTGGGGTGCTGCGCGGCGGGGCGAGCTCGACCCCAATCCGCATGCCGACAGGGGAAAGAGCAAGGCGCGCGTTCGCACTCTTCCCCCGACCGAGCTGGCACTCGATCTTCCCTCTCCCATTGTCGACATCTCCCTTGGCGCTTCACACACCCTTATCCTACTTGCCAACGGCCGTGTTCTTGCATGGGGTAACAATCTCAAGGGCCAGATCACTGGCCTGCGCGACGTGGCTGACGTGAGCGCAATCGGCGCGACATGGAACGGCAGCTACATCCTCAACGACCAATTCTGGTCGCAAGGCTCGAACACCCATGGGCAGCTGCTTCGTTCTGACACTGGCGAAACACATGGACCACGCGCAACAGTTACCGTCGCGGGGGGACTTGAGACCTTTGCGGCCGGGAGCGAGCACATTCTCGCCCTCTCACGGGCCAGTTCGCGCATGGACCTCTGGACTGGAGGGTGGAACGAACACGGGAACCTGGGCCTCGGGAACACAGCCGATGGTGCCCAGCTCGTCAACACTGGCATGCACGCATCACGCGTATGGGCGGGGTGCGCGGCCAGTTGGGCCCTGATCGAGTAGCACTGTCTGAATCTCGAGGCTTAACATGCGGGTGAAACATCCAAGACCAGTGGCGGGCTGAGCGAGCATTGACGCCATGCCAAGCTGTATTCGAAACGCCTACTCGGCGATGGCCATGACGGGGGCCAAACGGACGGGCAGACGCGATGGCGAAAGACTTGAGTCTGGCACTTGACAACAGATCGTCTTGCATCTCCAACAGCTTCTCTGTCTTCTCCGTCGCGTCGAACCCCTCCCATCTGCGACTGGGACCGTCCAACCGCCCAACTGGTCTGTGCGTCACCCCCCCCCCCCATTTGGATTCCGCCCAGTCTCGTCCCTCCCCCCGCCATGACCCCCGTTACCTGATCCCTTCTCCTCTAACTGCACTTCCACCACGTGCCGTCGTTTCTCTCTCCCTCTTTTTCTCTCACTGTCTTCCACCGTGTCTATTCTCCCATTCGCCTCTTCGCCCCATGGCTCTGCTCCACACGCCGCAACGCGGCCACTCTGCCCCGGCGGCACCCACTGAAGTGTCTTACACGGCGTACTCGCCCTCTCCTTCTTCTCTCGATGCCTTTCGGCACCGCACTCAGCGCATTAATCAATGGACGAACCAGGTCCCTCAGTCGCCCGGCACAAGTGTCGGTGCCAAGAGTGCCGTATGGAGTGACCCTCTCGGCACTGTGGCGGAGGAGAGTAGCGGGCCCGCACCTGCCCAGCAACGCGAACAGCATCTCCATCCTCCAACGCCAGCGGGTCACGCGCGTCCCTTGCCCCAGAACTCGCCAGCTCCTTCTATGCTTCGACAGCCGCCCATCCCCCTCCTTGCCCAGACACCCGAATGCTTCCCACAACCAGAGCTCTCCCGTGGGGAGCATCTTTCCCGCTCACCTTCATTCCATCCTTCCGCTTCTACCAGCTCGGTTCGCTATGCACGCGAGGCATATCTCAACCGCGCGCTAGAGCTCCCACTCGATATGTTGACAGAGGTAGCAGCGCCAAACGAAATCTACGAGTCCGAACCCCCTTCCAAGCCCGGTCGCGTCGGCACCATCCTCTCTCGCGCGCGCAGCTCCGTGAGCCTCAGGGGAGCCGCTGCGACCGCGACTTCCCATCCTGCGGCAGTGGCTACGCCGTCAGGGCATGATCGGCCCCGCGTCTTCAGCCACTCGCCGTCAATCGCCTACACCAGACGCCATTCCCAGCAGTCGCTCCGCAGTGGGCCCGATATGCCTCACATATTGTCCAAGCTGGTCGTCAATGCGCGTGCGCCACATACAGGGCGCAGTCCTGAGACTCGCCCCGTTGCTGCCCAGTCCCCGGCACCTTCGTTCGAGGACAGTAAATGTTCATCAATGCAGACTTCAGAATCCGGGCACTCTTTCAGCAAGACCGACCCTGTGTCAGCAGCCTTGCAGCCGCAGCTTGCGGCACACTCTCTCCCGGCCGGCAACAGTGTCACCTCTACGGGTGTTACAAACGATGGAGCCTCGATTCCACCAGCGCGTGCATTTGAGACCTTCCGGATGGACCAAGACCCAATCCCGACCTCGCACCTTGCGCGCCGCACCACCTCGAGAGGACATGTTCAAGCTCCCAGCCAAATGGCCGCTGCTCGTGCTGGAGTGCAGGGTAGAGAGCTTGCGTCGACCGCAGAAAGTACTTGGAAACCGTCAGTCGGCGCGGGACAACGGGATCCCCCGGCGAAGTCGGCGTCAGTCGGCGGACAGATGGGAACCAGGCGAGTCGGTCGCGCATCGTCGCCCCCCACCGAGCGCATCGCATCCGACCAGGGGGTCGTGCTCACACCCTCGAGCGTCAGCATCGACGAGATCCACGATAATGGCGAGCGTATAGCCTTCGAGGTGCCCGGCCGGCGCGGCAAGTTGCATGTATCATTGGCATGGCTTCCCGGCCGGGCCCGAGCAGTCCAGACTCAGTCCGCTTCGGGCCCCATGCCTCCCACGCACGGTCGCACAGCGGCGGGCAGGCGCGTCTCTCTCCAAGTTCCTCCCAACGCCCAGCAAGCCCCGTCGCATCGCCGCTCGCTCTCCGCGTCCGAAGCTCCTTCCCATGTTCGACCTTTCTGCCCTCCGCCCCACCTCGTTCACGCCTCGGTGCCCCATGGCGCCCCTCCTACTAGTGTTCCGGCTGGCCACTTCATGCCCGGTACCGCACCATTGCAGGTGCCAGGCTATGGCCTCCATGTCGGTGACCACGTCCCCCAGTCGGTGCCAGGCGTTCATCCTGCGATGGGTTCACAGATGTCCACCGCTGTTCCGCTGCCGGTCGTACGTCAGGTCCCCACAGCGGGCTACTCAATGCAGTCTGGGTATGCTTACCCGTCCATGCAGATGCCCATGCAGGCACGTCTTGGTATACCGCTGGCTCCGTGGCCTGTGCACGCTGGCCATGTTCCCCATATGCAGGCTGCACCACTCGGCCGTCCCGCTCCAGCGTCTCAGCGTCCAGGTATTGGCCTCGGTCTAGCTCCTGGTTTCGAACAGACGCCGTCGCGCGCCGTTACGTTCCCTGCGCCCTCGACGATTAGCCCATGGCGGAGGTTATGGCCATTTGGCAAGAATACCCACAACGACCCGTTCCTCATCTGCCCTGCCGTTTCATCCAAGGCGAGTCGATTCGCAGAGCCCATTGTAATGGAGCACATGTCCCAGAAGGAAATCGACCGCAAGCGGCGTGCCCAGCGCCGTGACGAGTGTGCCAAGCGTAAGTCTGGCAGCGCAGCCAAGGTCCGCGGCGAGTCTGGCAACAACGCCAAGTAACGCGAAAAACTGAGAGGGAGCAGAACTTCGTCCTCACATTGCTCCATTCATACTTCACCCGACGCTGGCGTTGAGGTTATTAGCTGCTGTGCAGCTCAGCTCCTCACAACATGAGGCAGACATAGATTGCAAATCATATATGCCACTGGCACTTTTCCTGATGTTCCTCTACGGCGTGCTTGATATGCTCGATGCTGCATGCTACACACGGACACGGGTATCTAAGATTAAGCGCGGCGAGGCTTTACCGCGCCACCCGTGGCGACGGCCCGCTCTAGCAGCCCCGCACGCGCATGCGCCTTCTATTGCCAACAGGTGAGGGTGGGAGAACCTTAATCGGCCTCGACGAAGAAGTAATTGCCCGCCGACTTCTGCTCGTGGTCGAGCACCGAGTGGTTCTTGTTGATACGCGGGCGGTAGTTTGTGGGGTCCCTTCGGAAAGTAATGTCGAGCGACTTGAGGAACTTGTTCATACCCGTGAGGAGGCCCTCGGGCTCGCCAGCCCACGACTCCTTACCGGGCGAACCCTCGAAGACAATGACCTTGTCAGCCAGGTAGGTGGCCATGATGAAGTCGTGCTCGACGATGAACGCGGTGCGCTTTGACGACATGACAAACTTCTTGATGACCTTGGACGCGTGGATACGCTGCTCCGAGTCGAGGTAGGCAGAGGGCTCGTCGATAAGGAGCACGTCGGCTGGGACACCGAGCACGAGACAGATGGCCACACGTTGCAGCTCACCACCAGAGAGAGTCTGTACGTCCTGGTCGATGATGCCGTCGAGGTTCATTGGCTTGATGACATCCGAGTTGAACTGGGGGTGCATGAACATCGCCTTGATACGCTTGAGCAGGAGCATGCGCACAGTGCCGGGGAACTTGGGCGAGACTGGGGTCAGTATTCTTCGGGCTAAGAAACTCACTCGTCTGGGGCTTCATCGACACACGGAGCGAGACCGTGTCGGCCTCGTTGTCGGGCTTGAGCTTGCCGCCCAGGAGCTGGACGAGCGTTGTCTTGCCCATACCGTTCTCGCCGAGGAGAACAATAATCTCCGAGTCAGAGAACTGACCCGACTTGACGTGCAACTTGAAGCTGCCGAGCGTCTTGGTCATGTTGGGGTAAGTAAGAGTGCGGATGTTGGGGGCGGCGTTGTCCTCGACCGTCTCGGCGATGCGGAACGTAAGCGACTCCTCGCGGAAACGCATGTTCTCGGTAGGGATCATGCCGTCCAGGAAGATGTTGATGCCCTCGCGCACCGAGTAAGGGAGAGTGACGACACCGTAGACACCGGGCACACCGTAGAAGACGCAGATGAAGTCAGAGAGGTAGTCGAGAGTGGAAAGGTCGTGTTCGACGACAATGATGTAGTTCTTTGGCTGAACGAGGCCGCGGATCACACGCGCAGCGGCGAGACGCTGGCGGATATCGAGGTACGACGAGGGCTCGTCGAACATGTAGACGTCCGCCTTTCTAACCGCAGCGATGGCGATGGCAAAGCGCTGCAGCTCTCCACCAGAAAGCTGCGACACCTCACGCGACTGGAGGTGCTTGAGCTCAAGGTCCTCCTCGAGCTGGTTGCGGTTGTCCGTCTCCGACTGCCTGTCGAACATCTTGCCGACAGTCATGTTGGGGACCTTGATCGAGCGAGGAATCTGGTCGACATACTGGGGCTTGGTGACGGCCTTGATGTCGTCCTCGAGCACCTTGGTGAAGAAGTTCTGCAGGTCTGAGCCACGGAAGTACTTGATGATCTCGGTCCACTCCGGAGGGTCGTCGTACCGTCCAAGGTTGGGCTTGAGCTTGCCCGAGAGGACCTTGAGTGCCGTGGACTTGCCGATACCGTTCGTGCCGACAAGACCCAGGACCTGGCCAGGACGGGGCGTCGGCAGGCGGTGGAGCTTGAACGCGTTTGCGGCGTAGCGGTGCGTGACGTGCGTGCTCAAGTTGGTGGGGAGGTTGAGAATCGAGATGGCCTCAAATGGGCACTTCTTGACACAAATACCGCAACCGATACACAGCTCCTCCGAGATGAAGGCCTTCTTGTCGTTGGGTGTCACCTCGATACACAGCTTGCCCATCTTGACCACGGGGCATGAGCGCTTGCACTCCTGGCGACTGCCGTCAGCATGTTGGAATGGAATGTGGAGGGCATGACAGGTGGCGAGCGCTCGCCAGGATCGCGTACCATTTCTTGGGCTTGCACTGGGAAGTTAGCGTTGTCCTATGCTAAGTGGCAACGGGGAGGGTATGGACCCGTGGCGCCTGCAAGACACACGGCAATAAGAACCCACCTTGTCGTCCGAGACAATGGCCACACGGGTGAGTTTGTCAGACATGGCGAAGGTTGATTCCGAGTAATGAAAAGGGAAGGGATGGGGGCTTTAAAGTGCCGGGTGTGAGCTTGCAGTCGCGTTGAATGCGCTGAGCCTTTTGAGATGGCGATGGGTGGCCAAACGGATGTGCGGTGGACGGAGCTCGACCTCGTCGCTCTCTCCTTGGCAGTGAACAAAGATCTTTGGCATCATCAACGCGGGAGCAAAATTACTAGATCGAAACTTGTGTGGTATTACGTATAAACCCGAAAACTAGCCTAGGCACTTCAGCCAATCGCCTCGCCACGATTTGTGGCACCTGTGGGTGCGGAAAACGGAGTTGACGTCTCACTCCACTCACTCTGTTGGTGCCCTCCCGGACAAAGCGGCCCGACCTCGGTGCGGACCACGATTGGGGGTTGCAAGTTGGGGGCAGAGAACGTGCAAAGAAGAATGGGGAAGCGGGAAGCGGGAAGCTGGGGGATGGGACAAGGCCAGAGGCATAGACAGGGACGGGCAAGACACCGAACGGGAATGCTGTCAAGGTGGTCAACGGAATGAATGGACAGTGTGGTGGACGCATTGCAAAGGTCAAGAAGAGATTCCCGTCATCTTTACACGAACGGGAATCTACAGCGCCAGAACTATCAACCCATCTCCGCTCCACGTACAAGCATCGACTAGGGCAAGTCTCCGCCACGCCACGTCTGGACTATAAAGTGGCGCCGCCTCGCGATCTGTGCATTCTTCACCTCATCGCACACACCTCCGCCACCTTTGTTCCCAAATATTTCTGCGAACAGTCCCGATCCTTCAGCCCAACCCCGTGCCTCCACTCCACTCCACTCTCCACTTTAGCTCCACAAGTTTGCCCTTCGTGCCCTCGAATTTGTTTACATCCATCCAACCCGCATAATTGCAGCCATGGCTTCCAACACTCAGCTCAAGGTGCGCCGGTCCCCGCCGTCCCGCTGATCCCAGCGCGTGCTCGTCACCGGCGGTCTTGGATACATCGGCTCGCATGTCGTCCTCACCCTCCTACTGTCGGGGCGCTACCTCCCCATCGTCATTGACAACTGCCACAACGCCTTCCCCGAGGCTGTGAACCGCTGCGCCGAGATTGCTCGCGATGAGATGGGGTAAGACGCTAATGCCATACTGGGCTGACGGCAGCTCGGATGCGCCCCAGCCCATCTTCCACAAGGTCGACCTGCGCAACCCGGCTGAAATCGACGCCGTCTTCGACAAGTACCAGACTGATGGCGGCATCTGGGGTGTCGTCCACCTCGCCGCCCTCAAGGCTGTTGGCGAGTCCAGCGAGATTCCCCTCTCGTACTACCAGGTCAACGTCGGCGGCTCTATGTCGCTCCTCCAGGTGAGCTATCAAATCTTTAATGAGCTGACCCCAGTCCATGGCCAAGTACGGGTGCAACGTGTTTGTGTTCTCCTCCTCCGCCACCGTGTACGGTATTCCCGAGGTCATCCCCATCCCCGAGAGGTCGCTTGTGAAGGCCGAGTCCACGTACGGGCGGACAAAGGCTATGGTCGAGGATATCATCCACGACGTGTGCCTCTCTGGTACCATGGAGGAGCCTCGCAAGGAGCCTCTCAAGGCCGTCTCGGTTCGCTACTTTAAGTGAGTAGCCTTATCTTGTGATCCAATGGATCTTCAGCCACAATTTGGCGCCCTGGTACGCATGAGCAGTTGCTGACATCAGCCCCGCCGGTGCCCACCCCTCCGGCAAGCTTGGTGAGGAGCCGCGCGGCAAGCCCGGAAACCTCCTCCCCCTGCTTGCGCAGATGGCGGTCGGCCGCGAGAAGTCGGACCTCAAGGTCTTCGGCAACGACTACCCAGGTTCGCCGGACGGCACGTGTGTGCGTGACTACCTGCACATCATGGACTTGGCACAGGGCCACGTGCTTGCGCTGGACGCGATCGCCGTGCCTGCCGACCAGCCCAACATCTTTGACAAGTGCGACCCCAGCGTTGACGGCTACTTCCGCGCGTTCAACCTCGGCCGCGGCAAGGGCCAGTCTGTCCTCACTATGATTGAGGCTATGCGCAAGGCTACCGGCTTCGACTACAAGTACGAGATTGTCGGCCGCCGCGTCGGCGATGTCCCCGATCTCACGGCCGACCCCGCGCTCGCGGAGAAGGAGCTGGGCTTTGTCGCCAAGCGCGACCTCCCAGAGATGTGCCGCGACCTCTGGAACTTCCAGACCAAGAACCCCAACGGGTATGAGCCGACCGCCAACGGGGCGTAAGCACACCATGTGCCGGCCATGGGTGTTAGTTTGCTTGGGCTGCGGCTGGGAGGGGGGGCGGGGTGGGCGCTGGCGCGCGGCGGACGGACATGTTTTTGTTAGACGGCGCTCTTTTGCCTTTAATTCCACTTTATGCGACACTAGATCTTGACTGTCGGGCCCTGGTAGGTCGGAGCAGCAAGTGCTGGCAACGCCGGCACCAGACGCCAGCACGGCTCCGCGTGGCTTCATGCAGCCGCTACGGGACGTTCGGGATTCAAGCAAGCGCCAGTGCAAGTTTCAGCGCTGCCATTATCCGTCGCGCAGAGGCACAAGCGGTGGAGATAAGCACTATCAGCTCGCGTTTACAGCTGTAACCCTGGATCCTAAATCCGGAGGACGAATCCGCGGATTTCGGCTGAACGGCCTCTTGGCATCACTTTGCCAGCTCGGCGCAACGGCGATCGGCCAGGTGCGGCATAGGGCAGAGCGGAGTTGGGCTGTGTGCTGTAGTCGTATGTATGCATGTTTGGTATTGGTGCGAAGAGGTACGGAGAGCGACGAGGTTGTTCGAAGAATAACGAGAAGAATGACGACGTCGTTCCCACACTACGAGCGCGTCCCAACTCCAACTGCAGTTTGTTAGTGGCTGCTTCTCGCTCGCTCCTCGCTCCTCGCTTGCAAATGACCGAAACCCGTACATGTGATGATAATGTTACTGTGCTGCTACTGCTACGTGATACACTCTATCCAAGGCGAGGGGATGCTTAGAAGCCGAAGCTGACGCCCTGGGCGAGCGGGAGCTTGGAGCCGTAGTTGACAGTGGCGGCGCTCCAGCGGACGTACTGCTTCCAGGCATCGCCGCCCGACTCGCGGCCCCAGCCGGTCGACTTGTTGCCGCCAAAGGCGGCGCCGATCTCGGCGCCCGACGAGCCGACGTTAACGTTGACGATGCCGCAGTCCGAGCCCTCGGGGCCGAGCCACTTGCCCATGGACTGGAGGTCCTTGGTGAAGAGCGACGACGAGAGGCCCTGGGGCACGTTGTTGTTGAGGCGGATGGCGTCCTCGAGGGTCTCGAACTCGGCGACGTAGAGGACGGGCGCGAAGACCTCCTCCTGCCAGCACTGGTCGCCCTCCTTGGGGCGCATGACGACGGGCCAGACCCAGTTGCCGCCGGAAGCGTCGTCCCAGTTGGCGGGGGCGGCCATGCGGCCAGAGCGCTTGGTGAGGAGCTCACCGCCACGGGCGAGGACACCCTCGATGGCGCGCTCGTAGTTCTGGACCGAGACCTCGGAGTGGAGGGGGCCGATGAGGGTCTTGGCGTTGAGCGGGTCGCCCATCGCGAGCGTGGTCTCGGGGGTGGCCGAGTCGTAGAACTGGAGGAACTTCTCGAGGAAGGGCTTGGCAATGTCCTTGTGGAGGAGGAGACGGCGAGTCGAGGTGCAGCGCTGGCCGCAGGTGCCGACGGCAGCGAAGAGGACACCCTGGAGGGCCTGCGAGAGGTCGGCGTCCTTGTCGACAATGGCGCAGTTGTTGCCACCAAGTTCGAGGATGGTCTTGCCGAAGCGCTCCATGACGTTCTTGCCGACCTCACGGCCGACACGCTCCGAGCCAGTGAACGAGATGAGGGGAAGGTCGGTGGAAGCGACGAGGTTCTTGCCGACGTCAATGTCACCGGTGACGAGCGAGGCGGCAGCGCCGGGGAGGCCAGAGTCCTCGAGGACCTTCTGGACAATCTTGGTCACGGCGATGGCACAGAGGGGGGTGGTCGGCGAGGGCTTCCAGATGGTCGAGTTGCCGGTAACAAAGGCGATGGCAAAGTTCCAGCCGTAGACGGCGACGGGGAAGTTGAAAGCTGAGAGAATGCCGACAGTGCCGAGGGGGTTGGGGATCTCGTAGATGACGTGGTCCTCACGCTCCGAGGGGAGGACGCGGCCCTGGATCGAGCGCGAGAGGCCGACAGCGTGGTCGCAGATGTCGACAAACTCCTGGACCTCACCCTTGCCCTCGGACTTGATCTTGCCCATCTCGAGCGAGATGAGGTCACCGATGGCGCCAATCTTCTCGTCAAGGGCGACACGGACCTTGCGCATGACCTCGCCACGCTTGGGCCCGGGCATGGCGCGGACAGCGCGGCCTGCCTCGACGGCCTTGGCGATGGCGGAGCGGGTCTCCTCGGGGGTAGCGGTCTGGACGCGGCCGATGACCTCGCCGGTGGTGGGGCAGAGGGTCTCAATGATCTCGCCCGAGCCACCCCAAGCGCCGTCGTAGACACCGGGAATGATGGAGCCATCGGTGGGGAGGCCGGCAGCCTTGAGGACCTGCGAGGCGCGGGACGAGAGAGCGCGGACGCCGTTGGGGATGGAGGCGGTCATTTTGTACGAGGCGTAGGGAGAGCGGAGGAGGGAGGTGCGGAGGTGCTTGATTGTGTGGAACGACATGACGGGCAGTCGGGGTAGTTATATATGTTGTTGCTGCTGACTGAGAATGCCGTTCGTTCGGAGGCGGAGTAGTATTGTGGAGAGATAATGCGATGGGAAGAGGCAATGATTTATTCCACGGCGACGTGACGCTCTGTAACTAAGCGCGCGAGAAGCGACTGACTGCATCCTCCCCGGGACGAGGATTCCGACGATTCGACCTGGACCTGTGACGTCGCGTTGGCCACTCGAACGTGGGGCCCAGTCGGCACTTGCCGGGCAGGCACCGGGTCATCTACACAAGGTGCGTCATTAGCGGGGGCAAATGGCTTTATTAGTATCAAGAGTATCTCGTTAGGGTGTCGGATGAACACTTTTGTCGGCCCGTAACGAGCGTAACGAGGCGGGTGTGCAATGCCGCGGATTCCTCGGAATCACCCTCCTCGGAAACACAATCATTTGCATCAACAACAACAACCATACCACGGCCCATCTTATCAGTCAGACACCTCCGGCCCGCTATCCATCTGGCGCCTAAAGCGAACGAACGTGTGGTCCATCCATGGCCGCACCGCTCATGTCGGAACCTGCGGCCCTCGTGTTCGCGCTCCCCCCACTTCCCTTCCTTCTAGACCTCACGTGTCCCATCCCACTCCCGGCCAGGGCGGCTACTAACCCATGGACCTCCGCGGTGGCGTAAGATACCGAGGACATGCAAGGCTGACAGCAGCGGGCCAAGTGCGGCTCCTGACGAGACGCTCGCATCCTACGTGGCGCGCCGGTACTATGAAGGTGTATACCTCGGCGAGGTAAGCTCTTGAGTTTCGAGGCCCGCTGACGTTAGATGCTTGCGCCACTCGCAGGAGTGGTTGCGGACTGGCAACGAGCTGCCGTGAATGATGGGTTTGCTGACGTCGCTCAAGGCATAATTGTTCCTCTCACCGTGACAGAGGACCGACATCGGCGCTTGCTGGCGCCAGTGGTCGCGGCCGTCCTATCCAGTGGCAAAACACTGGCGGAGAAGGCGCGGGTCGGCGCGGCTGCTGAGGCTGCCAGCCTTGGGGACAGGGAGCGTGGCGCACTCGAGACCGGTGTAGGGCTACGCGCGAACTCCCGTGCTGTCGTCGATGGTGCTCGCGGACTAGCCCAGCGCACACTGAGCCAAGGATTCGAGATGCGCGAGTAGGTTCAAAGCGACGGTAGTTACTGACCTGCACAAGAGTTATGCTCCAACTCATACTCTTGCTCATGTACCGTGCCGCGCGCCCCGAGCCGATGGAGGCCAAGAGGAAGCGGAAGAAGGCGTCGCCGACCGAGGACACGGATGCGGCTCTTGTGCACCTAACGGATCGCATCAGTGTGTGGCTGGCGATGAGTGAGCTCGACATCGACGATGGCAAGGGCAAGGCTCGCGCCGGTAGTGGTCCAGCCGGCGCAGTCGCGGCTCTCTGGGCCGTGCTGACGACGTTCCTCCCACGCGAGGCCACATTCCTCTCAGCCTTCCACTTGAAGGTGTTTGGGAAGGAGATACCACCCGAACTCGTGCCGCAGAAGAAGCGGCGCAGGCTCGAGGTCACGCGCCGCCTGCGCCGTCGCTCGTCGCCTGACTCCACCGCGTCAGGACCGACTTCCATGACCATGGGCCGGAGCAGCTCGCGCGCATCCGCTGCCTCCCCCCAGCGCTCACTGTTCGACCTGCCACCCGAACCGAAGCGCGCATGGCAGCTCCAAGCGCGCCCAGTGCCCAAGATCAAGCGTGCCAACTCGATGGCCTTGCGTAAGGACTCCAAGGCATCCGAACCGGTGCGGGACACGAATGGCGGGCTCATGGGTCGCAGCTTAGCGAGATCACAGTCCTCGATGCCGGCGCTGTCCCGCAGCCTCTCTCGAACCATGTCGCAGTCCCAATCCCAGTCTCAGGCTCGAAGTCTGGCCAAGACGCAGTCGGAGACATTCGTTTCCGCCACGCCTGTCAAGGCCAATCCCTTTCGCCGCGCCGTGCATCATCCGACCCCGATCCGCGAGGAACCTTCGTCCGCAGAACGCAGCGTGCGCTCCTTTGTCGCCGAAACTCCGATTTCCAACCGGATCGACCGCTCACCCTACGTCGGCGAGACTCCACGTGCACCAGCGCTGGTGGCGGAAACGCCTGTGGCGCGGCGACACGGCCCCGCCTTCGTCGCTGAGACGCCGTTCACCACTCGAATCTCCACCATCGCAGAGACGCCTGGTGGCGACAGCGACGACGACCTTGCCGGGCTCATGATTCCAACCGACGACGAAGAGAGCGACTAGCCTGCCGGGTACTCAACACTAGCATACTCCACACGTAGCGTCCACTCCCCATCCTCATCCTCACTGTAGATTAATGAATGCCATGCATGAACCCAACGCAGCCTATACTATGTCGTCATCGAGCTTGAACACGCTGTTCCCCCGCGGCTCGAGGTCATCGATTTCGTCATCCCAAACGTCGTTGCGCGCATCGCGCGTGTCATGCCCTTCAGCCTCTACAAGCTCGACAGCAGCCACATCGCCGCCTGGGGCAGGCGCGAAAGCGTGCGTCCGCCCCTGCGCGTCGCGGTAAGAATGCGACGGCAGAGGCTGGTACAGGTCGGCGATCTCGGAGCGGCGGCGCGCGCGCGTGTGTAGCAGATGTGCGATATAGAGGAAGACGGTCGCGCCAAGGAGGTTGGCGACGATGTCGCCGACCTGGAAATGCTTCCACTGTGGTCAGCGGTGTCGACCGCACTAGGCTTCGCAAGGCCTCGCAAGGCATCACGAGGTTCGCAAGGACGAATACGCACAGGGAGCATGGCCTGAAGGAACTCGCTGACGATCCCGCCGAACAGGAACGCGAGTACGAGTGTGAGCAGCAGCGGCGCGCGTCGGATGTACCAGACGCGGCGGTGTGGTCCTCTGTCCGTCAGCTCTGTCAGCTCTGTCAGCCCGATCGGAGAACGCACTCTGGCACCTCGAAGACAAAGTAGATGAGGAAGGCGGCGAAGCCCATCTGCTGTCAGCGCGAGTTGGGGTGTACGCACGCCGAAGAAGTGCAGCGCCTTGTCGTTGAGCGGTAGGTCTGGGAGGGGCGCAAAGCCCAGCACGCCGAGGAGGAGGACCCAGATGGCGACAGCAGCTATGATTGCCTTGTGTCAGTGCGAGAGGGAGAGGGAGGGGGCCATACCGGTCGGACATGGAGGGGAAGGTCGCGGACGGGATACGAGCGGAGGAAGAAGTCCTCGACGTGCTCGAACGCGTATTGTAGCGCCACGGTGGGGCGAGGGTAGGCTGGCATGGTGAGAGCCTGGGCCTTGAGACCTTGGGCTTCGGTTTGGGGCGAGTCTAGGCCGGCACGCGTACGGATATAGTATGCTCGTCGCTGGAACGGCTGGAGAATGGATGAGTGGGAGGGCGTGATGAAGATTGGGGTGGAGGTGATGACGGGGGCAGCATGGAGGTGGCGGGGCACGTGATCTGCCTCTGGCTTGATTGTCGGATAGTGGCGTGCAGGGTGGCGTGAGTGACGGGCGCACAGAGGGTACGCAGGTGTATAGAACATGCATCAGATGGTCGTGGTGGGCGGCTTATGGATCTACATGCGAGTGTATTGAGTGCAGCATCTTCGCACTCGCTTACCTCTATTTTGACACGAAATCCACCTCACGTCGCGAGACCACACATAGTGTACCTCTCCTCAGCCTCCCACCACTCTCTGGATGACTGTAAACACTCAGCTGTCCGGGCGGAGGCCCTCTTCTCAACCTGCCAAATTGGCTAGGATGGCTAGGCCGGGGCCACAGACGTTGGACTGACCGCCTCCCTTTGCAGGACGTGGCCGTGCCATCGATATACACTCTCGCGACGACGGGGTGCTAACAGATAGCCGCCTGGTTCGCCCACAGGGAGCGCGGCGTACAATGGACATGGCCCCGCCACGCCCAGCATGTCACTGCGGCGTCGGTGAACCGCCATCACACGCCACTCCTAAGTGGCACGATCGAGCTACGACGCGCAAGCCAGACACTCTAGCGAGACGTGTAACTGATTTGCAGGGGCAGACGTGTACCACGGACTGCCGTGGTCTGAAAGAAGCCCGTTTTGGAGGTCGTCCCCTCAAGAGGCGCTGGAGGGCCAACAAGGCGGCGTTCAAGCCGGGGCTGCGTTGGGTTTGACCAGGAGAAGACTGCGCTGGGTAAAACCGTTGCCCGACAACGGGACTAGGGCTCCGTTGGAGAGTTACTCCATGACTCCTCACAGGCGCACCCCCAGTGTACACAATCGCCACACTATCACAA
Organism: Cutaneotrichosporon spelunceum; assembly: GCA_030805415.1. Lineage (NCBI taxonomy): Eukaryota > Fungi > Basidiomycota > Tremellomycetes > Trichosporonales > Trichosporonaceae > Cutaneotrichosporon > Cutaneotrichosporon spelunceum. The sequence continues at coordinate 2,819,345 of BTCM01000001.1, forward strand.
GCCTCCCGACACCGCGCCTGCAGATGGGAGCAGATGAGGAGATGGGGACGGAACGAGCAGCCGGGGAAAGGAGGACGGTTATGGAGAGAGTGGACAGGTGTGGAAGGGACTGATGCAAGCAAGCAAAAAGCGCGAGCAAGACTGTGCATGCTCGCACCGTTGTCGGTGCAGCCAATCATGACCAGCCCTTCACCTTTTGTACAACGTCGACTTTTCCGGTGGTCCAAACCCAATCTATACCCTCGCCTACCTCTGCCTGGTCAGGATTGGATCGAGTCAGGCCGCTTTACCAAGACCATTGGGTGGACGGTCAGATAGCGCGGCCACGCCGCCTTGGGTGCCGGCGAGTCGGACTAGGCGCCGCCAGGCGAGCCGCCCTCGCCATGATCCGGACGGTCGGGCTCACTGTCGAAGATTGACCCGCTGACGCACACTCCTTCCCTGCACTAGGAGAAATCTCGGTGCCATCAGTCCCCTGATGGAAAACAATATTCGAAAAAAGTAAGAGCCGAATGACGCGCATCGGAGACCGATGTAATGTTCCGTCGGTCTTGTCCGTGCCGCGGTTCAACTCGTCCGAGATGTTGTCTGTTGTAGATGAAGGAAATGAGGGTGCAAGATGCCTCCTGACAAAGGCTGTGCGGGGCTGCGGCATGTCGCGTTTAATCAGCAGGGTAGAGTAAGGTGGAGTAGTGTCAGAAATATGTGCGGCTGTGAGTGGGCATAAGGTAGCGGGATGTTGAGGTCCGATGAGTAGTGAGAGTCCGGGGTTGGGAACAAGGTGACAGCTGATGTTCATCCTCGTCGCGGCTTGAGCACACACGCGACGGATCGTGCTACTTTGAGCAGATGTTGGTCATGGTACCGAGGCGCTACGAGCGAGATGCCCACGGGCATGCCGTTAGGGCCTGTGAGACCAGGGAGGTTGACGACGGGGACTCGCAGAGCTGACCAGATGGCATTGAAGGCCGGGCTGCCTGTGGAGCGCATGCCGTCTAGCAGAGGGGCCTCTCCTGTGGAGCTGGGCGTAATGATGGCGGTGTACTTCTCCAGAAGTGCATCGATGGTTGGCCGGGCTGCAGCAATGCCGTCGTAAGCCGCCAAGTAGGCCGATCGTGAGATATGCTGGCCAGCCTGGCACTGAGAGCGGACGAAATCGTCGAGGTTGTGTTGGTGCGCGCCGTAGTCTGCCAACAGCGATGTCCGTGCCTCTGCAGTCATCACAGTGGTGTGCCACTGTGGAACCGGGTCCAACTCTGAGACCTCGAGTAATTCGATGTGGGCACCGGCGGCCTCGAGCGCGGCTGACGCGGCCTCCAAGGCAGCCACAGTCGCCGGCTCGGCAAGATGCCAGACAGGCGACCGAACGAGCGCAAACCGCGCAGTAGAGAGACCAAGCTCTCCGCATGGCGGCTGGGTATCATCGTGCAAGCCATAGATGTCGGCAAGCAAGGCGATATCGTCCACGCTCCGTGCGAAGAACCCGACAGTGTCCAAGGTAATCGAATCTGTGGTAAGCGATAGACAGCGACTACCAACTCACAGATGCGGACACCTTCCCTCGACACTGCGTTCCACGTCGGCTTGAGGCCCACGACGCCGCAGTACGACGCCGGCCGAATGACGCTTCCGGCGGTCTGCGCACCAATGGCCAACGGCACATGCATGTCGGCGACGGCTGCGGCTGACCCCGTGCTACTTCCGCCCGGGGTGCGTTGGTCATTGTGGGGATTGTTGGTGGGAGGGCCATGGGATGAGCTGACGTTAGAGAAAGTCTACTGGGGCCGCGTCACCTTCCTTGCCCACTCACCATCCAAGTTGCGTTGTGGAGGTCTTGCCAAAGATTAATGCCCCTGCAGAGCGCAGCATGGTCACAAGCGGTGCGTCTGATGCTGGCACCTTGTCCCTGTAGATAGGACAATTGTGCTCTGTTGGCATGTCCTCCGTGTCGATAATGTCCTTGAGGCCGACAGCCAGGCCATGCAGTGGCCCGCGCTGGTTTGGCGGAAGCCCATCGAGCTTGCGTGCCGAGGCCAGGATGGAGTTGGGATCGAAGAACGCCCATGCTCGGATATGCGGCTCACGATCTTCAACACGGGCAATGAGAGCACAGGCACTACTGTTAGTCACACCCTAATTTTCTGACCAGCTAGCCTCACTCACTACTCTTCGACGCTTAACCTTCCCTGGCGTAGAAGCGGACCAACCTCAGAGGCAGTCAGCTCATGGAGTGGCCGCGAGAACGTGAATGTGCCAGTCATCTGGGCCATGGCGAGTCCTCTTGTCCTCAAAACTCCCGAAAGAAGTAACGGAGAAGAATCCGCTGAAGAAGCGTTGGAATGATTGGATGGAAGATGGGCATTCCAGAATGCGTCCTCCTGCGTCCATTCTCAATTGGGTTGTGAGGAATGCGGGGAACCCGGGCGGCAGGTCCGAGTCACGTGATGGTATATTCAAGAAGCCGATCATCTTTTTCGGTTGACAGATGAGTGTAACGGTTGAGTTTGCAGTCACCTTATTGTGAGGTCGAGTTTCACCCTGCTGCAAGTCTGGGAAAGCCAGAGTGTTGCGCGTAGGTCAATGTGGGAGGAAGCAGGTAAGAGGATGGGATGCAGTGCACGAGGTGTTAGAGCTGGCAATGTAGATGGATATGTATGAGGATGTTTGGAAAGAATGGCGCGATGGGGGCCCGCCGGCCCATGGGGAGTGTGTGATGGGGGTGGGTTTGGATTCTATCCAGAGTTTCCCTGAGAGGTGAGAGAGACGACGTAACACGGCACAATTGTGTGGGTTGTTCTAGGAATGAGGGAAACGCGGGGCAGTGGGGACCTGGAACAACCAGGCATGTCCTACGCCATCGGTGGATACGGCCAATAGATCCGACAATCTGGTTGACCTTGCTCCGATCTGTTCCGCCGATAGGCTTTCTTCAAAAGTTGAGCCTACCAGAGATCCATCTTCTCACCGGCAATATACTATCCGAGGCTTGGCCGTGCATCTCGGCTCGGAAGCCAGGTACGAGGTGTATGAATCATATGGTCTTGCGGATCGTCAACGCGCCCAAAACACCGGAACGAGCTGCTCGTGCGTAATCAGTAAAATTATAGTGCTTTCCGAGATGTGTAGGCGGGTGAGAGCACGGTCTCACAAAACCGGTGCCTTTTATGGGCGAGGCCTTGTAGATCACTCACTGGATCTAAGCAGTCTGGAACACGATGCACGCACCATGTCTGCAGCGATCACGATTGAGACCCACCCCACCGGGCCCTAGGTAGATCGAACACCGAACGAATAGGACAAGCGCGCCCGCTGCTCATTGTTGTGCCAAAGGCGTTCAAGCACACGTAGTAAGCAAGTTGTAACGCATGGCGAGCTTGCGTGTGTGTGTCATGCCCCACCCGTTGAGCGGCCAATGTCGGCTTTGTCTCAAAGAGCAACGGAGTGAAATCCAAGAAAACACGGCAATCAACAAGCGACTCAATCAGAATCGGTATCCGAGAATAGTAGGCGATGCCAAGACATGGGTCGTGATGAAAGCGCCGAGAGGGTGAGATCAGCAAAAACGGCGACGTTGCTTGCGGCGTGGCAGAGGCGGACAGGGGTACTAGGGGCCATTTTGGGGGTAACAGGCGAGCCTGGCACAGGGTCACATGAGACGCCGACTGTCATGAGTCTGACAAGGGTCTGTTCTTTTGGATACAAGCCCCACTCTACATCCCAAGTATTACGCCGCAGTGCGGCATGAACGGGAGGCCACAAGTATTGATCGGAGGTGGGCTTAGGAGCAGGTCGGCACCGGAACTGACTTGTTGCAGATGAGGGAGAGGGAGAGGAGGGAAGTCGAGTGTCGAAACTGTGCAAGTGGAGGTTTGAGGTAAGTGTATTTCACCGTCGGCCGATCACTGCCGAGCGCAGCGGACAGAGAGGGGGGGGAGAGAGATCAGAGTGACTGACAGGGGTTTCTGGCACGCCAGGGAGCAGTGTTCCATGTGCGGATGGGCCGTGGGTGGGCACGAGTCAAGGTGACATCCGACACAATGGCAGGGACGATGGGCTCCGGCCAAGTCACCCACGAAGTAATGTGTTAAAACCGGTTGTCTTAAGGCCAGCCTAGAGCCCTCGAGCCCTGGTGGCCCTGAGAATAAGGCAGTTGCACCCTGTACCTGACCCTCTTTAATTCTCATCGAGGCTCATTCGGTTTGGGGCAACGAGCTGGTCATGTCAACAGCTCGACCCGGTTAGCCAACTAGCCTTTTTTACCGACAACCAAATCCCACTCGAACGGCTTGAAAACGGAACCAATTTACAAACAATCGCCATTGGATTGGCTGTTTCCGCTCTGTAATTGGACTCGGCCACCAAGGATTGGCCGAATCTCGGAAGGGAAAGCGAGGGGAGACAACGCGGCCAGTAGTGAGTAGGGGGCCAGGCGGGGGCACCACGGCTCTCGTACCTGACACGCCTTGGCTTGCATGCTGGCAATCAACCCGGCCTGCACATCGGCAGACACGGCGTGGGGCCCTTAGCACCCACTGGTCCGCATCACCATCGACCAGGGCTGATCACCTCGGAAGTCCACGCTAAGGCGGCTGACGACAGGAGCAACACCAGAGGAATCCGCCGTCCCACTCCACACCCCACTCATCCTCCTCCCCAATGAAACCCTGCCCTAGCTGCTGCCTCGCGCTCTTGTCTCTGCCGCAACCACCCAGGTATTCAGAGAGTTGCATGCTCCGTCAGGCGGTTGGATGCGCCTGTTGCTGGCTGGTTCCTTGGACCTGTATCCCCCCGTTCCCTCTCTACCCCAACCCTCCAATCAGCCCGGCATTCTCGCCTCTCCGAGTCGCTCTATAGGCTCGGATGCGCGGGTGATACCTGGGTAGATGCCACAACGACGGACAATGTCATTCGAGAATTCAACCGCCCCTGCGTCGACCGATCCATCCACCGCGCCCCTATATCAGTTCCCCACTTCGGCCAACTCTCACTCCTCCTTCCTTCATACTCTTCATTCCTCTTCACCGCTCATCCATACACAAACAGGATCACCATGGCTGAGCAGAAGACCCAACGTCACGCCGGCGTCCAGGACACCCACGAAGGTAGCAAGCCGTCCTACCCCCCTCCTATCCGAGTCCAGGGCAAGAACGGCCGCCCCAAGCCTCACATCGGTCCCGACTTTGCTGCTTACAAGGCCGAGTGGGACAAGTCGGTCGGTCCCGACGCCGACAAGTGGTGGGCCGAGAAGGCGCGCGAGTGCCTCGACTGGTTCTCCGACTTCAAGACCGTCTTCGCTGGCGGCTTTGAGGATGGCGACATCCAGTGGTTGTGAGTTTGTGTTCCCACAGAACGAGGTCGGTGCATCCAGGCATTCAGATGCTGCTTTCCCCAAAAAGATGGTTCAAGCGGAAGCGAGCGTCGTCGTCGCGCAAATCATGGGGCAGGGAGGGGTTTGGATTGCTCTCGCCTTGTCGCCGCTGTCTACTGGCGGCCTGTGATAGGTGCTGGTGATCGCAGCAACCATTCAACGGTTTGCAGCCAGTAAACATACTCGCCTTGGTCACTTGCCTGCCAGTACTATCACTTCATCTTCCCGTTTCCGAGCTAGCACTATCCACATGTCGCCTCCTCCCAATACATGTTTGTGTATCGCAGGTGGCTGACATCTCCCCAGCCCTGAGGGCACTCTCAACGCCGCCTACAACTGCGTTGACCGCCACTACTACAAGAACCCCGACAAGGTCGCCATCATCTACGAGGCTGACGAGCCATCCGACTCGCGTGAGATCACTTACAGGGAGCTCTTCCACGAGGTCTGCCGCGTCGCCAATGTTCTCCGCTCGTGGGGCGTCAAGAAGGGCGACACCGTTTCGGTCTAGTGAGTACTCTCGCCCACACACGCCCCATGCCATGCGTCGAGACTGTGTGGGTTTGTTTGTCGCGCCATTAACGCGTTCAGCCTCCCCATGACCTGGCAGGCCGTTGTCGCCTTCCTGGCCTGTGCCCGTGTCGGTGCGATCCACTCTGCCGTCTTTGCCGGCTTCTCGGCGGAGTCGCTCCGTGACCGTGTCAACGACTGCGAGTGCAAGGTCCTCATCACCACCGACGAGGGTCGCCGTGGCGGCAAGACCATCGCGACCAAGGCGATCGTCGACGCCGCTCTTGCCCAGTGCCCGCTGGTCGAGAAGGTCCTCGTCCTCCGCCGCACCGGCTCCAAGGTCCCTATGACCGAGGGCCGTGACTTCTGGTGGGACGAGGAGGCCGAGCGCCTCCCCACCTATGCCACTTGCGAGCACATGAACTCGGAAGACCCGCTGTTCATCCTCTACACCTCGGGCTCGACTGGCAAGCCCAAGGGTGTCGTCCACTCGACTGCTGGCTACCTCCTCGGCGGCTACCTCTCGGTCAAGTACGTCTTCGACTTGCACCCAGATGACCGTTTCGCCTGCATGGCCGACGTCGGATGGATTACCGGCCACACCTACATTGTCTACGGCCCTCTCTGCCTGGGTGTTACCACCACCGTCTTCGAGTCGACGCCCGTCTACCCGACCGCTTCGCGCTACTGGGACTGTGTTGACAAGTGGAAGCTTACCCAGCTTTACACTGCTCCCACTGCCATCCGTCTCCTTCGCCGGATGGGCGCGGACGCCGTCAAGAACCACGATCTCTCGTCGCTCCGTGTCCTTGGCACGGTCGGTGAGCCGATCAACCCGGAGGCGTGGCACTGGTACAACGACCACGCCGGTCGCGGCGAGTGCGCCATTGTCGACACCTACTGGATGACTGAGACTGGATCACACATGGTTACCCCCCTCGCCGGTGCCATCGCGACCAAGCCCGGTTCCGCGACCTTCCCCTTCTTCGGCGTCGACGTCGACATCCTCGACCCCACCAACGGCCACGTCCTTGAGGGCGGCGACGTTGAGGGTGTCCTTGCCGCCAAGCGCCCTTGGCCCGCTATCGCTCGTACCGTCTACCGTGACCACAAGCGCTACCTTGAGACCTACATGAAGCCCTACCCCGGCTACTTCTTCTTCGGTGACGGTGCCGCCCGTGACGAGGACGGCTACTACTGGATCAAGGGCCGTGTAGACGACGTTATCAACGTGTCGGGCCACCGTCTCTCGACCGCCGAGGTCGAGTCGGCGCTCATCCTTCACAAGGGTGTCTCGGAGACTGCCGTCGTCGGCTGCCCCGACGAGCTTACTGGCCAGGCCGTCTACGCCTTTGTCCAGATGAAGCCTGAGTTCGACATCAAGGCGACGTCGGTTGACGCTCTCACCAAGGAGCTCGCCATCCAGGTCCGCAAGGTCATTGGTCCATTTGCTGCTCCCAAGGTATGTTTGCTGTACTTGCTTGTCTCTATTTGAACCTTTTGGCTGACCCGCAGCGCATCTTCCTCGTCCACGACCTCCCCAAGACACGCTCTGGCAAGATCATGCGCCGTATTCTCCGCAAGATCTGCTCGAAGGAGGCCGACGGTCTTGGAGACCTCTCGTCGATGGAGAGGCCCGAGATTGCCACCGCCCTCACCGACCAGGTCTACAAGGCCATGGGCTGGAAGTAAACGCTTGCAACGCGCGAGCGAAAATAAAGGTGGCGACTTCCCATTGGGCGCCACATTTCCGTGTGACTAGTACAGAGGGAGTTCGGACCAGCAGTGTCAGTAGTGTCATTGTATATGCAGCAGTGAGATCTTGCGCGGAGCAGCGGTTGGCGGGAGGTGGCATTTGGAAGCGGGGCGGGTTGGGTTAGGCGTTAGAGCGAGCGAAACCATGGACGAGGTTAGTGGGCTTGTTCACGCGCGCAAAGCATAGCGATCGCCGGGCGGAGACCTTGGAGTCGAGCTAGACAAAATGCCACAGCCGTTCCACACACATGCCGTCCATGACCAGCACCATCTCCCCATTAGGAAACACAGAGCAATCACTTATTTGATTACCGAGATACGGTAGATATTAGCATGATCAGCTGGCATTGGGGACACATGCATATCTGCCCTCCCCTGGTTGAACATGCATTCCCGTTGGGCATGTCGGCAGCCTCCGCGTCGAGAGCGCTCAATGTGGCTGCGTCCACACCCTAGCAGCACACTACCATCACCTTCCCAACTAACATCCTCGACTTACTACCATTACACCACCGATTACACCACCCGTTGGCCCACTCGTTACACCGCCGATTATACCACCAATTACACCACCGGTTACACCAGCACACCTCTGCCACACCGCCGACATCTGCGTCAGGGCCAAAACGGTCTCCAAAAGGTTGACGAGAGTGGGATTCGAACCCACGCCTGTAATAGACTGCGAGATGAACTCATGAAGTGTCACCTGAACACAGCGCCTTAGACCGCTCGGCCATCTCGCCTGGTGTTGCTTCAAGCTTGGATCGTGGACAACTGAAGAGGCGTCGCGCCAATGCTGTGGGAGTCGGCTGCCCCGTGGATAGCGCCAGGGAATTGGCATGCACAGGGTGTTTATGGCTGGCTGGACTCTAGCTGAGACTGGAGCTGAGACAGGAACGCACCCGAAGGTATCTGGAGCATTTGACGGAAGTGGCTCTGTAGCGCATGTATACGTATACGGTGCATGCGAGCCGTACACGAGGTGTCGTCGTCGTGGTATCCTTGGGAAGGGTTGACAACCTGCGGTCGGTTGTGGTCGTGCGGGCCCGGGGTTTGCGCAGATGTGCTGGGACAGTGGCCATACGAGGGCGTACTGTGCCTGCCCCTTGATCGTCGACGAGTTTGTGTCCGTGTCCGATTCAGCTGAAAGCAGTTCCAGGCGGCGAGAGTGGCGAGCAGACCCCATAGGGAGGGCCTCACAGTTCCAGCAGCAGCTAGCCAGCATGACTAGCATCTGGAACAGCAAAAGGCTACGGCGAGCGGGGTTCGAACCCACGTCTAACGCTGTCTCTGGTCCGCTGAAGGAGCCTTGGGAAGCGTCAATCCTAACCACTAGACGATCGCCGTTGCGTCGACGTCGAAGTCGATTCCAGTTCGTCGGGCTCACATTCGTTGTAAACCGGAACGACTCTGCAGCAACAGAGTCTATAAGGACGCGAGCAAAGAGCAAGAGTGGAACCGTGTTCGGCTGCGGCACGGGTATGGCGTCATGTGGTAGGTGTAGGGTGGGCCGGGCTGTTCGCGGCGCCCCGCCACTATCTCCAATAGGCCGACGACGGACAATCCCCGGCCATGTCCGAACTCCGAAAGCCAAAATAATCGGCTGTCCATTTCACTGTCCCTCATCCCTCTATCTGCTCCACACACACCGCAGGTGAGTCGCAACGTCGAGGCGTTCGAGGCGTCTTCTGTGATGCGGAGGCGGTCGCGGATGGGTGACCCAAACGCTTGTGACATGTCGCTCGCCCGTCTCTGTCACTCTGCTCGCCAAGCGAGCTACAGACAAGGTGATGCTGACTCCAGCCTTGGACTGTTTACTCAAGGGTCGCTTGTCGCTTTCCGTTTGCAACCAGCCCCATTTCGGCATCGTCTAGGCATCTCAGCGACTATCGAGTTGCGTTGCTATCCAGCGACAGTTATATACATTTGCCGTTTGTCTGAGCGTTCGCTCTCGCACGAGCCTCTCGCCTCTGCCGTCGGACCTCCCCTCTCCCCTATAACCCCCTTCCCCGTGTCGCTTGCCAACGCGCTCTCCACCTCTCTGATTGTCCCACGATGAGCAAGGCAATCCAGAGGGCCGAGGAGGCCAGGAAAGTCACTGCTGGCGCAGCAAAACCGTATCCCTTCTGGTTGGGCGGTGAGTCACTGGCGGTGTTGTCCGCGCATTCCGCACGCCACTGATCCTAGGTCTCGCTGCGTCGTTCGCGGGCACTGTCACCCACCCACTTGACCTGACCAAGGTCCGCTTACAGACGGGCGAGGACAAGAGGATGGTCCAGAGCTTCAGGCGAACAGTCAACAATTTCGGTGAGTAGGTCATTTGCCAGTGGTGCTGCTCTTTGAGCCTGTATCTGCACTCCGAACCCCAACGTCGACGATACCGAGTTCCGAACCCCAACGCCGCGGATACCTCGCGCAGCTCGGAACTTGCTGCTGGAGTTTCTTCGCGGCCAAGCGGTCTTGCACGCTGCCGCAACAGGTCCAGGGCAGCGTTGCTCCTCAGGCAGTCTGACCCCGTCCCACATCTTCCGCAGGCTTCGCTTAACTCGCCTCCGCTAACCTCGCTAACCCCAGGTATCCGAGGCCTGTATGACGGTCTGACAGGCACGCTCTTGCGGCAAATGACATACTCGCTCATGCGCTTCGCGGCGTACGACTACTTCAAGAGCCAGTTGCATGACGGCCCTGGTCCAGCTCCCATATGGAAACTTGCCGCCGCGGGCTCGTGTGCGGGCGGTCTCGCAGGAATGGTTGGCAACCCTGCCGAGTTGATAATGGTGCGCATGCAGGCGGACCGTGGAAAGCCACCGGCGGAGCGGTACAACTACCGCAACGCGATCCAGGGCCTGTATCGCATGGCACAGCAGGAGGGCGTCGCGTCGTGGTACCGTGGCCTCGTGCCAAACGGCGTCCGTTCTGTGCTCATGAACGCGTCACAGCTTGGCTCATATGACTGGTTCAAGCACAGGATCCTTGATCTCAAGGTGTTTGAGGACGGGCCGATCGTGCATTTCCTCTCCTCCCTCGGTGCTGGTACTGTGGCTACGAGTGAGTGGACTTTGCGAGATTGTGCTAATATCCAGCCGTGTGTTCGCCCGCGGATGTCATCAAGTCGCGGATAATGAACGCGCATGACCAAACGGGTCTGCTCAAGGTCATCAGGGACTCGGTGGCCAAGGAGGGCCCGGGCGTCTTCTTCAAGGGTTGGCTCCCAGCGTGGATCCGATTGCAGCCAAACAGTAGGTGCTAGTCGTGAGCGCCGCTAACTGTAGCCATCTTGATCTTCCTCACGCTTGAGCAGCTCAAGAGGGGTGTTGACAAGTACCGCCATGCGGGGGGAACGTGGCTCTGAGCAGTTCGGCTTTACGGCATCTGTAGAGTGCAAGAGTATCTACAGGGTTCGGCTGGCGGAACGGTCCAGTAGCATCTCGCAGGGTGGCAGGCCCCACGATTTGGGTTTCCACGGTTTGTAATAAAATGCAGTAATTCCATGGCCACCGCAACGCCAAGCCGGAAGTTTCAAGACGATTCAAGCTCAGTCAGCACAATTGACACCGGCTGGGAAAGCGGTACCTGAAGCTGTCTGGGTCGTGGTAAGACGAGCACAGGTCATACAGCACAGGTTGCGTTCGATGACCAAGGCACGTTTGCATCTTGCTTTGCCCGGCGAGAGTACGGGGGAGTTTTAGATGGCAACTGTGGCAAGAACAGACTCGAGAAAGAACGAGAAACGAATCCGAAGTGTGGCAAGAGAGTGCCAAGACAGATGACCCTGAGGAGATCGACTTGGACTGGAAGGATGCTGTTTGTGAGCAAATCGGGCCGAAGTCGGTTTATAAATGACTCGCAAATCCTTTGTCCAGCCTAGGCCAGCCCTCCACATAGCCCTGAAGGAATCCGCCTCTGGCGTCACCACAACACAAAGGTTATCGACAAACGTCCCGGCATCACCTTGTTCAACTCTCTCAGTCTTCTCTTCATCTCTGCATCCACTCCATCCCCCATCGCCCACGTCTGCGCCTACGCCCACCACAACTGCCGTCGTCATCCTCTTGCATCGCATTCCCTTCTGCCTGCCTGTACCGTAGCCCACATCCCGCGTCCCGCCGAATACCGCATTATCCTACGGACCGATAACAAGTCTGGGCCGCCATTATCAATTTCAACAACTGTACCTTGAACTCTCCACTGCCGTTCCACCCCTGATACATAATCACACTCCTCGGCACCACTATCCCATCACTCTCTCCTCTCTCTCACAAGCCACTGCTTTAACGTATAGTCCCCCGTCGCCACTTGTGACAGGTCCACTCTTGCGCTCCATTTCGCAACTAGCTTCTCTTCCCCCACCCCACTTCCCCCACCCCCCACCTCCGCCACTCAACCCCATATTCCCGACCAGGATGATCCCGTATCCACTCAACGGCGACATTCGCTCGTCCGCCGACCTCACCTCGCTCTACCGGCAGTATTTGCGCGTGCTGAATAACCGAACGTTTGACCTGTTGTCGCGCTTCGTCGCACGCCGCTGTATGCACAATGGCCACCGCATGAGCTCGCACGAGTACTCGCAGCTCATCAAGTCTGGCGCAACATTCTGCGCCGACGAGATCGTGGCCGACGTCTCACAGCGTACTATCGCCGCACGTTTGCATATCGAGTTTCTCTCCTCATGTACGAAGGCCGGCTCCTCTAAGAGGTCACCAATAAACAGTCACGCACACTCGCCCACCCGCACCTGCACGACCGGCCCGCGTCACGTTACGCGCCTCAACGAACATGTCTTCTACCACTTTGACGAGAACTGGCGCATCGACCGCGTGTGGAGCATGCTCGAGGACGTCAGCGATCATGTCAACCAGCTCAACTCGGTTTCCTCGGGCCGCGACGCTTGTGAGTTTCCGGACCCAAGCTGGCGTGAGGGGCCTCGGCAGATGCTCGAACGGCCCAAACAGGCCGGCCGTCGTTCAAGCAACTCTGCCAGTTCCGAGGGCCGACTCAAGTACTTTGCCTTTTAACTTGGTCAATGTTGCTAACATTGCAGAGCCAGGTTTGCGCCCAACATTACGACCGACAGCGGTGTGTAGATCCAAGAGTAGTGTGCCCTATTTCCGCAGGCCCAGCCATTCAGCTGTCTGCGTTGTAAGAATGCATGGATGGTGTTGTACAGTGCTATGCCTATCCTGGTTGCTCGTCCCATGTCACACGACCTATCACACGACCTACTCAAACCTTACGTCCACCCAATGCCCTGCACCCTCGATCACAGTGGCCCGAAGCACCTTACGCCGGGCCGCTACGCCGTCCTCATCGCCACCGGTGTCGTCGCCGCGCAGTCCCAGAACACGTAGGGACGGGAGGTGCTGCGGGCCGCTAGTGCGGACCGGGAAGAGCGCCACCACAGTCGCTCGAGCGCCAATGGCGGAGTAGGATACGTCGAGCGTCTAAAGTCAACATGACTACCAGACACAAGAGATCGCTGCCATGTATGCGACACAGTTACACCCGCACAGTACCGCCGCAAAGACTCACCTGTAAGACGATCATCTTGCGGCCGAGAGCGCCCAGACCCCGTTCCCACTCGGAGCTTGTCTTCGGTGCCACTTGCACGCCCGCTAGTCCGAGCGCCCTCAGTCCAGAAGGGAGCACCGCAACGAGCCTCTCCAGCGGTGGCAGCGCGCAGAATCCCAGGTTGAGAGACATCAAGGTGAGCGCGGTAAAGCGGGGCACATCGCGCAGCAGCCGTAGGGGCGCCGGGTGCGTCATGAGTGGCAGGTGATGCAGTGTCGGCCGGGCAGCCTCTGTGTCCCATTCATCTTCCCCTTCCTCTACTTCAGTGGCTCGGCCCTCGTCCTCGAGGAGCACGCGTATATCGCAGTCTGCCAACCGCATGGGGCTACCGGGCGGGAGGCGCGCCGAAGCCGCCAGCAACGCGCCACGGAGGTGCAGGTCGAGCTCGGGGACGCCGGCGCGCACCGCGTCGCCCATCGTCACGGGCCCCTCATCGTCCCACACCACGCTGTCGTCGCGCAGCAGCTGCAGCGTGAGGCGGACGCACGTGTCCACGAGGCTCGGCGCGCCGCTCCTTTCCGGCAGAGCATGCCCGAGGAACGCCTCGGCGGCAGCGAGCTCAGCCTCGCTCGCCGCGCGGCTACGTCCACACTCCGGCTCCGGAGGCGCCTTACTCCTCGGCCGCCAGGAGCGCGGGGGCGCTGGCCCAGCTACCCGGCGCGCCGCGTGCGCGTGCGCCAACTGCTCACGCCGGAGCAACTCGGCCCTGCTGTCAGTTACAGCTGCCTCCAAGCCCCAGGAACTCACGGATGCACGCCGACACTGTCGGGACCGGAGCCTGCGCTTGGCGTCCACACGAGATGGGGCGGCGCCTCCTTGGTTGGCCGCGAGGCGTGCGAGGCGCGCGAGCGCGCGAGCAGGTCATTGACACTTTGACTGTCAGGCGGCGCTGGCAGCGCTGACGCTGTGCCGACGAGGTGCTTGAATGTCAGCGCGTGTTTTGGCATTATGTGGTGGTGGCGAGGGACTGGGATTGCGGCTGCGGTGGAAAATACCCGATTACGTTTCCCCACATCCCCCACATTACCGCCGGAATGTGCGTCATAGAGGCACGTACCCGTTCACTAGCCGAGAGGAAGGTCACGTTGGCGGACCGGCCTTGACGCCCAGGCGCTGAACGGGACCATCTAACCATCAGCCCATCTCCCTCCCTCCCTCCGCACTCTTCTGCGCTGTCACCATCGAGGTCTGCTCCGTCCACCATGGGAAGCAGGCAGCAGCCCCTCGGCCCTGTGCGGCCTATGATCACCGACAAGGACAAGCCCACGGCCGACAATTACCCCCAGCTTGAGTATGAGGCCCGTATGTTGCCACCGGCCGACGCCGCAGTCCACGTCAGCAAGGCTGACTCCAGGCTACAAGTACATGACTGGCATTGACGGCCGTATCGACTCGTTCATCGTGAGATCGATCCACCCTCCTCGCTAACTCCAGGGCGGCCACTTCTCCGGTTACAACCTCTCAGCACTGCTCTTCGCCCACCGCGAAGACGACACCAAACATGTTCAGCTTGAGGTGTGGTCCGCGCCCGGCCGCTCCAAGCCCACCTTTGAGGAGGCCAGGAAGCAGAAGTACCGCTCGGCCAAGAAGGGAGAGGAGTTCGGCCCGTCCTGGGTGAGCTCAGCTAGCTATTGTTAACATCAGCTGACGGCCAGACCAACCACTGGTTCAAGGTCACGGTCATCATCCCCAAGGCGTGGGAAGAGTATGAGCGTATCCAGCGTACGTCTCCGCATAGCTGACCATAGGACTCGCTGAGCTGACCACAGTTGAGTTTGACTGTTCGGGCGAGGCCATGGTTATGGACGTCGACGGCAACGTGTACCATGGTCAGTTGACTGCCTCGAGTCGAACTGACACCAGGCCTCACAGGCGGATGGAGCTGGGATAGGCGCGTCGAGTTCATCATTCCGGAGAAGGACCGCAAGAAGGGCATCGGCCACTACTACATCGAGGCGAGCTGCAACGGCATGTTCGGCCAGAACGGCGAGAACCCGCCGGATGTGAGCTCCTTGCTCGTCGTGATGCTGAACCCAGCCCAACCGGTACTACCGTCTTAACAGCGCGGACCTCACCGTGCCCAACATGGACGCCTGGCGCCTCAAGTACGATTTCGATTCCCTTCACCAGCTCACACATGAGATGCCCTGGGACTCGTCGCTGCACCACCATACCAAGAAGGTCCTGAACAACATTATCGACGTCTTCCGCATAGGCGACCTGTCGTGTATCCCCGACTGTCGCAAGGCGGCTGAGGAGATCCTCGGCAAGGACTGGGAGAAGGTATCGGACGAGGACAACAAGGACGCTAGCAAGCAAAACGGCCAGCTCTGGGCACTGGGACACTGGTGAGTTGTAACCACTGCATGTTCCTTTGTCACCGCGGTAACACCAGCCACATCGACACAGCATGGCTCTGGCCATTCTCTGTTACACAGCAGAAGGCGGCCCGGTCCTGGTCGACCCAGATCGATCTCATGGACCGCTATCCCGAGCACCGCTTCGCAACGACCCAGGCCCAGCAGTACAAGTGGGTCGAGCAGCTTTACCCGTCGCTCTTCAAGCGTATCAAGGAGAAGGTCAAGGAAGGTCTCTTCCAGCCCATCGGTTGCACCTGGGTGGAGATGGACACAAACGTGCCGTCTGGTGAGGCGCTCGTCCGCCAGTTCCTCTACGGCCAGCGCTACTACGAGAGCCGCTTTGGCTCGCGCTCGCAAACCTTTGTTCTTCCCGACACGTTTGGTTACTCGAGCCAGCTGCCGCAGATCTCGCGCCTAGCGGGCGCACCCAACTTCTTTACTCAGAAGATCTCGTGGAACATCATGTGAGTCGAGATGTCTACCAGGAACTTGGAGCTGACATCAGCAACAAGTTCCCCCACACGACGTTCAACTGGGTCGGTCTGGACGGCACACAGGTGCTCACTCACATGACGCCTGTTAACAACTACAACTCGCAGTGCAACATGGACGACATCCGTCGCGGCTCGACCGGACACAAGAACCTCGAAGTCACCAACCAGTCCCTGCTGCTCTTTGGTAACGGCGATGGTGGAGGCGGTCCAACTCCGCCTATGCTCGAGATGCTCAAGCGTGCGCGTGCCATCGGCAAGCGCCACGATGCAGGTGGCCAGCTACCTCTCGTACGCATGGGCGGCACCATTGAGAAGTTTTATGATGCAATTCGCAAGGAGACCAACAATGGTCGCACACTCCCAACGTGGCACGGCGAGCTGTACCTCGAGATCCACCGCGCAACGTACACGACCCATGGCTCGATCAAGAGGCACAATCGGAAGATTGAAATCATGCTGCGCGAGGCAGAATGGGCCACGACAATGGCAAGCCTCAGCAGTCCCAAGTACAAGTACCCAAAGGACAAGATCGACTCGGCCTGGGAGGACCTTCTGTTGTGCCAGTTCCACGACGTCCTTCCGGGCTCGTCTATCCAAATGGTGTACGACGACGCCGAGAGGATCTACCACGGTGTCGAGAAGTCACTAACGAAGGTGATTGAGGGCGCGTACCAGTCCCTATACCAGGGCACTGCCGCTCTCTCTCCCAACGCAAAGCTGGACGGCAAGGCCCAGATTGTCGCGATCAACACGCTCCCGGGCACAACCCGCCTTGAAGTGATGCAAGTGCCCATTGCCGAGCACGCCTGTGTCCGCACTCACTCAGTACAGATGTCGAGCGACCGGAAGACCGGCTACCTGCTCATGGATGCCAGTCCCGAGAGCGCCTTTGCGACCTCGCGAGGCCTATATGCCGACCTTCAGCCAGCGCGCGCGACACAGGTCTCCGCAACTTGCTTCGAGCTCATCAACTCGTCAGTTAAGATGATGATCGAGGACGGCCGCATCACGAGCCTGCGCGACGTTGCGCTCGATCGCGAGCTCATCCCCGAGGGCATGAGTGGTGGCCTCGTCATCATGGAGGACCACCCAAACTACTGGGACGCTTGGGATGTCGACTTCTTCCACCTCTTCAAACAAAAGCACCTCAAGTTCGAAAAGGTCCGGGTCAAGGATGTCGGTCCACTGCGCGCCTCGCTCACCGTGTCCCTCAGGTATGGAGACAGCGACATCGAGTTCGACGTGTCGCTCGATGCCGTACCAGCGTCGACCATGGCCGATGCCCGCAGCATGGTCCGCTTTGACGCACACATTTCGTGGCATCAGAAGCACGAGTTCCTCAAGTTTGAACTGCCTCTTGACATCCACAACGATGTCGCAACCTACGACACCCAGTTTGGCACGCTCACCCGCCCAACGCACCGCAACACGAGCTGGGATGCGGCTAAGTGAGTCGCTGCCGGAGCAACTTGCTGACATCAGGTTCGAGGTATGTGCGCACAAGTTCGCCGACCTGTCCGAGTACGGGTACGGTGTTGCGATCATTAACGACTGCAAGTACGGCTAGTACGTATCCGCCAGCTGTTGCATTGGGTGAATACCAGCTGACTCCAGCGCGGTGGACGGCAACGTCATGCGCCTCTCGCTCCTGCGTGGCCCGACTATGCCGGACCCCGATTGCGACATGGGCAAGCACGAGTTCTCGTTCGCCATCTACCCTCACGTCGGGACATACATTGAGAGCGACGTCACGCCTGTGGCGGTCGCATTCAACGCACCCATGCGCCGTGAGCTTGCTGGATTTTTTCCGATTATGGCTACTAACACTCCCAGCGCGCCTCGGCTCAGCGTCCACTGCGCTCACGTTCATGGGCAACCCGTTCCGTATTGAAAACGCACGCAACGTCTTCCTCGAGACCGTCAAGCGTGGCGAGGACGATGTCCATGCCGAGGGCGAGGAACAGACGCTAATTCTGCGCCTGTTTGAGCAGTTTGGCGGGCACGCTAATGCCGTGCTGCAGATGTGAGTTGCGAGCGCGCCTGTACGGAAGGACGCTGACATCAGTACCGGCCTCGCTGTTGCTAAGGCTGAGCTCGTCAACATCATGGAGGACCACATGGAGGACCTCAAGGTGTCGTCGGCTGGTCCCAACTCGTCAAGCGACGACTCTGAAATCAAGCTCCGCTTCCGCGGGTACGAGATCAAGACGGTGCGCCTCACGCTCAAGCCGGGCGCCAAGCCTAAGGCCCACCGCGACTCTGGCGGGTGGGTGAAGCTGTAAGAGGACGCGATCCGGAGAACTCTAGACACTGTAGAGCGAGTTGTCTCCGAGAGCTGAAGTGAATAAGTGTAAAGCTGTCTTGTATGAAGAACAGAATGAAATCTTGAAGCTATTGGACGAGCAGATGCAGATGAGTATGTCGCTCTATGAGCTCTATATCCTAAAGAGGAGGCTCGCGCCCTCGTCACCGCCGCTCGCAATGAACTGAGCCTGCGGCAGGCCCAGGGGCGACTGGTCGCCATCGAGTGCTGGGCTCACCGCAACGCAGTTGACAGCGGCGGCATGCCCGTGGTGTTCAGCGAGGAGCAAGCCAGTGCGCATGTCCCACGTACGCAGCGTGCGGTCTGCACACGCGGTGGTGACGACATACTGGCACGGAGCCGGATGGCACGCGATGGCGGTGACGGCCTCGGGATGAGCCATGGCCGCGCGTGTGCGTCCCGTCGTAGTGTCCCAGACGATGACACGCCCGTCCGTCCCTGCCGAGACGAGCACGACGCCCTTTCCGCCATAGCTCCCGCTGTGGAGGTCGACAAACGCGAGTGCCTCGACGCCTTCGCCGCGCCCATGCCCCTCGAGGGTGTGCACGACCTCGGCTTTGATGTCGATGACTTCGCCGCGCGCAATGGCGATCAGTCTGATCCTGCCGCCTGCCCCGCCCGCCGCGATCAGCGCACCGTTCGGCGAGACTGCGAGGCTCGTTATCCCGTGCACAGCGGGGTTGAGGATACGTGCTCCCGGCGGCTGGAAGACGGTCATCTTGAACTCGGGCTCGCCCGCCGACGGGTTCCACAGCACAAGCGTGCTGTCCAGCGACGCTGTGAGCAGCTGCTTCCCGGCTGGTGGTGGGAACACGCCTGCCGTTACCTCCATCGTGTGGCTGGAGAGCACAGTCATCGTGCGTCCGGAAGGCACTGGGTCAGCTCACTCTCAAAGCCGACTCACTGCTCCACAGCCACACTGAGCCGTCCTCGCAGCCCGCGGATAGCACAGGGCCCTTGGGGTGCCACTTGAGGCATGCGACCTCGCCTGCGTCGACGCTCGTCACAAATTCCCAGAATTTCCATGCGTCCGCGCTCCCTTCAGCTGCCTGCATACGCTTGGGCTGGGCGTGGCGCCACACCCGTACGCGCCCGTCCAGGCCGCCCGTAGCGACGTACTCCCCGTCGCTGCTGAATGCGGCCGCGACGACGCTGTCCTCGTGCCCTCGCAGCGGGATCGCCTTGAATGTGTCGCGGTTGAAGCTTCCGAGTGTCGGGTGTAATGGGCAGAAGAGGTATCCGAGGTCGTCCTGCCCTCCAGAGACGGCCAGGGGCGGGTTGGGAAAGGACGGGTGCAGCGCAAGCGCGAACATGGCACTCCCCGGAGTGTGGAGGACTGCTGTCAGCTCGCCATCAACGTGCAAACTTACACGTCCCCGAGATTGCCGTGTCGGGTTTTGCCTCAGGCTCGCCCTCCTGCGCCTCAATCACCGGCCCGTTCGGGTCCTTGACCTCCTCCTCGTCATGAGGAACAGCGTTGTCGTCGTCGTCGTCATCGATCACCTCTTCCACATCGTCCTCGGTGAGGACGACGTCATCAAGCTCGTCTGCAAGGTTGTCCGTGTCGGCTCTTGGTGCTTGTGCACTCATGGCGTGTGAGATGAGATGGGAGATGGCAAGTTTGTGCACGCCGCCACGCAAGACTTTTGGCTGACAAACCTCCACCTCCACCTGAAACTTGACTCCGCCCAAGTCGAGTCTGGCAGAGCGCCAAATTCAGAGTGGGGCACCTACGCAGCCCTCCACCGATCTGCGTGGCTCGGCGAGACCAGCTCAAGCGGAGAAGCGTCATCGCTGCTCACGTTGTACTTTGCACCCACACCGCCGTGCCGACGCCGCCATGGCCAAGATCGTGCCGCCCATGAACTTTGGCCTCGTCGAGGACGGTGTGTACCATAAACAGCCCAAGCTCACTGCAGGGTACTTCCGCTCTGCACAGCCGACCGAGCTCAACTTTACGTTCATTGAGAAGCTGAGCCTGCGCAGCGTCATCTGGGTCGGCGCCGAGGAGCCGTCGGATGTCTTGTGAGTCTTGTCTCTGCTTGCCTGACGCCAGTGTATCGTTCCTCGAGTCGCAGGGCATTGTACTGCACAATCTCGCGCCGCAGGTCAGCCTCAACCCGCACTTCCCACCGCCGTACTGCGATGCGGGCGTGGTTCCGCTGAGCGGGCAATGTGAGTCGCCACCGATCGAGGAAGAGATCAACCACTGGATCGCAGTGCTAATGCTAGACCATCTCCCACCGCTCCCGCCACCAACGGAGCCGCTGATCATCCACGCCCTCAGCCTGTTACTGCAGCCAAGCACGTTTCCGACGCTTGTGTGCTGCAACATGGGCCGCCACCGCACAGGCACAGTCATCGGATGCTGGCGCAAACTGCAGCGATGGGCGCTGTCGAGCATCCTCGAAGAGTACAGGCGGTACGCGGGGATGAAGGTGCGGGTGTTGAACGAGCAGGTGAGTGATGGGGTGGTGCAGCTGTCATACCCATGGCCTCGCTTACCCAGTTCATCGAGCTGTTCGACACCGATCTCGTGTCCATCAATGGCGACGCCATCGTGGTATAGTCACGCGAGTGTGAGCGGACACACACGAGCGCCGCAAATTGCGCACTCACTCGGCTCCGCTCAACATCTCAACGCCTTGTATTGTATCACTACGTGCATGTATCACCGGGTATTACGCTAGAACGAGACAACCTTCTTTTTCTTGGCCACTGGCTTGTCCTGGTCGTACCACCCCTCCTCGCCGGGCCGCTTGGCTGGGCCGCGCGCGCTGTTCTTGGCGGGCATGTGCTTCGCGCGCTGGCCCTTGGCATCACCTGGCGTCGCGGTGCGGCGGGTGACCATGAAGTCGTCCTCGTCCGCTCCGGCACCCTCTCCGGTGCCCAGAACGAGTGCGGGCCGGCCTCTGGGCCTGACGCCGACCTCGGGCTCGGGGCGCTGTGTCGGGCAGTCCTTAGCACGGTGGGCGACGCTGTGGCAGATCTTGCACGCGCCGCCGTTGACGTACACGCCCCTCGGGTTCTTGGGACACGCAGCGGACAAGTGTCCCGTCCCAAGGCAGACGAAACACGTCGCGAACGGCGTCGGGTTCTCCGGATCCACAGGCGCGGGGCAGTTGTGCAGGTTGTGCGCCGAGGAGTTGCACCTGTTGTCAGCCCGAGCTAGCACAGAGGCGCAGTGTGACTCACCGATAGCACTTGCCGCCGGTAACCTGTCCGCCAGTGAGTTTCTCCTTCTTCCCCCTGTCCTTCTCCTTTCCCTTCCCCTTCTCCTTATCCTTGCCCTCGTCCTCGGCTCCCTCAGATTCCTCCCCAGACTCTTCGCACTCCCCAACCAACCCGGCCTTGCGCGCAAGCTCGTCCGCCTCGAGCATCGCCGCACTCCCGTTGGCACCTTCAGCCGCAGCGAGGATATTGGGGCAGTCACGAGCAGCATGCCCAG
Organism: Cutaneotrichosporon spelunceum; assembly: GCA_030805415.1. Classification (NCBI taxonomy): domain Eukaryota; kingdom Fungi; phylum Basidiomycota; class Tremellomycetes; order Trichosporonales; family Trichosporonaceae; genus Cutaneotrichosporon; species Cutaneotrichosporon spelunceum. Next base: position 2,841,174 of record BTCM01000001.1, read on the forward strand.
TCCCACGACATGCAAAGCACGTCGTGTTCACGTCCCGCTCCTCGGCGCGTTTGAATCGGCGCGCATCCGCCCGCTCCGCCGCGAAGGCAGCGCGCTCTGATGTCAGCTCGCTTCTCGTATTAAACTCACTCGCAATGTCCGGATCGCGGCCCCACCCCTTGCGCTCGCTGCCCGCGAACGCACCCCGCTTGCCCCCTCCCCCCGCGGGCCCCTCCCCCGCGGCCTCCCCTCCCGCCTCCCCTTCCGCCACGCCCGCCACGCCCACGCCCCTCCCATCCGCCGTCGCGTGGCCTGTCATACTGTTGCCGGCTCGACTCCTCCTGCGCCGCCGACTGCACAAAGTTTTTGCGGTGGAGACCGATGTTGGTGAATCTCGCCATGGTGGATGTTGTTGACGAGTGATGGGAGGCCGAAATCTTTGCCATGATAGCCGTGCCTGAGTGGCGGGTGGAGGTCACTGGTGGCATCAAAGCGTGAAATGCCAGCTCGCATAGTGGCCTCACCCATGAGCGAGGGAGGGAGATTGATCCGCAGAAAAGTGGACTGCTAGAGGCCAAATTTAGTGGCCTTTGGAGCCTGCTTCAGCAGCGACATGGCCACGGCTCTCTCATTCCGCTTCGTCTTCGGGCCGCAAACGATACACAAGCCCAAAAAAGGTGTGCCCCCACTCAGAATCGAACTGAGGGCTAGAGATTATGAGACTCACGTGTTACCATTACACCATAGGGGCATCTGCTTTTTACATTTTTTGGTCGATAGTAATCTCCAACACCTTTTTTCCGAAGTAATTCCTCAAGCACCGAAATTGCTCCCGCGCCTCCCACCAACTTTTAAACCTTCCTGCAACAGAATCTCGCTCCATCGCACTTTGCATGACAAAAGGTAAGCCACAACTTCCAATCCTCTCATGGAGGAACGTGAATGATGACACGATGACGAGACCTACGTGCCCTCCGTGTACAGTCCGCCCACCCTTCGTCCCCGTGTGCAAAGCTCTTGGCCCCCACCACGTCCGTTTTGGCCGTGGCGGGTTGAGTGTGGCGTGCGCGGGACCAGGCGACGGCGACGGCGCCTGTGTGCGGGCGGCAGGGAGACGATCCTCACTAGTTTGGCGACTTTATTCTGACACGTTCCTCCTCCCACTGTCTACCATATACATGTATCGGGAGCTGACACCAGATGGCGCCGAGGGACGACGCGTCAGATTATAGTAACGAGGAGGAGGTGGGCACTGTTCTCCTCGCCCTGCCGGACGGGCCGATGGAGGAACCGCCATCTCATACCTCATCGTTCATCGGTGGATACCCTGCTTTCCCGGCTGTGCCGACTGGGCGTTCCATGAACCCCAAGGGCAAGGGCAAGGCGGTTGCTGCGACCTCCGTGCCAGAGGAGGTGCGCTGCGGCGCATGCCATAAGCCGATGCCTCTGCTCTCTCAGGTGTACTGCCCGCTAGAGGGGGGCGAGAACGACCGCACACTATACGTGTGGGCGTGTGCGCACCCGGGGTGCCGCAGGCGCGAAGGGAGCGTGCGCGCTTTCCGTGCGTCGGTGCGGAACGAGGAGTACGTGGCCGATGTTGAGGCTAAGCGTGTCGAGGCAGAGCGAATCGCCGCTGAGGCACGCGAGCGGGCACGGCAGAACCCGTTCATTGTCAAGGAGAACGCTGGCCCGGGCCTCTTTGGTGGATCACAACCACTCTTCGGTACTGGGGGCGCCAACCCCTTTGCCACCCCTTCGGACCCTTCCACTCCTTCTGAAACCCGTTCCTCACCCAAGAAAGAAGACGTGCCAACAGCTGCCATCGCCTCTCTCTCCCTTTCCGAGCCCGTAGCCTACGCCGCGCCCCTCCCTGCCTACCAGCCTCCACAGTATATCACTACTATGGACGAGTACCTCCCCATTGCTGAGGACTCGGACGTCGATGTCGACAGTGATGAGGACGAGGCGCCAGAACAAAAGGCTGAGTGGCGCGAGGACGGGTGGGACAAGCTCCTCCCAAAGAGCGTCGACGACATCTTCGAACGCTTTGCGCGCCGCCTCGCGTCGGCCGAGGATGCGAGCAACCAGGTGCTGCGGTACGACTTCAATGCCGTGCCACTACCGTACAGCTCGTCGTCGCCGCTGTTCAAGAAGCTGTTCCCGGGTGCACCGACGCGCGCACCCTCGTCAGAGGAGGACGAGGTGAACCTCGCCGAGTTCTACACGAGCAAGCCAGTACCCGCGTGCTCGCGCTGCGGCGCGGCTCGTGTCTTTGAGCTCCAGCTCGTGCCGCAGCTCATCAATGTCCTCCGCCCATCATCGCTCAGCACAACCGGCAAGGTGGAAGAGGGCAAGGACAAGGAGCAGACTGAGGAGGAGCGACGTGCCGAGATCCTTCGCCTCGCGAAGGGTGAGGCTCGAGGCGACGGCGAGGCGGGTGAGATGGAATGGGGAACTGTGATGGTGTTTGGGTGCGAGGGCGACTGCATTGGTGTTGGAGAGGAGTGGGTAGGCGTCGAGTGGGAGGCGGCGCCGGAGGCATAGAATGGTGTATAGATCTTGTACATAAGTAACGCGTGTATAATGCCATGTTGGACACACTTGTTGTTGCACGGATCCGCTTTGACACTGTTTACGCGGCATGTGAATGGCGTAAGCCATTGTCATCACCCGCGCTCAGACGAGGCGGTGCAGGAACGCGCCGCCCAAGTGCCCCGTCATATGTCGACCCTGCACAAGGTGGACACGCGCCGTGCCGCCGCCGGCTGCAACTGGTGTGAGAGGACAGGAGATGGAACAGAAGAGCCGCATGCCAGGGGGCAGGGCGTCAGATTAGCTGCGCCCCGTCCGGCCAAGACTTTGCTGCTGCTCACTGGACATGAGGCTGCTCGGGCCATCCCAACGCCGATACGCCTCCACATCAGTGCTCGTGCCGGGGGGTGCATTGCAGGTCGCGTGCCATGTTTATGCTCTCTCCTCTCTCTCCAAACACACCCACACTCGTTACTCCTTCCTCTTCCACGGCCCAGGTGGTCCTCTTCAATCTACTCTGATCCATGTCTCATTCAAGCTGGGTGTCTCCCCTGGCAGTGAGTTGGGTGTGGTGGTGAGAGGTTTTGGTAGAGTGGCGCTGGCATTGATTGAGACCCGCGCCAGCACCAGCTGAGCGCGCGATGCTTGCGACAGATCTTTATCTGGGTACCTTTCCTCCTCTTTTTCGACTCTGTTTCCTTCCCCACCTTCCTTCCGCGAGTCCTCACCCTACAGTCTTCACGCTCTGGCTCTCTGGGAACTCCCTCTAACCCCAGTCTACGACGTTCTCCTTCGGAGCTGACCTCGACAATGGCCAGTGGCGCACACTCGAACAGTACATCATTGACTACATGCTCCAGGATGGCTGTGAGTGACTCTGGCTGTGGCAAACGTCCCAATCCATATCTACTCTATACTATCATCTACTGCTTTATCCCTCCAACCTCCCTGCGACGCTGACGGCAGTGTGGCCGACCCGGGTCGCGCGCCAGTCCGCAAACAGCAACACGTCCGTGATCGTACATACCGGAGCCGAGTGGAGTGGGCGTTTCGAAGGCGACGTGTGCACAATCATCTACCAGATCGTGGGCGAGATTGCGCACGTTTCCACAATCGTAACGGCACTGACAACAGGATCAGCATCACGTGCTCGCGCTAAGGAGGTTGACCACTGTTCCCACTTTCCCCATTGCTATCCCTCTCTTCCTACCACTCTCCCTCTCTTGTATCTGTCCTGGAGGCAGATGGGCTGGTCTCATGCACCTGTGGCGCACTGTTCGGCTGCCACAGTCACTGTTGAGCTGTGAAATCAGGTTTAGCATAAACTGACGAGACGCGCCCACCCACTTACCCCACACCCCGCGTGCTCGATTTATCCCACATCGATGACGTCTACCCAGTTCCCAACAAATACATAACCAGTTCGGCGACGTGGTCGTCTATTCTGGTTCCCATCACCTACAACTATTGTTCACGTACCATATATCTATTCGCGTCCTTGGCATCCTCTGTCCGGTTCCGCTGCCCCTCCTCAAAATGCCCAAACTTCGCGTCGCGCTGGCACAGACATCGCCCGTCAGCGCGAAACTAGGGTCCATCCCGGACCAGCCATTCGAGAACATCGACACCAACCTGCGCGACATCGCGGCCCGTGTCGCAGAGGCTAAGGCTAATGGTGCCGATGTCGTCGTAATCCCGGAGTACGGGGCGCAAGGGATCTGCGATGGACGCCAGGTAAGCCAACGCGGCACCTGACCTGTTGACACAGTTCCTGGCATTCCCCGCCGAGCACATCTACACGTTCCTCTGCAAAGTCGCGCTCAAGAATAGCATCTGCCTCGTAGGCACAGTGGTGGTCGGCAAGCCACACGCCAAGATCACCGGACTGATGCCGCGCCGCTCGCCGTTCCACCACCTCCTCGAGGAGGATGCACAGGTGCCCACCTTCGAACAGAAGGAGTGGGCCGAGTGGATGAAAGTATACGTGCAGACGGAGGAGACGGCACCTACGCTCGTGAACGAGGCTTTCTTCATCGATGACAAGGGCGAAATGGCTGGCACGTACGCGAAGCGCAACCTGTGGCACCCCGAGCGGTAGGTTGATCGCTTCAACTAGGTCTAACAGCAGCAAGTACCTGACTTCGGGTGAGAACGGGAGCCAAGCCTTCGACACCAAGTGGGGCAAGGCAGGCCTGCTCATCTGTACGCTGCCGCTCGTGCAGCGCTGACACCAGGCTGGGACATGTCGCACCCGAGCGACGCGCAGGCCCTGTCTAACCAGGGCGTCGACCTCATCTTCGTCCCCACTTTCTGGACTGCGAGAGACTCATACCCGTAAGCACATGTCCATGTATCGCTGACGCCAGTCAACTGCTCCAGTTTGAGCACGAGCCGGACTACGAGCGCAACATGGTGACGTCGATATGCTTTGCGCGTGCGTGCGAAACCGAGGCGATCTGGATCATGTGCAACGCGGGCGGCGAAGGCGAGTTCATGGGTGGCTCTGGCGTGTGGCAGTCGCTCCGCGGGCGCGTAGGTGGCTTCTCGGCATCGGACGTGGGTATCGCCTATGTCGACGTCAACACGGACGATCTCAGGACTGCGCGCGCGCTCTACAAGATTCGTGAGGACTTTGTGGCATGGTCGGGGATGGAGCGGCATCCCAAGTAAAGTTGGAGGGGGATTAAGTAGGACGCTGTTCCTGTACACAAAAAGAACTCGGGCACTGTTTCAAGTGTCTCGGGAACGATCTGCTGGAATCGGCGGGGGTCGGCAAGACAATCTGGAGAGATGAGCAGTAGTGCAGTGTTGTAGCAGCGATGACGATTGCGACTGCGGCCGGTGTGGACACGAGACTGGAGAGTACGTTGTCTTGTGGAGTGGATCATTCCGAGAGCTGTTTCCAGACGCCACAACCCCAAGATGGAATAAGCTGTGCGTTTCAAAGGGCACCCTGATACATTGAATTGCACATTCCAGTTGCAACGTCGGACACGGGCAGAGGGTCTACACGGCACCCTCCGGCACGACACGTGAGGCAGGGCAGAGCCACCCGTCGTCTCGGAATGCTTCAAGTCGTGGAGTTAGCCATGGCCAGGGGTGGGTGACGTGCCTCAACTACGAGTCCCAGCGACCCACGCACGGTGGTCGCAGTCGCAAAACGAAGCGAACGCCCACGCAAAAGGTTCCTTCACAACGCCAGAGACCAAGTCTCCTCCACACTCTCACCCAGCCATGCTCGAGTCACGGCGGACACTCCATCTCTCACTCGCACTAAACGCCGTGCTCGTCGCCGGCGCGTGGCTCGCCCTCTGGGCCCTGACCAGTGGCGAGCAACGACTGTGCAAGCCGAGCGTCGATTCTGTTGGCTTCCAGACGTCTCCGAAGATCCCCGAGTCGATCTCGGCGACAACGGCGATCGAGCCAGCAGGCCGGTGCGACATCTGCGCAAGCGAGACGGGGCAGCGCCTCTGCGCCGAATATGGGTGCGTCCAGCGACGTCCGAGGTCTGGAGACTGACACCAGCGCGGAAGTGGTGGCACGGGCCATGGCCTTCAACCGTGCGTGTCTCACCGTACGAGCTGACCGCAGAGGGCAACACGCGCCTGAAGCGCGTCCTGGCAAAGTGGCGGGCGGGCAAGCCGGTACGCCTCGGCGTGATCGGCGGCTCGAACAGCGCCGGCCAGGGCGTCTGGGCCGACAACCAGATGGCATACTCGCAGCTCAACATGCACGTGCGCCTGTTCAACTACCTCGACCGTCGCTTTCCACAGCCCGGAGGCAAGGTCATGACGCACACGGGGGCGGCGGACGAGAACAGCCTCGTGAATGGCGCGCTGGGCGGGCGCGGAACAGAGTACTTTGCTATGTGTTCGGAACTTCACCTGCCAGAGGATATTGATCTTGTCGTCCTCGAGTTCGCCGTCAACGACCAGCTCCAGATGGAGTCGATGGAGACATACGAGTTCCTCGTACGCCATCTCCTTGAGCGACCAGGCGCACCTGCCGTCCTCGCCCTCCAGTACGCTGGCACACAGGCTGAGCTGACCACAGGGCATTTGGATACGAGTTTGAGACGGTCCTCATGGGCGATGGCAGCGTGAGTTATCCCCATGTCCATGTATCCTGACGCTCAGCACCTCGCCACGAACTTGTACTACAACATCCCGACGATTGCACCCCGCTCCCTCTTCTACGACGACGCCCAGGGCAACGTCACCAAGTTCTGGGACTGGTTCTACTGGTACAACCCGCACGAGGTGCCGACGGACCTATGGGGCGTCGACCTGCGCCATTTCGGGCCGGGCGGCCACCGCGTCTCCGCCGAGTTGATGGAGGCCTACATCGAGCAGCAGCTGTGCGAGATGGACCACGCAGAGCTTGTGGCTGGCACCGGTGATCTCGACACCCTCTACCCCCAGCAGCCAGTACAGTCGCTCTCGCTACTGGGCAAGTTCAGCCGCGCGCACGCGGACGCAGTCACCGCTCGCATGGAGCCCAAGTGCTGGAGCGTTGAGTCGGACTCGCGCCCACTCACACCGGCCAGCAGCGAGGGCTGGGAACGCTGGACGTGGGGCAACGACAAGGGCAAGACGAAGACGTACCTGCGCGCGACGAAGCCGGGGGCAAGGATCGTGTTCGACCTCGGCAAAGTCACCGGCCGCGTCGAGGTGTACTACCTCCGCTCTAGGTCGTTTGGGCTCGGCAATCTCGCATGCAGACTTGGCGGGCACGAGAGCATCCTCGAGGGCTGGTGGGACAAGCCGGAGAATATCGGACAGTGAGTCATCTGTCGAGCCGCGCTGATGGCAGGAGCACGCGGTGGCGCAACCTCGAGCCAGGGAGCTACACGCTCGAATGCGAGCTGTTGGCCGAGACCAGCGACCCTGGAGGCGGAACCGAGTTCCGCCTTATGGCACTTATGAGCATCTAGGGCACCACACATCATCCATCTTGCATTCGTCTGGGCAATTGTATTATTTTTCACTTGAGAATACAAGCATCGTTCTGGCATGTACACCTGCAGCGCGGGATCCAAAGAACGTCTCATTTGTAGCTTCACGTCTAAATGTCTACCAGCACCGGATTCTCGGCGCTCCCCACTGCCGGCCCCATCTTCTCGCTTACGTTCTCCGCGTCCCCATGTGCGCCACCCGCGCGCCGGATCCCCTCCTCTTCTAACCGCGCAGCTATCACACGTACAGTCGCCAAACCGAGATCGTAGAAGCCGTCGTTGTGGCGTGGGTTGAACATGCCCATGTGGGCACTCACCTCGTCCTTTGCGAGCGTGTTGACCGCCGCCATCCAGTGCGCTGCTATCGCCTCACTTGGCGAGGGCAGAATAGCGAACGTTCTCCGCCCGAGGTGCGACGCGCAGGCCGGGAGGGAGGTGTAGAAGCTGGCGTCAGCCGAGGCGCCTCCGCTACCAACAGCCAGGCCCACTCACTTTGCAAAGCTGACGTTGCGGCTGTTCTGTAGTTCGGCAATTCGATCCAGACGACTGCGCATCCCTGGCTGGTCCCACAGATTCCGCACGAACGTCATGTGCTCGGCGCCCCACTTCCACCCGGTCGCCAAATCGTCGCGTCGGAAGTATGCTGTGCCCGCCGCAGCGCCTGCGACTGCGATGGCGCCAATCCCGACAGCCGCTTTTGCGTTCCACCAGCTCTGCTGCGGCTGAGGCTGCTGGTCGCGTGTTCGTGCCTCCTCCTCCTCCTCCTCCTCCTCCTCCTCCTCCTTCTTCCGTCTCTCTTCGGCTTGCTTCGCCTTGCCAAACCCAAACCCAGCAGCCAGGGGAGAAAGCATAGCGAGCGCGCTTCCAACACTACGCGCAGTCTCGATGTGTCCCGCTGCTGTCGAGAAGCCGTGTTTCTGCCGTCAGAGCATGCTTGGGGCTACGCACGAAGACGTGGGGATGCAGTCCGAGGTACGGAGTATCGAAAGCCAGTGTCGCCACGACATTCGGCCACATCGGATCGTCGGGGCGCGTCGTAGCGGCGACGCGTGAGGTCGCGTCAGCGATTAGGAGTCCGCCCATGCTGACGTTAACCCTCATCACTGCGGGACGTACGAATGGCCCATGAGCACCACTCTCGCACTCCCAGCTCCCCGCCCTCTGCCATCGCCATTCTCAAGCTCGACAACCTTGGTCGCGAGCCACTGAACAAAGTTCTCCGTCGCCGCGCTCTGGTGTCAGGTCGAGGGAAGGTGAGCTAACTTACAAGCTCGCCACGCGTCTCGTAAGCCGGGAACACGTGAGACTGGACTTGAAGAGAGGGATGTGTGTCCTCGAGGATTCTAACGATACCTTCTGTCACCTGAAGCTCTCGTGCTATCAGCCATCGCTTGCTGGACCTACGTGATGGGAAGCCCTCAAAGGTCACGTCGTTGCCCTTGAAGCTGCCGTTAGTGACGTGTACTCCCGGTGACCCACCCATGGACCCAGACAAGTACGAGCAGGTCGGGCTTGTATGCGGGTTCCTTTTCGTCGGTCATCGTCTGGTCGGGGACGTGCAAGAGAGAGACGTGATGGGAAAGTTGCAGTGCACTGGGGCCTCATTTGCCACCCAACTGCCACGGTGATCACAATCCACGTGGAACACTATTTGGTCCGCCGCTTAGATTTCCGCGTCTTGTTGCTACCTCTGTAGCGAACTCAAGAGCTCTGAAGCAGTCCCAACAGCTCATATCGCCATGTTCCAGGTCACCCGCATCCAACCTCCACCACAACCCCTGGACGACATGGATGTCGACCTCGGCGAGGGGTCGAGCAACTCTGTCGTGGGGCCCGGCGATGTCATCGCGAGCGCAAAGGAGTACATGCGGTGAGTTCCCTCATCCCAACCTCCATCTTGTGGCAAAAGACATAACATAGCTGACGTCAGTGGACACGGGACGTACGTCGAGTCCGACTCGATCGTATCTTCTGTCGCGGGTACTGTACAGCGTGTCAACAAACTCATTAGCGTCAAGCCGCTGCAGTCGCGCTACGTGCCAGAAGTCGGCGATCTTGTCATCGGCCGGATTGTGGATGTCGGCGCACAGCGGTGGCGCGTCGAGGCTAATGCGCGACAGGACGCTGTGCTCATGCTCTCCTCCGTGAACCTTCCGGGCGGCGTTGTGCGGCGCAAGATTGAGAGTGACTCGCTCAAGATGCGCGAGTTTCTCGCAGAAGGAGATGTAAGTTGACGGGGTTGGCCTAGGCTAGTTTCCCGCTGCCTGGCACAGCTCTATGCTCATCGCACGTTGCGGCTAACTCCAGCTCCTCGTCGCAGAGGTCCAGGCATTCTTTGGCGACGGCGCCATGTCCCTCCATACACGCTCGCTCAAGTACGGCAAGCTGCGCAACGGGCAGCTCGTTGTCATCCCGCCGCGCCTCGTGCGCCGCCTCAAGAGTCATTTCGTCCATGTCCCCAAGTTGTGTGGACCAAGCGGCGTCGATGTCATTGTGGGGATGAATGGCTTCGTGTGGGTGTCGCTTGGCACGAGCCAGGAGGCTCGCGACGGGGGCGAGGGCTTTGACTCGGAGGGCGTGTACCGGAATGACAATGATGTGAGTAGCTCTTCCTTTGCAAGGCAGCAGGTTGCTGGGCGGGGTTGTAGCTGATACCAGCCCATCTCTCACGCCGCACGGCAAGCCATCACGGCCGTCGCAGACGTGATCCGGACACTGGCAGCTCACGACGTGCCGCTGGCGGACGCACTCGTTGGCGAGGCGTACAACTGGATGCAGGATGCGGGGCTGGAGGCGCCGTTGAGCGAGGAAGACGGGGCAAGAATGGTGGCTGACCTGGGCTTGGTGTAGACTGTATGCTATAGGCTATTGGGGTTCTGGATGGCGTCGACCGCGAGACTGTCGCATGCCACACGTATCGCCACACGTATCGCCACTGCTCACTACACTTGAGACACCGGGCAATTGCCGGAGGTCACGTACACAAAGGCAGATGGGATAGACGGTGATGCGGCTAGTCTCGACACCGGACGGCGTGTGACGTCAAGGACGGCTGGCTCATGCAACAGCTATGGATTGTACGTTGCCGACCGCCAGCGGCACTCGAGCGACTCAGGCAAGCGTCTGGCCTTGAATCAGACGTCAAGGGCCACTTGCTCCAGGCAACGAGGGCGGACAGTCGGCTACAGGACAGCTCCACCTCTCGAAGTACTACACACACACACATCACGCAGCGACGCCGCTCACACATTATCCTCATTGGCTCAAGCGCCTCGCGCTGCTGATCGCCTATATACCGCCTTAGATATGTATTCACTTCAGAGCTGATCGGCTCACTGCCCCAGCACACTTCGCCAGGTCCCCCGCTGCCGAGTGCGTGCCAGACAGGCAATGCAGCCCGGGCTGCTCGTGGGCGGGGCCCACTGAACAGAAGTCAACTATGAATATGTACGGCGACGATGGAAGGACGGGTGTTGGCGCCAGGTGTTCGAGCCGAGAACGGGACTGTCAGATCAGATCAGGGTGTCGCGAATGACGGCAGGCGAGGGTGCCAGCGAGTGAGTGGGTAAGTGAGTGCGGGAAGGAGGGAGCGGATCAGGAGTGCGCTGTCGTGTTGTTGCTCTTATATGACGAGACAAGCCTCGCCATCAGCGCCACAACCCGTGCCATATGCTCCAGAGCAAACAGTCACATCCTTACGTCCCGTGACTTCCATTTCATCTAGTTAGGTAAAGCCCTCGATCGGGAAATAAGTATTAGGTTGACAAGGAATCGCCAAGCCAGCCTTGGGGATCCACTTGCCGCCGCCCGGCCGGGATCCAGGAGGGGTAGGCGGCAGACCCTCGTGGGCTGCGGTCTCAATGCCGCCGCCGACGAACGAGCGCCCAGTCGGGAGCTGCTCGATGACATGGGTGAGGGCCGGTGCGTTCTCAGCGGTAACCACAGATGTGTCCGACGAGGCAGTGTCGACGCCCTCGGAGGCCTCGCTGACCCCCCGGAGAGCGGGCGCCGAGATGAGGAGCGCGCTCAGCTCGGCCTGCGTGACGACGCTCGTCTTCGGGTACGCGCGGCGCACGTCACGGTTGTAGTACTGGTTGAAGGCGACGTCGCTCGCAGCTGAGGCTGGCGTCGAGTAGCGTTCCGGACGCGAAGCGGGAGTAGGGTAGCGGTTCTTGTCCTGGAGAGGAAGACCAGAGGAGATCAGGGGGTTCACGACCACGGCGTCACCTGGGGTTAGTTCTTGCTGCAGCCGGTGGGGTGCGGTTGTGGAAATGGAGGAATCGCGGAGGAGGAGGCGCACAGAGGGCGAAGGCAATGTGGTGATGCAGGTCCCGAAGGGTCATGCGATCGGGAAGGTGGGCTGGGGTGCGCAACCTTCCTCGGCAATGCAAGGACCATATCTCTGCCCTCTCTCAGTCGCTTCAAGTCCCCCCGATGGCCCTCATACACCGGAGTGTCTTTGGTGCCGCGCGGCCGCAGTGAACACATACGGAACTTCTTCCAGAAGCCCTGGGGTCAGCGCAGCCAGTACGGTGGTTCACGGTTGGGGCAAGATGGTAGAGGGTGGGTTCGGCGGACATGGGCTTGGGCGTGGCCGCGCCCTTGGCGGCATTCCGGAGGACAGCGGCGGCGCGCATAGTGACGGTAGTGCTGGATGCGACGGCGACGACGAACACGGCTGTGGGATCGGCTGGGCCATGCACTGGGGCCGCCAGGCGAATCCAGGCAAGGGTGTTGGGCAGCGCCGACCGGGGTTTGGGTTGTGGCGACACGTGGCTTCAATCATGTGGCATTACGAATGGTATCAATCACCTTATTACTAGCAAGGTATTGCGTATCCATTACAGCTCCTTTCGAACTTCAGAGCTGCCAAAGCTGCCCAGGCGTCTAATGCGACAACGAAAGGTGGTGCGTGCGGGGTTGGTCGTCGTCCGACCTCTTCTTTTTCACCAATCTGAACACCCCTCGCCGCGAAGCTGTCCGCCGTTTCCTCCATGGCGCGGATCTGCTGATCTTCCAGCGTTGAGCATCAACCAAGAACAGGACAGGCAACGTCGAACTGCGCCTCCAGTGGGTCTGGGCATGCTTGTTAGACCAACGAAACCGAGGAAGAGCCCAATCCCGATTTCCTACACCGGCTCTTCTATGCGGGGCACGCGTGTCAGGTGGCGGCTGGGAACGAGTTGGGCACAGGGCGATCGAGCTTTGGCATGTCCTGACCACGCACCTTGTGAACATGGCCCGAATCGGAGTAGTCGGAACGTGCCGTACGGCGGAATACGATGTCGGACCTGTCACGCTCGTCGTCATGGCTGAGCCAAATCCCGCTATACATTGCCCTCCTACAGTACGCAACTTGGTACGGGCCACCGCGGCATCCACATCCCTTCGCGTGTACACCTATTCCCTACCAACTATGGCCCACCCCCCACTATCGCCCAACTCCACTATGCCCGGGTTCAGGCGACATGGGGGTGTGCAGGGCTTCAGGCGACGCGGGGACCAGAGTTTCCGGCAACACGGGGATGTGCACCCGGCCCTCGGCCCACGAGTTGAAGTACGTTGTCGGCCGGGAGCGCGCGCCGCGGGAGGAGCGCCTGCTTGGCGCGTGGGCGGGGACGGGCAGGGCGACGGCGCTGGGGGACGCGACGGAGTAGACGCGCAGGCCCCCCGCGCCCGGTGGCGTGGCGTTGCCCGCGAGGCTGACGGACTGGAGGAGCCGCGACTCGTACAGTGCTCGCCTGGTGAGTGCGGGGCTGGCCGCGCCGGGCTGGCAGGGAAGGCGGGCGAGGGAGCTGGACCATGGCGTGGCGGGGCGGCGGAGCTTGGAGATGAGGATGGCCGCCAGGGAAAGGAGCAGCTGGTGTCAGAGAGAGCGACAAGGGCGCACCATCAGGACCTCGGCCCATTTGAGAATGTTGCCGGCGAGTGCTAGCTTGCAGCGGGAGGCGGGGCATGCCCACAGAGCGCGGAGGCTGGGAGAGAGGAGGCCACCAGCGGCTGCACTCGCCCACAGGAGGGCGCTGAGGGCCAGCACGTCCGCCCACACGGATACGAGGCGTGAGAGTGGGCAGAACACTGCGATGCCGAGGCTGGAGTTAGTCGTCTCGGCGTTATAGGGACCCAGTCGTCTCCCTGGCGACTCACAACAGCACCACGTACACCACGACCGCCCCCGAGGTCGCGAGGCTCAGGAAGATCTCCGTGCGCTTCTCGCGCCAGTATGCCAGTTCGTATGCCATTCCCCCATCCGGTGCTGGTGTCAGCTACATCTGTGATGAACGCACTGATGGCGGAGCTCGCACGGACGTATGCGGCCAGGCAGCTAAGCGATGAGGCGGCGGCGGCGAGCGCCAAGAGGAGGACAAGACGGACCACAGTTGTGGCCTTCATCGGCCTAATGAAGAAGTGGGGAGGATGAGAATGCTACATTCGCAGTGTTACTAGTGAGTGGGTGTTACAACAGCGTGGGGATGTCGACAGAGTTTAAAATGCTCAGCGTTGTACACAAGCTAGGTCCCGAAGGTTATAGTTCGACGTTGCTTCCCGGTATCTGGAGCGGACTGGGTGCCGTGACGCCGCGCTGTCATATTTGGAACCCAGGGAGTCGATCTTCGCAGGCGCCCCGTGTGTGGCGCTCGGGATGGGAGACGTTACGCAGTAACAAGCTCTGGCAGCCGCGGTGTTACGAAGGTGAACAGGGCCAGCTTTGCGAGTGTTTCTACGTTTTGTGCCTCAGTTGTACCTAAAGCTTCAGCACAAGGCTTGGAAAACCCTGCCTCACAGCGACCGTTAAAGGAAACGTGACATCTCGATGAAAACCTGCAATATTAATCAAGCTTGACCAGCACGGATGCAACACGAGTCTCCTGACTGGTTGCCCTCTGAGCTGAGGACGACAGAGAACCTCTATTCTATGGCCGCCAAACGCTACAGCAAAGCCCAACTCCGCAATCTACTCGACGCCGAGGATCTGCTTCAGGTCCTCAAAGCGTGCCTGCTTCTTGGCCGCCTTTGCCTCAGCCGAGCCCGACTTTGCAAATGCCTGCGATTAGTTACATACTAGTTGCCTTGACTGACATCTGCGATGAGCGCGTCCTTGTTCTTCTCTCCCTGTCAGCTGATAACCCACCGCTCGCAGCTCACGGATCTCCAGTACCTTGGCCTCGATGGTGTTCTCCGCGATGAGTTGGAACACGCGCACTGTCTTGCGCTGTCCCATCTGCTGTCAGCTCTCCCTTGGCGCCAACCCGCCCTATGCACACGGTCCACCGCTTGTGCCTCGATCGCGCTTTGCCACCACGGGTCGCACTGATATCAGCTGTGATTAGTTCACGGCCTCCAGCTCACGAGGAACACGTTGCTCGCCGCGGTAAGGTTCAGACCCACAGCCCCGGACTTGAGCGAGATCAGCATCACGACAGGACTATTATCCGCGTTCGCTTCAGCGACGGGCATCTGGAACCGTGCGATCACCGCTTGCCGCTGAGGTTAGCTTCCACGCACGCTTGGAAACTTGCCCTTTTGGCCGGCATGCTCCCATCAAAGCGGCAGAACTTGATTCCCTCCTCCTCAAAGACAGCAGCGACGCGGTCGAGGAAGCTCGTAAACTGAGAGAACACGAGCGTCTTGTCCCCGCTGTCGAATGTCTTGAGGTAACGCACAAGCTCCGTTATCTTGGCTGAACGAGTTAACGGCGTTACGGCATGTTCGTTGAACGAGTCAATCTCGTCAGGTGGAATATCGAGCAGGGAAGCTACAGCGATTGGATGCCGATCCATGGGGCAGACCGCCTGTCGTTTGATGACCTCAGAAATGCAAAGGAGACAGACTATTGTGAGCTCTGAAGTGGACGATTCAACTTACAAGGATGACCACAATCAGTGATTCGAGGGTCATGGAGAACGTCGAAGCAAACAGAGCACTCTTCCTGGTCGGCGATGGCCAGTTTGAGCTTCTCAATCAATACTTCACGCTGCTCGGGATTGAGACTTGATACAGGAACTGGAGAGTTACCGGGTGCACGTGGGTTGCGAATGTCGGCGAGGAACGTCTGTGGGACGAGGTCCGCGGACAAACAAAGCTGACGCACTGGCATGAGTTCGAGGGCAAGAGGCGAACTTACACCTCGTCAACATTGCAAGTACGTTGGCAGCACCCTGCAGATTAGCGTGCTCCTCGGCGCCACATACCTCGCCTGAGCGCACACTCTCCTCGAAGCGGCGACGCAACTCGGAATGGACCTCATCGTATATGCGGCGTGTCTCCTCGTCGAGCTTGACGCGCACTTGATAGAACTCAATCGGCGGAAGGGACACAAGTGGCTTTCCAACCTTGTCCCTCGTCTCCTTTGTGCGACGGAGAAGAGCCTGTCCGACTATGCCCTGGAGGAGACGTGCGGCCTCAGCGGAACCAGACTTGAGGGGACGCAGAACCAGAGTGCGGAAGTATTCGGGCTGATCCAGCGGCGGGCACAGCCTGATGCAGGTGAGGAGCGAGCCAAGGTCTTCTGGACTGTTCACAATGGGCGTGCCTGTGCAGATCCAGCGTCGTTCAGCCTGAAGAGCGCCGAAGGCTCGGGTCACTGCTGTCAGCTGCATCAGTGCTGGGGGAGCTCACTCTTGGCTTTCGGGTTCTTCATCACATGTCCTTCATCGGCAACAACCCGCTTCCACTTCAACTTCATTAAGGGCCCGGTGGCTGTGGAAACCTTGGCGTTCTTTCCACTGTCAGTCCCTCGGGCTGCTGGTGCAGCTGCCTCAGCCGCAATTGTCTGGTAGGTGGTCAATACGACCTGGTGTCAGCTGATGAATAACAATTCCGTTGAAGCTCACGTCGTGCTTGGCTAGCGTTGCTAGAGTGACGCCCTTGTTGGCGCCATGGTAAACATAAAAGCGCAGCTTTCCATCGACGACATGTTCCGTGATTTGCTTCTCCCAGTTACTGAGAACAGAAAGGGGGCAGACTGACGTCAGCTGAGCTGGTATTGATCGAGTTTACCGATTAGCGTCGTCTTGGTGGAGCCCTTGGTCACCTCCTGGTTCCTTGTTGCAAGGACAAGCGCCAGCGTCGTAAGAGTCTTGCCTGAACTGTTAGCTAGTCAGGGTGAACAACGTACCGAGCCCCATGCCGTCGGCAACGATCCCTCCGCGCCCAAACGCGGGCGTCTCAGCCTGGGGCGTCTTTGTCGCGACATTGAGCCAATAGTCCGATGAACCCCTCCCAGAACCCTTCTGGCGCACCCAGAACTGCACAGCCATGTCGTCAACTGTTCCGGGAAGCTTTAGTTCCTCGTGGTCCACCATCCACTTCAGGGCCTGTAACTGGTGCGGAAGCAGGTCGACGAGAAGCTCGCCCGACATGAGCGATGGTGGCGATGGATGAAGGGGGAGCTCGGTGGCATCCATGTCCGCCGTAAGCGCCGCCTACTGTCAGAATGCCTAAGTAGGGGACTCGCCATGACGCTGTCAGCAGCCTGTTCGTCTTTGTTGACCTTTACTAGTCCGTCGAGGATCTGCCGCATTCGGTCGCCGACTCCGCCGCTGCTACCGCCTAGGCCAGTCTCCCCCGCCCTCCCCTTGCCCTTCAACTTCGCAGCGGCAGCAGCTTCTTGCTGTCTCATGTAGTCAAACCCACGCTCCATCGGCGTTGCCCAGCTGAGCTCGTGTTCAAGGACCTCGCGGTGCGATGCACGGCCATAAATGCTCATGTCCCTGCGATCAGCGTATTCGACTACAACAGCTCACATAGGCAGCTTGAAGCGCCGCGCACCGTCGAGGTTCTGGCCAACCATCCTACCCTCAACGCTGATGATTTTGGTGTCCATGAGCTGGGCGATGCGTGCTGCAACGCCGCGCGGGATGTGGCCAACCTGGATCCCCGACGCGTTAAGGACCTAGTGGTAAGAAGACGGCCGTCGTTCACCTCACCTGCACAGCATTACTGTCGTACGGGTTGGCAGGCTGGCGGCGCAGCATGACATACTCGTCGTTCCCGACGAGGCCAGCATAGTACTGGATGCCAACGACATCGGTGCGGAGTGTCACGTACAGCTGCTATCAGCTATCCTCCACGTGGTAGCTGACCTCATCTAGCTCATGGGTTGTGGGCGCCGCATCCTCGCCCTCCTCAGCGTAGTGATGGGGTAGTTTCCTTTTGATTCCTCCGCTGACACGCTCATGCTCACGCTCGTCGGACTTTGCCGGGGAACGAGCACGTTTCTTCCTTGCCGCCTTCTTTGGGCGCGAAGATGACGCCTGGCAAGCGGGAGGCCGTCGTGCAATCCGCGGAGAGGATGATGCACTAACGCGCACTAGATGGTCCTCCATTTTCGAATGTGAGTAAGCAAGTGGGTGAAAGTGAGTGTCAGAGTGCGAGGGGATGCTGCTACTGCATTGTACGACTGAGATTCCGGGGCCCCTGGTGGAGGTTGGCCACCAAGCATCCAGGCTGTCCAGACGGGCTGGTAGATTGAGAAAATCGGCATGGCCATCTCGTCCAGTCGCCTGAGCGTAGTTGAAAAGACAACAGGTGACTGACCGTTTCTCACCAGTGCATTTTAGCTCTGACCTCTTGCCTTTCAACTGAGAGGCCATTGACGGCTTCGACCATGACACCATGGCCTACGCATAGGTGAACGCAGACATCTCTCTATAATACTTGATCTACAAGGGGTAGTAGCTGCGCAGGACTCTAGCGCACAGTTCCACCCCTAGTCGTCGCGAGGACCAACCCTCGACACGACATACTGCCGCACACGCCGCTGCTCTTCGCTTCCCACGCCGTCAATCTCCTCCGGAACCTGACCTTCCGAGTTTGGCTATACGTCAGCACACACACGACACAGTTCACAACTCACCCTCTCACGGTCCGCGCCCGCCTCGAGGAGGATGACGGCGGCCTCACCGTGCCCACTCTCCATCGCGAGATGCAGCGGCGTGTTGCCGGCGCGGTCGGCGGTGTTGAGACGGGTCTTAGGTCGTCCCTCAGGAGGGTGGAGGAGGATATTCATGAACGCACCGTTGCCCGTTGTTGCGGCACGGTGGAGCGGGTGCTGGTTGGCACGGTCGCGGGCATTGATCTGTACGTCAGCCGCCGAGGATAGGGACGCTGCATATGTGTACCCACATCAGCACCACGTGTGATGAGGAGGCGGCCCATCTGTGCGTCAGTAGCCCTCTTGAGCCTGGCTTACGGGCACATTGCCCTTTGATGCGGCGTAATGCAGCGCAGTCTGGCCCTTGTCGTTTGCAGCGTCAACCTTCGCCCCAGCGTCGAGGAAGGCGGTTACATTCTCCATCTGCCCCGCCGCAGCGGCGATCACGAGGGGCGTCCAGCCGAGTGAGTCACGCGCCTCGACATCGGCAGCGTTGGAGAGGAGGAGCTGGGTCACACCAAGGTTTTTGGCCGTAGCCGCCCAGTGCAGTGGGGTGCGGCCATCCTGAGGAAATGAGCGAATGAGGGCTAGGCAGAAGAGAGCAGGCTCAATGGTTGTAAATGACAAGCCAAGGTGGGTGGTGCAGCGTGCAGTCGGCGGAAGTAGGAGGGGAAGGGGAAGGAAGGAAAGGGGGAAGGAGGCGTACCTCGTCCTTGGCATTGATGAGCTTTTCGTTGTCGGCGAGCAGGCTGCGAATCAAGCCCGGCTGACCTGGGTGTGAGAACCAGGCTATAGAGGCAGGTTACCTTCCTGTGCGGCGCGGTGAATGGTGAGGTTGCTGCTCATTGATGATTAGTGAGGGAGTAGAGCCAATGTTCAGGTTGGATGAGTGGGAGTTGCGGAACAGCTGAGGCTACGTCAGCGTTTAGGTTAAACAGGGTAAATAGAGTCATTAGGTGGGAGGTGCGGATTACAATGCCAAGTCGTAACAAGCAAAGGAATCACGAGACCTGAGCATAACAAACACAAAGCTGTACCCAACAGCATTGCCCTGGCTGCGGCTCTCTCTTTCTAGGTCAGCAGACAGCCAGCCTGCCTCGTTCCATCTCTTGCATCGATCCATCACTCGTAATCAGCCACCCCACACCCCACACCCCACACCCCCCACACTCTTCCATCTTGCTCTTGCTCATCAACCCCTTCTCTGTCTCTCTTTCTCTCTCTCTCTCTCTCTCTCTCATCTGCTGTTCCTCCCGCTGCTCTCAGTCGAGTACCCACATCTTCTCGGACTTCCCTCACCCTCCCGACGGCAACCATGCGCTTCCTCCGCGCCCTCACGGTGACTGCATCGCTTGTGCCCCTCGCGTCAGCTGCTGTGGTCAAGATCACCCGTAGCGGCAAATACCTCTACGACGACGCCGGTTCCCGTTTCTACATCAAGGTGAGTACCTCGTGATTTTCTTGCCAGTCCGCCCCCGTTGTGAGAGAACCCGCGTGGCTCAAGTTTCCCATATGTTGATAACACCAGGGAGTTGCATACCAGCCGCAGGGCGAGCTCGCCGCTGAGTCTCAGGCCAACGAGGCCAAGTGAGTCCACCTCCATCGACTGCTGCTAACTCGCTACAGCGGCGGCTTCCCGGAACCGTAAGTTGTTGAGCCCTTCCCTTCCCGCTGGGTTCCCTTCGATTCCACCTGACTTCAGGTCGTCGTTCCACGATCCACTCTCCTCGGAAGCGAACTGTACGCGAGACATCCCATACCTTAAGCAGCTCAGCGTCAACGCGGTCCGTGTATACAGTGTCAACTCGTCGCTCAACCACGACGCTTGCATGAAGATCCTTGATGACGCCGGTATCTACGTCCTTCTTGATGTCTCGCTTCCCCTCAACGGCAGTATCGACCGTGCCTCCCCATCGTGGACGACCAACCTCCTCGACGAGTACATCAGGACGATTGATGCTTTCAACAAGTACCCCAACGTCCTGGCCTACAACATCGGCAACGAGGTTATCAGCGCACCCTCGAACACCTATGCGGCCCGTACGTTCCCTCATACGGGCTCAGCTGCTAACCAACAGCTTACGTCAAGGCAGCAGCCCGTGACATCAAGGCGTATCTCCGGAGCATCAGCTCCAACGCTCTTGTCGGTTATGCGGCTGTCGACGGCGACGCCACGTTCCGTAACGCAGTTGCCCACTATATGACGTGCGGCAATGACACCGACACGATTGATCTTTATGGTTAGTCGCTTGTCGGAACTGTGCTAACACCTTCCAGGCCTTAACAACTACCAGTGGTGCGGAGCTTCGAGCCTTACAGCGTCCAACTGGGACACGATCACCCAGGGCTTCTCCGACCTTACTGTGCCCACCTACATGTCCGAGTTTGGCTGTATCACGTCGCCTCCTCGACTGTGGACCGAAGTCGCTGCGCTGCTTGCCACGCCTGTCTCTGACGTCTTCTCAGGTGGCATCGCGTTCAGCTTTTTCCCTACCAGCGACGGCTACGGCATGACCACCATTGACGGCAACACGTAAGTGCTCAGCCATTGCCGGTGCTCATATTCCTCCAAGTGTCACGACAAACAGCGACTTTACCCGCCTCGCCGCTGCGTACGGCAACGCTACTGGACCCAACTCGCCTGCTATGAGCTCGCAGCAGAACACGGCTGCAGCCTGTCCTCAGGAGAGCGCTGCGCTCCTAGCGACCACTAATCTTCCGCCTACCCCTAACCCCGACGTCTGCAATTGCCTGGACAAGTCGGCATTCGCATGTCTTGTCAACGACGCCACTGCGAACGACCCTGTCAAGGTTGGCGAGCTCACTAACATTGCCTGTGACATGCTCGCCAAGGCTGGGTCTACTGTCGACTGCACCACGATTGGCAGCAACGGCAGCACAGGCACGTACGGCCCGTTGTCCATGTGCTCGCCCGACATCAAGCTGTCGTGGGCGTTCTCGGCGTACTACATGCTCAACCCTATCGCCACGAGCTGCGACTTTTCGGGGAACGCGACGCGCAACGAGGGCGCTGACGGTGGGTGGAAACGGAAGAGCAACCGCTGACATCAGCTCCCAGGAATGCCCAGGATGCCACCATTGCGGCTGACAACTGCTTTGCTGGCAAGCCTGCTGTCGTCACACCCACGAGCTCCCCCCAGTCGACTGGTGACTCGGGTGGTAGCAACTCGCCCTCGGAGAGCAGCGGCGCCGCTACCAAGAGCGGTGCCCAGGCCTCCTTCTCCCTTTCCTCTATGGCTGCGGTTGTGATTGCTGCGCTGGGCGTCGTTGCCGGCGCGGTGGTGGTTTGATCTAAAGGACAATTTATTCCTGCCGTACTTGTAATTAGGATAAGCGTGGATGTTAGCATTCGCGACTGTTGCGAGTGTGTGGCAGCTAGGGGGAAGAGTTGGTGGATGTTCACTCTTTGTGCACTGGCCAGGACGATGACGATCTGTGCGATCCCCTGAGTGTGTGGTCGCTCAGAATGACATGTGGGGGGGGGGGGAAAGGAGAGGGGATGGAGTTGGGGACGGCCAATGTGGAGATCTCCTATGACTCCGGAGGAGCAAGTGGCACCGTGCAGCTCCTGCTCTGTTCAACAGTTCACATTTGCTTTGGTCAGCTCAAGCTCAGCACAGCACAGCACGGACCACGCCACATCATTGTGCACCAGAACTAACAGAGTTGTGCAATAACGGGTCCCATGGACTGAGCCACAGCACGGTTGGGTAGTATATGTGGAGACGCGAGTCCAAGTAACTCGGCTCTTGTTTGGACCCGAAGTACTGGGTGGGGGCGGTGTTTATTGTCAACGGCATGGCCGGGGGAAAAAGGGATTGTGTGCCTGGTGCGTGACCCGACATGGCGCGTGACCCGAGATTTGGCGCGCTGTGCCGAATGGAGACGCGGGCGATGAAGCGAGCTGTGTCTGGCTTGGGTCTCCCTCCTAGTTGTTGCTGTGCACCGGCACATGCTACCATGTCCCATGATCCAACGCTCTATGGCATTTCACGTCTCCTATTGGCAGACACTTTTCCGGCGCGCTATCATCGTCCTCACATGTTTGGTTTAGGTTTTGTTCACAGGGCTACGCAGCCGCTGTTCTCGGCATCGTCTGCGTCAAGCCCACACTACCTCCCGCTCTCGTCGTGACGACATACCCGGCCGGGTCTGGCAGTCGCAACCTGTGCCGCCACCCAAGCAAGTGATCTCAGAGAGCACGGTTCTGATTCCCGCGCTGGTCATGTACTCATTCCGCGCTGCCAATGACATACTGTCTGTTGGGATTTGAGCCTTGCTGCAGGAGGAGTGGGAATGCTGATTGGTGGATGCTAGATGCCGCACAAGGCCGTGTCGCTGACACTGAAAGATGCGCGCATGCTCACACTGTTGCTTCCTCTTGCACTCTGACCCCCGTGCATTGTGCTTCGCCAAGGCATCACTTCACTTCTCTCTTTAACCCATCCCTCCCTGCTGCGCTTCTCTTCCCGTGTTCTTGCCCACCACACTCCATCTTCACTCGCTCAGTCCCTATCTGTCATCCCATAGCACACGCACATCCTTACGGACCAACCCTCACCTTCCCACCCACCTTCTCCCCCTTCCTCCGCCATGGCCGAGAAGCCCTATACGTCGCAGGGTGCTGCTCGCAACCGCAAGTGGCTCTGGGCGTCCCTCGCCGCTCTTGGTGTGGTCGGCATCGCCCTTGGTGTTGGTCTCGGCGTCGGCCTCAACGTCAACAAGAAGGGTGCTGGCAAGGACAGCGCAGGTGCCGCAGGAGGGCCTGCCGGTGATGTTGCATCCACTGCCCCTCCTGCCAACCCCTCCACGCCCATTTCCAACACCACCGACCCGGTGCGCGGCGGGTCTGGCGGCAGCGGCTCCGTGGTGACCTCAGACCTCAACGTCACGTTCACGTATGTCAACGAGTTTGGCGGCACTTGGGCATACGACCCAGTCAACCCCTTTAACGTGAGTTGGCAGCTGCACGCGAAGACTGGTTTGGTGTCAATCACACGACAAATTCTGCCCGGGGCTTCGCATGTCCACATTGGTCTCGAAACATGCTTACAACCAGAGCTCGGGACGGGCGCAGAGCTGGACGCCTTCGCTCACAGAAGAATGGGTTTGGGGCAAGGACATTGTACGCGGGTAAGTGTGGGTATGAGTGGCCGTGCCAACCAGTCCGGCTGGTGGGCACAGAGACACGGACAGGTGCCTCCGCCAGGACTGCGCCCCTGCAACCTCCGCTAACTTTGCAGTGTCAACCTCGGCGGCTGGCTTGTCACGGAGCGTGAGTTGACACAGTCAACAAGTCTGACGCAGAGCCTTCATTGTCCCTGCCCTCTATGAAAAGTACAACGGCGCGACGCCCAAGGCGGTCGACGAGTACACCCTGTCTCAGGCGTGAGTGGCGTTCCCAGGTGGCGCTGACGGAAGAATGGGGGCCAACTTGGCCGCCGAGATGGAGGAGCACTACAAGACCTTCATTGTGAGCTCCAATGTGTGTGCTGAATCGCTGACAACAGACGGAGAAGGACTTCGCTGACATTGCCGCTGCGGGTCTGAACTGGGTTCGGTATGTTTCATGCTCCTGACCTTCCCCCTGACTGTAGCATTCCCATCGGCTTCTGGGCGATCGAGACCCGGGATGACGAGCCGTACCTTGCCAAGGTGTCATGGGCGTGAGCGACGCGCTATAGACGCGGCTAACAATAGTTACTTTGCCAAGGCCATCAGCTGGGGCCGCAAGTACGGTATCCGCATCCTCCTCGACCTCCATGCACTCCCTGGCTCGCAGAACGGGTGGAACCACTCGGGCCGCTCTGGCACGATCAACTGGATGCGCGGTGCGATGGGTCTTGCAAACGCCCAGCGCTCCCTCGAATATCTCCGCTCGTTCACAGAGTACATCTCGCAGCCCGGCATCAAGGAGGTTGTGCCCATGCTTGGACTCGTCAACGAGGTGCTGTACGATCAGGTCGGCAAGAAGGCGATGGGCTCCTTGTAGGTCACCGTGTGTCGGGCTTCGTTAACATCAGCTATCTGGCATCCATAGACATGATCCGCGGAATCACCGGCTCTGGGGCTGGTAATGGGCCCCTTGTGGCGTTCCACGATGGCTTCCAGGGCCCCGCGAACTGGGCCGGCTTCCTCAGTGGTGCTGACCGCCTTGTCATGGACCAGCACCCCTACCTCGCCTTCTCCGGTCCCAACCAGAACCCCTGGGAGCAGCAGACTGGTCAGGCCTGCAGCTGGGGTGGCGGCATCAACGACACCTCGAGCTCATGGGGCATCATGATCAGTGGCGAGTGGTCGCTCGCCATCAACGATTGCGGCATGTGGCTCAATGGTGTCGACGTCAAGGGAAGTTACGAGACCACGTACGGCTCGTGCGTCCAGTTCGAGGACTGGCGTACGTGGGACGCGACGTTCAAGCAGAGCCTCCTTAACCATGCTCTCGGCAACATGGACGCGCTCCAGAACAACTTCTTCTGGACTTGGCGTATCGGAAACTCGACTGTCCGTGGCTACGCTCCCTCGCCCATGTGGCACTACCAGCTAGGCCTCGAGCAGGGCTGGATGCCGAAGGACCCCCGCGTTGCTGGTGGTTACTGCCAGCAGAACAGCTACTGCCAGGGCTGCGCCAAGGTGAGTACACGATGCAGTTTACTCTTACGCTAGTTCGACGGCACATATCCAGCCTCAGCGACCGGTGGTGCGTCGCAAGCCATCGCCGCCGCCCAGACGGCCGAGTACGGCAACATGGCCCAGGCCATCGTTAGCCCTGCATGGATCGTGGGCAGCCAGTCTCTCCTCCCCACCCTCACCCAGACCGGCACGCCCATCACGCTCGCTGTCCCCGCCGAGTCGGCCAAGTGGCTCACTGGCTGGGCGAACCCGAACGACAAGGTTGGGGCGTGGGTGCCTGTCGGCGGCTGCCCGTATCCTGGGTTAGTCTCACTGTCGAAAATGAACAAGCTAACTGGCAGTCCATACAGCGGCGACGATGCCAGCGTCATGCCCCGGGCCCTCTGCGACGGTAACGGTGTTGGCGCCGCACAGGCGCCTGCTGCTGTGCCTGATCCGACGCCTACCCCCACACCCGTTGCTCCCGCACCGGCCGCTCCCACCACCGGCCCTCTGACGACCAACCCGGCCGCGGCCCCTACCACCGGCCCTGCGGCCCCCGCTGCCGCGCCATAATGCTCGCGTCGACCGCCCACGCGATGTAGAGGTCGACACGCGCAAAAGGCGCCTCGAGGCCAGGACATTTAACACGGACACTCTCTTTCCTTCTCGCTTCATCTGATACCCTCAAACGCTCTCTCTGGTAGCTCATTGTGGAGTAAGGTCAATAGTTGGGGCGGACATTGCATCAGACACATGGACATTTGAGATACTGGCAGAGGCTGGCGGTGCGTGTGTGGTGTGGCGAGTACTGGTGGGCATTTACTGAGCATGCGGTGGACTCCCACAAGGGGCGTTGGTACCGTTAATCGTCTGAGGGTCTCGGAAGTTGGCGGAGACTTAGCTGTACACATCGGGTCACCACGAGTAGACCGGCCGAGTCTATTGGCGCTTCTCCTGTCTCACTTCCAGCGGGGTCTTGCACAAAGCAACCCTTTGATCTGTACATAGGTGGCCGTCGCGAAGCTGTAGCGCGTTCAAGCGAGCCACCTCATCACATGGAGCTGCAGTTGGAATCATACGGAGGCATCTGTTGATCGGCAGCTCCTCCTAGTGAACGGACGGAACCAGTTGCGAGTGACGTGAGTGTGCCGTTAGATCAACCATGCGGCCCATTGACAAGCCATGTGTATGTCTAGCATAGAATGAGATCAAGTCGTGAGGCCATCCTTCTAGGGGTTCAAATTAAATCAGTTGTCAGCTGCCGGTACGCTGCGGAGAGCTGTTTGATGCGTGGGTCGCGTGGGGGAACGCAGGGGTTTGTGTACTGTCGCCATTGCCGTACTTGTCGGTTTGGGCGCCTTCGAACCGCGGCTCAGCATACCGCTGCGGTGGGTAGGCTGCGTACGGGGGTTCAACGGGCGAGCTGTTGGGTACGTTGGTCAGACGGACGTGCTCGCCGCGCGTGCGACCGTGGACAGGCAGTTCAGTGTCGCGGCTGATACGCGGCTCGTATGGCTTGTAGCTCTTGCTCGAGTAGAGAGAGGGGTAGTACTGCCTGTATCCCCACCAAGCGGCGATGACGCCAATGATTGCGCCAGCAATCACATCGGTCGCATGGTGCCTGTAGTCCATTGTGCGGGAGATGGACACGAGCGTAGAGCACGACACCGGAATTAGCAGGATCCACGACTTGAACGTGTATCCGCGGCGGTTGGCGACGCGGAGTTCTGCTGTCAGCGCGTTGACGCAGAGCCAAGATCGGTCTGGGCCTCTACTGATGTGCTTCCCCGGCTTTCGCCGTACAATTTTGGCCTTGCTCTTTCGCCCTCACGCCCCACCGCCTTGGAAAGTGGCGTAAGACACTCACTGGCCATGAGGTAGAGCTCGAGGTACCACATTCCGCTCCAGGCAAAGCTCGAGTGGCCAGACGGGAAGGACCTGAAGCCCTCTTGGAGTAGGTCGGTACGCGTGCATGCCCTCCAGGATGTTAGTCCGTGGATGGGGTTGGACGTGAGGTCGGATGGGAGCTGGCACCTGGAGAACATGTCGGGGCGAGGCCGGCCTACTGTGATCTTTTGTCAGCCCTGGGTCTGTACGAACGCACCTTGATGATTTGGGTGAACGTCACGCCAAGTGCGAGTGTCAACACGAGGCCGAGCAGACCGCTGTGAATCTCCCAAGGCGAACGTCTGATGGCGCTAGAGTCAGCCACATCCGCGATGAGGGGGCCACACCCAGTCAAGATGACGACAATGGCGGGGAAGATGCCAGCAATCAGGGCGAGCGACCACACGGGGATGCGCTCGTGCTCTGCGTACGGGTAGGCGAGCGATGCGTCCGTGATGGAGAACATGCGGCGGTACCCATCAACTTTGTCTAGGAGGTAGAACATGCCCTGCGCGTCAGTTGCCTGGGGGTTTGAGATTTAAGGCGCGTCGGGACGCGTCCGGTATCCACGTCTGCGAGAAACTTGTTCATTTTGCACTTTGTTATTTGCCACCTTTCCACGTACCCAGAGGAAAATGGTGAGTGCCCAGTCGGGAAAGTAGCTCCAGAACACCTGCCAGTTGTACGGGCGCTCACGCGCCGCCGCGCGACTGTGTGGGGGAGCCCAGTTGGGCATGTGTCGTAGGAGAGGTTCGTGCGCGGAGGGTGAGGAAAGCGAGCGCGGTGGGGGGGAGGAAGGTCGGGATGTGGATGGCGAGAGTGGGAGAGATGGAGAAAAGGCAGTGGGGCTGGGTGTCAAGGCGTGCATTTTGGTCGTGTGGGGGTGGGGGGGGGGATTGGTCGAGGTACAGTGGCCGGTGGCCACCTTGCTGGAGTGTGACAATGTGTGTGTTTTTGCGCCAAGCCCTCGGTTGTAGGGGTGGCGGAAACACATAGGGTGTCTCTGATGCACTGCTCGAGAGCAGAGCCTTCCTTGGCATTTGCCGGGGCTAGACGGTCTATTGGTTAAGCTTCGTCTTGATCGAGGCACAAATAGTCCTCCGCAGGCCTCGGCTTGATCGGCGGCATACTGTAACAGCAAGGAATAGACCCACGTGTGGAACACTGCAATGGCCGAATGGACCAGAATAGCTACAGTAACAACTTGTTACGCAACCAGAGGGACTATGAAATCAGACGGACCTAAAAAAAAAGCACAGGAATGTCATCGCTGTTTCCAGCTGCGCATGTGGGCGCCGTGACACATTTGTCACCTTTGTAAAGTGGACCCATCACCTTGTTACAACCAACTGTGGGCCACCCGCTATCATTGCCTCATGTTCATTGCTACTGCTCTAGAGAAGAGTGTAACATTGTAATGCTACCGTGACTCGGCAGTCGGTTGAGTGAGCGATCAGCGGCTGAGGTCCACAAGCTGTTGTCAACCTATTTTGCAAAGTGGGATTGGCATGGTGGGATTGGTCATTGCATGTCAGAGGGTTGTACAACTACTTTTGTGGCAGACTAGCTAGACGTGGGGCAGATAAGGCAGACGTACGTCCTCACTTTTGGATTTCTGCCAGCTGTCAGGGTTTGGTGCCATTGCGTCATCGAACATTGCATTCGTACCAGATCAGTAACTGTGCATTAGCCACTAAACAAATCTATTGCCAGCTAAACTAAAGTCCAACTTCTCGAAAGGTCCGTTCATGCCACCAACCCCAGATGCCCCACAAGCAAGCGACTCACTCTCATCACCGACCGCCACCCGAGACTGAGACCGAGACCGCGTAGTTCAACCTTCAACCCTCACGCTACCGCCAACACATACACACACTCAACCCCTTTTCTTTTCCTTCCTTCTCGTGCTTGTCAAACTTTATATCACGCCCACCCACTCAACAATCTCGTAGCAAACCTATACCTCCCGTACGCGTGTGCGGGGTCTGCTTTCTCTCGAAAACGGCCCCCTTTCGCCTACAGCTAACGCCGTGCCCATGCCCTACCGCGAATTGTTATCCCGGGCGTCGCCGCCAGCGGATCTGGCTGGCCCAGCATTCGACGACGCCGTCGCCACCCTGCCCATTGCCTACCTCGAGGTCAGTGACAAGCCTGGGGATGATGGATCCGACCATCTCTCGCGGCAACACAAACTACGGCCAGGCTGACACCAACAGTCGTACCCTTTACCTGCATTCGTGTGCTGTGTGCGGAAACGGCCCCTACACAAAGAGCCGTCTGCAGCGGCCGACAACAGACCAGGTCCACCTGTGCTGATTCACACCAACGCGGATGGCGCCGTCAGTAATGGGTCGCCTCGCATCCGCTCATTGAGCGTCCAGTCCAACTCAGGAGTCTCTTCAGCGACGAGCAGCTCGATGCAGAGCCATCCAACGGCGGCAACGGTTACGCCATCGCCAACGCCTACTCCCCCAGGCGACCTCCATCAATGGAGCGCCAATGTTGTGCCGTCTCGCAGCTTGGCAAATGGCTTGGCATCTCCGATTCGCAGCTCGTTCTCTAGAGCCAATACCGAGCCGCCATCGCACACGAGCACCTCGCCGCCGAGCATAACAATGAGTCGGAGTGCGAGCAGAACCACCTCGGCAAGCGGGCCCCAGTGGAGCTGGCACAAGCCATTCCCCGAGGCGCACGACACGGGCGAGGACCAAGAACCCAACGACGACGTGCTCCGCTTCCACTCCGTATCGCCACTCTCATCACGCCGAGGCACGCACGCGGGATTGCAGTTTGCTTCAATGATGAACTCGGCGGTCGACAAGGCGCATGGTAAGACCTCGTGCGTTTGGCACAACACGCAATGGAGCCAGATTGTGGGCGATCTCCCGTTGGCCGCTATCGTCGACCCTACAGTGTTCGCCACGCTCGAGGGCTGGGTCGAAGCCGATATCGAGACAAGGAACAGCTGCAGCAATGTCTCCCGTGACTCGACACAGTTCAGCCTCGATGTGCAGGGGACCAACCTGAGGCTCATCAAGACGCGCCACGACAAGCACCCTCCAGGTACTATCCTGTGGATCGTGACCTGCACTAGGATGATGGAGCGAGCGTACGGTGTAGACATGGACCGGCTCACCGAACAAGACTATGCGCCTCCTATCACCGCTCCTGTTGCATTGCCGCGGGCTGCAGACAGCTCGGATTCGTGTGTCAAGCTTCTGGAGACCACCGACTGGGCGAAAACCTCCATCGGGCTTCGGTCGAGATGGCCGTTAGAAATCATCTCCATGGTCAGCCTCATGCTCACTACCAGCCTACCGGTCTCTGTATGGATTTCTGATGCACTTGTCGGTATCTAGTAAGTGGACCATATGGGCTTACGCTGACTCATTCCAGCAACCAAGAGTACGCCAAGTTCGCGGACCATCCTAAAGCGTTCGGGAAAGAGATGCGGGAGACGTGGAGGATGATCTGGCCAGAGATTGAACCCCTTGTCAACAAGGCGCTTGCCGGCGAGACTTCCGAGCGCGCTAACGGCCCCATCTTCTATCAGCGCAACGAGCGAGGCGGGTACATTGAGAAGCACCACTCGTTCACCTTCCACCCCATCTTCGACCAGGGCGGCAAGGTACTTGGCATCTGGAACCCGATCCAGGACCACACCGACTCAGTTCTTGCGGAGCGTCGCCTACGAACCACTACCAAACTTGTTGAGGAGGTCGGCTTTTCGCGTACACCACACCAACTCTATCAAGTCACCAGCGAGGTCCTGTCGCAAAACGCAGCAGATGCGCCATTCGTCATGATCTACAGCGTCAAACCATCCAAGAGCACTTCGCTCTCCACTGCCAGCATCGAGGGCGCTTCTATTGATCTCGACTTGCGACTAGAATCGAGTGTCGGCGTTCCTGCTGGGCATCCCAGTGCAATCGAGAAAGTCCACCTCTCTGGCATTACCGTCACCTCTGCATCTGGGTCCTTTACCGAGGAATACCTTGCGGAACGGATGGGCACTGTAAAAGTGGACGCCTCCCTCGACGCGCCCGGCTTGAGCCACATTGTGGCGGTCGACATGGCGCAAGTGGGTTCTCCTCCTGCGTCGACGCTCGGCTCCGTTTTTTCATACCGCTCGGGTCACTCACGAGCATCGGCTCATTCGAAGGGATCGGCCAGTAGCCGGCGACACTTGTCGATTGCGTATGACAACTCTTTCTGGCCCATCCGCAAAGCGCTTGAGACTGGACAGTGCGTCTTGGTGGACAGTATCCAACACTACATCAACGGCTTCCCGGTCCGTCAGTGGGATGAGCTGCCTGACCAGGCCATCGTCGTCCCCATCAACAATGACCCAGAGAACAAGGTCCCGCAAGCTGTCATGGTCATGGGCCTCAACGTGCGCCGCCCGTTCGATGAGCAGTACGAGGATTGGATCAACATGATCAGGGGTTATCTCTCTTCGACGCTCGCTGCAGTCACGACATTAGAGGAGGAAGTGCGACTCCGCTTCGAGAAGGAGAAACTGGAACATGCCAAGTCCGCATGGTTCCGGGGCGCAGCGCACGAGTTCCGTACGCCTCTCACTCTTGTTGCAGGACCGCTGCAGGATATTCTGCAGACAAGGCTGAGCTGTTCTCAAAGGAAGCAGCTACAGATGGTTCGCCGCAACATCGCGCTATTGGAACACCTCATGACTTCCTTGCTCGACTGGACTCGCCTGGAATCGGGAAAGGTCGAAGCGCGCTTCATCCTTACTGACCTCGCCGATTTCATTACAGAACTTGTCAGCGTATTCCGCCCAGCGTTTGACAAGCTCAAGATTCGTTTCTGCGTCGACACCCAGGCGCACGACGCGGTTGCTGTTGATCCTGTCCTGCTGGAGATTGTCGTCACGCACCTCGTCATCAACGCGCTCAAGTTGACCGACAAGGGTACTGTAAGCATTCAACTGGCATACACCCACGACTTGGCGAGCATCATTGTCAGCGACACTGGCATTGGTATGACAGCGACCGATATGCAGTCCGCGACTGACTTCTTCCACCGCATCCAGACGGCGGCCACGAACCGTGGGAGCACGGCAACGGGCGTGGGCCTGTCGATCATCAAGGAGATTGTGCGGCTCCATAACGGCAAGCTGTCCATCCGGACCAAGACAAAGGCTGGTTCAAGCGGAGACACTGGATCCACTTTCACGGCAAGCTTTCCCCTCAACAATGAGCCCAACGTCGACACTATTATTACGGTTCCTTTCGGAACGTATGCCAAACAAGTCGCCGACGAGATCAGAGAGTGGAGCAAAGAGGGGGACAGTCCCCTGGAAGACTCTGCTCTCGTGGAGGGGGCTTCCGGATCGATTGCACGGCCGGCGTCGGAAGCATCTGGAAGCTTGACATCGACTGAGCTCACCGACGGCCTCATGTTCCAACATGAGGACGTGCTTCTCGTTGTGGACAATAACATTGAGATGCGCGCGTACATCAAGACCCTCTTCGAGCGTTTCTGCACTGTCGTCGAGGCGGCGAGTGCCGAGGAAGCACTCGAGGTCGTGAAGACGGTGGAGCCGAACCTTGTCATCTCAGAACTCGACATGCGCTCAATGTCGGGGATAGAGCTACTTCACGAACTACGTCTCGTGGACAACTTGCGCTTCATCCCCATGGTCCTGATCTCGTCGACGACCGACGAGGAGCAGCGTGTGGCGGCGTTCCTAGCTGGCGTCGACGACTTTGTCTCCAAGCCCTTCAAGCCGCGAGAGCTCCTGCTCCGTGCACACCTCCACATGCAGATGGGCAAGAAGCGGACGAAACTGGAGCGAATGTTTGCTGAGCGCCGGCTCGAGCTTTCAGTGTTGGCAGACTACTGTCCCTCTGGTATCATGCGCACCGACGCAGAAGGCAAGGTCATGTACGCCAATCAGGCGTTCCGCGACCCTGCAGGCATGGTGTTGGATAATGACCCTCACAGATGGCTCGACTTCTGCGACGACGAATCTCGGAGTGGTGTCGAACGCGCGTGGGCTGAGATGCTTCAATGTCAACTACGCACCACTAACCTCCAATGGAAGTGGACGACTGGGCGCACAATGTCAGGAGTGCTCATCCGCCTCGACATCATTCAACCCGGCTTGTCCGGTATACTGATGTGCGTGACGGACATCACCGACCAGGTAGAGCGACTGGATGAAGCGCAACGTCGCCGCATTGAGGCTGAAGAGAGCAAACACCAGCAGGAGCTACTAGTGGATCTGACATCGCACGAGATTCGCACGCCCGTGTCGGCGATTTTGCAGTGTTCATCGCTCGTCAAGGAGAACCTGGTCGCACTCAAGGAGCAGCTACGGTTCACCGGCGATAACGGTTTCAAGCCGAGTCCAGGCCTGCTGGCCGACCTGGAGGAAGATGTGGCAGCGTTAGAGAGTGAGTCGACATGTACGACGCAGCTGACGGCGACAGGCATATACCAATGTGGTTTGGTACAGGAGCGGATCGCAGGAGATGTGCTCTCTCTGGCGCGTATCCAGCTTGGTATGCTCAGCCTCCACTTTATTGAGATGGATCTGCGCCAAGAGGCCAAGAAGGTCCTGTCGGTCTTCGCTAGCGAGGCCAAGATGAAGAAGCTCGACATTGTTCTCGAACTCGGCAAGACATTGGATGCGCTGCAGATCCGAGGCATCAAGACGGACCCCGTGCGATTGGGACAAGTACTCACGAATCTCACCGCGAACGCGATCCGCTTCACAGGAGCTTCGGAGACGAGGCAAGTGACGGTCCACTATGAGGTTTCGCTAGAGCCCCCACTTCCCGGCATGTTCGAACCTCCACTTAGCAAGCTGGCCCCTCTCGTAGCACCGTTGGCTGAGGACACGCCCATTTACCTCTACGTCAGCGTGGCGGACACGGGCCCCGGGATGACACCCGATGAGCAGAAGATGCTCTTCCAGCGTTTCCAGCAGAGCAACAAAATGATTCACACGCGATATGGCGGCTCGGGTCTTGGCCTCTTTATCTGCAAGATGATTACAGAGCTCCTGGGTGGCGCGATTGGGGTCAGGAGCGAGCTCGGGGTAGGCAGCACTTTCAGCTTCTGGATCGAGACGCGTACCGTCGCGCCTCCCAAGGTCTCACAATCGGTTCAACCGTGGTCTCTAGTCACTCCTCCGCCTACCGTCTGTGCCGTGCTCGGCGAGCCCGTCACCGAGACCGCCTCGTCCCAACCATCTGCCGAGGTTGAAGCCGAGCCCCTCCGACTCCTCATCGTCGAGGACAACATCATCAACCAGACCGTGCTCAAGCGCCAGCTCGTCAAGGCCGGGTTTGTGTGTGACACAGCCAACGATGGGCAGGAAGCCCTCGTGTCCATCCATGAAGCCAACCGCGTGTCGAGGCACGCGTGCCGGCCGGGATACGATGTGGTGCTCATGGACCTCGAGATGCCGGTCATGGACGGGCTCACGACGATTCGCCACATCCGGGACGCCGAGGTGCGCGGTATCCTCCGCCCACATCTCGTACTCGCCCTCACAGGCAACGCACGGCAGGGACAGATCGACCAGGCCCTGGCTGCGGGCATGAATGACGGTGCGTTCCTCAAGTTGTTAACACTAACCCCAGTCGTCATCAAGCCGTACCGCCTACCAGCACTCATCGCAAAGATCCGCGCCGCGGCACAGAGTCACCGTGACCGGGTGCAGGACGACTGGCCTAACAAGCACGTGCGCCTCGAACAGTCGTTGTCACCCTCTCCGTCACCAAGCTACGATATCAATGCTGAGGGACATGCTGTGCTCTCCGAGGCCAATGTTGCGCGCCTCAGCCAGAGGGCCCAGATCAGCCCACTCAGCCGCAACTTTGGTGGTAATGGCACCCTCTTGTCCGAGCCACTTCCCTTGCCTGCCGAGGTACCCGAGCACACCGCTGGCTCAAATTAGATTCAATGGGAATTTCAGACAACTGTAGCGTTACCATGTTGTACCGAACCTGTCACCTTAATCTGCCCCAGCTGCCTCACGGCAGCTGACGTACACGTAGCCCAGCCTAGAATAACGATATAGTACATCACACAACTAACAGGTCACTAAATCGACTAAGGCCTTCCAACGAACTAGGCGGCAATCTTGCGCTGGAGCAGGATGCGGACGACGACGGCGCAGCCGCCGGCACCCACCCCAACGCCCAGGAGAAACAGCAGCACCGGCACGTCCTGAATGCGCGGCTCGTTTCCGTGCTCGTCTGCGAACCCTAAAGCCGCGAGCAGTCCGCGGGGCTTTGGCTTTGGCTTATCGCCCTCGTCGGGCTGAAGGACCGAATCAGACAGCGATACCGAGGGTGTCTCAACAGCCGCAAGTCTATCCTCGAGCTCGCGTATGCGGCCTGTTAACGCTGCGACTTCGCGGGCCATTGCGACCTCCCGGCGGCGTCGGATTGAGCCGGGCGTGCTGGCGTGCGACATGGAGGGCGTCGTGGGTATGCTTACCGGAGACAAGCTGAGGACCCGGGGCCGGGCGGACGCACGCCCCGTCGTCGTCCAGTGCTTAGCGGACTCCATCTCGTCCGAGTCCTCCTCGTCCTCGGGCTGGGTGAAGAGCATAGCGCTCGGGCGCCCGCCGTAAGGACGGCGAACGACTGCATACGGGTCCACTCCGTTTGAGCGGTGGGCTCCCATGCGCGCCAAGTGAGCGGAGGGAGAAGGCGAGTCGGGTTCTGGAGAGGACGCCACCTCCGCACGCAGATGTGTCAGGGGCGCCGAGGGGCCAAGTTCTGGTACAGATGGCGAGGCGGTGGGCGAGAAGAGGTCGGTGCGGGCTGGGGAGGGGGCGTATGGGGGAGGTGGCGAGTCGCTGTCCGCTTCCTTCTGGGCCAAGTCTGCAAGCTCTGCCAGCTCGAGGGCAGCCTTGGCCTCAGCCCTGGCGCGCAGTGGGCCAGTTGGCGAGGTGTTGCTGTGTGCATAAACCTCCTCGTCGTTTGCCACCCAGACTGTGGCGGAGGTGTCGCCGGGCTCGGATCGGTGCCACCGGGCAAGAGAACCCGTACTGAGCCCACTCGCAATGCTCACGACGCTTGCCACGCTGTCACGACGCGACCAGCTGCGAGTCTCCGGTTTGGGAGCGGCACGCCCAAAGCCGTGCACGCTGTCACCAGTAAGTTGTTGGCGGAGCACGAACAGACTGGCCTCGTCGCCGCTCGGCTCGGAAGCGCTCGAGATGTGCTCGAACGCGTGTGCAAGGCGGCGGACGCGCGTCACGTGTTCCTCGTCGCTGTCCATGCTTGACGTGGTGCTGGTGCTCGCGTCCGAGAGTCGTGAGCCGGTACGCCGGAGGCGGCGTGACATGGTAGCAAGCACGGGTAAGAAGGGAGGCGGGCGGGTCACACTGGTGTGAGAACTGCGGAACCTGGACGTACCCTTGGTCGACACCAGTAACGAACTGGCGCCCAGTGACTTGCGACCGGAAGACCCAGGATACGACGTCCTCAATGACGGGCGAGGGGAGCGTCGGGCCACGACCGTCGTCGCCACCGCTGCGCAGCGCCCACGCGAGGTATTGTGCGAGTTCAGAGGCTGGATGTTAGTGATCAGCGGCTATGTGGCGTACGGGTCCAAACACTGGGCGAAGACTGGGCGTCAGCTTGTTCTTCCCTGGGACGCACAGGAAGGTTGGGCTCAACAAGCTTAGCGCGAGATGGCGATTCAAGGCCCTGTCGGCGCGCCTCGACACTCGGCGAGACGGGATATGCTCCCAAGCTGTGGGACACTCTGTGCTTGGCTGGCGTCGAGGGTACCGATTGCTGACCTAATCCAGTCTCGAGTCTCGAGCCGCGCCAGGAAGGGTTGCTGACCGTTCTTGAGGTCGCCGGCTCCACAACTCGCGACGTCGTGGAACGCAATTGGGGCGAGTCGACTGCTGCCGACACGGCCGAGACGGAGGATGTGCTGCTCATGGAGTCCATTGGGAAGTTGGACTGCGCGGCAGATGTCTGGGCTAGAGGTGTTAGGGAGGAAGGTGTATTGCAGGAAGAGTGGGTTGGGGTTGAATTTATAGAGCGATCCGCAGCGTGATGGACGGGAAGTGATGTCTTCGGGAACGGAGTTGGCCGATTCGAGGCTGGACGCGAAGGAAGTGTCGCGGGCCGTGAGGGAGTCCCAAAGGTTCTTCCACCTGTGATGGGCAGCCGAGAGACCGGAGCCGATGCCGTGCTCCGGTGTCTGGTTGGTGTGGGAGGAGGTAGCATCGACATGGCGCTTCAAGGCTGGGGTTGGAAGGCTGCACGAAGGTGCAGGGACCGGTTGCGTGACGAGGGAAGAGGGAGGAAGACGGGTAGGTCGAGTCTTTGGGGGTAACGCTGTGTCCTTGGGTAGGTGTCTCAAGCCTGTCAAGTGGCGTTGTAAGGATCTCTGTGAATGCGCACGAGAGGGGCCCGACGAGGGACGTTGAATGAATGATGGACCCAAGTGGATAACTCGACAGGCTGTGTTGAGACGAGACGAGGTGGAGGGGTGTTGAGTTGTTGACGCGCCTGATTTCCCTGCCAACACCCTACCAACGCCTGCCCAAACGGCAAGTAAATAATTCATCGCGGCAGCCCTCGACCTGGTGGCTTGCCGGTGCCTGAGCCTTCCTCTGTTCTAGTGCATGACGCAGCCACTCGGTCCTCACCAATCAGCAGCGCTGGCTTCGTCCAAACATGCAAAGAAATCAAAACAGCCATACTCGACACTCGACACCTGGCGTCTACAATGAATACACCACTCTAATTATCTGAAGCGCCATTGTTATACTACATCTATGGACAGAGCTTAGTCCCCACCTCCTCCGCAAGTTTGCGCACGTCGGCCTTGCCCCACCGCTTGCCGGCGTCTTGAAGGGTTGTACGGGCTCCAAGCACCTCGAGGAGGGGCGCGACGGTGTCTTCGTACCCGGGCGACAGATAGATGAGTAGCGCACAAGCAACAAGCAGACGATGACCTGATGTCAGCTCAGATTCGAATCACGTTAGCTAGTAGCTAGTTCAAGAGTGGCGGCCTTGGTAAAGCCAGACCAACGCCTGTAAGCAGACTTACCGACGTCTGGGTCTGCCTCGCGGCCGATGCTCTCGAGAAGAGCTGAGAGGAGCTCGACCTCCCATCCGGGTTCTGGGCCCTCCTGGGGTGCCTGTCCTGACTCCTTTGCGACGCGGTGGCGCCACACGGCGGCGTTGACAGCGACATCTGCGGCAGCCTTGCGCACGCTCACTTCAGCGTGTAGGAGAGACTCGACCAGCACGCTGAGCAACGGCTCCTGTAACGCACCAGAGAGAACAAGGTTGGCGAGCGGCAGTGGGGCAAGCGCGTTCGTGCAGAGTCGTAATGTGGTCAAGAGGAGTGGGCGGGGAGTTGCGGCGCCTTGAGACGCGAGCTGGCCCGAGGTAAGGGTGAGGATTGGCCCGAGAGCCTCAGCACCGACTCCATTGGGCCCGAGGCGCAGGACAAGTGCAGAGACAAGGCGAGTGTTCGTGAGCCCGACACGCCAGAGATCGATGAGAGGGAACGTCTCAGCCGGTTTCAGGCTATCGAGAAGTGCAGTCGTCGTAGCCGTCCACTTGTCCACTAACCCCGGAAGAGCTGTATCAGAGACCGCCTTGCCCTCCAAGAAGGGAATCACATCGGCGCGGAGCACGTCGACATGCACCTTGGTTGCGTTAGGGAAGCTCTCGAGCTTCTTCAACAGTGCCGGGTAACCAGGAGCGACAGTCTGCGTGATGGGCTGGATGGACAGCTTCGATGTTGCTGCCAGGTACACCTTGTCGTGGGGGTGGCGGGGAAATACGTCCTCGAGGAATGCCTCGATGCGCGTCTCCAGGCCGCGCTTGTCGGCACCCGCCATCTCGTCAACCTTGACTCCGTCCTTGAAGAAGATGAACGTCGGCGTCGCGCGCACACTGTACTGCGACGCAATGTTCTGGCCCTCACCGACACCCATCTCGATCTCTACGAACCGCACACCCATTGCACCGTGAGACGTAGCGTACGTATCCGCCATTGCCTCGAACGCGGGCTTGATCATGCGACATGGCGGGCAGCCTTCGGTGTTGGTGAAGTTGGCTACGACAGCACGGTGGTTCTCCAGAATCGACGTCCAGTTGGTGACCGACGTGACAAGCGTGAGCGGCGACGTTTCAGGATTGGACGCCTGTGGACGGGGCGCGGTGGCGGCGTTCGGTCCCATGGACCCAGCAGCTTGTTGGGCAACGGCACCGAGGAGCATAGACGCGAGGTCCTGCGGATTAGGGTTGCTAGGTCGCGGTGGTGGCAGGGCTGGCCGAGATGCGCCGCCACGATGGAGCGCCGAGTGCTCGTTGGGATTGGATCCCTGGAACATCTGGTCGATGCTCGGCTTGAGAGCCTGCCCCAGAGGCGTTGAGAGGAACTCGGTTGGCAAGCCTGTTGTCAGCATGAATACACTGCGTGTGTGCTCACCGGTGATCCAAGCCGGGGTAGTGGCGCCTGTCAGGAAACCGACCACGTCGGCGGTGAAGTTGTTACAGTTGAACTCGATCAGGTGGTACGCGCTAGGTGTATACAAATCGCTCAGCGATATGAGATACTCCTGGAACGTGTCGTCATCGATGTCTGGCATCAGCTACACAGCGCAAAACGATAGTGGACACGCACACGTATTGCCGCACTCAATGACCTGAACTGGCGTCCCGTGCTTCTGTCAGCACGTCCAAAGCCAACCCTACGTGTGTGGTACCGGGTGCGGCTTCCATAATGCCTCGTCCGTAGAAGATCTCACGGCCGAACACAACGATGGACGTGTGCCTGTTGTGAGTGAGGCCCAGTTCCAGGCGCACCAGATGCCATCGAGCTGTTTGCCCGTGAGCGCGAGAGACATGGACTTGGCCATGCCCCGTGAGAGGTCGTAGACATAGAGCTGGACGGCGGACTGGATGAGCTTGGTTCGAGTGTGGCAGCTTACTCCAGACATGATGTCTATTAGATGGCAGGGAATGCAGTGAGGAGGTGGCCTGATGACAGGACGGTGGTTATGATCAGCCGTGAGGATGGTGAAGGGTACGCGTCCATCTCGAGGCCGCGTAATGACAGTCTGTGGTGAGCTACGCAAATGGAGAGCAGAGGACATTTGGTTCCGTACACAAAGTCATGACGTATACAGACTTGATGACGACGGTGCTACGCTACGGCGACTGCCCCCAGGGGTCATCCGTCATCGGGCCTGGCCGAATCACGCCACGTGTACCATGTCTGGGGAATGAGGGCCATGCTAGCCAGCCAACATGCGCCAACCGGCTGTTCCATTCAACAATCAAGTGCCCCAACTGAGCCTTTCTCACATCTCTTCCTCACCATCGCTTCCTCTTCTGCCTCTTCTCTACTCTTTCACTTATATTTCCTTTCCATTCGTCTGGTTCAGCTCTCCCACGTCACCTCGGCATTTTCCAGCTCCTCTCAATCCTGCTCAACACCTGTTTGCCACTCGGTCACCTCCGGCTCCACCTTTGTCCGCGCGCTCGCGTGAGGCTCCATCAACCACGCAGCGAGTCCGCCTCCAAGTAGATACAAAACAATGGCGTCCGAGATCCAGACCATCAACATCACCGACGTGCTCACCGTCCAAAAACCAAGCCGGCACATCGCATACACCGTGCAGGGTGAGTTTGTGTTCGGGGGTGGGTCTGTGCGGGACGCGTGACATCTGAATTGGGAACGTCACAACGGGGCGCGATGGAACGCTTCCCATGCTGGGAGGGGCCAAGACACGAACGAGACATGAAAGGCTAGTTGCAGTGCTTGGCTGTTGTGGAACGTGAAACGGAACCGAACAAGCCGGCCTCCAAGGCAGACCCTGACCGCAGTGTCGACTCCGACGCGCTCTTGGTCCGTCAACAGGCGGTATAACGACTTTGTGGCACTAGACGCCGAGCTGCGCAAGAGTACCGGCAAGGAGCCACCCGCCGAGCTGCCTCCAAAGCATTGGTTTGCACGCACCATCAACGATGAAGAAGTAGGTCGTTCGCGTCACTTTTGCATATCCGCTGACCCTCAGAAGATCCGCCAGCGACGTGTCCTCCTCGAACAATACCTCCGCACGATCCTGACGACCAAGGATCCCAGGTGGCGCAAGGAATTTGGTTTCTCTGACTTTCTTGCGGTTCCAACGCCAACGAAAGCGGGGAGTACAGGGCAACCATTCACTGCAACAACGTGGGCCGCTGAGCAGACGGCTGTGGCCGGCGTATTAAGGCAGGCGCGGGCGGCATTGTTGAAGCGCGACGCCCTGGCGCGCGAGAACAACCCCGCATCGCGGGCAAGTGGTGGCGAAGCCCGACGCCTCCTGCGTGACGCTGGCCCGCGGATCGACACCCTCGAGAAGTCTCTTCCTGAATTGTCTCTTGCGCCGGGCGAGGAGCGCAGGCGCGAGGACATGGTCGCAAATCTCCGCGCCGAGGTGGCCAACCTCCTCCGCATGGCAGAGGCGGGGTACCGCCCGCCTCATCGCACGCCGCCGCTTGACGCTAACATGCCTGGCGCGATGCCTGAGGGTACGAACTCTGCGTTCGCACCCAAGGCGCGTGTGTTTGGCAAGAAGCCTCAGGAGACGGTGGAGACGCGGGCTCTTGACGACGGCGGCCTCGTCGAGCTTCAGCAGACCAAGATGGTGCAGCAGGACGAGCAGCTCGGCGTCTTATCGGGCCTCCTTCGCAGACAGCGGCGGATGGGCGAGGAGATTGCAGACGAGATTGCCGTACAGAACGAGATGCTTGACCAGCTCGACGGCGACGTCACACGCTTCGGCAACAAGATGGCGCGCGCCAAGCGCGACATGAACCGGCTCTAGGCAGCTCTAGGCTAGATGTTTGTTAGACGACCGCAAGAATCCCCGGCTGTATTGTACCACGATTTAATATCACGACGACGCCACACTCATTCGCATGATGCACTTTTACCACGGGCACGCAAGCTTGCCACCGGATGACATGAGAGCCACAGTTCGAGAGTGCATCAACGGAGCGAGTGTGGAGTGGGCCGATGGCTAGAAGTGGAGCGGAAGTGAGGAACGGATGACGTGAGGCCGGCCTGCGTGGGTCGAACTGCCTCAGCTGGACATTGAGTCCACGCAGGCCACGATGGCGTCGAGCAACTAGCAGCGAAACGATTTTGACGGTAGCATGCATCGCGGAAGGCCAGCTCAGACTGCAAGCCAAGGCCGCGGCATGCTACAGGCATGTACTTGACGACTAAAAGCCAGCAATGCCGAGGGTGACTCAAGGCGCGAGTGACCGCTGCTCGCCCATCCGTGATATGCCAATGAGGACGTCGCACTCGCACTTGCAGTCGATGTGGAGCCCGCGGAGCCGCAGAGCGTGGTCACACTCGGCTTTGAGGCCTCAAGCTGCTCGCGCAAGCCCTCATGTACCAGCACCCGTCGGTGCTGGTGCTGTTGGCGGCAATATGCTAGTGGAGGAAGAAATGGAGCTGGTCGTTGACGAGCTAGCTCACCTGCTTAAGGAGCGGTCTGTACTTGCGTCAGAGACGAGGACGGACGGATGCAGCTCCCAGAAATTCAGACGGTGCAC
Source organism: Cutaneotrichosporon spelunceum (assembly GCA_030805415.1). Lineage (NCBI taxonomy): Eukaryota > Fungi > Basidiomycota > Tremellomycetes > Trichosporonales > Trichosporonaceae > Cutaneotrichosporon > Cutaneotrichosporon spelunceum. Next base: position 2,883,610 of record BTCM01000001.1, read on the forward strand.
ACACGCAGGGTTCTTGGTGCGGTTGCTCACCAGGGAGGGAATGCAGCATGTCACCTCCTGTCAGTCACCTCGGTAATCCGGTCAGTCATCAAACCAGTGGTTGTACTGCCGACAATACTGCATAGCACAATTACACTGCGTCAAATTAAGCCTTGATCTTGGAAGCAACGAGCTCGCGGAGGGTGTTGCCATCCTTGGCGAAGCCGCGGATGCCCTCGTAGAGCTTCTCAAACGCCATTTGGTCCGAGAACAGCTCCCAGCGGAACTTGGCCTCGTCGTGAAGGTACGAGGTCTTGGGAATGGCCTCGGCGCTGTTGGCCTCCTCAACAGAAAGCATGGCAGGCACTGGCGCGTCCGAGTCATGGAGCTCCTTGAGGAACTTGGGTGCGATGGTGAGGTAGTCGATGCCAGCGAGCTGCTTGATCTCGCCCGTGTTACGGAACGAGGCACCCATGATGATCGTCTTGTAGCCGTGCTGCTTGTAGTAGTTGTAGATGTGGCGGACCGACTTGACACCAGGGTCAGTCTCGGCGGTGTACTCCTGCCCAGTGGCCTTCTTGTGCCAGTCGAGAATACGGCCTACGAAGGGCGAAATGAGGGTGACGCCAGCCTCCGCACAGGCGACGGCCTGGGCAAAGCCGAAGAGGAGAGTCATGTTGACGCTGGCTGTTAGCTCGGATCGGATCGGACAGGTGGGCTCACTTGACGCCCTGCTTCTCGAGCTCAGCGGCGGCCTGGATACCCTCCCAGGTAGAGGCAACCTTGATGAGCACACGGCTCTTGTCGATACCAGCCTTGGTGTAGAGGTCGTGGAGCTCGTGCGCCTTCTTGATGGTACCCTCCTTGTCGAACGAGTACTTGGCGTCGACCTCGGTCGAGACACGACCAGGGACGATCTTGAGGATCTCCTTGCCGAACTCGACAAGGAGCGAGTCGACGGCGTGGTCAATCTGCTCGTCGATGGAACCGCCCTTCTTCTTGCCGGCCTCAACAGCTGCGTCGATCACCTTGGCGTAGGCCGGAAGCTTGGCGGCAGCAAGGCTGTCGTCAGCAACTGAACGTCGGGAAAGCGGCTTGCGGAGGCACTCACATGAGGGAGGGGTTGGTGGTAGCGTCCTGGGGCTTGTACTCGGCGATCTCGCCAAAGTCTCCCGTGTCCGAGACGATAACGGTGCCAGTACTGTTGTGTGATCAAGGCGAAGAGAAGGTGACAGAACAAGAGTGAGCAGCCAGTGGAAATGTATGGAAAAACCAGTGCGGACATGGATGCGGATGAGGGTAGTGCAGGATGACGGTCGCGAGATGCAGCAAGGAGTATGCAGCAAAGTGGCGATGCGGAGGGCGGATGTGATGGATGATACGTGTGAACGAGGTTGAAAGAAGACACGGGGTTAAGTGTGAGTACCAGTACGTTGGAGCAGTTGCAGAAGACTTACGCCTTGAGAGCCTCGAGAGAGTTGGTCATGTTGATGGTTGAAGTAGAAGATACAGTGGCAAAGCCTTTTGATGAGAATGAGAATGAAGAGAAGGTTGGAGCGGTCGCAGGATGGAGACGTGGGTGTTAATAAACCAGAGCCGGGTCGGGGTGTACGGTGGGGGCCACGGTGGGGACCATGACGAAGGAGATTTCGGCTTGGGGCGTCGACGTGGGTACCTAAGGAAGGCGCGCCCAGTTGGTTGCGCCGGAACGTGGGACCCGGCCGGTCGTCATCCAGTGTGCAACGTCTTGCCCCCCTCCGCCCGCAGCATCTCCGGCCTGGATTCGACGTACCGCGGCATTTCAACCGGCCGCTGTCAACCCAAGGCAAGCAAGATCCCGAGATCGGGCATGACGTTCCGCTTTGTCAGCCCTCGTTCTGACAGCGGGGTGTTCCTCTCCGCTTCGGTCCGGCCCTCCGGAGGAACCCGGCCGGACATGACAAGCATCTCATCTTGAGGCGGACACGGTTCCATCTCCGACCCACCTGGTCCGGTGCAGTAATGGTCCGGTGCAGTAATGGGAACATGACACTCAAAGCCGCAGTCCACTGTGTCCATTGTCCATCGTACTGTTCAAGATCTCAAGCTTCCACACCCCTGCTGTGCACAGCACGCGCAAAACCGCCCTCCAAGAGGCGGACACAGCGCTGCCACAAGCACGAGCCTGCCAAGCAATTGAGCCCCAAACCCATCAACATGGCGGAACGCAGTGAGAACCAACTTCCGCCGATAAAGAGGCGCGGCTTTGCAGACGAGGACGAGGACGAGGAGCTTGCGGATCTTGAGGCAGCTCTGCGCCAGCTGAGAGAGAGGGAGGATGACTTGCGCAAGATGTCTTATAGCGAACGGCCGGGGTGGCTCGACGCCGACGAGGAGGAGCAAATCCAAGCTGACAGACTGTCATTCACCTTCATGTCCAACGACGGTCTCGAGTCGTCGTTAGACACCACTATTGACGTGGAAGCACCTGGCAAACCAACTGACAGCGGGTCTCCATCACCTCGGGCAGGCCTGTACCCGCCTTCGCCGAAGGGGAACGTGACCAAAGTCAAGTCTGCGCGGGATAACCATCAGACCGCACCAGTTGGACGGCACGCTCCATCACCCCTCCATGAGGTTGGCGAGCGGGTTGACGAGGTCAGGTCGGAAGGCGAACGCACCGAGGAGCAGGACGCGGAGCTCCAGCACTTCAATGCCGAGCTCGATAACAAGAACAAGAACGCAGAGGCGAAGGCGGAGTCTGCGGCCCTGGGGAGGCAGCGCAAGCTGGTGATAGTGTCTGAAGGCGCGAAGCGGGGCTGTGATGTCCTCGGGCCCGGGAAGGACTTTGAGCCCACGACGCTCCACCCTCTCTGCCTCGCGCCCATTGACTGTCAGGTTGACAACCACTGGGTCTACCTCTTCTTCCGCTTCTGTGCCGAGCGGCATGCAATGTACACACGCCGCGCAGCGGGTGTTGATCGCGGCAAATTGACAGAGGACGAGACGATGAAAGCCATCCACATAGGCAACGTGTACCGTCACCTTGATCCGTCAAGCGTCAAAGTGCACGACAACATCATCGGCAAGGGAGACCAGAGTCTCGAAGAGGTCTGCTTCCGTGTCTTCCTCTTCTGCATGTTCTACAAGGATACGACGTGGGAAGCCTTGTGTAAGGCTGTTGGCGGGAACCCACCGACTTGGAAGAACTACGAGGCCGACATGCCTGCCATGGAAGCTATGCTGCATCAGATGAGCGTTGTGGAGGGCCAGAAACTATGGCGCGGAAGTTTTCAGATCGTACCTCCAACAGTTTACTTTGCGGCAACACATCGGAACCAAGGCAAGGATATGGCACACTACGCTTCCAGCCTCCGGCTTGTTCTGGCTATCATGAAAGGTGGGATTCCAGCGCGCTTAGCAAAGTGCACATATGCCGTTGACGCATCATACGTTCTCAGGACAATTCCAACACTGGGCGGCTTCCTAGGCCTCAATATCCTATGCTTTCTGAATGACACAACGCACTTTAAATGGCAGTATCGCGACTTTGCAACGTGCGGCCCAGGATCTCGTGCCTACTTGCAACGTATTTTCGGAAAGAACGTGATCAATAACGTGTCGATGGAGGAGGCTGGTTTGCGGTGGCTGACTGACAACCAGTGGCAGTACTGGGCACGGTTGGGCCTTGACCCACCACACGAATGGGAGCACGGTCACGGTCTGCGACCTGGTATGCGCGTCCTGGATGTCGAGAACTCGCTCTGCTGGGCGCACCGGTACGTCAATGCCTACGAGCGCAAGAGAACGCGCTCTCTGGCCAAGCGCTCTCTGGCCGACATACCTGCACCGACTTTCGATCCCGAAGTGACAGAGAAGTGCGGCCCGCCCGCATGGTGCGTCGAGGAGAAATGGCTGGAGAGTACGTCACGCGCGCCATGGGACGGCGACCACGACGAGGCAGACGACCGCGTTGAGTCGATGGGCGGCGACGACATCTACGAGGTTGAGAAAGTCATTGCGCGTCTTGGGAATGATCGCGATGACCCAGACGGGCTCTTCCGCGTGCGTTGGACCGGGTGGATGCCAGAATGGGATACATGGGAGCGTGGGAGCTCCCTGTGCGAGGACGCTGAGGAGGTGAGACTCCAGCTGTAATGTACATCACTAACGAACTTCAGGCGCTCGAGGAATGGCGTGAGCTTGAGCGGAACGTTAGCGCTGCCATTGAACATGTGAAGAAAAACAAGCCGTTCAAGTGGCTAGATGGCCGCGCAGTTAAGACGGAGAGTTACACTCCTCGTCGCGACATTGGGACGCAAGCTGCGGGGCGCACGGGGCGCGCCGAGCGCGCCGCGAAACGGGCTCGCGTCAAGGAGTAGGAGTTTGAGCAGGCATGTGGGAACACGGCAGCCCGTATTCCGGCCCCTCTGTGGAAGGGGTACGTGGCTGTGGTCTGTCAAGACGTCACAAGCGAGGCGACGCGCATGAGACCTGGCACAGGGCGTCGGTGAAAGGAGAGTTGCCGATGTAGGTTGTACAGTACATCTGGCTTGGGCGCTTTGTGTCTTTGTCTCGGTCTTGCTCACATCAAGATCGGCCTCCTGACTGATCCAAGCGACGGAGAATCGGTGACTCGTGCCTCCGCTACTGGCTTCTTTGCACCCGTCTGCTATCTAGCGGCCGAGGGCACAAGGCAACACCTGACCTCTTGATGTCTTAAGACAGGAAGTCAGAGTGCCAGAGCTCCACCATCCTACAAACAAGCTACTCTCACACTACACTCCAGCTACACCCACCCACACTGCACCACCACACCTTTTCTCCGCTGAACTTGCCACTGCCGCCACCCACCATCGCTTCCACATCATGACACACACACGCCGTCGTCCAGGGGATACCCTCTACCCACCCCGTCCTCCCTGTCCACCGATCACCCCCATCGTGCCGGAGGACGGGCATCTACGGTTGCGCGTGGCGTCGAGCTGAGGCGCTAACCCCCTCCCGCCCGCCACATTTACCACCCTGTCGCACACCCACAACAGCACCCTCCACGAATTCTCGCAAGCACGTGCACTCGACAACTCCGCCGATCTAACCATCGACCTGTGCCTACTGCGAAGCCCAATCGAAATCTTGTATAGAACCACCAACTGTCGCGCGACTCGGCGATCTGGAGCTCGCAGATACTTCTTCTGCCCTACCAGTCAAGGCGAAGAGGACGGCTACCGAGTAAAGCCGCGGAATGGCGATTCCAGAGCGTAAACGAAGTCTTGGTCATCGCAGCCCACCAGATCCCTCCCCAGGCCGCACCGTCACTCCCTCCCATTCACCAACGTTCTCGCAGTCCCACTCTGTGTCTTCCCACGCCACCAACACTGTACGACCGTCTTGTGCCCCTGTAGTGAATAGCTAGCTGTACCCAGACCCTGCGGTCATGCATCGCCCATTCTTGCTCTACTTCTTCGGCTGGATCTTGAGGCTAAAGTCGACATGTCCCAGGCCCTGGTGGACAGCCGACGTGCTAAGAATGTCAATGTCCGGGCCGAGGTGTCCGGCCAGCGATCCCTCGACGATCCCACCAGACGTCTCGATGAGGAACTCGCGCTTCCCGCGCCACTTGTCCTTGAGCCGCTTCGCGGCCGAGTGCAGACCCTCGCCCTGGATGTTGTCAAGCATGACAATGTTGGCACCAGCGGCAATCGCCTCGTCCGCCTCATCGTAGCTCTGGCACTCGACGTTGATGAGCAGGCTGAACCCAGCGACACGGCGAACAGCCTTGACAGCCTCGGTGATCGAGCCTAGTGTTAGATAAGACCCAGGCACGGCCTACCATGCGCCCAGATGTGGTTGTCCTTGAGCATGACCATCGAGCTCAGGTCGTGACGGTGAGGGTCGACGCCACCGACGAGCATGCCGTACTTCTCAACGAGGCGGAAGCCTTTGGTCAGCGCGCCTTCTGGCTCGGCGGCTTACCAGGAGTGGTCTTGCGCGTGCCGGCAACAACACCATGCCAGCCCTCCTTGCGGGCAATATCGCGGAACTTGCGCGACGCCGTCGCGATAGCCGAGCACCGGGCGAGCATGTTGAGGCCGACACGCTCGCCGAGGAGGAGCTCGCGCGCGCGCCCACGCACAATCGCCACCTTGGTCTTGGTGCCGTCTGGGATCTCGGTGCCCTCGGGCACGAGCCACTGGACAGTGCAGTTGACGTACGCAAAGATGGCGGTGAAGAATGGCACACCGGCGACGATACCTCCGCTCTTGCCCCACAGGATGGCCTCCTGCTCATCCTCTCCGACAACGAAGCCTGCCCAGTCAAAGCTCGGCGTGTCCTCCGCGAACCAGCCGGGGATCACCTCCTTCCAGCTGGGAGGAAGGAGGTGGCCGAGGTTCTGTCCCGGAGCGAGGTCGGTGGCCTGGAGCGCAAGTGCTTCGGACATGGCGAATGGGTGATGGTTGGGCTCAACATCGTCTCGACCTCAGGACGGTAGCCGGGGCAGCCCGCGCGATTCCCGAGAACGTGCAGGGTGGCTTATGAAATCTGGTTCCGCCCGGTGCCCCGGTGTCAGATGAGCACGTAATGTCGGTTAATGCTGTTTCGGCAGCTCTGTACGTCAACTTGTCAACTTGTCTCACTTGTCAACCTCGAGCACGATGGCGCCTCTGCCGACCTGGCCACCCGCTATGACCGAGGCCCAGAAGGCCGACCTTGCCCAGCAGGCCGCGACGTACGCCCTCGCAAACGGCTTCACCCTCCTCCCCGTCCCGGCCAAGGGCGAGCGCGTCCCGGCCATCCCCACACAGGTGATCACGGCGCCGCTCTCACTCCTCCCCACGCCCTTCCCGCGCCCGGCGTATGTGCAGGCCAAGAGCATCCAGCGCGTTTATAATGCGCTATATGCGCGCGTCACGCTCGACTGGGAGTTCCTCGACAAGATCATGATGCATGTCGCGCCAGTGGATGATTTCCAGGCCGAGCTGTGGAACCGCTGGAAGGCCATCCGCGAGGAGATCACGGTGACCCAAGTGTGTAGAACCTATGCTGGGTATATTGTGGCTGACTCCAGCCCGTTCATCTTGGCATTTTCCGCTCCGACTACCTCCTGCACGCACATGGGAACGCGACAGGACAGAAGGCAGTCATCAAACAGGTCGAGTTCAACACGATTGCTGCCTCGTTCGGAGCGCTCAGCCAGAAGGCAAGCGAGATGCATCGGTGAGCTCAAAGAACGCCGTGCCTGTCTGACATCAGATACCTTTCTGAGCAGTCCGGTTACTACAACGTACACCCGCAGTTGCGCAACGCCAATGCGTTCGTTGACAACCACTCGCTCGAGGACATTGCGGCCGGCCTTGCCGAAGGGCACCAGGCGTACGGGAGCCGTGAGGCCGCTGTTCTGTTCGTAGTGCAGGAGGGTGAGCGCAATGTTTTCGACCAGCGCGCGCTCGAGTACCGGCTCCTGAAGAACCACGATGTCCGGTCCGTGAGGTTGACGTTTGCCGAGATTGCGCAGCGCGGACAACTCGACGACGACAAGGTGTTCTGGCTCGACAGCCCGCTCGGAAAGGAACCGCTCGAGGTCGCTGTTGTATACTACCGCGCGGCGTACACGCCAGCGGATTACACGACCTCGGCCGAGTGGGACACGCGCGTGCTGTTAGAGCGCTCGCAGGCGATCAAGTGTCCGTCGATGGCACTGCAGCTCGCCGGTGCCAAGAAGGTGCAGCAGGTCCTTGCCGAGCCTGGTGTGCTGGAGGACATGCTTTTAGGGAGCTCGCGACCCGACGTCGGCTTTGGTGTCGGGTCAGGCTCCCTGACCGAACGCGACTGTGCAGCACTGCGCGAGACCTGGACGGGTCTGTGGCCGCTCGACAGCAGCGAGGAAGGCAAGAAGGCGTACCAACTCGCGCGCGAGTATCCTGAGCGCTTTGTACTCAAGCCCCAGCGCGAGGGCGGAGGCAATAACATCTACCGCGACAACATCCCACCATACCTAGCGAAGCTTGACGAGGAGGACAAGGCGCAGCCAGGAGAGGCCCCACGCCGCGAGGCGTACATCCTCATGGAGCTTATTGAGCCTCCACAGGGTGTGCATAATTTCCTTGTCCGTGGAGGCGAGGGCACGCCCCGCCTCGCTGATGTCGTCTCCGAGCTGGGCGTGTACGGCGTTTCGCTGTTTGGTGGCAAGGCGGTCCCCGTCAACAAGGAGGCCGGGACGCTGCTTCGGACAAAGGGACGCGAAAGTGACGAAGGTGGTGTTGCCATTGGTAAGCTGTGGCCTTGCATACCTGCTGACACACAGGCATCAGCTCGATCGACAGCCCGCTTCTGATCTAGCATAGTGTCTATACATGCATGGTATCGGGAGAGTGAGATAATACAGGCTGGACTACAATCCCCCACGCGCCCGCTTCGCGCGCGCCTTGATCTCGCGGATCTTACGCTGGTGTGCCCGCTCCTTTGCCTTGCGCTTGCTCTCCTTGAGCTGCTCCATCGCCTTCTCCTCGGCCTCCAGAAGTCTGTTCGCCGCCCTCGCCGCCTTGGCCCCTGGCGACTGCGGCTGGTCTTCGTCCCGCACACCGACACCGCCGGGTGTCGCGCCGCGAAGCCTAATCCGTCCGTCCTTCAAGTACTCAGTGATGACGGGAGATGCGGCTGGGCGATACCTAAACTCGTCCGAGTATCTGCGTTCAGCGCGAATACAGAAGTGCAGGGGAATGAGGGGGGAGTATGGGATCACGAAGAACCACGCCAAACACACCTACCGCGTCGCGTAGATGACCTCGGGCTTCTTCTCCTTGTTGAAGACGTGCTCCTTGCCAATGTAGATTGAGAACCAGGCGAGGAAGAAGAGCGTGAGGATGAGCCCGACGCGCTTCCACCACTGCGGCTCGGGGCGGTTGAACTCGTCGAGCGTCGCGCGCGAATGCGGGTTCTGGAGGCTGAGCTCCTCCTCGGCCTCTTGTGCGGCTGCCTCGGATGTGGGTACGTGCTGATACTCGGGCATGGTGATGGGAAGAGTGTATGATGTGATTCTTCGCCTGCTGAACTGGAGTGGTTGAGGTGGAGACTGATCGCGGGAGCAATTTCGCCATATGCTACGGCAGTTCTGGATCAAGAATGCAGACGTTTCCAGTCTCTCGCTTGCTTCCCCCCACTTAACAAGTGGGCCCCGCAGTTGTCAATATTTTGCGATCCGCCCTCCTGGCCGTTGTTGACAACACCCAATTGGTACCATGGCAACCAGGACAGCAGCGACATCACGAACGAACGGCGCAGCTGGAATCCTCGACAAGGACGAGGTGATGCGGGCGATGATGGAGGCTGCGGCTGCTAAGCGCGTGCACAGCGGCAGCGAGGACGAGAGCGGAAGCGACGGAAGCGACGATGAGGAGAGCGACGCCGGTGATGCGAGCGACGCCGAGTCTGCCTCCTCAGCGAGCTCCCGTTCGCCATCGCCACCACGTCCTGTCGCGCGTGCCTCGGTCGCCACGACGTCGCGTGTCAAGCTCCCGCCCAAGCCCGACGCCAAGGGCAAGGCGACGTTGTCCCCATTCGACACGCCGCGCGCCGCGGCCAACGCGACGTTTGAGAGTCTCGGCCTCTCCTCACCTGCCATACAGGCTCTCGCGGCGCTCTCGATCCGTTCCCCGACCGAGATTCAGACTGCCACCATCCCAGCCATGCTCGCAGGCCGGGACGTCATCGGCGGCGCCAAGACCGGTAGCGGTAAGACGCTCGCTTTCGCCCTACCGATTCTCGAGCGCATCGCTCGCGATCCCGTCGGCCTCGCCGCGCTCGTCCTCACGCCAACCCGTGAGCTCGCTTACCAGCTCGCGGAGCAGTTCTTGGCTGTCGGCAAGCCCATGGGACTGACAACCGAGACGATTGTCGGTGGCATGGACATGCTCGCTCAGGCGCAGGCACTCGAGGGTCGGCCTCATATCGTTGTGGCGACGCCGGGGCGGTTGTGCGATCTCCTCCGCTCAGACGGAGTTGAGCAGGGCAAGCTGCGGCGTGTGCAGACCCTCGTGCTCGACGAGGCGGACCGTATGCTCACGCCGACGTTTGCGCCTGAGCTCGCCTACCTGTTCGAGCAGATTCCCAAGTCACGCCAAACATGCCTCTTCACGGCGACGATCAGCGACGCGATCATGGGCCTCGCGAAACGGCCCCCACAGCCCGGAAAGCAGACGCCGTTCGTGTACCGCGTCGCGTCAGACACGCTCACAGTCGACAAGCTCAAGCAAAAGTACCTCTTCATCCCATCCCAGATCCGCGACCCCTACCTGTACTACCTGCTCACGCACCCGCCCTCGGACATTGACGCGGTGCTCTCGGCACCACGGCCCGCAAAGCCAAAGCCCAAGGAGAAGAGGGGGAAGCGGACACGGTCCGAGACGCCAGAAGACGAGGGCCCGCACGTCGTCCCGACGATCATCTTCACGCAGCGTTGCCACACTGCCCAACTTCTCCACCTCCTCCTTGAGCAGCTCGAGATCCCCTCCGTCCCCCTCCACTCGCATCTCACCCAGCCGCAGCGCCTGCTCTCGCTCGCGCGCTTCCGCGCACGCCAGGTCCCCGTCCTGGTGACGACAGACGTCGGCTCGCGCGGCCTCGACATCCCCGAGGTCGCCATGGTCGTCAACTGGGATTGCCCGCGCCAGGCCGACGACTACGTCCACCGCGTCGGCCGTACCGCGCGTGCGGGGCGCGGAGGTGTGGCAGTGACGATTGTCACGGAACGCGACGTCGAGCTCGTCAAGAACATCGAGGACACGGTCAAGGTCACCCTGACCGAACTCGACCTGCCGGAAGAGCCCGTTCTCGAGAACCTCAACAGGGTGAGCGTGGCACGGCGGATGGCGACGATGGAGATGCACGACTCCAAGTTTGGTGAGCGCAAGGCCATCAACCAGGCCAAGGCGGCCAAGCGGGCGCGCCGTGATGCGGCCAAGTAGGGCTGCGTTGGAATTGGCGCCTGGCCCTCGTGGCTGGGTTACGGCGAGTAGACTGTCACGACAGGCATATCATAGACACCCATGCATGTATTCTGCACCTTGCAAGATGCGCAATCAATGGAGGCGCGCCTCCCTGTGGGTCCCCCTGGGCTCCTCCTCGAGCAGAGCCTGCGACATTGGCAGAGTAGGAGCGCTCTGTACAAGGCGGCTCCACGGAATCGGAAGTTCCGGCTGATGAATCAATTGACAAGTCAGGACAGTCAGCCCGCCACGGCTGAAAAGAGGTTGCTTGAACTCGACTGCCCAAGTGGGAAGTCATGGCTGCTTGTGATGCAACTGGGGTTGGGCTCTGGCGTGCGGCGTGCAGATTTGTAAGACGAATCCGGGGCTGGCATCACCAGTCGACAACACTGCTGGTGAGTGACGTCTCTCTCTCCCCCTCGCGTCTCGGCCACTACGTATCCCAATCACGTACAGCTGTATTTCGGTATTTGGAGATTTTTTCGAGCAGCGTGGCTTCGGTGTACGGCGGTGGCGTCCGAGGACGGGGCATGCTCATGTTCATCACCAGCTCCGAGGCAAGGCACACGCTAGGACCGCTGACCTTCGGGTCCATGGTTGCAGCGACGACCTGAACTGGAACCGCTGCCTTGAGCATGTGTGTTTACATACTCACCCACAAACCAGGAGTCTCGTTTGAGACGAGTGGCTGTCCGACCAACGCCACAATGACGCATCCCCAAGGCCGCCGGGCGCGGAGACATGCGGCGCAAGACATGCGGCGCAACTCCCGAGGTGCACAGAGGCCGAAGTGGCCGCCACCATGCCGCTTACACGCCACGCTGCTGGCTGCGTCGGCCCTCGCTCAACTCGGTCAGCAGGTGATGTAGTCCCGGCATTCATTCGCTTCCTCAAGAAGGGGAGCACCGTGGTGCCAACGCCCAACGCCACCAACTCAGCCCATCTCGCACAAACGCACGCCGCTCACCATACAAGATCCCACGTACCACCTCGAACGTTCACACCGCTGGGTCTCAGGGAGGCTATAAGGCGATCGCTCCCTCCCTTGACCGCTGACGACTCACCATCCGCCAATGGTTCTCATCAAAGGATTCCTCACGCGCGCGCGACCCGACGGCTCAGTCCTCGACCTCCCAGTCGACCAGTACGACCACACCACCCACCTCCCCGAGCGTATACAAGTGGGGCCCTACTCGGTCAAGCCGCTCGTGCGCGTATCTGATGGTGAGCCTTGCCACAACACGGCTGACGGCAGTACGCGACCACCTCACCGTCCTGGCAGCATTTGCGAATGTCGCCCGCCGCGAGGGCGCAAACTTTGCGCGGTTTGCCAGTCATGCAGCCCAGGAATACGAGTTCTGGGCACTCTCCATCCTTCCCCGTCGCCGCTGGGGGCGTCTGAGCGGCAGCAGTGCAGGAAGCTCTCATTCGCTCCCGTCTCAGAGCATGGACTCGTCCCCAGACGCCAGTCGGAGAGGCAGCGGGCGCGAACGCATGTCCAAGCCGTCGGTGCAATCCATATCCGCCGCGATGGAGGCCGGGCGCTCCAACTCCGAGTCGGCAGTCAACTCCCAGTCGGCCGTGACGGGGGGACTTGGGCTCCAACTCCCCATCCACGCAGAGCCACTCGCCCTGTCGCCGACCGCCCTGTCTCCGTCCTCGAGCGTGTCCTCGTTGCCCTCGCCCACGGAACCACACCACCCCCGCTGGCGGATGATGGCAGCGTCCGAGATCCCCCCACTCACCGTCCTCATGGCGTGGCACGCACACCTCCTCTATCCAGCACAGTACGCGTCCGACACAGCCGATGGGCAAAACTATATGCCCCTCGCCGACATGCTCTTCCCCCTCGCCGACGTGGCGACAGCAATCCGGAACGGTACGCTGCCCACGTCCCTAGAACACGTGCGCGAGCGCCGCTCGCACAGCATCTCAGGCTGGTGCGTGCCCGACATAGCCGCCGCCGTGCAACGGCAAGCGGGCGTGGTGACAGCGGTAGGCGAGCTCGGCTGGCTGGACCCGTCTTTTCTCCCAGGTCCACTCGCGCCCCTCCAGCGCGCGATCGTGCGCTACCACGCCTGGCTCGACCTGTTCGCAGCGACCAACCTGACCCGCCTCGGGCCCACGATCGATATCGAACTCGTGTGGCGCACACACCAGCTGCGCGGGGGAGCTTTTCGATCAGAAACGGACAAGCTGCTCGGCCGGCCCCTCGACCAGACCGATCGGGGCGACGAGCAGCTCCTCCGGCACACGGGACATCTCTGGTCCAAACGCTATGGACACTCGTACGTCGAGGCAACAAAGGCACGCGGCATACTCCATCCGGGACGGCACTCGATGCGCCGAGACACCGTGTGAGGTGCTGTGAGTGGATTGTAGCGGTAATTAGCATTGCATTGTACAGTAGCATATGTGTCATAGTCTATCCTGAAACTCATTGGAGAACAGCAACAGCCGAGCTCTCTGCCGTATTGCAAACGGCCGCCACACGCACGCTTTCTTCGCTTGCATATTGCTTCTCGCAGCCTCTACTCATTCCGCTCCGCTGTCCACGAGCAGTCGCACGATTGTCTGTGCGCACGCGCATGCCGTGCGCTCGGCAACGCCACTACTCTCATACACGTGCCCGCAGCCTCGGCTCCAGTTCGTTGGCATGATGCCAGCGGGCCCTCGTACTGACTCGATGGCTTCTGCCCCATTCTGATAGGTCTGGTCCTATTCGGCTTTGTCCCACCTGTCATTATTAGACTAGTGCCGATTATTGGACACTGATCCCTTGGATCGAGCACGAGATTTCGTCGACCCCGGTCAGAATGCGATACATGATGTGATACAAATGTAATCATCTCTACACCTTGACTCCTCCCTCATCTCACACTGCCTCCCTCTCCCCCTTCCTCTCCCCAAGACTGATCCCCACCCCGCCCTTTCTAGCACGCTTTGCGGCGGCTCGCGACTCGCGCGCGTTTCGCCACCCCTTGCCATACCGGATCACGACCAAGGAGAGTGGCGTGCCGGCAACACAGATGCCCGACAGGAGGACAAACGTCCACCCTGCCCCGAGTGCGCTGTACAGTAGTTGACTGGGGTCAGCGGCCTTCAAGGTGTGCGCACTCACATCACGCCAGTCCCCAACGCCCCAAACGCGCACCGAACGAGGTTCAAGCTCGCACTAACTGCTCCTCCTTTCCCAGGCAGGACATCTTGCCCATAGATCGTTGCAGTACTGATCGTCCCGGTTCCCAACCCAACAAGGAACTGCATGACCAGCGTGGCGGCCAAGTGTGCTCGTGCTTGGAGGCACCAGCCGACAGCGATGGCGGCGGTGCAGAACAAGGCCATGAAGGGGTACATGCATCGGATGCGGGTGAGTTCCAGGCGGAAGGTGTCTGGCTTCTTCTTGTGTTCGCCACCAACCCGCCTCTCTTCGCGCTGGTAGTACCAGTCTAACTGCTTGCCATTTAGCAGGGCGCTAGCAACAGTACCCGCCCCACCTGGGAGGTAACAAAGGCCGATCTGCAGTTCCGAAAGGTGGTAGCTGTCCTTGAGGGCTGTTGAGAAGATGGTGAGGAGGCAGTAAAACTCGAGGTAGGGGAGGGAGACAAATATGAAGGTGAGGAGCAGCTCGGGCGTGAGGAGGATCAGGAACGCCGAGAGAGGGTTGTAGTTCTTGTGCAATGGCCGGTCGATGGGGTCAGGCTCAATGCCCTCCTTCTTTTGCTGGTGCATGTGCCACAATGCAATTGGAGATGCGTTGAGTGGCGGCGGGGGTATAGAGCCGTCACCGACAATACTCCTCAGCGTCTCGGGGTAGAAGCTGACGTCAGCACGAGTTGGTTCAAGGCTTACAAGAGGAAAGGAACCATCACACATGCTGTTGCGATGGCAAGAAACCAAAACACCGAGCGCCATCCGAGTGTCTGGGCCAACACACCTCCCAGAAACGGTCCGAAGGCCGGCCCGATCATCGTACCGCAAGTAAAGATGGCCATGTACTTGCCCCTCTCTCTTGGTGCAGCGATGTCTGCTACAGCGCCGGCACCGATGGAAATCACGGCACTGCCGCCAGTGCTCTGTATTGCGCGAAGGAACAAGAGGAGCCAGTACGCTGATGTTGGCATGAGCGCGAGCCCAATGTTTGCGCCGAGGTAAATGACCATGGTCAGGAGGAAGATTGGGCGGCGGCCATAACTGTCGCTTGCGGCGCCGAAGAACGAGGGTGTCACCGCTTGGCAGACGAGGTAGACTGTCACGGCGAGGGTGATGTCCTGCTCGGTCCGGTTAAGCTCTTTGGCAAGCAGAGGGATGATGGGCACGAAGATGTTCGACTAGCGTCAATCCTGGCTGTCTGGAGGAGAGGTGAGGGCTCACGCTGATGGGTGAGAAGACGGCGGCAACGCCGCCCAGTGCCGCCACCGTCCATCTTGTGCGCTGGTCGAAAGCTGAGTAAGGCTTGCCTGAACCGGTTGTCCCGGTTGTCTGTGTTCGTTCAATCGGGGGACGAGGGGTGGACGCTGACGAGTGAGCGGAGCCATCGTTTGGGCTTGTGTTCGTGTCGCAATGTTCAAGATGGGGTTCGCTGTGTGAGTGTGCGGAGGGCAGAGGGTTCGCCTCGCGGCTGGCAGGAGCCAACATGGTAGCAGTCAAGTCATTGCCGCCGGCTCCCTGTCTAAGCCGATGTTCTGGATCGTGGTCGTATGAGACTCGATAGCCTCGGTCTCGGCTGCCATCGCGACCTGGCCCAGGTTTCATGGCGTGTTCTGATGAGAGTGTCGTTACTGGAGCTGGACGAGTTACGACCCTGGCCCAGAAACTATTTATTCCATCTCAGCAAACCGAGACATCGGTCTCCTCCGACGTGCCTGTATGCTGTCATGAGGCGCATAGGGCCGATGGCAGGCATGATTGGGCCGAGAGCATGAGCCGCGCTGCTGTCTGCTGTCAGCCGACCAATGTTCCAAAGGTTCCTGCGCTCGACCCA
Organism: Cutaneotrichosporon spelunceum; assembly: GCA_030805415.1. NCBI lineage: Eukaryota > Fungi > Basidiomycota > Tremellomycetes > Trichosporonales > Trichosporonaceae > Cutaneotrichosporon > Cutaneotrichosporon spelunceum. The sequence continues at coordinate 2,899,537 of BTCM01000001.1, forward strand.
ACGTTCCGGGCTGGGCAATGTGGAAGCAGGGACAAGGCTTCTTCCATCCTCCAGCTCAACACATCTTGGCGTAAAAATTGACCCCGCAGCAGGTGTGAATCCCAACGCCAACGCATCACCTTCCTCTTGCCCCGAATGCGCCGTCTTGTTACAATACCACTACGCCGCAACATGACACGACCCCAAGGCGGCAGCCGACAGCCTACAGGTGAATTCCCCATACGCCAGTTGGAGACGTTGCACTTCGACTCGTGCGATACAGGGCCTGTAGCGCCGTTCCAGGCCACGTATGGCGCTGTGTATGACGAGCACGAGCACGGCCGAGCCGAGCCCAACCAGGTAGACCGCGCATATCAGCAAGACCGCGCCGACAACCGCCCATACCAGCACCGCCCATACCAACAAACCCGGAACCTTCACCAAAGCATGGGTAGCCAGTACCAGAACCGCCCTGGCGTGTACCAGCCAGATCGGTTTGATGACAGGTACCGCCGTGGTGACCAAGCTCGGAATCCACCATGTAATGACTGGGACCAGCGCCGCCAGCAAGGCACCGCTCACGTGCACAACACACACGGACGGTCCGACAGCACGAATAGCATGCACCGCACTCACGATGGTGCTTCGCCGGCCCATAGCAACAGCAGCCACAGCTCTCAGTCGTATCAGCATGACCGTCGTAGCCCTCATGCGCCTCAAAACCCCTCGTCGCGGGCGTATAGCAACCGCTGGTCATCGCCCGAGCCAGTGGGAACGAATCGTTCTCACACCAGATGGAATGCATCCCCACGCAGCTCACCTGGCCGCGACTCGTTCCAGTTGCAGCCTCCCCGGCCGCTTTACATTGGGTACTCGTGCGACCCCTACACCACCTCTGGGCGGACGGTTCCCAAGCTCCTCGTCCTTGATCTTAACGGTGCGCTGGTGTACCGTACGGACAGAGGGTCGTTTCCGCGCACAGCATACCCGCGCCCCTTTCTCACAAACTTCCTTTCTTATCTGTTCGGCAACGACCCCGACGGGCGTGGGTACGAGGTACTCGTGTGGTCATCGGCACAGCCACACAATGTGCGCAGCATGGTCGAGTCGACGTTTGAGCCAGAGCACTACCGAGGTGTGTGGGAAACGGAGCTCGAGGAGGACAAAGAAGATCGCGAGGCACGAGGCAAGGGCCGTCTCCTCGACGTGTGGGCTCGCGACAAGATGGGCCTCAGCCAGGCTGCGTATCGTGAGTACCGTGTTGCTGTGGTGGCTGAAACTAGGCCAAGAGGTTCAGACCGTCAAAGACCTACGCAAGGTCACGGATGAGCACACCACGTACGACGAGAAGACGACGGTGCTCCTGGACGATAGCCCACTCAAGGCCATGCACCAACCGTGGTCGCAGGTCATCATCCCCGAGTACGACAGGCCCGAGCTTATGGACGCCCGCCGCGCTGCCGAACATCTGTGGGCGACGACGACAGACTTTGGCATGACGCCCACGACAGAGGACGGCTCAGAAGAGCCGAGGATGGACAACATCCTCCTTGGGGTCATCGGGATCCTGGAGGCTATGCGCAGTGTCAACAATGTTCCGGGGTGGGTGCGTGCAGGGCACCTCAACACACCTGAGGAGATCACCGAGCACCCGGGCCACGACGTCACACTTGCGGACCTGCCGAGCGACTTCAAGTTCGTGCCCTGGTTCAAGAACATGAAGACGCACGCGTATTGGGTTAAGCGGGGTAAGGCGGCGCTCGCACGCCGCGGCATCCCTGTCACCCACGGGCTCATGCCGGACGGACACGGCGCAACAGCTGAGCGTCTTGAGGCGTACAAGAATAGGCAGCAGGGTATGCGCTCAAGCGACCAGCGGCCTGAGCAAGAAGCTGAGCAGGCGGAGCCGGTGCCGAAGGAGGGCAGCATCGGGAAGAGGAAGGACTCGACGAAACGCAGGGTGCAGCGGCAGGGGTCCAAGGTCGAGGGTGCGGACGGCAAAGCGCGCAGCGTGCGCAAGGGTAGCGTCTCTGATGAGCCACGGGACGACTTGCCGCCGGGGGCAAAGCCCTCACCCTTCTTTGTAACATCCCGCAAGACAAGCGACACGACATTGCCGGGGCGCAAGTACACGACGCGGGCTGTTACGTCTGACTTGGAGTCCCCGGTCTCCGATCCCATGGGCCGCTCTCCAGAGCCGCGCGAGCGGGCGTACTCTCCCTCGATGCCTGTGTGATGTAGCAGAGAGCGAGAGACTACACGCACTCTTTCCACGCCCGTGTGACATAGACTACCGGGGTGCAATGTAATCGGAGTGGGACCGGCAGTGGTAATGTTGACATGAGACTGTAATATATATGACTGCATGTATACAACTTCTATGACTCCTTCACCCACACCCGTTGCCCCGCAACCCAAGTCTCTGCAACCCCCTTCTGGGCCTTGCGCAGCGAGTCGAGACCGTCGAATGGGTCGATATCAAGCACGGCAAAGTCGGCGCTTTTCCCCGGCTCGAGCGTCCCCACCTCGTCCTCTGCGCGCATAGAATACGCCCCGCCCGCGGTATAGTACCGGACCGCCGTCTCGAGGCTGACACAGAGCCTGGCGAGGTTCTTGGTCCGCTCATCCTCTGGATCCGGAAGGGCGGGGTTGATGGCACTCAACCTCGTAGTGGCCGTATACAAATTAGGCAGGGGATGGTACGGAGCGGTTGGCGCGTCGCTGCCAAACGCAACCTCTGCGCCGGCCTCCTCGAACTCGCGCCACGCAAACTTGCGGTCGCACCGGCACCCGTGCGCGAGTTGCGCGTCCCAGTTGACGACCTTGACCGGGTCGGCATGCACGGGTTGCATGGACGCGACGACGCCGAGGCGGGCGAGGCGGGCGATCGCGTCCGGCCCCGCGAGCTCGAGGTGCTCGATACGGTGTCGCCGGTCGCGGGGTCCATTGGCCGCGACCGCGACCTCGAACGCGTCGAGCGCCTGGTCGACCGCCGCGTCCCCGATCGCGTGGCACGCGACTTGGAGGCCGAGCGCGTCCGCGAGCGTGACGACGTGCTGTAGCTCATCGCTTGGCCAGATGGGACCTGGCGTCCTGCCGTTCGGGTACGGCTCGCGAAGGAAGGCGGTGCACGAGTCGACGACGCCGTCGCTGATGATCTTGATGCCGGCCACGGAGAGGCGGGAGCGGGACGCGGTGCTCCTCAGGCGGTCCCGGTGCGCTGCGGCTTCTTGGACCTGTGCGGCGCGGTGCTCGGCACTCCCAGATGGACGGACTAGCCAGTGGCACGCGACGCGTAGCGGCAACTCGCCCTCTTGTGCCGCGTATGCCTCGAGTGCAGCCAGATCCTCGGGAACCGTTGCGAGGTCGACCGCGGCCGTGACGCCCGTGGCGAGGTAGGCGTCGAACACGGAGCGCAGGGTGGCGGCGCGCTGCGAGACGGTCGTCTGTGCTGCAACCCACGGCCAACAGTAGTCAACGACCGCTGTCTCGCGCCAGTATCCTGTGAGGCCGTTGGCGTCGCGCACAAACTCGCCCCCCTTCGGGTCGGGCGTTTCGTCGCTGATGCCTATTGCTTGCATGGCCGCCGTGTTCAGCCATGCGCTATGCAGAGACGAGTTGTCGATGATGCACGGCTTGTCGGGGCACACGGCGTCGAGGTACCGCTTGTGCGGTAGCTCGCCAATTGCATCGTACTGGAACTGGCAGCCGAGGATCATGGGTGCGCCCGGGTCCGACTCGTACGCCGCCTTGATGGCGGCCTGGATCTCGGGGATGCTCTTCCCGAGGCAGTCGACTTTGGTCAGGCTGCCCCCGAGAAGCATTAGGTGGGAGTGCGCGTCAATCAGGCCGGGGAGGACGACTTTGCGCCCGAGGTCGACGACTTTGTCGGGGGCGTGAGACGAGGCGGCTTCGGCCGAGCCGACGAAGAGCACCTTGTCGTCCCGGATGACGAGGGAGTCGTGCAGCGTCCCGTCGGTGGAGGTGAAGATGCGCCCGTTCTTGAAGTGTGTCGTCTTCATCTTCGCGGGGGGGAGATGTTTGACAAAGAAAGGACAACGGGGCTGCATATATGACCGTCTGGACGCTGGAGAAGACATCTCGGCAAATGCCGGGCTGGAGCCGCGCGGATGTACGGACTTTGCCGACGTACCCCGATGACTACTAGTTCCGGATTGGGTACACATGCGCACTGTGCTGCTGCAACCATAACTTGCGTCAACGGCAATAGGTGATACAGATGCATGCCTCTACCTTGCTCTGGCTCGTGGCACGACGTCCAACTAACATGCACGACGTAGGCCCCCTGCCGGATCACAACTAGGTGACTCGCGAGTTGGGCGCGCCCATCCGCCGCTCGCCCACCATGGGCGGCAAGCGTCGCCGCACCTCCTCTTTCGACATGGGCTGCACGGCCGAGCTCGCGCTCACGCTTACACTCTCCACAGGTCCCGGTGCGCCGCTCGATGCCGAGCTCACGACGCCCATCCGCATCGGCGCCAAGGACGGAGGCAGGCGGCGCGGCGCACGCTCAATCTCCTCAGCAAGGAGGGCCTCACTGCCCTCTGCCTCGGCGTCTGCTGTCGACGCGTCCGCGGCAATTTCCTCGCTCGCCATCGCGCTCGCGCTGTCGATCGGCGCAAGCGCGGCCACTCTGTCGGCCAAATCCTGTCCCAGCCGCCCGATACCTTGCGACATGGCGTTGAGCGCAACCGACCGCAGGTTGGTTTCTATTGGGATGACCGGGATGGCATCAGGCTCAGGCCGCGAGAGGAGGCGCGGTAGACCAAATGCCAGGTTGTGCGGGTACACGAGGCGGTCCTGGACCACAGCGCGGAGTCGGGCCAGGATCAGCTGCTCGAGCTTGGGGATGTCTGGTGTCAGCGGTGAGAGACGCAAGCTTACCTTGCAACTTTGCCCTGCTGCCTAATAAACTCGTCGTCTTCAGGTTCAGATGGAAGTCGGGTAGCAGGCACACGTGCATGTGCTGTCTGTCGTCCTTGGGATGGTGGATCTGCACGCTTAGTGTGCCGCCTACAGACACGAGCTCGACGCCAATCTGGACGGGCAGGACGGCGAAGCGCGGACGCGGAAAGTTGACCAGCACGGCCGTCGAGATGATCAGGCTGATGCTGTCGGCAAAGTCGACGTCGATCTCGCACCGGATCCGCCCCTGGTCGTCCGCAGGGCGTATCCTCGCATTCGACAGGAGGGGGAACGTCTTTCCGACGTTGACAGACGTCACCTCTATCGGGTCCTGGTGTTAGCTCGCAGCTCGCTCAGAACCTGGCTCACGAGCCAGGACAGGGTGCGGCCGGGCGGGTTGAGCCAGCGCTCAAACTGCTTGCGTGCGCCCTCCTCACCGCCGCTGCTCAGCAGGTCATTCCTGTATCCCTGGAGGATTTGAGCGCCGACGACGTTGATCCAGTCTGCCGACTCGGCGGGATGCGTCGACATGTCGTACCCTGTGTTGTCGAGGAGGTAGCTCGTTGGCGGCGGCGGCACGGCCGTTGTGGACAGGAGCGCTTTCTATCGTCAGCTGGGAAATTGAGAGAGAGTTACCTTTGCACGCTCTTCGCGGCGTTGTCGCCAGGCCACGGGGTCGACGGCATCGGCAGGCGAGAAGACGACATAACGCATGAAGAGGAGGCCGAGGAGGATGACGGTCGCCTGCCCGACGAGGAAGCCCTGGGTGAATGTCCAGGCCGCCGGACTGGGGAGGGAGCCGAGGAGGGCTGACATGCTCCTGCTAGATTGCTGCGTCTAGAGGAAGAGTCTGTTGGGCCGGCCTGTCGGGATGGGCGGATGATGCAGCATGCGTTGCGGAAGTTGGCTGAGCAACCGACGAGATTGTGGGCTGGCATGTTTGCTTAGGTAAGTCCACGTGAGTTGTAAGGGTTAGGAACAATAGAAGGAGGCTGAAATGAATTGGAAGATCTCGAATGAGGGTTGCATCGACGACGTCGTCGAGGGAACATGCCGTGCCCACGAGCGAGGGATGCTTCGGCGGCATATAGAGACGGCGTGTACAGACAGCATGTACAGACAGCATGCACAGACAGCACAGACAGCGCAGACAGCACAGACAGCACAGACAGCATGTGCTGACTGATGGCTGGCTGCTCTCATATCGTTACGTTACATTTCATGAAAGTAACGTGTCTTGCCCAACACATGCCACGGACACATCCGAGAACACAATCCCGGATGCGGAACGACAGCCTGCACATCGCTGAGAGCTAATAGCTGGTTGGCAGAAGGAGTACTGGGTAGGATACGCTGAGTGTAACGGCCTTGCGACCTGCCGCACTGGAACGGGTGGCTGAATTCGTCCATTTCCAACTAGGACCGATTACAGTTGACTCGGTCGCCGGCGACGTCGGCTGTACATGTTAGAGCACCTACCCTACCTCGGTGCATAGAGTCATCCGGTCCGAGTCGGACAGCTCCGTAGACTCGTGTCTCGGGTATGTTTCTCAGATACCATGTTGGGGCAATGTTGATGATCACTTGGTACGCAGGATATCTCCCGGGTAAGCCACCTGCCTACCCTACCCTGATGGCCATTACTCATGTTGTGTAACGGTAGAACTTGTCAACGACTCTATATGACATGGCCATTGCAGCACAGGAACTGCCCCCTCTTACCCGCTCTGCAGAGGCAGAGGAACAACCTTTGGTCTCGGGAACGAGGCCCCTGGTCCAAACTGAAATACTGTAGTTTTGAAGACCAGGCAGGTTACTCAGGTTACAGAGTGACGGTGACGCCATATTCACTGGAATGGCCAGCAGGTCAAGCAGGGCTGGCCAGCTATTGGCAAGGGACGGAGAGAGTACTGTACGACGGTGGCGAGTTTGAGTAGAAGGAGCGTGACTGATTTTGATTTTGCAAGATGGAAGATGGGTTGAGGTCGTGGGCGAAAAGGTCACACCGTCCAGGTACAAACTCCAGGGTGATGGACGATTTGCCCTGTACTAGACCGTGTTTAGACCATCTTTTGCCTCTCCTCCCCAGGTCACACTGGCAAAAGGCAGTCAGTCGCGCTCTCCGCCAGCAGACATCCGGCATACAACGGACACCGCCAGCTCATCTGGGTTCATCAACTACATCAACTACATCAACTACATCAACTACATCAACTGCATCAACTACATCAACTCAATCCTCCTTCTTCCTTCAACACGACATCATTCCACCGAGCTCCAGCCGCCCCACCCTGGCCCCCCTCAGCGATACGAACGATACCCGTCGCCACCACCTTCCCTGGCACTAGGTAGCGTTGCTGGTTGCCTTGGAACCCCGACGCACAAACCCACCCAACAGCGACATCTCTCTTGCATCTCGTACCCTCGATCTCTCATCAACGTCGTCTGTGCCCAAGGGCAGTCACACCTGCGCCCGTCCAAACACGAATCCTCCCGCCTGTGGCAAGCCATCTGTTAGCACACAACGCTCATCCTCACACACCTTCACTCACTCCAAGTAAACCATGACGGGGCGCTATCCGGCGTCGCTTTCCCGCAAACCCGCGCAGCAGCGCCCACCACGCACCGTCTCCCCCGCGTCAAGCTCGATCGATGATGAAGTCCCAGCCGCACCACTGCCAGAACTCGCCTCATTGGAAATCCTCCTCCGTCAAGCGGGGTACAAGGAGACGCGTGTCTTCACGCCCGAGGCGGAGCGGAGGCGTCCAAGACTCAAGACGCTGCTGGACGACGACGAGTCGGCAGAGCTCGCGGAGATGTACGCCGCCATGGGGCTTGATCCAAGAGGTTCCATACAAGTCCGCCATCTCACACGCCCCAATGAGCCACTGCGTTCCAGCAGCAGTGTCCTCCGCAACGTCGCACTACAGGACGCAACCGCATTGCTGAACGAGGTCCGGAAACGCCGCTTGGCTGCAGGCCCGGGGCAAGAGTTACCAGACGCGGCCGATGTGTTCTGGCGCCCCGAGATTCTCGATCGCGCGGCCGCAGAGGCGATGGGGAGGCATATCGCGACCATCAGCCCACCGAGTCGCAACTCCACCGACGGTGTTGGGCTAGGCTTGGCGCAACAGGGTCGTGGTGTCCGCAAGGCCAAGTCCAACTTCGAGCTTGTCCGCAAACCTCCAAGGTCGCCCGAGAAGGAGGACATCCCGCCCGAGTATTACTCTCTCCACCGCCAAGGCCAACCGCCAACGGCGCCAGCACACACGACGGCGTTCCAGTGCGAGGTTCCCCCTTCCATTGCGGCCATGTTCTCCCCTCCCACATTCTCTTCGCCTCAACCTGACGAGCCCCATTTTGTTGACGATGCGTTTGGCTGGGGCCAACTACCTGATGACTACGAGTCGCAGGAGGCCGACGACTCATTTGCCGAGGCATACGGTAGCGGCGACTCTGACTCTGACAGTGTCGTCTCGAGGACAAGTGTACGGAGCAGTCCGTCTATCGGTCCGGTTGGCGCGGAATCACCACCGCTCCTCGACACAGAGCAGCTATTACGCGACCTTGTCATGGGCTCTGTCCCGGCCATCGAAACGGACGGCGAATCGGCTGCCGAATCAGACGAGATTGCGTTGGCCCAGGCCGAGGCAGCGGCCATCGGGCAGCGCATCTTGGCGTCGACAGTCGAGTACGATGACGACGAGAGCGAAGACGAGTTTGATCCCAACAGCTCCCCGACGCCCAACCCGAAGCCCGCCGGACCGGTTCCTGTTTTCAGCGTCACTTCCCCATCACCACCAAGCCATCGACCAAAGATGCCGATGCCAGCCTCTCCGTCCCCAGCTCGGCGGGCAGGGCTTGCGAAGCGTGCCCCAGCGGTCCGCGCGGCTCCTCCCATCCGCACTCCGAGGAAGATCATCTCGCGCGAGGCGAGCCTCGCCGAGGCCATGTCGGAGAGCGTTATCTCGCCGCCAAGGCTTGCGAAGCCACTCATGTTACCTGCTTCCCCACTGCGCGCCAGCAAGTCAGTCCCGGCGTTAAGTAAGCGGAAGTCAGTTGGCCCCTTCGCCATTACACCTGCCGTCACAGCCGCACCGTCAGTGCAGAGGGTCGCACCGGTCCTCTGCGACTCCAGCTCGAACGACGCTGAAGATCTCCCCCCACTTCCCATACCACCAATGAACGATGACGAGCCCACGACGAGTATTGGATACATGGCGTTGAAGGCCCGCAAATCGCTGAGTGCGCTTCGCGCGTCATTCTGGGCTGCTCCGCCAGAAAAGCCTCTCCCCTTGCCGTCGGCCTCGACTTTGACCGCCCCGATCCTTGCGCCCCGCCTCGACTGGAGTGCTCAAGGTGCGCAGTTCGCTGGCTGGGGCTCGGACCAGAATGAGAAGCAGCACAAGTCGCGCGGGTCAGTTGAGTCGAGCTCGTCAATCGGCACAATGCACGAGATCGACCCCTTTGACGACTCTTGCCCAATAGACTACTCAAAGTCGTTCTTCTACAAGCCTGCGACGCCACCGCGGCGTTTCGGCACTGCGCCATCACGCCTCGGCATGCTAAACAAGAGAGCGTCTGTCAAGTCGCTTCGGCGCGCCCTCCAGATTCCAGTGGCAGCACCTCCCGTCCCTCGCGTCCCGAGCAAGTACTTGTCGGTGTCGAATGCGACACTTGGAGGCGCTCGTTCGCCGCCTAGACCGCAGCCGCCCGTGATCCGGGTCCACTCGCCGGGTGCCATCGAGGAGGGTCGGCCGCCCCGTGCTCTCTCGCTGACAGGCGAGGAGTGGGAGGGGCGCGAAGTCGTGCGCAACTGGGGCAAGGGCGTCCGCAGAAGGCGCAGCAGACGCTTGCCGCGGCCGGTCAACCCCTTCTCTGACATCTGTCAATGAACTGACCTCATCCTACTCGATTTTGAAACCAATCCAAGGACCAGCACGATACCCAGCCGGTTCAATCTAGTTTCGTTTGACCTTGACATTGTATGCCCGGCTTGCACATCCCACGCTCACTCTCACCTTCCATATCGCTCCTCACAATCCGTTTGCATGCGCTTTGCGCGGTCTGGGCCTGCTCGCGGGGCCGATGTATGAACCATGTTGCTTTCGATGGGTGTGGTGCTGCGAGAAACAAACAAAGGCCAGCCGGCTGTGCATGGAAAGTTACAACACTCGTCTCGCTCGGCTAGCCAAGGTACCCGGCCTTCCACGCAAGGAACGCGACAATGAGAGCGAGCACGACGAAGAGGGGGCTGGTGTGAGCGCACACAGCGGTCAGTGGTAGAACATACAACTGGCTGCCGCCACCTGGGCCGTTGTTGACCGACTGGTTGGCGCCCGGCGCCTTCTTGAGGCTTCCCTGGGGTCAGCGGGGTCGGTAACGGAGACTGAGACCACGGCTCCAACTCTGGCTCCGGGTCATCTTCCTACCCAGACTCGAACTCAGAGTCGACTTGGACTCGGACTGGACCCGGGTCCGAATGAGACGGAGACTGGTACGCAGACTCTACGCCGACTATCCTTGACTCGGCCACTCACCACATCATCCTTGTTAAGCGACCCAATCAACAGCGTCTTGAGGAGGTTGCGCGCCTCGTCCGAGTGCCCGACGTCCTCGAATGCCTCGGTGCCGTCGCGCCCAGCCTCCTCGAGCAGGACCTCGTCGCCTCCGGGGTGCTGGTATTAGTCAAGTACAAGGTATCTAGTTGTAGGGTGGACCAGGAGATGGATCGATGATAGACTGGTCCTGCGATTGCATTGAGCGGGCCGGTCGGACACGACCGGACATGGAAAGGCGGTAGAGATACCGAATTGCGTACTCTCTCCGCTTCCGACTCGGCCTCTGTTCCGCTTCCCCTCGGCCTCTGTCTCCGCATCCACAACCTTGGATTACTCGGCCACCCCACCCTCGGTCTACCCAGCCACCCCGCGCTCGGTGCGGTAACCCACCTCGTCAATAAACTTGGTGACGTCGTACACCTTGTGGTGGATCGAGAGCCACAGGCTCTTACGCGTCTTGTTCGCCTTGAGGTCTTCGAGCGTGTACGTCGTCGCCATGTTTGAGATGAGCGGGGACTGGAGTAGAGAGTAGACTAGAAAAGTACGAGTAGAAAGGGAATAGGAATGCAACAGCGAGGCAAAGGGCCGTGCGCTGGATGTTGAACAAGGTCGTGGAGACGACCTGGTGCCCCAACTTTAGGATCGGATAAACCGCGTATATGGGTGGGTGCTGATTGGACCAGAGATTGTTGGAGGTTGAACCGCGGAGGGTGACGGAAAGACTGAGGCCAGCCAGAGAGGGGAGAGAGAGAGTGACAGACAGAGTGACTAGGACGATGGACAACGATGCATCCAGAGTAGGTGTTGGGGACCTGCATGTGTCGGCTTATACGCCGACCGGGCACCTCGTCTCACATCCCAGCACAGACAGTCAGTCAGCAGAACAGTCGCGCAGCCGTCGCCAGCAGCCAGCACCACCACACCCCAGTCCTAATAATACATAGTGGTGTCATACCCGCATGTCATCGAGCTATGAACAATGGATCCCAACAACACCCAGTCTACCTCACTACCGTAACTTAGAGGTCGAGGTGGACCGACTTCATGTCCTGGCCGGCGCGGCGGGCACGCTTGATGAGCTTGGCCTTGGACTTGTTGCCACGGATACCACCGCCCCAGTGGCGGGCAGAGTCCTTGTGGGTCTCGTTGAACGAGTTGATGGCCGAGACGATGTTGGCGAGCGTCTTCTCGTCCTCCGAGCGAACCTCGGTGAGCGCGGCGACGGCCGAGGTCTTCTTGTTGACGGTGAGACCGAGGCGAGCCTTGCCCTTGACAATGGCGTAGGGGACGCCCATCTTGCGGCAGAGAGCGGGGAGGAAGACGACGAGCTCAATGGGGTCGACGTCGTCGGCAATGAGGACGAGCTGAGCCTTCTTGGCCTCGACAAGGGCAACAACGTGGTTGAGGCCGTACTTGACGACGACCGGCTTCTTGGTCTCGGTCTTCTCACCCTTGGTCTTGGCCTCAGCCTCGGCCTGGAGACGAGCCTTCTTCTCCTGGGTCGACTCGGGCTTGTACTTGTTCAGGAGCTGGAAGACCTGGGTAGCCGTGTTCTTGTCAAGGGTGTTGGAGAACTGGGCAATGGCAGGGGGCACCTTGAGGCGCTGGTTGAGGATGACACGCTGGCGCTGGAGGCGGACGTACTCGGGCCACTTGACAAAGCGGGTCATGTCGTGCTGGGGAGGAAGGTCACCGCCAATGCCAAAGGTGCGCGAGCGCTTCTCGAAGAGGGGGTTCTGGGGAGCCTTCTTGGCGACCTTGGTGCCGTAGGGCGCCGACGCGGGCTTCTTGGACTTGGAGGTAGCGGCCTTGGGCTGTAGTATTATAGGTCATTGAGACAAGCGTCAGCCCGTATTCGACGAATACTGGGCATCACGCCGCTCTAAGCCAAGCCCCGAAGGGATGGCGGCATAGCTCGACACACGGTCGGCGTCGGAGATGCACTACCCAACTCTCCGCAGAAAGTGTGGGCTCAACGGCAGAGCTCCGCCCTCGAGGTCATTGCGGCTGCTGCTGTACACCAGGTGCACGCTGCTGGGCCACTCGCTCGGAGCCAAAGTAGAGAGGAGGTTAACAGGCCTCGGCATGCCGAGGCCGGTCACCAGCGTCTCTCTGTCATTTCGCGATCGCTCGCGCGGCAGGGGCTAGACTAGGCTAGACGCAGCTTGCACTTGAAGCGGGCGTGATGCCTCACGAAGCAGTGATGCGCACCATTTTTGTTGTGTTGGGTCTTTTGATGGATGACAAGTTGAGATTGACGAGCAAACCAGGTCTATCTCCCGCCGCGGAGCCGGGAGGGGCGAGTCGAGTTTAGGGACGGATCCGGCAGGCTTAAATGGGGGGTTAACGCCGATAGCTGCGGGTTCTTGGCTGCGCCAAACTTGGAAATTTGGACCCGTCTGATCGGCGCGTTTTGCTTCCGCGGTTGTTTCGCTCTCTGGCTACCAAGTTGGTTGCGCCGTCTCCTCTTCCCAGCCTTCAAGGTCACCCACAAAAATGGTGAGCGACACGATCTGACCAGCGCGCAGAGCTTCGGGCGGTCATCAGCACCGGCATCGGCACCGGCGGCGGCATCCCGATAGCACGCGGCGAGGGCATCGCCATCGAGACGGGGGAGGGCGAGTTGTGTTGGTTGGGACGGGGCTGGACGACCAGGCGGAGCGAGCGCAGAGAGGGCGGGGTATAGCTTGGGAGCGTGATTGTGTGCCGCCTAGAACGGCGCATCTTCTGCTTTGCTGGTTTGCCTGTGCCATCTTCTTGCGCTTGTGATGCCTGTTTCCCCAGGGCGCTCGAGCCAAAGGCTGGCTTTGTTTCGCACTAGGCTGTCGTTACGGCGCTCTAAACACATGCCACCGCGCTTCCATCGGGCGCGGGTTTGACCTGCGGAGCGAGTCTCGAACGCTGCGCGCATATCTCCGTCTCAAGATGCCGTGCGTCAAGACCAACGTCGAGCCCTCCTCCGTGCGCTTTCCTTGTTTCTGAGCCTTGTTCTCCGGTGCCGAAAACCGAACTGCGACCACGCCCGGAAGCTCTGCACGCCTCGGAGACGCGTTGGCAAACGGAACGCTAACCCGCAGCCGCAGCAGATCACCGACATCAAGCGTTTCCTCGAGATCGCTCGCCGCAAGGACGCTGTCGGTGAGTAGGAATAATCGTGGACGAGCGCTCCTCTTTGCCAGCACTCACTGATCGCAGCCGCGCGCATCAAGAAGACGGTCGTCCAGCCCAAGCACAAGGGCCCCGCCATCACCAAGGCGCAGAAGGCGGCCGCCAAGCCTCACACCGTGACCAAGTTCAAGGTCCGCTGCTCCAAGTACCTGTACACCCTTGTCCTCCACGACACCGAGAAGGCCGAGAAGCTCAAGCAGTCGCTTCCCCCCGGGCTCAAGGTCGACGAGATCGCCAAGGCCGCCCCCAAGAAGAAGTAGAGCGTCGCTTCTCTGTAGACATTGGGTTAGGGACCTGGAGACTGGTGCATGCACCGTGTACATCGTATGGGAGTGGGGCAGTGTGTGGGGGGAGAGCATGGGAAGGGGGAGAGCATGAGATGGGGCGGGGATGAAGGCTGGGGAGAGGGAGGACCGAGCAGGCAGAGGAAGACGTGCGGCTATAGACGTTGAGGAGTTGGGAGCGAGGTGGTTTGAGATCGATGGCTGGCATGGGCTGGACAGGCTTGAGCTGGGCTGGCTCGAGTTTGATTCAACTGGCTGGGTCCCTTGCGGCCAGGCCGGGCATCCAAGCAGGCGCGCCCAAGCACAAGCCGCCCAGTCTGGGATCAATGTGGCACGAGTAAACCGCGGACGCAAAACGCCACAGTCGACATTGTGCGACCTGATGGGAGATAACCTCTTGCACCCGTGCATATGGACAGCATGTTCCTCCACTGGAGCACGACATGGCCGGGCCGACAAGTCTGGAAGCAGTCTCCAGTCTGGAAGCAGTCTCAAGTCTGGCCAAGTCTGGCCGCTGGCCACGCCACGATGCAAAACTTGTTGGATAGTCACCTCGCACTCGGTACTGTATCATGCGACATTTGTGACTAGATCCCATGCTCTGGATCGAGATGGGCCATGGCTTGCGCTTCATGGGGTAGGGGCCGTTGCCTCCTGTGCTCACACTCACCGTCTCACTATTCACGTAGATTAATCCATCGGCCCCGGCGCCCTCACCGGCCTTGTTGCCTTGTTCTCCGCTGCTGGGTGGTGGGACCCTATCATCGGATGAAAGGGGACGAGCAAGATGAGCCCAGAGGACAGGTGCTGGCGGTATGTCGACTAGAGGATAGAGTACATGCAGATGCTATTGTAGATAAATGACAAAATGGCGATTCCAGGCTACGACTACCCCATCGCCAGCGTTACAATGACGTACCCGTTCGCGAGGATGAGGACGCCGTTCAGGACCCAGCCAACGCCCGTGTACCACTTGGGAGAGGTAAAGTACTCACGCCGACGGCCCGGGGCAGATTCTTCCTCTGCCGGCGGGGGTGAGGGCGCACGAGACGGGGGTGCCGAGTGGCAGGGCAGAAGAGAGGACGGCGAGACTGGTCGCGGACATGGTCCTGCATCGCAGTTGCCGCAGTCGGCAATGTCGCACTCCTCGACGTCAGCCTTCTTGGCACCTTGCTCTGTCGAGTTGCACACGGTGGGGTCATCGTCAACTGGCCCCTCGACCATCATGATGTCCTTTCGGGAGGACAGGTACACGAGAGGAATGGTGACGCTGGGCAACACGATACAGAGGATGACCTGAGACGCAACCAGCATCGTGTTCAAGCCCTTGTTGCCCACAGCCGACGCAACAATCGCGGCCGGCACGACACCAATCAGACGTGTAATCAGGCGGCGCAGCATAGGGCTCGTCTTCCACTCGAGGAAGCCCTCCGAGACAATCTGGCCAGCCAGAGTGGCGGTGATACTCGCGCTCTGACCCGCACATAGGAGGGCCAGGGCAAAGATGATGCCCGCCGCCTTGCCGACGTACTCGGAGACGAGCTTGTGCGCGCCCATGAGATCAGCGTTGTCGGGGCTAGCTCCGGTGTCGCCATAGAAGAACGTCGCGCCGGCCAACGTCAAGATTGCAGAGTTGATCGTCAGCGCAAAGCCGACCAGTGAGGCGCCAGTGTCGACAGTTGCGTGTCTCACGTGCAGTTTGACCCATCGGATCCGATCAAACTTGCGGATCGCCTTCTCGTACTCTTCTACCTCAGCCTCATACTCGTCGTCCTTGTCAGTGCTCTTGACAACGGCAAGTGGAGGCGCAGTCGAGGTTGACGGCGCCGACGTCGGCTGGTGGCTCTCAACTGGCTCGAGAGAGATCTCGGGGTCCGAGTCCTCCCGCTGGGGACGGAAGCGGCGGCGAATTGCAGCGGCCGGGTTAAGCATAGGCAGGCGGTTGTTGATCCGCTCGCGCTTCCGCTTGGGCGCAGGTGGCAGCATGTCCAATCGGTCGATGCCGGCGAGTGCGGAACCAAGGAACAAGGCGTGTGGCATGACGGTCGCGCCAATGATACCGATACCAACGTATAGCGCCCCGGGTGAGAAGAGGGTCTGGCGTAAGCTCAACTGGACGGTTGGGATATCTCACCTTGGACGGTACGAGGCCGTGGAAGACGTCGCGCCACACGGGCTTGACCATGTCGAGAAGGATCATAAAGCTGACAAACACGGCAAGGACGAGTGCAACAATCACAATCTCGAACAGAAGCATGCCCTGCCGGCCCGAGTCGGAGCGGAAGAAGATGAGGACGATCATGACATCGACGGCAGTGATGAGGACACCGGCGAAGAGGGGGAGCTTGGGGAAGAGGCTGGGGTCAGCCAGGGGAAAGAGATCCCATCGGAAGGGTCCGGGGCAGTCACCAGTACTTGCGCGTGTGGTGGACACCTTGAACAGCCAGCCTTCCGCTTCCACTTACAGATTCAGCGCAATGGCAGAGCCAATCAGCTCTGCGAGGTCTGTCGCAATGATGGCGATTTCAGCAATGATCCACAGGCTGTACAGCAGTGCACGGAACCAGCGGCGGTACTGTGGCCAGCGCGCCTCCCAGCTTAGGATTAGTTCGCGCGTGTTCCGGGACAGGCTTTTGGATGTGACGGCACCCAGCCGGACACTCATGATCTGGAGGCAGACGGCGGCGAGACCGGCAAGGAAGACGATGAAGAGGAGCTGGTGTCAGTGGTGTCAGCCATGTAACTGGCAGACCAACCTTGTATCCCCAGCGGGCGCCGGCTTCGAGGTCGGTCGCCCAGTTGCCTGGGTCGACATACGCGACGGCTGCGACGAGGCCGGGGCCGATGAACGCCGTGTGGCTTTGGTCAGTGTCTGTCACCGGTCTCAAGGAGGAGACCGGAGCAAGGTGGGGAGCGGAACGGGAGGGCGGATGGGCCGAGGTCACACGAGCAGTCTACTCACCGCTTGAGGACGCGCGGCACCGCTTTGAGCCGGGATATCAGCATGGCCAGAGTTCTGGTTGTGATGGGATGTCGAGATGTCAACCAGAGATGTCAAAGAGGTGTCGAAGAGTTGTCGAAGAATTGTTGATGATAGGATGTAAGAGGGGGGGGGGGGTGTCTGGTGAGGTGCTCCGGATTACGTTTAGTGGCTTGGCGCCTGACGCTTCAAGTCCGCGGCTAGTTCCGATGACCTCCACCTCCACCAGATCTGAGAGTGGCGCCACATTCGACACGATTGAATTGACCGTTGCTCAATAGCTTGCATGAAGGCGGGAAAGGAGTTGCAGAGATGGGCAGTGTTAAACCGGGAAAACACCAGGCCAACTAGGAATACAGGATAACGCGCTGTGCTGTGTTCTGGAGGGAGGTGACATCGTGCGTGGCGGGGCCGAGGTTTCCCAGATCTACCCATCATACGACCTAGGAACAAACTCTTCTGCATTGTTCTCACGTTGTCACTATCATAAGTGCTTTGGTAGCAGACGATTCGGATCATTACAACTATACAACTGAAGCCGGACGGAAGGAACAACTAGGCGATACACAGCATCGAGATCCGATCAGTCATTGCCCGACATGATAACCGATCAGGACAGTCTTCTCGTTGACAGCACTCTTCTCGTTGACAGCACTCTTCTCGTTGACAGCATTCTTCTCGTCCACCGCGACCTTGTCGGCAATAAGTGTCCTCTCGAGGTCGTGAGCGAACGGGCGCCTTTTTGTGGGTGCCGTAGGACAGTCTCTGTTCTCCTGGTTTCAGTACTGATTTGTTCTGCCGGCGCTAAGGCGGAATGGGGACATGAGGGCCAAGGGAAGATGTACCAAAGGCAATGTACCGAGTCACCTTGCGATGGACCCAGTGCTGTCTCTCCTCTCTCCTCACTTCTGACCACCACACCACGCCACCTCGCCCTGTCGCCATGTCGCCAAGTTGTCACTTTCACACTGCAGCCTGAACTCACCTGCTCTTGTTGTTGTGGATTAGTGACAGGGTTCGTCGCAAAGTGTGCCGCGCGCACCGCGTCACGCCACTCGCGCGCAAGTGCCCACGTCTCGGGCGGCGAACTCTCACTGCTCGTAATACATTGCACGAGCTCGTGCACACTCGCCAGTAGCGGGGCGGGGGTAGGTGTCTCGATGCCGCCTGCCTCGTGCGCTTCGACGAGGTCGAAAAAAGTGTCGAAGAGCGGGAGCGTGGTGAGTTCACTTGGAATGGGTATTGGGCTGCGCTTCGGCATTGGCGTAGGAGAGGAAGTCGCGGGCTCAAGGGTACAGTGAACCTCGAGGCCGACGGTGCCCGGGACGATGGGTCTGAGGACATGGGAAGAGGAGGTGGAGAGGGCCGAGTAATTTGCACCCATGGTTTTGATCATTCGCCGGGCGATGGAAAGGGGGTTTTGAGCAACTTGTAAATGAGAGGAGATTGTGGAGAGGGCTGAGGAGGAGGGTGCGCGGCCGTGGTCGGGCGGATAAATATCAGACCTGCTCTAGGCGGTGGGAAAGCCGCCACTGACGAGGACGTGTGGATGCGGTGTGGTGTGAGTGTGACGAGCTGGTGCGTGCGAAAGGCTCCGCCCTGTTCCGCGCCGCCGGCGTCGGTTAGTCCGGTGCCAAAGGGCCGCGATAGCGTGAGTCTAGCAAGGAGGCAGGGAGGAAAGGGGGGCGAGGGGAAAGGGGCCGGGGGTGGACCAAGACCATGTCTGTGCGCGAGCTTGGACGCGCGTGTCGGTTCGAGAAGCCATCTGGCCAAAGTGAGTTTGTCCGTCCGGGCCGCCGACACAGCCGGCCGGTGGGAAGAGGTAGAAAGTGGCGGCAACACGCCGACGCCATGCCGCACGCTCGCAGCTTCTTGTATGTCACGTTTGCATCTGTGTTCGTTGTCGCGTCCACGTGCCGTGCCACCGCGGGCGGACATGTCGTTCCGACCAAACGAGATGAATTGAGCGAGTAACAGCCAACGCCTAATGACGCGGTGGCTCCATTGCCGCGCTTGTTGCTGTTTTTATTCAAGACGCGCCAAGCAGTGTACAAGAACATGTTCAATGACGTCAATTACGGTCTTGGAGCGGGAATGCCTAGGTGACAGTCAGCCGAGGGCCGAGGATTGAAGGCTGAGCATCGATTGCCAGGTTACTGGCAACCGTTTGTCAGGAACGAGCACTGGTCGCGGTTGCTCGACTGGGCCGAGGCTGAGGGCCGACGTCCTAGCCCGTCGCGCGTTAAAGGAACATGTGTCCCAAGCGTCAATCAGAGCCAAACATTTGCGATGGCTTGCTCGATGGCTTGCTGGCATGTCATCAAAGGTAAAAAGGTAAAGATACAGGAGGTGCGAGCACAATACAGTACCCTTTGGGGTAGTAGCCTGAAGTGGTGTGAGTTTAGAGTGCGTAGAATGGCCCGATTATCCCGAGGCACGGCGGCATGCTTCCTTTCTGGCGTTCTTTGTGATTTTTGACGACTTGTCGCGTTCGGAACCGGTTGCGTCGGGGCATGGGGTGGCTGGTTGAGAGACGTGTGGACGTGCAAGGTTTAGGAGTGAGTGGTATGGCCGTGGTGGCGTAGGCCGCGGCCTGTCGCGACGCACCCCACACAATTACAGAGATGGCGTGTCCGGGGGCCTCGATGTCGGTGTGGAGATTGTCCGATAGCGTCGAGATGGTTCTGGCCAGGTTGGGCAGTCGGGAGGAGTCGGAGTGTAGGGTTGAGGGGGTTTAGTTGGCGGGGGTTTAGTTGGCGGGGTTTAGTTGGCGGGAGTTTAGTTGACGGGGGGTTTAGTTGACGGGCATGTCGCGTGGTGAGGTGAGGGTTGGAGACGTATGAGGGGTGTGAGGGACATGAGGGGTGTGAGGGGCATGAGGTGTGAGGGGTGTGAGGGGTGTGAGGGGTTGAGCGGGGCGAGTAAAGGGGTGAGGGGTGAGTAAAGGGGTGAGCGGAGTGACAGAGGGGCCCAAGGTTTGAGGCTGAAGAGGACGGCGAGGTGAATAGGGTGAGAAGGGTGAACAGGGTGAGCCACGAGCCACGAGCCACGAGCCGCGAGCAGTCAGCAGTCAGCACACACAGTCGCGGGACACAGGGACCGAGGGCGGAACGCAATGGTCCGAGCGGACAGTAGTTGGTCGGCAAACTCGTCGGCCCGACTGATTGACACGTTCCAGCCCGCGGTGCACGGTCTGGCGTGTCGTGTCGTGTTGGCTTTATTGGATTTGACAATGTGGCATGTGGCATGTGGCATGTGACATGTGACATATGGCATGTGGCATGCCCCGGGGGGAAGGGGGACCCGGAACATCCCGGGGCAGCCAACCCTGCGACTCCACATGTGGAGAGGAGGGGCACCGGATACCGACTGTAGAACTAACTCACATTCCTTTGTCAACATGGCTTGTCTGTGCAGCGGTGACGCGGGATCGCGGTCGAAAAGACGGCAGCGTAAAGCCATTGCCATGGCCGCTCAGCTGTACAATGCCACAAGACGCCTCATGGTGCTCAGCTGCAGTGCGCGGCACGGCGCTCATCCCACGGCACCTACTGCTCAATCAAACACTGTTCATATAGTGACACAAAAGTCCTTAAAGAGTGACGGGGTTTGGCGGTCGCAGTTAATGTGCTTGGTAACGGTGTCACAGCGACTATTTGTCGGGTTACAAAGGTGGCGGATATAGCTACACGGGTTGATAGCAGCGTCTGTCACAGCCAGTGGCTGATAAAGACTGCCTATCAGAGCGCAGCGAGGGCGATAACGAGCGCTACCGATGCGAGGCCAGCGCTCATGGCGGTGGTCGACGCGCCAGACCCAACCCCCTTCTGACCACCGTCCTCCTGGGTAACCTTGCCGCTCCCGCCGGCATCCTCAAGAGTGCCATTCTCAGCAGCAGGGCCTGAATTGGAAGTGTCGGTCAGAGGCGCAAAGCCAATGGCAGGGGGTTCGAGGCGGTGAGCAGTGTAGACACTGCGCATGAACGCGGCACCAATGATCCATGCGGGTGACGAGAACGTGTCCGAGGGAGGGTCAAAGACGTCGACCGCAGCACGGCAGTAGTAGTCGGTGTCAGCGCCAGGAAGATTGACCTGGAACCGGTTACGGATGTACGCGACGGTCGAGGCCCCAATGACAATGTCGTCAGGGTTCATCTTGTACTCGACTCCGCCAAACGTGAGCGAGACGGGCGGCACAACGTTGGTGGCACAGGGGAAGACGAACAGGCCCTTTGAGATCTCGGTCGCGTTGAGCTTGGCGTACATGTCCGTAATCGGACCACGGGGTCCGTTGATCAGCGTGGTGCCAGAGTCGATGACGGCGGCAGGCTTGCCGTCCATGTGCGTATACTTGCCCTCGGTCATGGTCAGGTCGACGCTCTGGCCGTTGACGTTGAGGCCATCCATGGGGATGGTCCACCACCCGGTAGTGTTGGCCGAGATCCAGTGGAGGTCGCCACTGAACTGGGAAGAGTCGACGCCGCCAAGGGTCAGGACGCCGTTGTTTGGGACTGGGTTGGATTCGGAGGCCCCAGCGTTGCGGCCGAGGTGAAGGCCAAAGATGGGTTCGGCCCAGGTGCCAATGACACGCTGGAACCAGGCCGAGGAGCGGGGTGCAAAGCCGATGAGAGACGAGGCGGAAATGCCCCATTCGGTCAGTTGGTCGGCCATGACGAACGCAGCCTGAGCCTTCTGGCCGCCGACGGTGATCTCGTCGTGGGCAACGTGACCGGCGGCTGAGCCACGGCCGTATTGAATCTCGTACGGGTTGTCGGTCTTGAGGAGCGTCGACGAGGCCGAGCCGTTAAAGATACGCGCCTGCCCGCATTCGGCCGTGTTGGTGCAGTTGGAAATGACCCACATGACGCTCGAGCCAGTGTCGATCAGCGAGTCGAACTGCTGGGGAGGAGTGCTAGTTTGTCAGTACAGATGTCAATGTTAATCCAGGGAGTTGCGCATGGGGTTGGGGCCAAGGATGCTTGTTTGGAGCTCGACAAGTCAATAGGCTCAGCCATACATGAGAGCACGGGGTTGTGGCGTCGGCTATGGCCGCACCCAGTACACCTTCCTCGCAAACGTGAATCCAAGCGGCCGAGACAGAGAGTACTCACCCAATTTCGACACTGACAGTGTACGAGGTGCCAATGTTGGTCAGGTCGGCCGAGCCGGGGGCCTGACGCTCGACCATGCCGCGGCGGACAATCCTGGGGTGGTCGTAGCCATATTTGGCGGCGAGGTAGTCTGTCTCGCTGCCCCAGAGGGTGAAGAAGCCGTTTGCAGTGACGGGAAGGGCAACGGGGTTGGGGCTAGGTGCGTTTGCCTCTGTGGGAGCAGCGGTGGCAGTAGCGAGCAAGGGGAGGAGGGAGACGAGGGGGAGCATGTTTGGTTGTTATAGAGGAGGAAAGGGAGGGGCCCAGCGAGGAGTAGGATGAGCTGGTGAGGGATATGACCAGCTGGACTGGGACTCGGAGGAGAGAGAGGATGGGGATGGAGGAAGAGACGAGTCTTGTTGAGATTAAAGTACTTGTACTGGTGCCAATTAGGGCGACAGGGACGAGTAGTGCTTGTTGGGGCCAGGCTACAGTCTCTCTCGCCTTCCTTGCCTGCCCTGGCCTAATCACGCACGCGCCCTCTTCTTTCTCGCACAATTAGCAACCTCCAGGGTCCTTGATTGGGCAGCCTCAGATGAAACGCCAACATCCAGGGTACTGTGGCTGGCGACCGGCAAGCTTACTCTCCTCTGATTCTCCGTCTCCAAATCCATCTCTGCAGAGGCACCCCAACTGATCCGGACCGGGCCGATGGACGGTGGCACGCGTCACGCAGACCCGAGCTTGTCTGCGCTCTGTGGGCTTGAGAGCTGAGCCCAGAGGGTTTTTGTGCCTTGAGCGTGGCCGGGTTGGTCAAAAGCCAAGCTCAGAGCCGTACGCGAGACGCGTTCTCATGCCCACATGCTCACCCTGTCCATCTCCATGTGCCTTTTCTCGGTCGTTCTCATTGTTCATGGCCGCCCTTTTCTGTCGTTTTGTAACACGCCGGCGTAATTCGGGCGTGCTCAGTCACGACACCACGAGCACAGACATGTGATACAGACATGGACTATGTATCTGGGGCACAGCAGACGCGGTCCTATACACCCTGTACTTGAAACCTAGTTGCATAACCGCTAGTAGAACCTCCATCCCATTAGCCCCATGTGTGGGTACGGCCTAGGCTACAGAGCTAGTCTACAGATGGACGAGTTGGACCAGCGCATTTCAAGCAGCGGCGTAGTGGCTTGCATCAAAGCAACGAGCATCAAAGCAAGCAAGTAACAAGCTTCGGCATCCAAGCATCTGATACTAACACGCCCAGGGCACAGACGCCCGAGCCTAGGAAAATAATGTAGACCCCATTCGAGGTGAACCGATACAACTTTGCCAGGTTGAATAGATTAGGATGGGCTACCGATAGGAAACGCAAGGGTCCAGTCCAATTGCTGTGGGTGTGGTGACCCGTGGTCTCGCGTGGGCGTGGGCGTGGCGTGGCGTGGTGCATGGGCCATCCAGTTAATGTGGACACATGGGTGTGGACGCTTGGCTTAGTGGGTGCGCACAGATTGCGTATCGGTGTGGCTCATTTGCATTCTATAGAATGGAGCCTTGTAGCCAACAGGGGGCTCATGGCATCGTCTCCGCTGATATGCCGTTGAGCTTGAGTGGCTGTTGCGATTCCGGTCGGCCATCGAGCGTATTGTATGAATCCTACAGTGTGCCAAACTGTACGAGAGACCGTCTCTATCGACGTATACACTGTTGCAGCCGTTGCCGTGGTTTACTGTCTCTTCGTCTCAAGAGCGGGGACTCGGGTTGAGCATGTGACTGCCGCCGCCGAGGTACCGTTCCCCCTCGTGACATAGTCTCGTCAATAGAGGGCAGGGCTCCGTTTGTGTAGACTGCGCGCCCGACTACGTCCCCGCACAACCATGCACCATGGCTCGGAAACCAAAAAAACCCTGCATGCAATGCACACCTAGTGAGACAACAGTATATGATCTAATATAGAAATAGATATGCTTAGCGGTTAAGCGTCCGTCCGCAGCCGCGCCCGCAAGAGGTTGATGAGCCAGCTGGGGTCCCAGTCGGCGATACCGCTCCGGTCCTGCACCGGCTCAGTGTACGCCGGCGTCTTGCTCAGACTTGACCGGCGAGGAGGCTGGCGCTCACGGCTAGCAGCGAGCGGGCTCCACTCGTCCCGAGGGGAAAAGGAATAGTTGCCAAACGACGGCTCCTCAAACTGGACCTTGGACGGGCGCCGGGCGTAGACGTTTGGTTCCTGGACCGGAATGGTCGCAGCACGCGAGATCCGGTCGAGCGCGCCGGCCATGACGCAGCTGTTCTGCGCCCGGAAGAGGGAGAATGGGTGCCACTGATCCGCAAAAGACGACACGGTGACGTCGTAGTTGGCGTAGAAGACAATGATATGAGGCGCCGCCCAGCCTGGACCGCCAGCGCGCCCGGCCGCAGCGGGCGTCAGGGGGACAAGTGTGGGGTGTAGTGTCAACCGGGGGAGAATGTACGCCATGTCATCCTGGGAAAGAAGGCTGTCGAGTAGTGGCACAATTGCCTTCTCGAGGGCCGCAAGCAAACGCGCCACACGCGGTGGCACGTTCTCGGGCGACATGTTGCGCGTGATCACGCTCAACAGCGACATGCCATCGAGCCACGTCACGGCTTCACCAATCTCCTGCAGAGTGCCTGCCAGGCCATCCGCCACGTCGACCGGCAACCCGGGGAGGGTTGAGAATGTACACACCTCGCGCATGGGGATCTGGCTGCGGTCTTGGTGGCTGAGCAAGATCCGCAGGCCGTCAAAAGGCGTCGCCTGCACTACAGCAACGCCGGCGTACAGCGTGTTCGGGCGCAACGACATGCGCATGGTGTGGTCACA
The DNA here is from genome assembly GCA_030805415.1 of Cutaneotrichosporon spelunceum. Taxonomy (NCBI): domain Eukaryota; kingdom Fungi; phylum Basidiomycota; class Tremellomycetes; order Trichosporonales; family Trichosporonaceae; genus Cutaneotrichosporon; species Cutaneotrichosporon spelunceum. The sequence continues at coordinate 2,924,363 of BTCM01000001.1, forward strand.
GAAGGGACGCATGTCATCGAGGAACGAAAGCACGCCGTCGAATGGTGTGCTCAACGACTTGTGCAACGAGGTGGCAACGGACGACGCGTCGGCGAAGATAAAGTGCCGTGACAGGAGGTCGGACCGTTCCTCGTCCGATGTCACGCGGCGGACGAGGAAGATCAGCTGGCCCTTGGACACAGTGTCCTTACCGTTGCGCAAACGCACCCAGCCAGTGGTCAGGATCTTGTCGTACAGTACGCCAAGGCGGCTAAGACCCTCTGGCTGGCCAGTCAGGCGGACCGAGAGTTGGGTCGCAGACACGGCAAACTTTTCCAGAAACCTGGCGATATTGAGCTTTTGTACGACGGAAATGCCAGAGATGACCGACGCCGAGGCCGTTGCGTTCGTCGCAATCGATCCTCGGTGTTGCAACTGGAAAGGAGTGGGCGGCGGCGTTGGGAGCTGTACCGGCGCAACGGGCAGAGGCGAAGGCACGAGTTCGAGCCCATTCGCTTCGACAACGTCGGACGCCGAAGCAAAAGGATTGAGCGATGACCAGAAAGGATTCCGCCACGACCATGACATCTTCATGGCCTGGAGGAACGCTTCGTTGTGCGTCGTGAGCTCGACGCCGAGACCGCTCGACTCGATGGACGAAGCCACGTCGTTCAGTCCTCTCTTCTTGTCGTCGCTGGGGTTGAGCGACGCAATGTCGCACATGGGTAACAGGCCGTCGATCGCGCTGACACACATCCGGCCCTGGTCGTCGAGGAGTACGGATGCGACGACGACGCGGTGACGCCGCGCACGCTCCTTGCGGTCGCGAATCGCTTTCATAACGATAAATGTCGCGACACCAAGACAGGCCAAGAACGCGAGCGCGGCGACAATACCCGTGATCGCGCGCTTGGTACCGCTCATCGACGTTGCCGCGTTCGGCCGCCTGTCCACCTCCCAGCCGTAAATGGTGCCCCGCATGCCCGTGTAGTGCATCCCACAAACGGCGAGGGCGAGAATAAAGGCGACCATGATCTTGGACAGCCACGAGTGCTTGAGCTTTGGTCGCAGCATGATGAACATGATGTACAGTGCGATGATGACCGCGCTGGATGCGATGATGACTGAACCGACAACATATCCCACCTTGTACCCGATGTATGGGATATCGTTGATGGATACCTGGCCAATGTAGTCTGGTGTCAGTTGGCAAACATGACAAGCAACTCACGCATTGCAGCGACACCCCAGCCGGCAACCATGCCAGTGACAAAGATTTTGAACACCTCTGTCCAGGTGACTACGTCAAGTCCAAGGAAGCGCTGAGCCTGCTCGATGCTGGTGAGCGGGATGCCAGCGTGGATCTTGAAGCGAAGCCGTTCGCGCCACCCAACCTTTTTGATCTTGAGCTCGCCCTCCTCGCCGTAGAGTTCATCGGAATCAAACTCGTCTCCAGCAGTGGTACCAGTCGCTCCGTCCGAGGACGATGTCGTAGCCGAGCATGTGGCCTTGGACTGCGTGTTCGAGGGTGGCCCGGTGAGATCAACGTCCGGCAGTTGGGTCTCTTGGGCAACGTGAGGGAGAGCAGGCGCGTCTGCGTCCGGCTCAGGGAGGCTCTGGATTCTGGACAGCGTCTGGGCGATGCGAGGAGCAAAAGGTGGCGTGATGGCGGGGAGGGACGCACGACGGCCGCCTTGCGCAATGGAAGGACTGCGATCAGATGTCGGGCCAAAGGCGACAGGTGGCGGCGGAAGAGGATCGTGGTGCGGGAGTAAATGGGTCGTCGAATCTCTAGGTGGAAACGAGTAGGCTGGGTCGAAAGCGGGCGAAGACGGACGATAAGTTTGCGCCGCCTGCGGCCCAACGGGGTAGTACGGTGTTAGGGGGGACTGCTGCAACTGCCTCTGCTGCAGCAGAGGGGAAAAGACTGGTGAGACGGGCGAGCCGGTATCGGGCAGGGTTCCGACATGGAGAGCGCGACGGTCGAGTTCGTCACGCGCGGCCAAGCGACCATGGCGAAAGTCAAGCTCGCTCAGATCCTTGTCCTGCAGAATGAGAGTGTCCTCGTCTACGTCGGTGTCATAGGTCTGCGGCTCGACAGGGTTCGAGGCACGCCGCGCTGCGCGGAATGGGATGAGGTCTTTCCACCCGCCGTTTGCGTGGCGGCGGTTGGGGCCATCGAGAGACCACGACGGCATCATGCCGGCCTGTTGGAAAATAGTAGCTACGTTGGCCGACCTGACACTGGTCTTGGCCTTGTGGAGCTTCCAGCTTGGGTTTGTTGATGTGCGGCGCACCTTGCGGTCACTGCCAGTCGTCGACGAGCCAGAAGAGTACCACCACTGCTTCCACTGTGAGAAGCGGACGTCTGTGCCCATGACGGTGAAGGCAAATGTCATTGCGAGACAGGATGCAACGAGGGACAGGACGGTGTAGCCTGCCTGGTACGAGAGGTGAATGTCGGGGTACGATGAGTCGTCAACCTGCTTGGGGTGATGTAGCGCCAACGACTGGTTGCCGACAAAGTGCATTGCGAATGTGGAGACTGAGCCAAAGCAGATGCCTGCGGACACAAGGAGGAGGACATTGGCCATGCCTCGGTTCGAGGTTCGGCGGATAAGGAGCTCGAGAGTGCAGATTGCGCCGACGAGTGAGATGAGGTACGATAGAACGATGAAACCAGGGTTCATCGTCTGACGAAGAGCAACAAAGCCCTCTGGGAGTCGGTAGAGCTGATGTGTAGCATCGAACAACGCGGCGCCGAGCTGCGGCCATCTCCGATCTGGTGGGGCATGTGGGTCGCCTGACCCGCTTCGGAGGGTCGACTGAAGGAGGATCAGGGTGCTAACAATGGGGTCGTCGGCAAGCGTTCGTTCTTGTTCTTGAGTGGTGGAAGGATGTGGGTCGTGGCCGGAGCGGGAGGGAAAAGGGAGGGGAGACGCTGCGGCGAGGTAGGGCGCAGTGAGGGCGAAGACGAAGGCGACAGTCGCGGCGCGCGCCGCTCCTGGTGGCCGAGACCAGAGGGTCGCTGGTGGTGGCGGGGGCATCGTTGGTGGGCGCGGCGCAGGGCGGGCGCTCGACTGCGTGTGAGCTACTGGCCCGAGAACTGGGGTGGGGTAGCGTCTATGGGGGCATGCAGATGTGACAGTGTGGATGTTGTGTGAGATGGAAATTGGAAGATGTAGGAGGGGGTGACTAGCCTTGGCGGAAGCTGAGCGGGGTTGCAAGGCTTTCGACTTACGCGCTAAATGCCCGCCAAAGACCAAGTGGGACCTAGTGTGGTGAGACGAGCAGGAAGGAGGGATGAAGAGTGGATGCGATGGGCGATGGGAGTGATGCGAGTGGTGGTGAGAGGGGAGGATGTGATGGGACGATGGACGATGCAACGCTGTGAGATGCAAGACGGGGAGAGGTCGGACGAGGAGGAGCAAGGCAAGTTGCAAGTGTCAAGGACCGAGGAGGAGTATCCAAGTGCCGAGCGTTGGGTGGTGATCGAGAGGGGCTCGTAATCAAAAGTGTAATAGTCGGTCTCCAACGACGGCCATGAGGTGATCTTGACACCTCGTCACGCTGCCAAGCTTGCTGGAGAGAGACAGAGAGACCGAGAGAACAGTCGACAGCGCTCGGTCAAGAGTAGGGGAATGCGGCAATGGCGGCTGTGATGGTCCGAGTTTGCGGCTGTGGCGCGCTTTGATCCAAGGGGGATGTCGAAAGGACCGTGTGTGGTAGGAAAGCGTGATCGACAATCCACAGGGGACGGCAAGGGGTTGGATCAACACCAGGTGCTATACAAGGCAGGTTGGGTACCCAGCATGAGGGGACGCGTTGGGGCGTCTGAAATGTCCAGACGGCTGGGATGGTGCAAGGCTGGTGGGAGATGGTTTCAGTGGGGGTGTTGGGGGAGATGGAGAGAATAAGACGGGTAAGGATGGGAAGAGGAATAAGAATTGCAAGGTAAAGGCAAAGAGGAGGTTGTGGTTGGCGTTGTTTAGCTCGCGTACAGGCGCAAAGCTCCACTCCAAGACGAGAGCAAGATAAGATGAGAGAGTGAATCAAGGTCAAGCTTGAGATTTGGAATCAGTTGTTGCCATCAGACGACCGACGGCGGCGTGTGATCAGGGCTCCATCTTGCAATTCAGAACAGGCGGCGGGCGGGAGATGCAGGGTACAAGGTACAACTCTCCGTTTCCTTGGGACCTCTACTCGACATGGGCATCGTCTGTTGTCTTGTACAAGCGCACGGGAGCTTGTGCACAACTTTGACAACTTTCAAGCCTTTGTTGGCTTGTTGGATTCCAGCGCAACTGTAATCCAAGCAGACCAAGACGACGTTTCTTACACTTGTTTCGGATGTTGCCTGTGGAGCCACTCAGGGAGTGATCGAATCTAATTGTTCGATCATCCATGTTAAATGCGGGACGACGACCAGTGTTATTCAAAAACGTGGTATCCACCCGGGTATCCCTTCAGGTATCCTCGACGTACCTACAAAGTCTGCAGCCTCGAAACGTCTCTTGGGGGGGGGGGGGAAGCGGGTCACTCTGAGCCTACTCGCTTGTGCCCGTGGGGTCAGTACCTCCTCGGCTCGTGCAAACTTGAGACTGGTATTCATGCAACGACAACCGCAACCGAAACGAAAACCACATCCACAACCACGACCACACTACGGAACAGGCAGCAGAGGTGTATGTACAACAGCGTGCAAGCTGCCCATAGTGTCTTGACAACAATTCTTCCAGTTCACCCTTGCTGGTACACTCACTAGTACCCTTGCTAGTTGCACAGAAACCTGCGGTTCAGGCAATGCTGTCGTCAGCTTGCGCATCTGGAAACAATTGGTAAATAGCGTCCGTCAATGTCACCACCCCGCCGCCGTGCGACGACCATGTCTTGATTCGGAAATCGTGCTTTTTACACCAGCATTCCCCGCGGCATGTGCCAATCTCAAATATGCCCGGCACGCTCGCAGCACTCACCACGTCACGGCAGAACGTCGGCCATGTGTACAAGATCTTGCGCGGTGGAGGCTCGCGGTCAAGCAGAGCCAGAGCCGAGGGGTCACGCACCCCGGCAGCAACGGCCTCGCGCTTGCGCTCCTCACGCGTATCGGCTTCTGCACGAGCCAGCTCCACCTCCCACCCAAACAGCTCGTGGAAGAAGCGCAGGTTTGGCTGGATGAGCACTGGCGTCAGCGCTGCCGCCGTTACAGTCACGCACCATTCAGGCGCCGCGCGCGCGTCATCAGGTATGCGTCCATCAGGCCCATACCGCGGTACTTCATCAGGTAGGCCATCTGCAATGAGCGGAACACGGTATCTGGTGACTCACCACAATACTTGCACTACGCGACACTCCAACACGGCAGTGCACGAGCACGCTTCCCCCAGCGGCTCGGGCGCCCTCCATCCATTCGCACGCACGGGCAATGACAGGTCGTAAAGGGTCGTTGCCGTCATCCCGCACGTCTGTCAGGTCGAGGCTTGGGTCAGGGATGCTGAATAAAGTTGGCGCTGATCGTCACTTACACTTGAATTCTCCCTGCTCTAGCCTCTGCAGCAAGGGTGTTGCTCCCGATATAGCCGTGAAGCGGGTCGTAGTCAATGGCAACGTCAAGCAGGCTCTCGCCAACGGACACGACGTGGGTGATGCCGAGCGCTTTCAGCATCGCCGCGTTGCCTGCGTGCTCAAGGTTGCCGAGGTATAAGAACGGGAGGATGCGCGAAGGGAAGCCGTCAAACCGCTTGTCCTCAAACCACACGCGGCAGTCCAGGGCAGCCTGGCTACCGCCCTGCCCTTCGTCGACGAGTACGCGTCTGGCCGCATCAATGTTTCGCTGTGGTGCAGGTGGCGATTCAATCATCGGCGCGTGCGCAGCCGAAACGCCGCCGCTGCCACGTATAAAGCCCCACGGCTTCCATCGAGTGATCGCAGCTTGCGAGCTTGGACTGGAAGGCGTGGCCGGCGATGCTGTTCCGTTTGTTGAGCGCATGCACTTGATCGCTCGGTCACGGCGCTCCTGTGCCAAGCGCATCTCGATGCGATGTAACAGAGGCTTGTCTGTCGGATACAGGAAGAATGAGCGTTTGGCAACTAGCTGCAAGTGCAGGTACGCCTCGGGCAGCGATACTCCAAGCGACGCCATGATATACGAGAGGACGAGGATGCTCGACTCGGTGTACCCGTCCTGGCAATGTACGAGCACCTGGCGCTTAATGCCCGTCTTGTCGCGCCCCTCGATAATCTTGCGGAGGAAGGAGACGAGCTCAACCACCTTCTCAGCCATCGTCGCGAGGTTGCGCATCTGGCCCGTGATAGTTCTACAAGAACCTGCACACTCGATAGCGACGTAGTGGTTCTCTGCAGCGTGTTGCTGCGCATAAATGTGGCTTTCGTCTGGCGATATGCCGAGCTCGGTGACGCGGGGCCGCGGTGGAGGTGCATTATCCATCGATTGCGGCGTCGCCGGGCCAGCCGGCGACAGGAGGTTGCGTAGTGCCATGGTTGCAGGTGACGCCGTCCACGAGCTTTGCACCTCGTCGTGCTGCTCGCGAACACGGTCTAGTGCCAGTAGCTGGCGATACGCGACAGCGATTGCAGCGCTCGTCGGCATGTCCGAGCACTCGGAGGCCTTGACACACATATCGAATGGGACTCTAGCTCCTGCACCGTCGTCCGCACCACCGGGAACGTCCGTGTCGTTGCCAACCCAGAAGCCCTCGACGACCTCGGAGGCACGTGTCATCGCGCGGCTTTCGAACGCCTCGCGCTCAAACAGATCCACGAGCCGCGAATTGCTCGTCTGGCTACCCATGCAGTCAATGTTGACGAATTCTGGACAAAACTTTTCAACCTTGGAGAACGGCTCAACGAGCACCCACACCCCGTACTTGACAGGGCGGTCCATGCCCTCGCCTTCCTTACGGCCCTGGGTATGGCGGTAGAACTCGTCGACGCGTTGGCGATAGAGCTCGTCTTGCGCGACAGCCATCGCCTCGGCGACCTCGAGGATACCAGGCCCGACACCGTTTCGGGTGTACAAAACAATGTCGGAAATTGTCGCGTACTTGATCTGCTGGATGTTGAGGTTGCGCAAGTTTATCTGGTTGGGCAAGCGGGGTGCGCGGAAGCGACCCCAGGGCCGTCCCTCAGCGTTGAGAGCCGCACGGCCAAAGCTCGGCCGGCGACCAGGAGGTGGGTACTGAGGAAGTTCGAAAACATCCTGAGCGTGCACCGCATTCAAGAGTATGCAGCTGGGGCCCGCGTCATCGTCGGAGATGTACGACTCATCACTGTCGCTGGCAGAGTCGGAGTCTTGGTCGGGAACGATCTCGGGCGGCAAAGTGTTCTCCGAGTGAGGGCTAGCCATGCCGACGCGCTTGTCTGCGGTAGGGTGCATCTGGACATCGTGGTCACCGTCGGAATCCGACGATGCCTCCTGCACGGCAGCATTTGCGCCCGACGTCTTCTCCACTGGTGGAGGTGTTGAGGGGTCAAGCGACGACCCGCCCGCCGTTGTCGGCGACGTGATCGCCGTACTGCCGGTCGACGAATATGAGCCGGACGAATTGGACCCAGTCTCCTGCTGCGGAGCAAGGTTGAGGTGGTTTGGCGAGGGCGGGCGGGCGCTGCCAGTTTCCTGGGCCAGAGGAACAGTTACAGTCCCGCGCGACGCAGCCAGACGCTGCTGCTGCTTATCGAGCGGATGAGGTGGGGCAAGAACGACAGTGAGGCCGCGATAGGGAGGGGGCTCAAAGGGCGGGGCGTAGCCGAAGAAGGCACCCATCTCCCGTCCTTTCATACCGTCGTCGGCAATACCGTGTAGCCACGGAAAGACGACCTGACTCGGGGTGTCGAGCATAGAATGCCGCTCGATCAGGGCTGGGAGTTCTTCCATGCCGACGAGACGGACGCCGGGGCGCACCTCGGGACGCTCGTCCTCCAGACCCCACTTGGGCATGCCCCAGACGCCGTGGTCGTCGCTCGTCGGCGTACCTAACTCTGGGACCGGGACCTCTACCTCGTCAATGTCCATGCGCTCATCGTGGTCTTCGTGGTCGAGATGCTCGTTCTGGTGATCTTGCGCCTGCACATGCTCACGAGTCTCACGTTTGTCGAGCAGAGGGGGATCAGGGTGAGCCAGTTTGGGTTGGAGATGATTCTCGTCGTCGTCGTCGTCGTTGTTGAGCGTTGGCGCAGCCAGATCATCAACGGCGCTGTTACCTATATCGGGCGAGCCGAGGGGTGACACTTGAACAGACGACACAAGGCCGAGGAGTGCAGCGGCAGCGTTCGCGGGGGGGGGTTGGCACCCAAGGGGTGCGGTTTGCGCGGGGTCGCGTCGGCGCTAATGGTTCCCGAACCCTTGTCGGGTGTACGGACGTGCGAGTGCGAGTGGGTGAGCACTGCCTCGGACGAGCGGCAGCGCTCCATTCCCAAGGCACCGAGTCCGGCCATACCGGACGGGACGTTGGGAAGAGGGATGGGAAGGAGGTGCGTCGTGTTGACAGGGGTCGGCGGCGCCGAGATGGGGTGGTGGTCCTTGCCCATGCCAGGCGGGGGGGTGCCAGGGCGCGAGTGGATGCGTGCTGATAAGGGCGGAGTGGGGACATCGCGGACAGGGGAGGCGCCGCGGCTCACACCTGGCGTACTGGAACGCGAGAGGGGGTACCGCGCCGCGGGGGGGAGGAAGCGGCATGACGAGCGACATGCCTGATCGGGGCGGGGGTGGGACAGACGGGAGGCGCGAGGGCGACGACGAGCGGCGACGTGCGTAGGCGTTTGAGCGCCGGGCTGGAGTGCGTGTCGTGATGGCGGGTGGTCGATTGGGAGCCAAGTCGAGTCAGTGGCTGATTCGACGAGGATGCCACGGTTCGCGCGAGGAAGAAGGTGGAGAATGAGTCTGGTTGGCCGAATGAGCACTATCGCTGTGGTTGGGGCTGGTGGGTATGGTATGGGTGGGATACGGGTGAGATATGTCGGTATGGATGTAGTCACGAGACGGTTGGGGGGAGAGGACGAGAGAGGTAACAGTGAGAAGAGGAGAGAGGAGACAGTTGGATATGCTGATAAGGGCAAATGGATGAATCCCAAGGTGGGGGGTGTGTGTGGTTGCGGGTCGTGTGAGGCCACGACGACCGCTTGAGCACAGTCAGCCAAGCGGTGGGTGATATGCTACGGCGCGGTCACCCTTAGGCCAGAGTAAGTGGCGTGGCGTGAATCAAGCCGAGCGAGTGCCGACTGGTATCAAGCCGTGTCGGCCTTGGGCGGTGTCAGGGGAGGGTAGCGAGGATGGGTAAAGTGACGGTGAGGATGTGGGTCAGCGTTTGTGGCTTGAGGAAGAGTGCAGCACTCACAGGGCTGCTTGGGGAGGGAAGGGGGGACGACTGTGACTGTGGCCGCACCTGGGCCGACTGGCGTGGCCTTGTTGACCTTATTTGTTGTCATCACAGCTGTAATTACCCCCGGTTGTAATTGCTTTGTATTCTCTTTCTGGTGGGCACTGTCAGGAACCGGGTACGTGTCTACGTCAACCCCGCGGTTCCCCACTTGTGCTTATTCCATTCTAGACCCCGTGGGCAAGTCATGTGCCCACTCGCAGCCAATCATCATCCACAGCCTCGAGCCAAGACTGGCAGTCGTACCCTCTAGCCGACCAACTGGCAACCTTGCTGGCCCAGGCTCTAGGCCCGGCTCGGCCTCCCCGCTCTGACAGCTCTCCCCCCCTGCAGGACATGGCAAGGTTCGGCATCTTGCAATTCGACTAGAGTATCGCGATGGATCACCCCACTCTGCCCGTCCTCGGCACAGGTACCTCGCGCCGGCTACGGCTCCCTCCGTCCGTCCCAATGTACAAACTTGTAAGCTTTAGCTCCGTTTTTGTCGCCGAGAATCCGCTTCAGATCCTCCGCGCTCAGGTCGACCAGCTCGCGGATAGTGTTGACGCTCGACATGACATGTCGTACGTTATGCCCAGATACCCCAGGGATCGCTCGCAGCATCTCGACTGCGGCCGCGTTCTCAACGTGAGGAGCTAGCCCATTAGGATCATCTGCTGTCGACCCCTTCAGGATCGCTGCTTCCTCGTCGGGTTCATCATGATTCAGCTTGAGGTCCGATAGGATCTTGACCGACTCGTGCGGCGACGACGACCAGATGATCCGCAATCGGGTAAAGTGTAACGCCAGCAGCACAAGCTTTGATTGGAGATAAAACGTGTCCTCCCACCCCTCATCTTGCCGTGTTTCTCGTCCAGCCGACTCACGCCGCGCGTCCTCCTTTGTCTCCCAGTCAGCGTTACATGCGCGCACAAGGCTCACCCGAATGCCAAACTTTCCATCCTCAAACTCGATCAGCAAGATGCAAACCTCATAGTGCGCCGTCATCGCCTCGCACTGGGTATGGAGTCGACCGTTCGCTAGACTCTGCTCCAGATCGGGCAACGCCTTGCGTTCCACACACATCTTGGGCGAGAGAATGTAGTCACCGACGGTGAGTGTGGCTGGAACCACGACGATCCCAGCTGCGTCAATGAGAGACGGCAAGAGAGCGCCCAGTTCGCGGATATCGACAATGATCTGCTGTCAGCTGCCGACGTTGTTTGGATAGCCCAACTCACCCGAGACTCTTGTGAGGCCTCGCCTCCTCCTGCATTACGGGTAGAGTACGTCGTCCTAGAGCGCACGACACTGTCCCGCATCGGCGCTCGAGGGTCATTGTTGAAGATGGGAATCACCATTCCCTGTCGTCAGCCTCGAAAACCATAAAAGCTCACAGCGCGGTCCTCGATTAGCTTATGGAACGCATCCGCTTCCCGTTGCATTGTCGCGAGGTAGCGGTCCTCCTCAAACGAGTTGGTGTACGTCATCTGATACACACGCAGTGCCAGGCCGGGATTGCAGTTCTTGTACACCTGGGCAGGTCAACATTTTTGCGGTGACCAACCTACTTCAAGACGACGGATGAAGGCCAGGTTTGGCTCGTACAGGACCACGAAGCGCGGTCGGAGTTCCTGCAGTAGGATGTCATCGTCTTCGCCGCCGTATGGACGGATGATGATGCTGTCGTCGGGTGCTAAAAGCCCGTAATCCTCGTCCCAGTCCTCCAAGAGACCTTGGTCACTGAGCCAGTCGCGCCACCGCGGCTCTAGATCTTCCTCCTCTAACACACCAGCCCGGGCCAGTAGGCTCGACGAGGCCGACGTGGCTGCAGGGGGCGGTGCATGGCGTCGACGTGAGGGGCGCGGTTGTGGTAGCATCTCTTCCAGATCTTCGTCCTCATCATCTGCACCGCCTCGTTGCAAGCTCCTACATGTCAGCGCTCCCCGTCGTAGACAAACAAGAAGCTCACTCTCCAATCGCCCATTGCATCTGCCTTTCCTCCATGTCCACATCACCTCCTTCGAAAGCGGAGAATTCCCGTAGAGTCGACTCCTTGATGCCCACCTCTCGCCCTCCTCGCGCTGGCGCTCCGGCTCGCATCCGACGGCGCTTGAAATAAGGTGCGCCCCGTCGCCGTGCCTCCAGCATGCGATGCTCCATCCCCTTTGACGTCGGCACCTGGTCAGCTCCAGCGCCATTCGTGTACCGCGCAGGATTGGTGAGACGCTGTCCGTTCTTCTCGTGCTGCCAGTTGCTAAGGAAGAGCGTCTGCATCATCTTCTTCCCCGCACCCGTAGAGAATGGTGGGTCGGTCGGCTCCATGGTGGTCAGGTACTGTCGGAGTTGGAGGCAAGTGCGGTCAGAGGCGCACATCACGAGTACAGTGTTCGTCCCTGGTTGGTCTGAGGTTAGGTAACACCAGTATCGGTGACTTACCGGCATGTGAGTCAGATACACGAGCAATCGTGTCCTCGATCTCTTTGAGGACGCGCGCGAGCAAGTTCCACTTTGGTTGTTCCTCAAGCACCGCTTCATGCCCCTTGCGCAACCGGGATTCGACTCGTGACTCGAGGTCCGTGTTGACGCTCAGCACGATAGGTCGGAAGACGGGCGGATAGTTTGGGTCCGCCTCGCGCAGGTCGTCCTCATCGTCGTCAGCCGCTGTGCCGCCGGCAATGTTCTGTGGGATTGTCTCGACCTGCGTGGAAATCTCGTACATCACTTCGTCTCCCTGTTCTTCCGTGACAGGATGTCCGCCCATGGGAAGGTCACGTCGTTCTTCAAGTTCGCGCACCGCCGCCATATCGTCTTCAAATTCGTCCCGTGACTCCTGTCCACCCGTCATGGCGTCTGAGTCTGGTGGCCGCCACTGACCATCGGGTATCGGCGAGGGTGATGTCCCCACCATCGTCACTTTCGGCTGGGACACGCGCAGCTGCGAGGCCTGTACGAGGAGAGCAGCAGCCTTGGCGTTGAACCAGTCGTGCAAGTACTGACCTGGACCGGTAGTCTTTTTCTGCGCGAGGAAGTGTTGCCGTTGGAGCGTGTTGATGTAGGCGGCAAACGTCGCAGAGTCGTACTCAAGCAGCCACCTAATGTCAGCCAGAGTCAGGACAAGATAATCACGCACGTCTGCAAGTCGCGCAGCTCAGCAAGTGCCTGCACATGGATCTTGGTCTTCATGCCGACCTTGTGCCACACAGGTCGCAGCCGCATGAACACAATCGTATCAAAGTTCTTGAACTGGGCGTTGCGCACCGTTAGGTCTTCGAGATCGAGGTTGAGTGAGTGGTCGCGCTTGATCTCGACCAGCATTGCCTCCATGCACTCTGTGATTGCATCTTGGCACTCGCGCATGTGGTCAGTCATGGGTTGGTACATCTCCACAACCTCAGCCTGGCGGGTCTGAAGTGCTTCCTTGACCGCTTCGTTGTATCTACTGTCAGACGTTGAACGCGTTCACAAGCTCACCGCGGCCAGATCATGACATTGGTCATGTTCAGGTTCACGAGCATGTCTTTCATCGGGGACAGACCATGGGCAAATACCTCGGGCTCGTCAGAGAACGCCTTGCAGAAGCCAGTCTGGCGTCAGCTGAGTATGGCGACGATTGCGGACCTGGTTCTTCCTTCGGTACAGCCGGACTGCGAACTCCTCAAGGCTGCCGTGCTTCACCCTATTGTCAGCTGGACGAACAGAGGGTGTAGTTCACGTCTCGGCATGCAGCACAACCAGCCCCGTAATGAGCTCGACTGGCACGGTACCCTCTGCCGTCAGCTGCAATGTGTGCACCAACTGACTCAGGAGGTCGTTGACAAGGATCTTGCTCGTGACACTAAACAGCCCACCCTTGCGGTACATATCCTCGCTTCTGTCAGCTGTGTCCGCGCAGTCCCGCTCACCGCTCCTTGACGCCCATCTCGTAGGTGAGGATACGCAACCCCGGCTCGCGCACACCCATGATGCTTAGTTCATCCCCCATTCCCGCCTCGTCTTCGGGGTGCGCGTTGATCTGTCTCATTAAATGCCTCGTCGGTACAGCAAACTTACGACAATGACGAGGTCCTCTTTCCGGTCATACGTCTTCAGGAGCGCCGTCACGATCTTACGTCAGAGGAAAGTGAATGGACAGCAAGGTGGGTGTGATACATACACGCCGGAGCCCAAGCCCCTTGGCGAGGATTAGAAGGCCGTCCTTCTGTGGCCTGCATATCTCGCGGATAATACTCTTGTGGAAAGAGAGGTAGGGAATGTGCCGTCGCGGCATGGCGATGTGGAAATGGTGACCAGATCGAGTTGGTCTACAGTATGATCAGCATGAACATGGACACCTCCACTCGTCATCTCTCCCACGGTTGTATTGCCCCTCCACCGTGAATGTCCGGGTTTGATTGAGATTTGGGAAAAGCAACGCTCATCACACCATGTTCGCTCGCCGTTCGGTCTCGCTTGCCCTCAATGCGCGTGCATTCCACACGTCTGCTCTCCGGTGCGCAGACAAGTCAGTGCTCGAGGGGCGCCTCCGCGACTCGCTCAAGGAGGCGATGAAGGCGCGCGACAAGGCTTCAGTCTCGACGCTCAAAGTGAGCACCAGACCGCTGGAGGCAAGAGCCATTAGAACTAACCCCAGGCCATCATCGCCGATGTGACGTACGTCGTAAAGTCTGGTAGCACGCCCAATGAGCCCGCAAGCCAGGAGACGGTCGTCAACACCGTCCGCAAGGCCATTGCGAAGCGGCGTGAGGCTGCCGAGTCGTACGCTCCCGGCGCGCCGGGTGCGTCCGAAGAGCACTACGGCAACTTTATGAGCGAGATTGCGCTGCTTGAAAAGTACATGCCTGTCGCGCCGACGGGTGAGGCTGTGCAGAAGATCATCGACGAGATTGTGGCCGGCCTCGAGACGCGCAACAAGGGACAGACCGGGACTGTTATGAAGGCGCTCTGGGAGCGGTTGGGGGAGGCGCGGGCAGCGGTCGACAAGAAGGACGTGGCGACGCGCGTGGCCAAGGCGCTCCAGTAGTGTACCACACCCAGCATGTATCCAGATTCCTCATTCCGACCGGCCCGTCCACACTTCCAGTCTGGGGATCAATTGCATTCGTTCTTACATTGATTTGCATCGCGTTGACGGACGCGGCCTAGCGGCCCTCTAGGCCGCCGTGCGCGTAGCCACTATGCATCTAGTCGTACAGGTGGGTGCTTTGGCTACACTACGTCCCTCGACATACCTACATCGATACTCCTCCGATGTTCACTGCCACGGGCCGTACGGGCCACCGGCTTTGGCATATTGCCTGCGCACAATCTCCTCCGAGGTTCCCATCCCACGTCCCGACCCCTCACGCTCCAGCGCAAACATGACGTCGACCACTGTCAGCGCCGTGTCGTCCCGCGCGCGTTTGTCGCCACGCACATCCACGTCAAGCAGGCGGCGGTGGGGCGCCGACACCGTCCGCTTCTTCTTGGGTGGTGGCGGTGCCTCGACCTCCTCCTCCTTCTCCTTCTTCTCCTCTTCCTCGGCTTTCTTCCGCTTCCCGCTCAGCAAGCTCGACACTTGAGGCCGGAACCCGCCCCCCATCTCCCACGCGTACCGCTTACGGCCAGCGTTGACGGTCGCTGTTTGGTTGGCCATCTTGGCTTGCACCTCTGCGCTCATGTCGCGTCCGCCCGCCTTCTTCCCCTTCGACTTCCTAGGCGGTGGGGTTCCTCCAAACGTCGGCGAAGCCTGGAACACGGGCTCGCTGGGGCGCGGTCGCGCTGGCCCAGTCGCGGCTTCTTCTGGCGGGGCTCCACCGGCTGGCGATGCCGCACCCGTGTCGGGCGCCGAGCCGCTCTCACGTGCCTCACGTTCCTTAGCCGCCGCCATGGCGCGGGCGAGCTCAGTCTCTCGCGCGTTCCTCTCGGTTCGCGCGACCCGGTGCGCCTTGTTCTCCTCCTTGTTCGCGCTCGCCAGCGCTGCCATCACCGCCCCAGTGTCCGACGTGATCCTCTGGCTCCACAACGGTTTTAGCCCCTTGTTCCCATTCGTACGCATCGGCGGCCGGCGTTGGTGCGTCGAGTGGACCCGGTGCTGTTGGGCACGGGTCGCCGACTCTATCAACGATCGCATTCGCGTCTCAGCCCCCATGGCCAGGAGGCGCATCGCCTCGTCATCGAATACCATCCCGTGCTCATGTGCTAGGGTTAGTGTGGTCAGCACACTGCGTACCAAGTCGATTCAAGCGAGCCCGTAGCACCTGCTCGCCAAGGAGGTCGGTGTGTTTGGCGCGGCTCCCGCTGCCTGCGAACCTGGCGCCGCCGACAGCGCTGCGCGCCGCGCGCCGCGCGGCCTCTTCCTCAGCGCGCAAGTCAATTCCCTGTCCGCGGCCCATGGGAAGCATGGTAGGCGGCGGCGGCCGGGGGATTGGGATTCCAGCGGGTCCGTGAGGTGGCGGAGCTTGCGCGGGCGCTGGCATCAGTACTTTGTCAGCACATATGCACACCGTTCCCTGCCACCACATGCGACGCCTTGATTGTCTTCTGTGGTGGCTGCCCCTGTGGGCCAGACGACAGCTCCCGCTTCCCTGTACGTTAGTGCGATTCACACCTCGCGTAGAGTGAGTAAGGTGTAAACATACCGTTCAAGTTTACCACAGGCGCTGGAACGGCCGGCCTAGGTGGCGCCGCCGCAGCCTGCGCACCAGAGCCTATCAAGCCGTTGGACATGGGTTTTGTTTCGGGCTGGACGGCTGCAGGAGAGATGGATGGCGGTTGGGGCGAGGGAAGGGAGAGCGCGTCGGTCTGGACGACGGGGGCTGGAGCAAGTGGCAAGACAGACTCTGTGACTGTTCCAGACCACGGTACGCTCATGCTGAGTGGAGAGTCGCCGAGGAACGCAGCGGATGCAAGTGTTGCACAGAATGAGGATGGATGGAGAGGTGGGTTCTTGGTGGATTGTATTGTCGTTGTGGTTGTTGAGTGACCTGTGGGAGATCGGTCGCCACCCGTTGCACGCCTTTTCAGACCAGAAACCTGTTAGGCCCCCGAAGTGGAATTCGCAAGGGTCTAGGAATGAATCCTAGTATCCTAATACAATGCTTTCATAATTGCCAGCGGGGGCTCGGATAAGTAATGGACGCGTTGTGTTATGTTTCCTTGCCTCCACCCCCGCGTACGTACGAGGGATTGCAGTGGTCGTGATCAGCGAGCAGCCCGCTCTCGGTATCACTCATCTCTTCTCCCCCTTTCCATTCTGTCATTCCGTCCAACCTTGTCCACCACCCATTTCCCCCCATAAAAACCATTGCCACGAATACACAGCCATACCTTCAGCCATGGTGAGTCATCAGCGGCCGCTCTCCATGTCCAACCGCCTGTTTGCCTCGTCATTGCCGTGTCATTCGTGTCCGAGCTGACAACAGAACCCGCTCCTCGCGGCGGCCAACCACGCGCAGTCGAGTGCCGATGATGACAAGCTCTCCGACTATGTCCCCGACTCGCGTGACCTTTCCATGTCTCGAGCTGTGAGTGTGACTATGTGAGAATACAGGGACATGCTGACCCTAGGCATCGACATCGGGATCAGAGAAGCACCACATCAACACACGCCCTGTCACGCCAGAGGACGATGGCGAGGACGAGTTAATGGACTCGGATGATGAGCTTGATGAAGATGCCATTACGGGCGCCGAGTCGGTGTGTTGGGACGCCAAAGTACGCAACTGACATTGCAGGCTGTGACACCGGCAGCAAAGCGCCGGCAGGAGCAGTCGGCTGCCAGGAAGGCCGCTGCGTTGCAACGCAAGGCCCACATCCAGGATATTAGCGAAAAGCGAGGTGCCATGGAGAAGGCCAAGGTGAGCTGAATTCCTCCTCAGCGAGGCTGACGGGAAAGCTCGCAGACTCGATGAAGCGCTTCAACTACCTCCTCGGCCAGACTGAGCTCTTCCAGCACTTTGTCGACCTCAAGGTGAGTTAACTGTATTGGACCCGAGCTGACGGTTCAGAGGCAGCGCGAGCCAGAGTTCGCGGCCATGCTCGACGAGCAGCTTGCAAAGACATCCAACGGGAAGAAGAAGGCTAGGTAAGGCGACCCTGGTTGCGACACCTGACGCCAGCGACAACCGCCACCGCAAATCCGAGAAGGAGGAGGATGAGGAGCTCTTGAAGGACGAGGATGCCGAGGATGACGCGTTTGTCTTCGAGGAGAGCCCAGCATGTGAGCCTATGCCCAGGAAGTGCAACTAACCTCAGACGTCAAGGGCGGAAAGATGCGTGATTATCAGGTGCAGGGCCTCAACTGGATGGTCGCGTTGCATCACAACGGCATCAACGGCATCTTGGCAGACGAAATGGTGAGTCAGCTCTCTCAACTGCGCTGACGAACGTAGGGCCTGGGCAAGACACTCCAGACCATCTCGTTTCTGGGCTATCTCAAATTCCACCGAGGCATCAACGGGCCTCACCTTGTCGTCGTCCCCAAGTCGACCCTGGACAACTGGCAGCGCGAGGTCCACAAATGGGTGCCGGGATTCCGTGTGCTTGTGCTCCAGGGTACCAAGGAGGAGCGTGTAAGTGCTGCGCGGTTAGGAAATGGACATTGCTGATTCCCTCCAGGCCCAGCTCATCAACGATGAGGTCCTCACACAGAAGTTCGACGTTCTCATCACGTCGTACGAGATGTGTTTACGTGAGAAGTCGACGCTGCGCAAGTTCAGCTGGGAGTATATTATCATCGACGAGGCGCACCGTATCAAGAATGTCGACTCGCTACTCAGCCAGATTATCCGCACATTCACCTCTCGTGGCCGACTGCTGATTACTGGTACTCCTCTCCAGAACAACCTTCACGAGCTTTGGGCACTGCTCAACTTTATTCTCCCAGATGTCTTCTCGTCCAGCGAGGACTTTGACGAGTGGTTCAAGTCCAAGGAGGGTGACGAGCCAGACGCGATTGTCAAACAGCTCCACAAGGTACTCCGCCCATTCCTCCTCCGTCGTGTCAAGTCGGACGTCGAGCACTCTCTCCTCCCCAAGAAGGAGATCAACCTCTACGTTGGCATGACTGAGATGCAGCGCAAGTGGTACCGCATGCTTCTCGAGAAGGACATCGACGCTGTCAATGGTGCTTCCGGCAAGAAGGAAGGAAAAACGCGCCTGCTCAACATTGTCATGCAGCTGCGCAAGTGCTGCAATCACCCTTACCGTGAGTCCCTATGACAGACTTAATCTGATTTTAGTCTTTGACGGCGCGGAACCAGGGCCACCTTACACCACGGACGAGCACCTTATCAACAACGCTGGCAAGATGATGATCTTGGACAAGCTCCTCAAGTCGATGCAGGCGAAGGGATCGCGCGTCCTTATCTTCTCGCAGATGAGTCGTGTTCTCGACATCCTTGAGGACTACTGCCAGTTCCGTGGCTTTAGTGAGTTTGCGGGTTGGATCTAGTGCTCGAGCTAACTGGTTCAGAGTACTGCCGTATCGATGGAAACACAGCCCACGATGACCGCATCAACGCAATCGACGACTACAATGCCCCGGACAGCGAAAAGTTCATCTTCCTTCTCACCACCCGTGCCGGTGGCCTTGGTATCAACCTCGTCACCGCTGACATCGTCGTACTCTTCGACTCGGACTGGAACCCGCAGGCCGACCTGCAGGCTATGGACCGTGCCCATCGTATCGGCCAGACGAAACAGGTCTACGTGTTCCGCTTCATCACACAAGATGCCGTCGAGGAGCGTATCCTGGAGCGCGCCACGCAGAAGCTGAAGCTTGACCAGCTGGTCATCCAGGAAGGCCGCGCACAGCAGAACCAGAAGGTTGGATCCAACAAAGACGAGCTGTTGGACATGATCCAGCATGGTGCTGAGAAAATCATCAACAGCTCTATGGACATGACAGTTGACGACGATATTGGCGACATCATCCGTCGTGGCGAGGAAAGGACGATCGAGCTCAACAAGAAGTACCAGGGTCTCGATCTCGATGCGCTCAACAACTTCCGCTCTGAGAGCCTTATCAACCAGTGGGAGGGCGAGGACTTCGCCGCCAAGCGCAAGAATCTGATTTGGATTGAGCCCGCCAAGCGTGAGCGCAAGGGAAACTACTCGATCGACCAGTACTATCGCGACAACATGAAGACGGGGCCCTCCAAGCCGGACAAGCCCAAGGTTCCACGCCCACCCAAGCAGGTCCACATCAACGACTTCCAGTTCTACCCTCCCCGCCTCAAGGACCTTCAGAACCGCGAGCACAACCACTACTTGAAGGAGCAGAATTATGTTGTACCCCTCCGCGAACCTGAAGAGGGTGAGACTGCCGAGGACACCGAGGCCGAGCGCCAGGAGATGCAGGAGAAAATCGACAATGGTGAGCTAAGACAAAGTACGGTTTAGCTAACTGCAGCTGAGCCATTGACCGAGGCCGAGAAGGAGGAGAAGGAGGAGCTGGCTGGTGACGGCTTTGCCGACTGGCAGCGCCGACATTTCCTGGCATTCATCAAGGGGATGGAGCGCTACGGGCGCGACAGCTTCGACAAGATTGCGGCAGACATGCAGGATAAGACGGAAGACGAAGTGCGCGAGTACGCAAAGGTCTTCTTCGACCGCTACACCGAGCTCAAGGACGCGGACAAGTACATGGCGCGTATCCGGGCTGGCGAGGAGAAACTGCGCGAGAATGTCGACAAGATCGCCGCGCTCCACAAGAAGGTCAAGTCCTACAACTACCCGATGCAGGAGCTGCGCGTGCAGTACGGCCAGAACAAGGGAAAGAGCTACAGCGACGAGGAGGATCGTTTCCTGCTCGTGCGGATGCACCACCACGGGCTGGACCGAGACGACTGCTACGAGCTGATCAAGCGCGACATTGGCGAGTGGCCACTGTTCCGCTTTGACTGGTTCTTCAAGAGTCGCACGCCCGAGGAGTTGCGGCGCCGCGGGCAGACGTTGCTGCTGTGTCTCATGAAGGACCAGGCCGACGATAAGCCCAAGGGTGGTAAGAAGCGCGCTCTGGACGACGTCAAGTCGAACGCTGCCAGTCGCGACACGACCCCAGCTGCCGACAGGCGAAAGAAGGCGAAGAAGTAGAGGACTCAAAGTCCATCCATCATGTATCCTTATACCCATGCACACCGTGTCTCATTCTTCTCACCTGATGATGAGAGCGTCGGATCGCTGGGTGCACGGGAGCTGCTCGAACGACTCCAGGCTGACGCCCAGAAGCTTGTTCAGCTTTATCGAGACCTACCATTGCCGGCCCGTCGACCACCTTTTGTGACTGGACCAACGCAGCGACACAAATAGTAACCGAATAGCGACAATCGAGAGCAACTGACTGCGCGCCCACCCGCCCGTGCATGACAATGGACATCCATCAAAGGCTACTTGTAGCTGGGGAATGAATCTGGCCGCATGTACAAATGAAAACGTGCTGTGGGCCGCGTATTACATGATATATTGAAAAAATGAAGACGTGGAATTGTTGCTGCATTGTTGTTGATGGTGGATTGACAATGTGACGCGGCCGGG
The DNA here is from genome assembly GCA_030805415.1 of Cutaneotrichosporon spelunceum. Taxonomy (NCBI): domain Eukaryota; kingdom Fungi; phylum Basidiomycota; class Tremellomycetes; order Trichosporonales; family Trichosporonaceae; genus Cutaneotrichosporon; species Cutaneotrichosporon spelunceum. Next base: position 2,945,233 of record BTCM01000001.1, read on the forward strand.
CAATGCTGTGACTGTGGCGGTATCATGCGAGAGGATAGGAATCGTGTGGTCATGGTATTGCTGGCTTGTGCTCTAGTGGGTGAGAGTCTCGCAGCGGTCCACGATCGTCTGGTAGATGAACTTGAACGCCCAAACGGAGCCGCGCAGACGCTTGATGCGCAGGAGGTATAGCCCCTGCAGGTTCTTGATGCGGCAAAGCTCGACCACAAACTTGACTTCGTCGCCGTTGTCGATCGCGTGCTCACCGTAAACTGGCTCGGGCGCAGGACCAAGGCTCGGCGACACGAGCTGAGGGGTGGTCGACGGCGGCGTCGAGGCGAACAGATCGCTTTCGCTGCGGGCGAGCGCTTGGGAGCTGTAGGACGAGTACGAGCTGCCGCGGCGGAGGAGCATGCCCTTGAGACCTGAGAGGCCGCCTGAGCCGCTTGAAGGCAGGGACCGGCCATCGCTGTTCTTGTTCGTGGCCTGGACAAGGGCGATGGTTCCAAGGCCAGCGGCTCCGGTCGATAACCCCGTCGTGGGACCGGCCTTACGACGGCGGACACGTGTGCAACGAAGGCGGTAGTCCGCCTCCTGCTTGACGTCGATGCCCATGCCGTGCAGAACATGGATGACTTCCGCCATGACCTCCTGGGGCGGACGAGATGTGAGCACTGATTGATCGACGAGGCCGCTGTGAACGCGCATCTTGTTGTCCTCAGCCGTGAGGGTGCCGTTGCCCTGCTGGCTCGCGTCTGCCACATGCTGCGGGTTGACGAGAGCAGCGCCCGTCGTTGGGGCGTTACGCACGCGCACCGACTTGGACCTAGTTGGAAGCGCCCCGGGCTCGGGTGGGAGCAGCATCTTTTCAACGTTCGCCGTGCCGTTGGCCGGAGCGAGGGGAACGCGCCTCTCAGGAGACGGCGCGGAGGACTCCTTGGACTCGGGCTGCTTGCATCGGATGGTTTCCTGGCGCTCAGGGGACGATTTCTGCTGCGGTGCGGAGTCGCTGACTATGATTGATGGGCCGTCGGTGAGAGGGCTTACACTCTCGTCGCGGACCATGGACTGCGGCGGCTCGTTTGTCGTCATAGGTGCGGTGATGTGGACGTAGCTACGGTCGGCGTTGATGGATGGGCGCCCAGTGAAGCTCGTCCTCGAGTCCGGCCGGACATTTCCAGACTTGATGGTGCTTAACGTGTCCTTGGCAAGGGACTTGCGTCTGAACCAGTCCATGACCCTCTTGGCAGCATTGCTCGACGCTGCGCGTTGGACTTGTGAGTCTCCGAACGCGTCCACGGTGACCATAGACGTGCTGCTCTGGTGGTCTTGTGAGCGGCGGGGTTGGATCCCCTGAGGACCGATGACCACGTCCTTGTTTGAAAAGCTCGACGTGTGTGAAGCACGCGACGAGATGTTGTCTGGAGTCGGCGTGCGGCTGTTGGCGTTCATCAGTTGCACCGTCTTGCGCCTTGCTTTCTTGTCGACTGAATTGGGAGGAGCCGGAGGGACTACTGAAGACGAGGTGAGTGCAACAGAGTGACTCTTGTTGTGCTGCGACACAGGGATGTACGACTGGCGTGAAGCCGGGGCTTGTGCCTGGCCCAGAAGTTTGGCAAGGCCAAACTTGTCCAGCGACATTCCAATGCCGCGGCGAGTTGCGCGATCGCGCTTCGAGGCCCGGGTAGGAGCCACCAACTCGGGAAGCGTACCGGAACGGTGAGATTTCGGAGTAGCGGCGCCGGCCGCGAGAAGAGTGGACACCGTCCGTGGGCTGGTCTCTGCTTTGGGGGTAGGGACCTGGCTCTCCGAGACAGCCGCCCCTTTGGGGGTAGTGACCGCGGGAAGATCGTCCACTTCGCCCTCGCGTGGACGCTTTGATGGCGTCTGAAGAGTGGAAGAAGACCGACGGGGCGGCCGAGGGGGAGGTGCAGCAGTGTCGGAGGTCAGCTCTGCTGGGTTGGCAACCTTGACCTCGGCCTGGGCTGTTGGCTGGGCCTTGTCGGTGAGGTGCTCCTTGGGCTTCACCTCAGCCTCATCGGGCAGCTTGCTGACTGTTGGTACAAGAAGGGGTGCAGCTGCCAGGCCGGGGCCGTCGGCGGTCAGGAGAGCGCTCGTGCGCGACTCCTCCATCTTCGAGTCCACTTCCGACGTCGACTCGATCTCCAGAGGGCCGACAATGTCGCTAGGCTTCGTGGCCGTTGGTCGTAGGTTCTTGAAGCTTTCCCATCCCGTGTCATCGTTATACTCAACCTGGATCGTATGGCGGTTCTTGTTGGCCGACATTGGCGTTCGGGCCTCGGTCGAATCTCTGAACGGCGGGGTAGTTGGCTCGGCCATCTCCTGCTCAGGGGTGTTCAGACAATGAGCAGAGGTGGTGCGTGGCCTGGGAGGGGTTTGCGGAGGAGTTGTGGGCTCAATCGACGACGGCGGTTCAGATACCGGCTCGTGCACTGGTAGTGCGAGCAGCGCCAGCGACGGGGTCGCAGAAGGAGCGAGGTGATCGCGGTGATCCCGGTAGTCCTGTTCGAGACGAGGTTCGAGGTTCGGGAACCGATCGCGGTGGCCAGCGTTGTAGAGATAGTCGGGAACGGTGGACGTCGCAGGAAGAGCGCTGCGATGACGGTGATCTCTGGAACGCCGGGAGTCGTCGGTCATACTGTTCGCTCCAGGGGCCGTACTGTGACTGCGCTGGAAGGCCTTGACGAGCTTGGCCTCCTGCTGAAGTCGACGGCGGTGGGCGAGATCGCGCTTGGCCGCCTGGCTCTTCCTCTGCATGTTATCGGTGAATACCCTCTCGTGCTCCTCGACCGAGCGGTCAAAGATGGAGTGGTGGGCACCTAGCCAAGGGTGCACCTCGATCTGGGGAATGTTGCAGCGCTCCTGCGGGTTGGGAACGAGCATCATGAGGAGCAGGTCCATAGCCATCCGTGACATGTGGTCGGGGAAGTTGAGAGGCGTGCTCATAATGTACTTGTAGAGCAGGTTGATATTGTCCCCGTCCGGGTTGTCTGGGTCGTCGTCATAAGGGAGGTAGCCAGAGAGCATAGCGTAGAGAATGACACCACACGACCACACGTCGACTGCGGTGCCAACGTACAGACCCTCCGACACGACGAGCTCTGGTGCAGCATAGCACGGACTGCCGCAGCTGGTGGCCATGAGGTCGTCGCCTTCACGCTCGAACGCGTTTGCAAACCCAAAGTCTGTGATGATAATGTTGCGGTGGCGGTCCAGCAACAGGTTCTCGAGCTTGAGGTCTCGGTGCACAATGTGCTTTTGGTGCAGGTAGTCGACACCAGAAATGAGCTGGGCAAAGAGGCGGGACGCGTCCTTCTCCTTCAGATAGCGGTTGGCCAGGATGTAGTCGAACAGCTCGCCGCCTGCCGTCAGCCGCGCCACGCTACCAACTGACCTCCTGCAAACTCGAGGACGATGCCAATGTACTTGGCCGTGTCGATAACATCTAACATGCGCACAATGTTGGGATGCTTGAGTTGCTGCGATTGTCAGCAAGTGCGCACTGTGATCAGACACCTACCCTCAACACTTCAATCTCCCGTTCAACCTTGTTGGCCCGGCGAGCCTCCGTCTCCAATTGACCACGGCGGATGAGTTTGATAGCGACCTCGACGCCATATTCACTGTGAACGCCGAGTTTGACCTTGCCGAATTCGCCCTCACCCAATGTTTGCAGAAGGATATAGTTACCCAGAGCAATCATCGGGCGACCTGGATGAGCCTGCTTATAGGCGTGGACCGAGGGGTGAAGGACGTACTCGTCCGAGAGGTATTCTGCCTTTGGTGGCGACGAGTGGACGAGAGCAGCAGGGTTGTGCGACTGCCTCTTACGCTGCTGCGTTGTCGGCTCGTAGCCAGAGGACGAGTACGATTGGGCCACTGCTTCAACAGACGGAAGAGACATGGTTGGAGCGTTGCTGGAGCGGTGGGAACGAGATGATGAAGGCCCAGCTGAAGGAAGGTATTGTCCAAACTCATCTGCAATGGATGAGTAGGCTGCACCGTGCATTGTCTGGGGTCGTTGTGATGAAGCGGAGGCTCTTGTTGCTGCCGTCGAGGGTAACGCGTGCAGAGGGACCGAGCCAGACATTATCACTTGAGGCCCAGTGGGAGGCGAGAAAGGTGGCGTTGGGTACCGGGCAGAAGGCGGGACGTCCATCGACGCGCGCCCGCGTGATGGCGCTGCGAATGGGTCGGACATGGGGTAAGATGGAAGGACGGAAGTCATCAAGAGAACCAGAGCTCGTCGGAGTGGTTTCGGTTGGGTCTGTTGATGATAGTGTCCGTCAAGGCGAAGTCGAGAGGCTGGATAGGGATGGTGAGAGGGTGTGTGCGCGGGTTGTGTTCAACTACACAGATGCGCGCGCTGGGAAGCAATGAGCGTCAGCACAAACCGGAACGCGTTGGGGCCTGGGGTACTGGGGCAAGCGCGTGGACGAGGACGAGGAGATGAATGTGTGGGAGTCAAGGTTGGGGACGTGTTGTGGTCGTGGCGTGTGCCGGCCCAGAGGCACGGAGGAAGGACACGAGTTGTGGTGGGGCGGCGGGAAGGCGGTGTGGACTGATCCACAGAAGGAAGCCAGAGTAGGGAGAGGAGATAAAATGATGATGATGTGGGCGAGAGGAGTGGGATGTGGAAGGAGAGAGATGGAGAGGAGAGAAGAGAGAGTAGAGTGAATGACTTACAGAGTAACGAGACGCGTGCCGGCTGGTTTGATAGAGAGTGGTCGGGTCGTGCTTGATCGCGGACGGACACCCTGTCCAAAATCAGGTTGGGGAGGTGGAGGACGAGGACGTGGTCAGAGCGCCGACCGGGTAAAGTGGCTGAGTTGGATCAGGGACCAACAATCGACTGGTCCAACAGGCGCGTGTACAGTGGCGCGACGAGTAAATACGAGGATCCGAAGAGAGAATGGGATGGGATGCGTTCCCCGCGAGTTGAGGGATGGATGGAACGGGTTCAAGGGTAATATAGGTGCCCTCTGTGATCCGTGGTCCGTGTGGACCGATGGCCGTTCCACGCGGCCGGATGGGAGAATGTCGACCCAGTTGCTTGATCTAGCAAAGCCGACTGGTCCCAACAAGGTGATCGCAAAGGGAGCCGGGGCTGACGAGGGCAAAGGAGCGAGGTCACAAAGTTGCAAGCCGTTGGCTGGGCGATGAAATGTGTCGGGCGAGGCGACTAGACACGCAAATGGTGAACGAGTGTGTTCAACCAACCAGTTGCAAGTTGGAATGTGGATGGAGGGAACGATGACGAGAAGGGACCTTGTCGTGATAACCTCGAGGGCGAGGCCCTAGGACTCGCAAGGACTGTGGTGGTTGGAAGTTGGGCTACGAGGTTGTGGAGGAAGGTGGTTGGGGTTGATGGCAGATTGGGTGTGGGTTGAAACAGACGCGGGGAGCAGACGTGATCCAACTTGGGTAATGGTAATGGAATGGCGTCTTGCTTTCCAAGGCACACGAGGCCGTTGAGTTTGACGAGAACTGGCCTAATGGTTGTCGAAAACTACGCGTCCGTCGCGACTACGGAATGAAACCAGAGTGGTATGCTGTATGAACAATGCGAAGGCGCGTCTTGCGTGCGAGACTGGAGATGTCAACAACAATGCCAATGGAATTAAGAAGGCTTTGATTAGGTGGCAACGAGTGTTGATTGTTGATGTGACGAGATGGTGCTGGCACTCGTTGCTCACTGTCACTGTCACCGTCACTCACTGTCACTCTCACCAACGGAGATTTTGCCACCAAGATGGAGTAAGGAAGGGCTCTCGGCAGGCAGGACGCAGGGGAGGCAGGGAAGGATGGGAGCAGAGGGTGAAGGATGGAGGGAGAGGGCAGAGGCGAGTGGAGGGAGGTCACGCCTGTTTCCTTAGCCGGTCTACTTGCCTTGTCAACTGACTCCATGTTGATTCCTTATCTCTCCGGCTGATCCCAGGCAACCAAACTGTCCGCCAACACGATTTCCTTTCACCGCGGCACACGCCGACAGCCAACTTTGTCTGCATGCGCGTTCGAAGCATTCTAGGTTTTAGGGAATCCGGTAATAGAGCTGCGTTTAGGTCGAGTACGAAGAGAGAGCGCCTTGCCTGATCAAGCCCATTGTCTCACCATCGTTCCACTGGATCAGACTATCGGGCACCCGCTGTCATGACTCGTCCATGCTCCATTCACGCAGTCTTACTTGGACACACGACGGATGGCGGGAACCATCTCCCGACAGAGCTAGTCCGATTACTTGGGCCAGTGGATGGTTGGTTTTAGTGTTGGAGGCGTAGGGTGGCGTCCAACGGGTTCAAAGGGATTCAAAGTCGGATCATCAGGGGTGCGCAAGGGTGATGCATCATCACTTTTCCGGCTTGCCTCAGGGTTGCTATACACATGCTACTAATAATGCCTAATGCTTGGAGTCTTGGGCAATGGGCAATCGCCGCCACGGGGAGAGTCTTGTTCCCCAAATACTCAGGGTAGACTGTTACACAAAATCCCGCCCGCCAGAAGGAGGAATATTCCCATTCAGCTCTTGTACCTCTTTCTCGAATCCTTTCAGTCCTCTGGAATCACATTCAAGTTGCCTTCCCCCTTGTGGCCGGGATCCCTGTGGCCATTGACCTGCTCTGAATCATCGACCTGATTTTTAAACTTTCCTTGAATCATCCCCCCCCACCTAGGTACATTCAATCTCACCTGTACGACGCGTCCCGCACGCGTTCCCTCGTGTCGCACCCAAAGGGGTTCAAACACTCTGTAGAGGTTGAAAGCGAGGGCTGGCTGGGGTTTGCCTGTTTGGGTGCAACTCTCTTCTTCGAGGTACGACGGTCGCACACTGTACTTCCCAACACTTGGTCCGTTAAACCGACCGGTCATCGACAAACAAAACTGTGTTTCGCTCCATTGTCACGCTCTACCGCACTTGTCAACAGCGGTAGTCAAGCCCGACTTGCCGAGGCACCGGACCACACCCACTCAAAACCTCTGCACTAGGGCCAAGGCGCGAGGGGCGATCGGTCGGGGGAGGCTGAGGTTGACGCCTGGCTTGTTGATGAATGTCTTTTTACAGGCAAGCTACAGGGTGATGTGAGGGCACGATGATGATCGGGCGCGCGTGACGGTCAATTATCGCCACCACTTCTATCAACAACAATACCAAGCACGTGGGACCCGGTCTCGCCCTCTAGCGATTCCGGCGACAGGGCCACCTTCCTTGGCGGTCGCGTGGCAAGTTAGCTTCTACCTTCTATACCCCGTTCATCGTGATCTACAGGTAGTACATGTCAAGCGGCATCCGAATCAGAGTGAGACGTAAAAGTGATGAAGCGAGATCCACGATCACAAATGCGACCTCTTTCTCTATCGCCATCGTTGCCCGGAGGGTGTGTGCAACCTGTCACGGATGTACAACATGGTCGCGGATGATGTGTCCGACGTGGAGGCCACCGCCAAGGAGGTGAACATGACAGGTGGAGGTCAGTATCACGTCGACCGTGAGAGATTTGTTAAAGGGAAGGTTAATTAAATACACCGATACTATGACGTGAAGCACATCGAACATGACTTGGACATCATAGGAGCCCGACATTGCGATCCAACTAAACCGCACCGCCACCATGGACGACGACTCGGGGCCCATCGCTTCGAGTTCGACACCCCTCCTTCTTGATCCCACTGAACTCCTTTCCGGCTCAGCCCGCTCGCTCACACCAGAGGTCGTGCTCGCCTCGCTCGATGCGCTTCCCTCAGTCGTCCGACTCATCACAGCCGCCAACCTTATCCTTGGCGGTAGACTGTGCGACCAGGCTCTCCTAGGGCGCGTGATCGACTCGGGGCTGGCTGCTGGAGACGGAGAGACTGTACTCCTCGAGGGAGATGTCCGCGCACGTCTCGAGGGCGTCCCCAAATCCGCAGGTGGATGGGAGGGATGGGCGCTGACAGATGTATTGGAGGCCACAGAGGCTGCGGTGGACGCTGCCCGCCAGGACACCGTACGCGCCCTCGCCATCCTTGCGCAGGCACGCCGGCGGCTCGATACATACGATGCCTGCTATCCCCCGCCGCTGGCCCAGACCCCGTCAACTACTGCTCAAGATCTCGAGCTCGACGATCCATGGGGAGATGACACTGAGGAAGATGTGCCACCCATGCTCGATGACCCCTGGGCCGACAAGGATGAATCCTATCCTCCCACGCCGCCTCCGCCTGTTACTCCGCTTCCCGAGACCGAGCCACCAATAGACCCCAGCACTTTCATCCTCCACCCCGTTACGCTGTCCGCGCTCTACCTTGCGACAGTTGCGGACGTGCGGGCCGTCCGTATTGTCTGTCAGCGCCACGGCTCAGACCTATATCCGTACCGCCTGTCGATTGTCGAGGCCATCCCCGGCTATGTAAGCCCATCCGAGGATGACACGCAGGTTCTCCTCCCTGGCGTGTGGGAGGACAGCGAGCACGAGCGTTGGCCCACAGGCCGCCTCGATCCCGAGACGAGCCTCCTCGACGCGCTTGCAACAAAATACGGGCTAACCGCACTCAACCCGCTGTCCACAGTGCTACTCCCGCATGCACACCCCGAACCGCTGTCCAGCGAGGCTCTGAGCGCGTGGTACGCCGCACGCGTGAGCCGCCTCGACAGGCTCGGCCTTCTTGACGCCCAGCTCGCTTGGGTCCAGCACGGGGCTGCTCTCGGTGTCCCAGGTCTCGACATCATTGGCGAGGACCTCAGCCTGCTTAATAGGCTGATTTACGACACCAACCTCAACCCTTCCCAGCTGGCCCATTGGAACCTCTCCACTTGGAGAAGATCGGAGCCTGAGGCGATCGTGAGAGCGTACCTCGCCAACTCAACACCAGCGAGCATTGTAGGCGACATCCGCCGCCTCGTCCTCCCCTACCTCTACGTGCTCGAGAGCCGTGCGGAACGGACTGGGAAAGCTGATGCGGGACTCGTCGAGCGTATGCTCAACGGCGCGATTCTGGATCTGTCATTGAGTCTGGCGCTGCCGTGCTTCGAGGGAAGCAAGGCGACCCTCCCTGCAGCTCAACGCCTGATCAAGGATGACCAAACGGTTGCACGCCTTGCCCTCGCTTTGCTGTACGGCAGCAGCGAGAGCGCCTGGCCAACCATGTCTGCAATCTTCGAGTGCCTCCCCGTGTGGGACGTGAGCGGGGATGACCCAGACTCGGACCGGGAAGCAATGGAGACGACACTCGAAAGCCTCGCGGCCTTCATGCGCCCCACCGTGCAGGGCGAGACACCCGACGCGCGCACCCTCTTCTGGTTCTTCAAGCCACTCCCGTTCTCGTCGCTGTCACGCGCCCTCGACATTCTGGACGTGCACCTCGAGAGCGGCGAGATTTTGGCGCGCCACGATGTGCGCGTCTACATGCGCACGCTCCTCCAATCTGCACGTGATAAGACAGAGCAAGTCACACTGGCTGAGAAGATGGTGCGCAGAGGCCGGGGGATGGACGAGCGCCAGTGGATCGGGATGTGGGAGGATATAGGCCGGCTGCAGGGCGGCGAGGACACATTGCTGCGCGGCGCGTTCGGCATGCTCTCGACCGAGGAGCTCATGCGCATCTTCTTACATGGCCTGTTGAGCGCGGGTAGTGAGTCTAGCTGTACTGCAGAAACACGAGCTCACACCAGACTTTGCTGTCGCGAAGAAGGTCATCCGGCGCCTCGAGCCCGAGGGGTTCTTCTCTCCGGCCGACCTCGAGGATGTCGTGCTCACGACGTCCAAGGAGTTCTACATGCGCGCCGAGACGGGCAACATCCACACGGGTGACATGAAGCTGGCGTATGAGTGGTGAGTTGGCCTCGCTGTACATTTTTGGGTCTCTCCTGCGGCTCTCTGCTGCAATTTCCCCATCGTGTTCTCCTGTGGCCTCGTTATCCTTCGAATTCCGTCATGCGCACTCTCGCTCACTCGCCTGTCCACTCTGTCCTATCCACTCTCTCCTGTCCGCTCCTCCTCTATGGGCTCTTATCCCTCTTTCCTATACCAAATCCCATGTTTGTCCCGATCCCCTGCCGTCTCCTCTCAGCTGGCTGCGGCAGATCACGCTGACACCAGCCTCTCCGTTGCCCCATCATCTCCAGCCATCCGCGCAGAGCAAGGCTTCGTGCAGGCAACCTCGCGCGTCGCGTCCTTCAAAGAGCTGTCGAACCTCACCCCCGCCGAGATCCGATACACGCCAAACAAGCTCGACCTCGTCCGCCGCGTCCTCCACACCGACGACGCATACAGACACTCCGGCATCATCATGGAACTAACAGAGAAGCTTGGGTACACGGACCCCGCCTCGCGAGCCGAAGTGCTGAGCATGCTAGTGGATGCGGCAGTAGCACAGAACGACTGGGAAGTCGCCCGGGAACACGTGGACGCGCTGGTCGACATGGCCGAGCCAGACCTCGGCGACGCCGCTCCCACCACCGAAACAGCTCCCAAAGATGATAACGAAGAAGGAGTGGGAGGCTGGGGATGGGACGAGCACGACCACGAGCACGAGTCCGCCCCAGGACCCGCTTCAGCACAGTCAGCACTCACCAAGACATCCGAGCAGGCCAAATCAGACGCGGCCGTGCGCGACGTCACCTACCGCGCTTGCCTGGCGCTCGGCTCGTCCTCCTATCCCGACCTCGGCGCCCGCCTCGCCCTGCTCGCGCAGGCAATCGCCCTCGCCCCGGCCGACGCGGTCAGCACCATCCTGCCGTCGTACCACCACCTCGAAGCGAGGATCGCGGCAGACCCATCGCTCCTCAAGGCGTCTTCGCGGCCCGTGTCGCCGGCGCTGCCCGCTGCGGCCACCGAGACCATGCTGGGGAGCAGAAGAGCGGCAGCGGCAGCGCGGACAGTGTACGGCCTCGGCGCGAGCCTCAACCTCCCCAGCTTGCGGGGCATGACTGTCAGCCCAGCGCTCGGGAGCGCCAAGTCTGCCAAGAACGTCGCATCGCCCATCGAACGCAGTTTCAGCCCCAACGGCCGGGGGAGCATGGACCGGCCTAGGGGCAGCTTTGAGAGTGGGCGGTCCCAGGAACGGGATACCTCGATGCTCTTCGACGGCGTACAGGACGAGCCGAGTATGCGTGCCGGCGCGCGACGCGCTCTCGTCAAGGGCGTCGGATGGTTGTTGGGCGCCGAGGAGGGGGATCAGGTCCTGTAGCGCAGCGTAGAGTCATGCATCATGCATCATGCCATGGGTACAACGGTGCTCTGGGCCAGTGCTTGCCCACCGTGTCTGCTCACCGGTCTGCCCGGAGTCTAAACCACACGCTCGGCCTCATTCCACCTCGATAGCCGTATCAACTCGGTCCCCATCTGGCTCTCCGCGCTCTTTCCGCGCCTTGCGGTTCAGCACGTCCTGCCGCAGTCGCTCAAACTCGGACCGCTGCTCGCGCACATGTTTCGCGAGCCCCTCCTTGCTCGCGAGCGCCTCGACCTCGTCCTCTTTGCCTTTTTCCCTGTCGCGGCGGCGCGACGCCTCGGTGTTGGCAAGTTTGGCCCGCAATGCCGAGAGGGCTGCGGGATACGACGTGTCGAGGTTTGAGTTGTAAAGAATGGTCCATTCCTGGAAACGCGCCTCGAGCGAGTGGCGGTCGCCCGTCGTTGGGAGACCGTAGTCCTGCCGTCAGATCATGCTCGCTCAAGTTGGCTCACCGAAAGCAAAGCACGCAGATCGCCTATACTGATGAGGGAGTAGTTGGGCTTGACGATACGCTTCATATCAGTCCTGTTGTTAGCTGCTACATAAGCCTGTCAACTCACGTCTTGCCCTTTCCTCCACCAGTCCCGGAAAAGAGCTTCTTCCACGTTGTCTTGGCTGGTGCAGCCTTCGCCTTGGGCTGAGGGCAGCCGCGCTCGATGTGGCCGGGAATCGCGGCAATTTCGAGCGTCACTCCGCATATAGGACAGGGCGCTTCGTCTGTCGTAAGCTCGTTGCAGAACAGTCAAACTAACCATTCTCGGATAGCTCCTGCGCCTCGCTGTCGCTCGAGTCCGCTATGACTTGTACTTGTTCAGAGGCTGCCGACGCCGGCTGGGACTCGGTTCTGGTTGGTGACTGGGTTCGGGCGCGTTTCAAGGAATGCCCTGAGGCAGGTCCAAAGGATGGTGGATCGCGGGTGCGTTTGCGCGGCTTTGTAAATTCTAGTAGCTGGGCCCTGCTCCCGTTAGCAGTGTGAGCAAGTCGGCAACTGACCTCGCGGACTCCCAGGCATCGACCATCTCCTCAAGTGCACGGTTTCGCCTGATGGCTCCCTCGCTAGCTGCATCGCCGCAGGAGGGGCACTTCTTGGCGTGCGTGAGGGATCCGCGGATGCACTGTTGTGAGCTATCACATAACTCGGAAGAAAGAAGACGTACAGCTGAACAGAACGAGTGGCCGCAGGCGATGCTGACCGGCCCGTGCAAGAACTCCTTGCAGATCGGACACAACATTGCACGGTCGAGCCGCACTAGGTCGGGGAAGGAGTGGGGAAACGGCTTGGGGTCGTCCACTCCTTGGAGGAAGGGGTGGCTTGGGTCCATGGCGCCAGAGTTGACAGTCTTGATCAGTCCGGGTGGGTGAGGAAGATGGTTCCAGTGGAACAACGTGGTGACGATGGGTGGGAACAGTAGATCTGGATGGAAAGATGGCGGTTGGATGAGGGAAATGGAAGTGTTGATTCTCCGTTTGCGCCTGGCGAGTGAGCTGAAGAGGAGACCAAAGAAAACAAATGACGACCAAGGTTGTTGTGATCGCGAGCGCGAGCATTCAGCCAGTCCAGTCATGTATTTTCAGGGCAGGCGCGGCGCGTGGGTGGCGAATTTCAAATTTGGCTCCGCTCCCACATCATCAGGGACTAAATCCAGTCGGCATGGCGTCGGCATGGCCTGTCTCACTTGCTCGTCTCGGCTATACTCTGGCTCACATGCCCACTACAGGCAGACAGGACACGCCAATAAAACGACAGGCTACACGACATGACAGCAGCTACGTGGCAGGCCTCTGGGCACGCACAGCCACAAACTTCCATCCGCTCGCGGCCGCCTTGGTCGCCAGCCAGCCCACAGCCTTCCACCCCTTGCCACGTCCCTTGAGGTTTGCGGCCAGACCAGGGAACACGTGCGTCGTCCAGTCCTCGACCTGCACGTTGTAGCCCATGTCTTCGAGCTCGGCCTTGTACTCTTCCAGCGTGAGGCCCGAAGAAAGGTTGGGCGCGGGGATGCGGAGGAAAGTTGAGAGGAGGTTTGCCAGGATCCTGCCCGGGAGGACTGCGAGGGAGGGCGGAGCCAGGATGTCCGTATACGCGAGCACACCTCCGGGACGGAGGTTGGGGAGGATCGAGGCGACATAGGCGCTGCGTGAGGGTGTGAAGTGGTAGAGCGCGTCGAGAACGTAGACGAGGTCGTAGAGGTCGAGCCCCGTCTGGGCCTTGGCCTGCTCGGCGGTGGCTGTCTCGGCGTCCGCCTCCTCGGCCGCGTTGTCAAACACAACCTGCTGCGCCGCCTCCTCGTCCTCGTCCTCTGCGTTAGAGTCGCCGAGGAACCCGCGCATCGGGTACAGCGGGTGGTCAAAGTCCTTGGAGGGACGCAGGGTGGCAGACCCCGTGTACCAGGTGATATCGGTTTTGCCTACGTGCTCCAGGAACCATTGGTTTACGCGCTGCTGTGCAGTCTCCGTGTCCGAGGGAAGCGAGGTGATCGCCGTGAGATGCTTCGGGTTGGATTCGAGGTGGAGCACTGAGATCAGTCAAGCACACAGCCACGTCACAGCGTCCCAAGCTCACGCAAGCTGTCCCCAGGGCCGTGGGCGATATCGAGCACGCGCTCGTTTCCCGCGTCCGCAAAGGTGAGGAGACGGCGTGCGAGAGCCTCGCCCGCTTCTGAGAAGGATTCGGCGTCATCCTGGCGTTAACACACAGTGTGGATGGTTGATGGTGGCGTACCCAGTAACCCATGTTGGTCCAGCGGGCGAGGCCGTCGTTGAGGGCGTCGGGGTCCCAGTAGGCGTAGGGCTCTGTCCATTGGGCTGGGAGGAACTGGGCGGTAAGACGCCATATCAGAGGGACCAGTGCGAGGACCACGAGCAAGTTCATGGAGATGGATCAAGCGGCTGAGACTTGTATGGAGAGTGTGAGGTGGTGAGAACAAGACGCCAATGCAATCAAGCACGCCGGCCCACGGGGCAGCCTCACCGCCGCGTTTCACACCGTCTGGTGTTACTAACAAACTCAAGTGTGGAGGCGGGGGCCCGGGAATTTGCTTCCGCTCTCCCCCGATTCCGTCTCTCGTAGCCGCTTGCCGTCACCGACCGATTGATTGCGATTAATGCACGTCAGCGTTTATCCTCACCATCACTCGCCATGCAGTACGCACGACAGTGCATGCTCATCATCGCCGGGGCATTTCTCCTCTGGTATATACTCGGCTTCCTCGCGGACGAACCCACTCCGGGCCACCACGCATTCCGCCAGCGCCTCGTGGCTGTCGGCGATCTGCACGGTGGTGCGTCCCATCTCAACTCTTGATGCAAGGCTGAGCACAGACATTAAGAACACCCGGGCTGTTCTGAAGATGGTCAAGCTCATCGACGAGGATGACAAGTGGGTCGGCGGCACCGACATCCTCGTGCAGACTGGCGACAATATCGACCGCGGAACGTATGCCCTCGACATCTACCGCCTCTTTGCATCGCTTCGTGACCAGGTTTCTGATGCCGGAGGCCAGCTACACACGGTCCTCGGCAACCACGAATTCATGAATGCCATCGGTGACTGGCGCTACGTCTCCAAGGCCGACATTGCGCACTGGGGTGGTCAGAAGAAGCGCATTCACGACATGAGCCTCGACGGATGGCTTGGGCAAGAGTGGATGGCCAATTACACGACCACCGCGCGCGTGTTCCTTGCTCCATTCAAGGGAGCCCCCTCCCTGTCCTTCACTCACGGCTCCCTCCGTCCCTCGTATCCCGACCTCCTCCCTTACCCGGCCCGGATCAACGAGCTCGGCGGAAGCCTTCTTGAGCGCGCGCTCACTCCGCCCATGGCCCCACCCCATCCCCCCAACCCTTACCGCGGGTTGCCAGAGGGCACGACACAGGCCGAGGCGGGCGTATATGACAGCGGTGGCCCTCTGTGGTGGCGTGGTCTTGCCGACGTTCCCAACGAGGAGACCGTCTGTGAGTGGGCAAAGGAGCTCAAAGAGAAGCTCGGCGTGCGTCGCATCATCGGAGGACACACCCCGGACTTTGAGCGCATCGTTGACCGATGTGGTGGTGACGTGATCATCATCGACACTGGCATCTCGTACGCGTACGGTGGGGTCCTGAGCGCGCTCGAAATCATCTACACCCTTTCTCCGGTGAATGCGGCCGGCGAGCTCTCCACTGGTGTTGATGCGCTGCGTAAGGGTGAGCGATACATTGAGCGCGAAGAGGTGTACGCTGTGTACCAGAGCAGAAAGAGGAAGATTGCGGTCGTCGAGCAGGAGATTACCATCTAAGTATACATGTAGACTAGATATCATCAAAGGTCCCCTCCTCGTCCAGCCGCGACATCCACTTCCAGAACTGGCTCGACGGGAACCCCACGCAGTTGTCGTAGCTGCCGTCTATCCGGTCGATGAGAAGGCCACCGAGACCCTGTTGTCAGCCCAACAAACCAGTGGCAAAGCTAACCTGGATGGCGAAGCCGCCGGCTCGGTCGTGTCCCTCCCCATGCTTGACATAGGCCTGGATCTCTTCTCTCTGTCTGTAAGCTGGGAGATGGATATACTAGCTCACGGTGTTCTCGAAAAAATGGACCAGTGTTGAACACGAGATGGACAGCAGCTTGAACCCCGGCGCCTCGATAGTTGGGTAGACTGTTGTCAGCCAGCTCATGTTTCCTCCGCACCAATACACACGCCAGTCACGACCTCGCAGCTCCGCCCAGACATGAGATCGAGAATACGGAACTGTGGTCAGCTGACACAGGCATGTTGCCATTCACCTGCTCCGCCTTGTTCAGCGGCTTCTCGAGGATCTCGCTCGTCTCGCCATGCGCACTCCCACCTTCAGCAGTCTCCTTCTCAGGGGGAAAGATGACCACAGTGTCCGCTACAGTCAGCTGATAGTGGTCAAGGTCAAACTAACCAGAGATGACAATCTGCGCTGGGTCGCTGTCGTTCTCCCGCATCAAGCGCTCGTACACCTCCATCGCCTGCTGTAAGCCTTCTGCTAATGATGGAGGGTACCTTCTCTCCCGCCGTTGCGATGGGGTAGTCTGCCAGCCGGCCCTCAAAGCTAGCTTTCGAGAGGTCTTCAGAAAAGGTCGAGGGGATGATCTCGGGTTTGAACCCCTGGTGTTAGTGTCTCTTGTCCGGGGTAGGTCGACCTTGCCGACTCACGACATTCTCGAAGATGTCCTTCCGCCGGGGGGAGCCAGAGGCAAGTACGACGCGTTTGTCCTTGAGCCTCTCGAAGATCGCCGAGGGCATGGCTGTGGGAAGCACGGGAGAGGGGCGCTGAGTTGCCATTGTGTTGATATGGACCAAGGCAGAGATGTTGGACAATCTGGCAAATACCGCTGGACTGTTGCTTCAACCATTTGGTACCTGAAACCTGCCTCCTCCGCCTGGCTTGCTGGGCCCGGTTCCTGCCTACGGCACAGTGGTGACACAGAATGCCAGTGCACAAAGGATATATACATACGCGCTCCAGCCGACAGCATCGCTACAGCGGGCAGCCATAGTCCCAGTCAGTACACATCGTTCTGGCAAACAAACCACATTGTTCCAGCATTTGTGTACTTGGAGGTGGAGACGGAGACACGAACGGTGTCCGTTGCCAACCACGTGAAAGTTAGATTCCGTGGTGGAGGTGAAGATATTTGGCCCAGATGAGATTTCGAGATTGGAACACACAAACCACAACCACCCATTGCTTGACGCAGGCCGTAGCCTCGAGACAGCCCAGCATGGCCGAACCACCAGCGAAGCGTTTCCGCGTAAGTCCTCTTGATCCCGGTTGGACTGAACTGACGGCAGTATGAGACGTACACGAAGAAGCTCGAGCACATCAGCGTCGACGTCGGTCGACGCAAGGGACTCGATTGGGAGAAGGACCCAGAGGTGAGCGTTACTCAACTAGATTGTTGCGTGTTTGCTGATGACAGGAATTACCTCTCATCGCAGAGCTGGCGCGCCTCGAGCTGCAAGACTTGACGACGGGATATCAGGACCTGTCACGGGCTCTGTACCCACTCACGCGGACACTGCCCCTCATCATTCTCAACCTCGGCTCCATCACCTCTCTGTTCTCCGAGTTCTTCTCCGCACTCAAGGGAGGGGAGACTCACGAGCACTCGGGCCTACGTTCCGCCCTACTTCTCGTGCAGGCGCTTTACGCGACAGTACTGAGTGAAGGCATCCCCCACTTCCCAACCACTACTAGGGATCTGGTGCGCGTTGGCGCGCTGCGCGCTCTCGAGCCCAAGCTCGTCGAGGAGACCTACTCGGCACTCTCACGCTCCCTGAGCAGCGTCGCACCTGCGCTCACGCGCCCCGAGAACACGGAGGCTCTCCGCGCGTCGTGGGCGGCGGTCCGACCATCTTTGGGCCCCGCGAACAAGGGATATGTTCGCAAGGCATTGTCGGAGGCGTGGGCCGCTGTGCTCCGCAAGGCTCGTAACGAAGCGCTTACACATCTCATGGCTGTGCTCCTCGAAGAGCCCACGCCGGGTATCGAGGCCGTGTGGGCCAACGCGATGAAGGGCACCAAAACCCACCTCCACTCCCGCTCGCTTACCATCTACACTGTCCTTCTTGACGACCTGGCAGCCAACGCGACCGAAGAGCAGGTCGCAACGCTGCGGCATCTCACGATCGCACTCGTGCACCACTGCTCGTCGGCCGAGACTGCGCCTTTGATCGAGGCCGTGGTCGCGCGGGTCGACCTCGTTGACCCCTCTGCTGCAACGAGCTCTAAGAACCCACCGGCGGCCAACTTTGCCAAGTCCACTGCCTTCCTTGACGTTCTTGTTACGTTCCTCTTCACGCGCAAGGGCAAACGCTTCCCTGCTACCGAACTCAAGCCCGCGATGCTCAAGCTTCAAGCTCTCGTTGCACACATCAAGGACATCGCTGCTGACTCCAAGGACATCTCAGATGAGGCACGCACCGAGCGCAACCGCTGGCGCAAGTCCCTGGTTGCGTGCGTTGCCGGCACACTCAACTCGGGCAAGCTCGCACAATGGCTTAGCCCCGGCGTGGGGCTCATCGATGTGCTCTGGCAGGCCTTGCCAACCGCCGAACTTTCGGCGTTCGTCAATATGTGTGTCTCATTCAAATGGCCCGGCATCGAGCAGTTCCTCCTCGGCCACATTGCACGAACGGCGCTCGTGGGACTCGAGGAGGACCCACTGTCCACGTTGGTTCTCCTCAACAATATCGCAGGTGCGGGCTTCCTGGCGGGTGGGCTCTCAAATGTCCAGGGCGGAAAGTGGCGCCAGGCTCTCGTCAAAGCACTCGCCAAGGTGCTCGCATCGTTGGACGAGCTCGACACAAACGAACGCCGTATCCTTGGCCAGGTTCTCGAGCTCATTCCCTATCTCGCTGGCGAGAGCAAGTACTTCTCGGAGCACGTCATTTCCATCCTCGTTCGCCTTCTTGAGAACCCCGAGTCTGCGGTGGAGAACTGGGCTGAGGCGGGGGCCTGGAACGATTCGCACGTCATCGGCCGCCTCCTTAGCTCCATGTTCCAGCTGGCGCTCCGTGGCCCAGCCGCTGTGCAGCAGCAGTTCAGGACGTACCTCGTTGACAACGACATCCTGAATGTGCTCATCAAGAACTGGCACTGGAGTCGTGAGGTGTTGGCGCAAGCTGCTGACTTCGCTGAGCACTGGCCGGAGACCATTAAAGAGGTAGACATTGAAACCCTCCTTCCCAACCTCATGTCTGCCGACTCGTCCCTTCGTCTTTCGTCTCTTCGCATTCTGGCTGTCGCGGGTGAGCCTGACGACACCGAGATCTGGAACCAGTGCAAGGCGATCGAGCAGGCCGAGATGTCCCTCAAGAACACGCGTGATCGCACCACTCAGATCGCCCGTCTTGGACGCCAGCTCGGTGCAATCTCCGACACGAATGAAACAGTGGAGTGGGCGATCAACTTCCTCATCGCGCAGCTCAAGGTCAACTTCCGCCCCGTGTGGGCCGAAACCGTTACGGTCCTCACGTCCCTCGTAGGCACTCACGCTGAGGGGATCTGGACCACCGTGTGGGGCGAGCTCCAGAAGACGACTGTCGCTGAGGAGGCTGTCCTACCTGATCTCGGGGTCAGCTACCCCGAGTGGACAGAGCAGAAGGTCGTCCAGGAAGCGGTCGAGGATGACGGGGACGAGGGTGCAGAGTTCCGCTGCCACGGCCTTGTGCGGGCGCGCAACAACATTCTCCGCGCGTGGCAGGAGACGAACGACTCGGCTAACCTCGATGTGGCCGAGATTCCTGTAAGCTCAATTCTGTGACCGTCAGCTAACAACAGCACCAAATCTCAAAGGACCGTCTCGACGTACAAAATTACGAGTCTCAGCTGCTTGCTGTGTTAATTGCGAACCCTGGCATGGCGGAGAAGCACACACGCCTCATCGTGCCCGTGGTGCTGGCCGTCACCGGTGTCTCTGAGGAAGAGGTTGCTGTCGCCTCGAGCCACCTTTCGACCCGTAAGCGCCAAGAGCGCACGATCAACTTCCTCGAACTGTGCGCCAAGTTCACAAACCCGAAGGCAGCGTACCGGTCCTCCGAACTCCACGCGCTATATCTCGGCCTCCTCTCCAAGGGCGAATCCAAGGTGCAGGGCGTGGCGTTGAAATGCCTCATGACCTACAAGTCGCCCAATCTTGTGCCTTACCGTGAGCGCATGTTCAACCTCCTTGAGGACGCCAAGTTCCGTGACGAGCTCGTGCACCTCGACATGAGCGTTGACTCGGAAATTATCGAGCCAACTCACCGCCCCGAATTCATGGATGTTGTCATTCGCCTGTTGTACGGCATCATGATGTCCCGCAAAGCGCGATCATCCACTGCTCAGGGGCAGGGAGCGCGCAAGCAGGCGGTCCTGTCAGCGCTGAGTGGCTGCAGCTCGGATGAGCTGAAGACGCTTGTCGACCTGATGTGGGAGCCATTCGGCGGATGCGAGGACGTGTCCCCCGCAGCGCTTGAGGATACGGTCATCGTCGCCCCCGGCCGCCAACAACTCGGCTACCTCACCTTCTTGCACGATGTGCTCCGGTACCTCGCGCCGCAGACGGTGTCCCACTGGCCACGTCTATTTGGCGCCACAATCGTGCTCGTCCGCCAAGCGCAGACTGGTATCGACGCGGAAAAGGCTGGCGAGGAGGAAGAAGAAGTTGACGAGGAGGAGGTCGAAGTCGAAGACAAGGGCGCTGTACCCCTCCGCACCGTCCGCTCCACGGGTCTCAAGCGACTTGTCCAGTTCCTTCGCTCCAGCGTGCTCGACTTTAACTTCTCACCATACCTTCACGTGCTGTTTTCGGCCGTTATCTCGCCCCGCCTTGCGCTGCTGGAAGTTGAGAACACCCAAGCGCCTTCGGGAACACTCGACCTCATCGCTGCCCTTGCGAGCTCCCCCGAGACGGCTATCAGCCTTGTGCAGCTCGATGACCGCACACTACCCAAGACGTTCGCGTGCATGACTGCCGTCAAGGTCAAGCCTGCAGTTCTCGGCCGCGTATTCGATGTGATTGACTCTCTACTCATCGATGACGAGCCGCAGATAATCGAGAGCGTGTTGATGCCCAACATCCGCCCGCTACTTGATAACATCATCGGGCTCGTTGAGACACTCCGCTCGGCTGCCAACGAGGACATCATGCGCCGTCTCCTGGCGATCCTCACACGTCTCTCCGCGATCGTAACTGATGGCACGCAAGCGCAGCAGCTTGCGTCTCTCCTCGCGCCCATGCTCCGGCAGCCGGGTCGTCAGGTGCCCGAGAAGGCCAAGGTCAACATCCTCCTGACGTTGCAGAAGCTATACGCCATTTCACCCGACTTTGCGGACCCCGCTTCCGCGTTCTTCCACCAGAGCTACAACATGATTTCGAATCTGTTCCAGACGCTGCACTACCCTGCTTCGCGGCGCGCCCTTGTTTCCGCCTTCAACACGTTCGGCGAGGCTGACCTGTCGCTTGCGCCCACCGTTGCCCTCGTATCCGACCTGAACGCATACCGCGTCAAGCGAATGGACGAGCCGGACTTTGACAAGCGCCTCGAGGCGTTCGCACAACTCAATGACGCACCTGAGACCGAATTGCCTCAGAACGCGCGCCAATGGCTGCCCATTCTTCGCAGCTCGCTCAGCTTCATCCAGGAGCCCGAAGAACTGTCGATCCGCACGAACGCCAGCAGCGTCCTCCGGCGTTTCGTTAAGATTGTCGGCGACGCTGAGGAGGGAGAGCTCGTCGACCAGCTCAAGACAGTCGTTC
Source organism: Cutaneotrichosporon spelunceum (assembly GCA_030805415.1). NCBI lineage: Eukaryota > Fungi > Basidiomycota > Tremellomycetes > Trichosporonales > Trichosporonaceae > Cutaneotrichosporon > Cutaneotrichosporon spelunceum. The sequence continues at coordinate 2,966,690 of BTCM01000001.1, forward strand.
TTCCGTCCCTCCGCCGTATCCTGCTCTCTAAGCAAGAGCTTGTGCGCAATGAGGCGCTCCTCGTTTTCTCCGCCGCCGTCAAGGAATGTGCGGGCGTGCCGGCGCTCGCCGAGATGCACCCGCTGCTCGGCGACGATGACGAGACCAACATTTTCGTCAACTTGGGGCACATCCAGGTCCACCGTCGTGCTCGTGCTATCCGCCGCCTGCGCGACATTGTCGCTGAGGGTGGGATCCGTGAGACGACAATCTCGAGCATCTTCCTCGTCATCCTCGAGCACATCCTCACTGGCTCGACGGACGTCACGGATCACCACCTCGTTAATGAGGCGGTCACTGCCGTCGGTTCGCTCGCTGGCCAGCTCGGATGGTCGCGCTACAATGCACTCATTAATCGTTTCCTCAAGCTGGGAACCCCACAAATCAAGCAGCAAAAGTTCTACATTCGCGCGGTTACTGCTTGCCTGGACAACTTCCACTTCGATCTCAAGGGCGGCGCCAAGGTTGGGGAGACGGAGAAGGAGGAGGAGGATGCCGAGGTTGAGGTTGTCGAGGTCGGTGCAGAGGCTGAGACTGAGGAGTCGGAGGATGCGCAGGCTCAAGCCGCGGCGACTGAGAAAATCACCAACGTTGTCCTCACACGCCTTCTCCCCAACTTGTCCAAGTTTGTCGCGCAGAAGGGTGAGACCGAGGACACCGTACGTATTCCAGTCGCGCTCGGTATCGTCAAGCTCGCTGCTGCGCTGCCAGACGAGGAGTCGTCAAACGAGATCGTGCGTACCGTTACTACGGTCTCCCAAATTCTCCGCAGCAAGGACCAGGACACCCGAGACATTGCACGTGACACGGTCGGCAAGATCGCGGTCTTCCTCGGCCCCAGTTGGCTTGTGCGCGTCATCAAGGAGCTCCGAACAGCGCTCCAGCGTGGCCCGCAGAAGCACACGCTCGCGGTGACGGTGCACTTCATTCTTGTTCAGGCAACGACTGAGGCGGGTGACCGCTTCGCCGATCTCGACGAGGCGGTGTCTGACGCCGTCGAGGTGGCTGCCGAGGTCATCTGGGGCGAGAGTGGTAAGGATGTTGCAACTGAGGGGTTCAAGACCAAGATGCGTGAGGTGCGTGGCGCCCTGTCACGCGGCAACGACACGTTCCAGCTTGTGTCGCGCCTTGTATCGCCGACCAAGATTGCTGCTGTGCTTGCACCCGTGCGCGAGATCATGCACGTCTCTCAGGCCGTCAAGACGATGGCGCAAGTCGACGAGGTGCTGCGCCGCGTGGCACTCGGACTGAACTCGAACACACTGGTTGGGCCTCAGGACATTCTTTCGCTCTGTTACTCGCTCATTAACGGTAACTCGGCATATCTCCGCCCGAAGCGCAAGGCGCCCAAGTCTGCGACTGGTGACCGCTTCACCGTGCAGATGAAGCGCGACATGAAGGAGGATGAGGACGTGTACCCGCAGAACGCGCACAAGTTTGTCACCTTTGGTCTGGACCTGTTCGTCACCGCCTTCCGCCGCGGCAAGTTTGACTTTGACAATGTCGACATTCTCGCGCGGCTCGGCCCGCTCGTCAACGCCATCGGTAACACGCTCTACTCGCCTGAGGCTGGCATCCTCACTCTAGGTCTCAAGGCCACCGCGGCGGTCGCCAAGTGCCCTGTTCCACAGGTTGACGAGGCGCTCCCGGCGTTCGTAAACAACATTTTCAAGATCATCAAGAACGCTGGCAGCAGCGCCGAGAGCGAGGTCGCGCAGACGGCGCTCAAAACGCTAGCCGTCCTTATCCGTGACTGCAAGGCGACGAGCATCTCAGACGCCCAGCTCAGGTACCTCATCGAGGTGGCCTCCCCCGACCTGGAGGATCACGAGCGCCAGTCATGCCTCTTCACTGTGCTCCGCGCCGTCGTATCGCGCCGCTTCGTCGTTCCCGAAATCTACGACCTTATGGAGCGCGTCAGCAGCATCATGGTCACGAGCCAGAGCACGCACGTGCAGGAGCTCTGCCGCGGCGTGCTCATGCAGTTCCTTCTCGACTACCCGCAGGGCAAGGGGCGTCTTAAGCAGCAGATGACCTTCCTCGCACGCAACCTCGACTACGTGTTCGAGAGCGGTCGCGTAAGCGTTATGGAGGTTCTCTCAGCCATCTTCACCAAGTTCTCGGCCGACCTGATCGGCGCGTACGCCGACATGTTCTTCGTCGCGCTCGTTGGCGTGCTCACGAACGACGACTCGGAGAAGTGCCGCAACATGGCTGGTGCTCTGCTCCAGCAGCTCTATGCCGCCCTCGATGAGGGGAAGCAAGCCCAGATGCTCGAGGTGCTCCAGGGCTGGGTCACGGTCAAGGACGAGCAGCCCGCACTTGCCGCCTCCTCCCTGGCAGTGTACGGCCTCCTCTGCGACTCAGAAGCGGGCAGCGAGCTCGCGACTGGCCTGCCAGCCCTCGTCAACCCGATCCTCAAGGGCAGTGCGGCCGCGCTTGCCTGCGCTGAGGCGTCCGACATCGAGCTCGATCTCGACCACGCCGTACCGCACCAGGCGCTCGCACTCGCGGCCAAGGCCCTCCAGATGCGCCCTACGTCCGCCAGCGAGCTTCCCTGGGACGCGGTGGCGGCGCACCTGCTCTTCCCGCACGAGTGGGTGCGGTTCGGCGCTGCGCGCGCCCTTGCCCTCCTGCTCGCTGCCAACACCGAGGCGCTCACTGCCGATGCCGCACTCGATGTCGCCCGCAAGGCCTGTATCCTCCTCGGCGGGAGCAAGAGCGAATCCGGCGCGGACGTGGTCGTCGACGCCAAGCTGGCCGACCAGCTCGTCAAGCTCCTCTGGAACATCAGCAAGCACTGGGCCAAGGCAGACAAGGCCGAGGCTGATGGCGCAGCTAACGGCCCCGCCGACATCGAGGACGACGAGGACGAAGGGGAGGAGGGCCCAAGCGAAGGCGAGCGCCCACTCCACTGGCTCATGTCGCGCATGTCCTTCCTTGCACGCCGCCTCATCGTCCACCGCCCCGCGACCAACTCTGCCCTGCCTGGCCAACCGCTCCCCTGGGTTGGGCCGGTGCAGTGCATCCTCCGCTTCTTTGCGGGCACGTTTGACGCGCTCAACCGCGCGCAAGCACGCCAGTTCCTCCCCCACGTCCTGGGGCCCGTGTACCGCATCGCGGACGAGGAGGGCGACCTCGCCGGCCTTGTCGGGCCTGAGGGACCTGGCGGGAATGGCGTGGCTGAGCTGCGCACGCTCGCCACGGAGGTGCGCGACTTTGTCGCGGCGAAGGTTGGTCCCACTGCATTCTCCAAAGCTTGGGAGGCGATCCGGCGGCGCACTACCGCCAAGCGCGGAGAGCGGAGGGAGAAGCGCCAGCGCATGGCCGTCGCCGATCCGCAGGCGTGGGCCGCGCGCCAGGAGAAGCGGGGCGCCAACAAGAAAGCGAGCAAGAAGCGCAGAGCGGACGCTTACATGGACGTCAAGCGGGCGCGTCTGCGTTAGGAGAGGTGTCAGGAGCGGTTAAGAAGTGTAGAGATGAGTAGATCAGATACCACGCATAGATACCAGACAGATATAGATCAATGCTACGGGATTACCGGACGGACAGGGTTAGATGGAACACGCGTGATCTTCCTTTCGTTCTTCATTCGGATCAGAGTCGAGCAGTGTAGGATGGCCTGAGTGGAGTCTTCTGGTTTCGTTTCTATTCGTGGCAGAGTACAGGTCCCTCATTGAGAGTCGGGGCATGGCGTAGCGCACGGCGGGTTGGAGAGGTTGGTGGTGGCTGGGTGGCTTGCGGCACTGCCGCCTCCTGCATGGCTTGTCGTAGCTTGCAAATGAGAGCTAACTCATTGCGCTCATGTTTACGCGCTCTTGTCCTCGGGAAGAGAGAACTCCTCGTGGAACTCGCGCGGCGCCTCGTTCGGGTGGTACGCCCGTCGGAGGTGGCGGTACTTGCGGATCGAGTACATCGCGAGGACCTCTGCAGTGTCAGCGTTGTGCGTCAAGCTCGGTGATCGTTGGGTGCCTGGAGCGTTGTCATCAGCGGCGATTGGGTCTGGAAGTGGCCTCGCATCCACGGTTATGGGAGGAGCCGAAAATCATCGGTGATCCGCCCTGGCTGACGGCCGCCCGACTCGACCGCTGCTGTCGCCGCGAGAGTGGGCCACTGCGCGCTTACGCGATCGCGGCAAGCACGAGCGACAGGGAGCGCTAATGGCACAACAGCACAGCACCAGCCTCCTCCACGCCTACGTCTCCCAACGCCCGCGTACGCCTGGCTCACTCACCCTTCTTGATGTGCATCGCAAGATCGAGCTGCTGCTTGAGCTTGGCCGGATCCGTGATTGACGCGTTTTCTGCTGTCAGCTCACGGCAACGGAGAGGAGAGTAGACGCACTCTCGAACGCGCGGCGTAGACGCATGTTAAAGTTGTACTCGGGGTCGGGGCTAGGGTTAGGAGCGCTCTCTAAAAGGCAGGTGACGCAGTCCCGCTCTCTGAGCGCGGCTTCCGAGTTGGCACGAGGAAGGTGGTGCAAAGGAAAGTCACCACTTCAGAGCGCCGAACTTGGCGAAACTCACTAGTCACGGCCGAGGCGGTGAAGCTGCTGTCAGCTGGGTTTCAGGCAGCTCTTCTGCGCGCCGACTTACGTCCTTGTAGACACGGCGAGCCTGAGCCCTCATCTCGTCCAGTGATGGGAGTTCCTCTGGCTCAGCGGCAGGCTGTGCGGGGGCCGCGGCCGCAGCAGTCGAGGCCGCACGGAGAGTGGTGGATGCACCCGCGGTGCGCGGGGCGAAGTAGCGGAGGGCGGCGCGGAGGGCCATTGTTGATTGTGGGAGTATGAGAGGTGGAGAAGGGTTATAAGGGAAGAGATGATGAGCACAGGTGGTCTGTGCTTTGTGCAGTTGCAGGGAACAGTTGGGCGAGGACGATGGGCCGATGAGCAACGTTACGAGGTGGTGGCGAGGAGGTGGGTGATGTCGAGAGCGAAGGGGAGGATGGGGGAAGGATGCGAGGAGATTGAAGCTCCATAAGGAGGGTCGGACTGTAGAGCCGATTTCCGGGGGCCGCGTACTGGGGTTAGTGGTGGCTATAGTGAAGGAAGGTCGGACCGAGTCATCCAACAGGTACACCACAGGTACCAGGTACGACTGATGACGTGAAAATCCAAGCAATGCGGAGATCAGCCACAGCTCCGCAGCAGTCTTTATTCTGTCCCCCCTTCCGAATCGTTTTGTAGATCGCGGCTGAGCCCGAGGCTCGGTGCATGATGATGTCCGAATTCGTGCTTAGCAACATTTGTACCGTCATTCCATTTACGTCTCCGCCTCTCCCGCCTTGCCTTCTTGTTGTTACTCTCATCTCCATTCACCATGCCTGCTCCGTGAGATTTGGTATGCATATGCGAGCTCACACCAGATCTAACCCCGCGCCCGCCGAGGACTCCAAGCCGGTCAACCCCCTCAACCCCAAGGGCCTCAAGCCGTGAGTATGGCTGGCGCGAAGGGACGCTGGAAAGCAAGCCCTCAGGATTCTATCCAGGCAGCTTGGAACGGGCTTGGCATAGGCTGGTGTCGAGTCAGCGCTGCGGCGTCGGCGATTGGCGCGGCGCTAATGGAACATAGCTCATCCCAGATGCTGCGCTTGCCCCGTCACTAAGACGGCGCGTGACGACTGCTTCATCAAGTACGACTCGGACGAGGCGGCCGTCAAGTGCGCCGACTTCATCGACCAGCACAAGGCGTGCATGCGCGGCTACGGCTTCAAGGTCTAAGCCAGCTGCCACGAGGAGCACCCCATCTATCTAGACAAGCCCGACCGCGTCGGTGACCGCGGCATGGCCGGCTCATACAATCTCTGCATTCACCATTCATCATTCGTCAGAAGGGTACAGCGATTGCGTACCATTAGACTGACCAGGAAGGCACAAAGGGGCTACGTCGTCGTACAGACAGTACACAGTCCAGCCATCGCGCGCCGGGCCTCGAATCTATTATGTGCATAACTCCCCTGCTCTAACTCTACGCTGTCCGCTTGCGCACTCGTACTACCGCAACATCCCAGTTGCCGCCTAGCCGCCGCTTCCAGCGCCAGGCCCACCACAACATGAGCGGTCCGCCGACGTTGACGAGCAACAGAACCACGAAGAAGACACGGTTGGCGCCACCAGGCAGAGGGATGGGTCCAAGGAATGCAGCGTGTCTGGGAGGCGGCAGGAGAGTCGATGACAGCCAGATCATCGAGAACGTCAGCGCGACCGAGAAGACTGGGCCCGCTTCCTGCTGTCAGCTATTGGGGGATGGCTCAACTGGCTCACCCGCACGCCCTTTGCCAAATTGGGCCAGCCGGCGAAGAGTCCTGCTGCCAACATGACGAGGGAGAAGACGTGACCCGTGGAAGGAAGGCGGGACGCAAGCACCACGGACGCCGAAAGCGCGGACGTAAGAGAAAGGGAGGAGGTCAGACTGGCGTTAGCTCACCCCTGGACATGCTAGCTCACCTCTTCTCCTCGACGGGATCATCTGTACGAGGGCCACTGCTTCTCCTCCGCCTCAGCAGCCGGCGCCGTTTGCGTCGCCTGTCAGGACCGGTGCGGAAGTCGGTCAGGAGGAGGTGGACGAAGAAGAGCAGGCCAGCAAGAGGCCAGATGGAGTCGCTTGTCGTGGCAGAGGTTAGTGTTCCGAGGACCGGGGCGAGGAGGCCCAGAAGAAGGGGAGGGAGGAGAAGTGGCCGGATAGCCGAAGCCGCAGGGACGAGGGCTGCCAGTCAGTACAGAGAAGGTGAAGTCAACCATGCGGAACCTTACGCAACACGATCAGCACCAGAAGCCACTCACGTCCAATGTTCTCCTTCTTCACTACTCCCCAACCAACCCTCCACAGGCCGTACGCGATCAATCCCATCATCGCGCAAGCCCACCCAACCTCCTCGGCGCCGAAGCTGCCAGCCAGCATGCCGTAGAAGATGGCGAGGAAAAGCGTGATGACAGCGAGGTGCTGGGACACAGGGAGCGCGGCAAGAATAAGTGGCAGAAGCTTTGGCCGTGGACGTTGTGCCGCGGATTAGCGCTTCAACGGGAGAAACTCACGCAGCTCGTCCAGCTCAGCGAGGAAGGAGGGCGGCACATAGTTGTCCGGGAACGGCTGCCGGCGCCAGAGCACCTTCTCCCAGTGGACATCGCTAGGGTGGTCACCGTTGCAGTCGCTTCCATTATGGTGTGGATGCTTCCCGCCCGCGGAGAGGGCTGCGGGCGGAGGCATGGATGGTGTGAGATGGACGAGTTGTCGAGGTGTCCAGCACAGAGCGCCAGATGCAGTTCCAGGTGACGGTTTCAGGCACCGGCGATGGGCGAGGGCCGGAGGATTCAAGCGTCATGTCCAACATTCTTGCTCTTTATCTCATCACCCATCATGGAGGAGAAAGAGAACCTTCTCCATGAGCAAGAGAGACGAGTAGAGAAGAATGACGTGGGTTTCGCACTGGTACCGCTCACCTCAGTTGTTGGAGCACGATACTGAGTCTGGCGGAGTGAGACGCTCTGGTAGCTCGACGACTCTCACGGCTGTCCCAGAAGATCAGACCAGTGAGCAGTCCACATCCTCTCCCAGAGTTCCGCCAGCGCGAATTGAGATCCCGTACTCGACAGAATACGACCTGGATGAGCTAGAGCTGGAGCACGCCGAGCATGGGACGTACTCGTCCTTGCCCCCATCACCGAGAGGGGTCAAGCGGCTGCAGCTTGATCTAGACGTTGACGACATCCTTGCACGTCTTGATCCAGATATTTCACCGCGCGTTACCCGCCGCCGCCGGTCGTTCGACAGCGCCAGTGTCAGTGCGCACGATAGCGAGCGCGAGCTCGAAGAGGTCGAGCAGTTCTGGCCTGCCAGAAGCCGCCGCCAGACTCTCGACAGCAGCCAGGTGCCCTTCCTCATATCACCCACGTCCGATACACACAGTGTCGAGCCGGAGACACGCGAACCAGAGGTACCGAGTGCCGACCGTGTCCGGGCAGGCCTCAGCATTTGGGACCTGCTCAGAGACGAGGACGCCGCAGAACAATGGGAGGGTTGGATTGCTGACGGCAAGTGGTGCGTTCGATCTGTCCTTGATATATGGGGCTAACAACAGGGAACGTATCGCAAACTTCCTGGCTGTACCCGTGGCCGTGGAGAAGGTGATCACCTTCGGCTGCTTGCTCTGCCTCGACAGCTTCCTCTACAACTTCACCATTCTCCCGATCCGCGCGACTTTCGCATTCACGCGTATTCTGTCGCGGGTAGTACGGAGGCAGCCCCTTACTCCCATTCCGCCCGCGCACGCCCAGAGTGTGCTCCGTCTATTGCTCATCGTCATCCCAGCTGCCGTGATGCTCGCCAGCACGGACGCGAGCAAGATTTACCATTCGGTCCGGGGACAGGACACAATCAAGCTCTACGTTATCTTCAACGCCCTCGAGGTGAGCCTACCCCGGTTCCTGTAGCTGACAGCAGATAGGGGACCGTCTGTGCTGCGCCTTCGGCCAGGATGTGCTCGACACGCTGTTTGCGAGAGACACTCTGGATTCACTCACGTACAGCGATGAGCGGAAGGTTAAGAGACTCAAGAGGGCACACGTCCGGCCCGCATTCTTCTTTTTCCTCTCCCTGGGCTACGTCTGTACGTTGACTGGAGTTGGCTTGCCTGACGCAGTGGTTCACACAATCATCTTCTTCTACATGCTCATCGCCCTCAACGTCGCTATAAACTCATACGACTACACTCTCATCTCCCTCCTCATTAGCAACCAGTTTGTGGAGATCAAGGGCTGTCAGTTACTTGAAGCTCGATAACGACTGACGGCAGCTGTCTTCAAGAAGTTTGAGAAGGAGAACCTCTTCCAGATCATGTGTGCCGGTGAGCTGAACTTGCGTCCCGCGCAACTGACGACAGATATCGTGGAACGCTTCCAACTCGGCCTGATGCTGCTCGTCATCGCGATGCGCAATATGATGGAGATGGCTGGCTCTGACCTGGCTTTCCTTCCAAAGAGCTTCACCCGAGGCAGCAGCTTGCTGGAGCGCATCTTCTCTGTGAGTGCTATTGTTACCTACGCTGAACACCAGCCTGTGTTGTTCGTCCTCGCCTCCGAGATGGTCGTTGATTGGATGAAACACGCGTTCATCGCCAAGTTCAACCACGTTCGCGCGTCTGTCTATAGCCGTTTCACCGACGTCCTCGCCAAAGACGTGCTGCTGGCTGGGACCATAGGTAGCAGCTCTGGCAAGCGGAAACGCAAGGTGAGCCCGCTCTTGGCCAGTAACCCTAATTGACGCAGCATCCCATATTGCTCGACCAGTCTCCTCTTGTTGCTCGCCGTCTGGGCATCGCCAACATCCCCCTCGCGGTGCTCATCATCCGAATCGGCGCTCAGATCGTGGGCATGCTGACGAGCACTTCGACGCAGGCGATCGACGGCCAGAATGTCGGCTCGGACTGGGTCTGGCTGTCGATCAAGTTTGCGCTCGCGATCCTCATTACGGCCAGCATTTGGGGATGGTGAGCTGAGGTGATAACTGCCAGCTGACACAAGCCTTGTCGGGCTCAAGATCCTCCTAGGTCTCGGCCTGCTCAGCTTCTCCACTCTCCGCCAAGCGGGTATGGAAGAACGCGAGGCCCAGGACGCAGTCAACGACTTTGGACGTGGTCCAGTCGGTATCAGCAAGGAGGAGATTGTTAGTTCTCAGTCAACGTCCTTACCTCTTGAAGCTGATCGGCAGGAATACAACAAGAAGACGTCGCGATACCTCTCCCAGCCGGACGATGACCTGCCTGACCACCCGTCGGCACCTGTCCTGCAATCACCCCCGCAGTCCGCGAAACGAACTGAGGCAGAGGGCACAACTGCGGAGGGCAGAGCAAAGGGCAAGAAGAAGGCGTGGCGCCTAGAGGAGGTCGAGCGCTGGACCATGGTGAAGCGCATCTGGTAGATCGCCCAACCACTGTGTGCCTGCTCCCAGCCGTATCTCAGCCCACCGTGCCGACGACACGCCAGACTCAACGCCACACGTCTACCAGCCCAACTCCTGCCTCCTCCATCCGACATCTAGAAAGCATCGAACCGCATCGCGTCCCCTGCACCTGTTGTAATCCTAGTTTGATGCATTTGTCGCTCTACGCCTCGGCCTCGGCCTGCTCCTTCTTTGGTGGGTTGGCAAGCAGGGACTCGCCGCGGCGCTTGCCAGCCCAGTCGAGCTTGTCCTGCCGTAAGCATTTCATTTCCCGTTGCGACTCACGTCGTAGGCGACGGCGACGGCGAAGGTGATGACAGGGACGATAACAGCCCACGTCATAACCTTGGTGGTAGCGGAACGCGAGAACTTGAAGTGCTGGTACACGTTCTCGCGCATCGCCGCCCAGCGGTCGATGGCGGGGTCGTGCTGGGGTTAGCGTGGTCAGTGGAGATCGTAGAGCGATGCCGGCGGAGTGGCATTGTACACTCGCTCAAAGCATGCAGATGTACCCCCGAACCAGACAAGTGTGGCACTAGCACGCAGCCGAAGGAGTGGAATGCAGTCGACTGGAGTGGAGGCAGCAGAGACATGGGAGCCGAGACTGATACACGCAGAGGGTCGATTATGGCGCGCAATGGGCCAATGATGGCCATGAGCCACATACAGCTACATGGCGCACAGTGTGACTAGCTCCGGCTGCCTCGACTGAATGGGCGACACCATCGACGCTCGACGCAGCTCGAACTCCGGCACGTCTTCTGACTCGGACATTCGTACTCACGAGCAGCGGGTCTGCCGTCAGCGCTGTCCTCGTATACCTCCGCTCCGGTCTCCGGCATACTCACGGTTCTTTCCGGCCATGGTGTCTGCGTGCTGGGTGCGGCGATGGTGGACGTCGAGCTCGGAGTGTGGGCCAACGAGCAGGAGCTCATTGCAGGTGCTTATCTGGTCCGCCACTAGGGTGCCACTTCGGCGTTATGTCCACGTGGTGGGACTCTTGGCCCGTGCAAGTGAAGGATTAGCCCGTTTAACTCATGTACCTGGCTCCCTCCACAGCTTCAGGCTTGGTTTCAGATTAGCCACATCAAGAAATTGATCCCGCAAATTGGTAGTCGTTGCCACCACCAAAGGCGTTTTGTATCCCATCATACCTTATCTCTAACCACCTCTGGCCACTTGGCAACATGAGCTACCACGACAGGCCACGCTCACCGCCCAAAAGATCCTACTCGCCCTCTGCTCCAGTGTACCGCTCCCGCTCGCGGTCCCGCTCTCCGCGGCGATACGACGATCGACGTCCACGCCGCGATCACCGTGACCGCGATGGGGGATATGACGATCGGGTGCCACCCCCACGCGACCACGACCGCGACCGTGACCGAGAACGCGACTACTACGATGACCACACCCGACGCAACTACGAGGACCGTCGCGACCGTGACAGTGGCCGACGCGACTATGGCCGGGATGACCGCCGCGAGTGGGATCGCGAACGCGACCGCGGCCCACCCCGCCGCGAGGAGCGCCGCTTCGACGATTCACGGCCACCGTCCGACCCCAGTCGCGACTTGATCTTTCTCGGCCTTGATCTCGAACTCAATGAGAAGGAGCTCGAGGGGTACCTGCGCGTCGAGCATGGATGCACCGTCGAGTCGTGCAAGATTGTGCGGGAGCGTGCGAGCGGCCAGTCTAAAGGCTTCGGGTTTGCGCAGTTCGCGACGCTCGAACAAGCCAAGCGCTTCATGGAGGACAAGTGAGTCTGATGTTCTCCCCGCTCATCCACCGTGCTGACTTCAGCTATCCTCATGTCATGATGCCGGCTCTGTTCGGTCACAGCGAGCCCCGGCGCGTCAAGATCGACTTTGCAGGGTCGCGGTTGGAAGATGCGCCGCCGCCTGCGCCGCAGATGGGTGCGCGCCACGACGGCACACGCGACATCGGGCAGCCAGGAGGCGGGTCGCGTGTGCTCCTCCTTCGTGGCTTGGACCCGGGCACCTACGCGGGCGAGTTGGTCCGCCGACTTGCGGAAGAGATCACGCGTATGCTCGGCAAGGGTACGCAACGCGATGCCGAGGCGTGCATCTCGCGCGTCGCGATGATTGTCGACAGAGCGTCGTCCATCTCGTGGGGTTTTGCGTTCGTCGAGCTTGTCACGCCTGAGCTTGCATCGGCCCTGATGCCCTTCCTGTTCCTCCCACAGCATCAGCCCACAGGCTTCCTCATCTCGGGCGTTCCCATCGCTGCATCATTCGCCAACACGAACGCATTCATCCCTACGCCGTCGGGACCGCTGGGCGGGCAGTTCCTCCTCCGCGCTGCGGCCAATGGTGGCTTTGGAGCTGCAACAATCGACACGCCCGATGGCGAGTTCTGCACCTACTGGCACCAGCAGGCCGGTGCCGTCGAGACTCTCCCGCGTGGCGCGCCGCCCGTTCCTGCACGTGGTGCGTTGGTCGAGCTTAGCGATGAGACGCGCCGCTTCCTCGGCAACCTCGCTGGAAAGTGGAAGCCGCCCAAGACAGCCGCTGCGGCTGCGGGCGCGACCTCCCATGCATCGGTTGATGAGTCGGCACCAGTGTCTGGGACAGTAACAGAACAGCCCTCAGGCCCCCTGGTCAGCGGCATGCAGCCGATCAAAATCGGTTTTGGCAACGCTATCAAGAAAAAGCCCAAGGAGGAGCCGGCAATGGTCGAGATCATGTCGAAAGGCTTTGTGGACGACAACGACGAGGTCGACCTCGTTGGCAAGGACTCGGTGTTGCTTTCAAGGAGTGAGTGCGCTGAATGTACGTCGCTGACTCGGCAGCGAAAGGCGCCCACATTGTTCCCCCGACATCAACCAGCAGGAAGGTAAAGATACAGTGTTGTCGCCCAAGCCATCCCCCTCGCTCCCGCTCACGTTACTCTAGGTCGCAGGCTTCATCAACAAGTGGAATACCAAGCAGACCGAGCTGTCTACCCCACGGAAACCTAAGGCATCAAACGCTCCGCCGGCTGGCGTCTCGGCTGCCAATGCAGCGCCAGTGGCGCAAGCTCCAGCTCTGCCCGAAGCGCCAACTCAACCCTCAACCAGCAACGAGTTCGATTTTGCGGACACGCACAACTTTGCCACAACTGGCAAAGTGACATGTCTGCTTTGCCAGCGCCAGTTCAAGTCCGAGGAAATGCTGCGCAAGCATAACGCGCAATCTGAACTACACAAGGCTCGCATTCCGTTTCCTGAACCGCGTAGGTTCAGGCCGAATGGGTCACTGACATCGCCCATTGAATACATCATCGACCTGCTTTGCACTGCACTGTTCCAAACTCCACCTCTCTGCCTGTGTCACAAACACACTGTCAATCAAACCTGTATCGTACCCTTGTCTGTCCTTGCGACTGGACCCCGCTGTATACCCTTGTGAATACAGACTAACCTTGCGGATACTGCAATCCGAGAGGCCGGAAAGCGCCGCAAGAACAATGCTCTCGCTGCCCAAACAGGCTCCAACCAGCAGTTCCGGGACCGTGCCGCCGAGCGCCGTGACGTGCACCAGCAGCCCGACCGGCCAGCGCTGGACCCAGACCTGCAGCGCTCCGTCGGTGGCAAGGAGGCCTCGGCTGCACCCAAGCCCGCTGCCCCAGAACCGAATGTTGGGAACAAGCTCCTCGCCAAAATGGGCTGGACGAGTGGCACAGGTCTTGGCGTGAACGAGGACGGGCGTGCCGAGCCGGTGCAGGTCCAGCAGTTTGAGCAGCGTGCGGGTCTGGGTGCCACGGCTGGCCGTGAGGCAGGCCGTTGGTCTGGACCGGGCGGGTGGCAGCGGCGAGCGCAGGACATGGTGCATAGCGCTGCATTACGGGGCTAACGGCAGACACAGGAGCGTTTCCAGGAGGCTGATCGCGAGAACAAAAGCCAGAACTAACCTGTGCCCATCTGCTCCCTATGTATCACATGACTGCACAGCCTGGCGACCTTGGAACTTTGCAACGTCAACTCATCACAGGTCAAGGTGTATAACTAATCTTCGGGATTGTACAGCTGCCCCTACAAGTTACAACTGGTTCTCCAAAGTCGGGCAAGATCCGGTGGCGCAAGCCTGTTGCGTTCGTGTTTGTGGTTCTCGGAAGGTAGACAGGATCCGGTGGCGCAAGCCTTCTGCGTTCGTGTTGGTGGCACTTTGTGACACAGGCCCGCCATCAGCTTACTCTGTGAGGACGGACTCGACCGAGGTGAGGGAGAGACGGGAGAGACGGTCGCTCTCGATCAGGGCGGCTGCGTGTGAGCTCCTCCTCAAGAGTGTGTACTCGCCCTCGGCACGCTGACATACCGAGCAGCGGCACCTGTCGTCCACGGGCGTGCGTGGCAGGGGGCGCTGCAACCGGGGCATGGGCTGAAGACCGGCGGGCCTCGCGGGTGATGGCTGGGCCGCGTGCGCGACTGCAGGCGCAACTGCGGGGCCAACCTTGACCTGTTTGGCTTTCAGGAGCTCGCCCTGCGCCTTGAGCTGGCTGCTCTTGGTAACCGCGTCCGGCTCCGCTTTGTTCTCCGGGATGGGCCGCTTGCGCCGCCCATAGTACGGGGGCAGGGGGTTGTGGAGCTGCAAGCTGAATCTGCGCGCCTTGGGCTCGGGAGCCGGGGTTGCCGGCTCCGGCGCCGGCGAGGGCGTGGAGAAGAATGTCATCTGGGCCATGGTAGGTGGGGAAGAAAGGCACAGGCCTCCGTGAAGCGGCGGGATGAAGTTGCGTAGTGGCCGGGGAGGAAGGACTGGGAACCGGGAAGAAAGAATGGGATATAAGGCGTAAAGAGGGTGGTGGGGGCGGTGAGAAGTGATGAGAAGTGATAAGAAGTGATGAGAAGTGATGAGAAGTGATGAGAAGTGATGAGAAGTGATGAGAAGTGATGAGAAGTGATGAGAAGTGAGGGGAGGCAATGGTAAACAGCGGTGCAGTTGAGAACTGAGACGATCAAGACAATGCCGAGTGGAGGGCGTCATCCCCTTGTACCCGCTCGCACAGGCGGCGCCGTGTGCGGGGATGGGGAAGAACTCTGTGTCTCACGTTGGCATCGCCAGATTGCTACAGTGTCAGACGTCACATCTCGCCGACTCTGCGCAGCCCCCGGCGGCCGCGGTGCTGGCATTGGAAGACATGGTCACAGGACACACCCCAAGTCAATTCGGCCAAGCGCAAGATGACAGGCCACCCGATGAATCAAACTGGGTCTGTACAGCCACCGTGCACTCCAACCCCACCCTGGCCCACACCCCCACCACGCACAGCGCAGGAACGCGCTCGCTTGCAACACTCCTCTATGCAATGCACGACCCTCGGCCGCTGTCCAAGTCCATGTTGTTGCCTGTTACATCCTGTCCCACCGGCCCCACGTCATACCGTTTTATCGTGTACCGGCCGTCGGAAGCGGCGGCGGACTGCTAATGCAACGGCACCACAGAATCCGTCCAGCAGAACCACGTCGATGGGCAAGCTGAAGACATTCGCGTACCTGTCGTCCTCAAAGTCATCTTGCTGTTCCTCTCGCTGTTCCTCTCGTTGTTCTTCTAGGCGTGACTCTGGTTGTTCTTCTCGCTCCATTTCAATCTCGGCCTTCTACTGGGTGGAGCCGAGGACATGGCCCTCTCACATGCCAACCTTGTGGACCTTGGCGCGGAGCCGGTCGAGTACCCCTTGCACGCCGCGCATTGCTGAAAGAAGGCGTGCCTGCGAGAGTTCCAGTTCTGCCAAGCGCGCGTGGGAGGAATAGCCGGGCATCCCCATCTCCAGCTTGTGTCTCCCGCCGCGATGAGCGGAAGAGTGGCAGGAACATGCTGTCCTTGATTTCGCCGACGCCATCGAGGAGGCGCTGCTGCGAATGCAAGAGGATTGCGTCCAGCACGCTGTGGCCTGTCGACACGATGCCTCCCGCAAGCACTTTGGGTGGGGCCAACTCTGGATCGGCATCGCGACTTTCAGTGGCCGGTTGTGGCGGCTGGCCTGGAACAGAGATATCGTCTTCGACACGGCCAAGTGGGTCTTGGCGTGCTTGTTCGGTCTCAGCCGAGTAGCGCACCGGTGCTTCTCCAACGCCATCAATACACACGACTGATGTCACCGCTTTCAGCGAACAAGCCTGAGCATGTGACCGCGTAGCAGGATCTAAACACCACACCGGTGCAGGGTGCAGCAGAGGTGGTTCATGCCGCATGCAACTTGGAGAAAGAAGGTCGGGCCACACGACGGCAAGGTCACGCGTCGGTATGCTTGCACTTTCTCGTCGACATTCCGACGCTCATAAAAAGTCGAAACGGATGGCACTGGGCGTGTTATGACGAATGGGCATTTTCAAGATGCTGGGCATCCCACCACCCTGGAACCCGCACGTCGACCTCGACTATAAGCCCAACACACTCACGGTAGGCAAAGTCCGAGTCGAAGAAACCGTCCTGTACAACGGACTCTTTGAGCGTTGCCGAGTTGTAGATGAATGCCTGCGGTGGTGGGTTGACGGGGTCGTCCAAGCACCTGTCAGATGGCTGACCCATATACCTGGCGTCGTCCAAGTTGTCTCTGATCGTCCAGCCCTGCAAACCAGCAGTAGCGATACCGTAGCCCATGTAGTCTCCTGTGAGATGGTTTCCGATGACACTGCCGTCGTTGATAATCGTCTCCATGTCGTCTGACAGGACACTCGGGCCAATACCAATACCGACACGCATGGCCTGGCCCGACGCGTCAAGAACGTTCCCTTTCACCATGATCCCAGAGTAATCGCGGCTGAAGGGCTCGGCATCCACAAGCAGGATTCCACCGATCGCACTGCGTCGTTTGGTAGTCACGTGATTTTCCTCAATCTTGGTACCTGGAGAGCAGTACACGACGACACCGGTATCTGTGCAGTCCGTGAGGACGTTGTCGCGGACAATCGAGTTGTGACACGCGATGCTGACCCCGTTGGCCAGTGACCATCCCCACGGAGACGACTCGGGGTCTGGCCATATCGTACGTTGAGTTGTATTCCTTGCCAACGGATGTGATTTCGTTTCTCTCGATCACGGCACCACGACAATTGAGCTTGGCCCCTTCTCGCGCGTGCACCGCAGTGAAGCCGCATGGATCCGAGATAGCGCACTCGCGCACGGCCTGTCCCTCGTTCCCTCCCAGAATCACAAGGCCGGGAGAAGTGCTTGCCTCACGCACGCGTCCGAGCGTGCGCCGTGACCCATCGATGATGAGGTTGCGCACAGCCACACGGGCGCACCGGAGGCAGTCGCCCTGGGTTGCAGTCGCCACGCGGTCTGAAACAATACGGAGCTTTGCACGCCGCTTACCACCGGGATAGTCTAGTGTCGCTAGTTCCTGGTCAGCGGCGGTCGATTAGATCGGTGCCTGCAATGGAATGATAAGGGGGTCCCTGAATCTCCCAAGGATGAGGCGCGGTTCGAACCCCAGCCACGGCAGCAAAAAAGTTGGACGACACCATCTCCAGCATGGCGAGACGGTCATGACGTACCTTGGATTCATTCTTCATCTTTACATCACTTGACATCTCATCTCACGCAATGGACAACACCAAAGAAGAGACACAAGACGAAATCCAACCCGTCAAGGTGCCACCGCTCCGGCGCATCTTCACGGTCGACGATGGTGAGCGTCGGCGTTGACATCAAGCTAACCGCAGCTGTGTGGCTCATGTGGATCGTTCTCTTGGGCATCCCAGTAGTCAGCTTTGTTATGCTCGCATTAGGTTACTACCATCCTCTTTTTTACAAGCTCATCGGGCCATGCCTCACGCTGGGTGAGCTCTCATCCAACGTTTCAACGCTCACATCAGCCGCTGCCCTTGGATGGGCTGTGTACCTTTCCCCCGCGTCCAAAGTGGACCTCAGCGAGGACATTGTTCTCATCACTGGTGGTGCGTCCAGATTCAACTCCAAACAATGCGCTGACACTAGGTGCGACCGGCCTCGGGTTTGAGCTGTCCAGGAAGGTTCTCAAACGCGGTGCAACCGTCGTCGTCCTTTGCCACCACGAGCCTGTCGAAAGGGAGCCGGGCGTGAAATACTACGTGTGCGACGTGTCCGACCGCGAGACTGTCGCACGTGTGGGGAAGGTTGTGCGCGAGGAGGTGAGTCAAGCATGGACGTGAACCGGCCTACGTTCCTTCCTCTCGGACCGGCGTTCTTTCCTTCTTCGTCCGCCATTTCTTTCTTTACGCTCTTACCATTCCTCTAACTCCAGGTGGGACACCCGACTGTTGTGGTGAACAATGCGGGTGTTGTAAACGGCAAACTCCTGTTGGACCTTTCGGAGGAGGAGATCAAAAAGTGAGCTGACAAGGGAGTCGTAACTGACAACAGCTCCTTCGGCGTCAACACCATGGCTGCATTCTGGGTGACTCAGGAGTACCTTTCTCCGATGTTGCGAGCTCGTAGGGGCCACATTGTCAACATCTCGAGCGTACTTGGCCTCATTGGCGTTGCTCAATGCTGTAAGTCCCAAACATCTCCAGGCTTGACACCTAGCCGACTACTGCGCGTCCAAGGCTGCCACAGTCGCATTCCACCAGAGCCTGCGAAACGAGCTCGACTATCGGTACGTGACCATGCTCTTGTTATACCTAATTCTCCAGCTACGATGCGTCCGAGGTCCGCACTACCCTCGTGCTACCCGGCCACATTTTGACCCGCATGTTTACAAAGACGATCCTCCCAAACTCGCTCTGGCTTCGTATGTTGACGCCTTCCCTGACCGCATCGGAGGTGGCAGATGCCATCGTCGGTGCGTTAGGTGGAGGGAAAGCGAACACTGTCCTTCGCCTGCCGTTTTTCACACAGTGCGCGCGACTCCTTAACCCGGGGTCCGCGCTTGTGCCCGATATTGTGCTGCGACTGAGTCACTGGGTGAGCGACAAGCCAGGCCAATCTCTGGAGTCAAACTGACGTCCAGGTCTCCGGAGCCGACTGGGCCATGGCTAACTATGGCCCTCGTCCTGATGCTGGTCAGCGCATTGAGCTCGAGCGCGCAGCTAAGAGGCAAGCCGATGCCGAGAGAAAAGCAACATCCGACGCCGCGTTTGAAGCAGAGAACTCCTAAAGACCACCTAGACACGTCAGCAACTATAGATCCAAATTCTGCATGAGCTTTTTGCAAGCATGTATGGCTTATATGCGCTTCGACGCAATGAATCAACGTCAAAACAAGGCCCCGAGTCGCCGTCACAGGCCGCGAGTGTCCAAGGCTGTCCAAGTTGATGCCGCTTTGCCACCCAGGAGGTGCAAAGTCGTGGGCGATTTTCGGGTTCCGGTTGATCATCATCCATATCCCCCCATGCGGCCACAACACGCGAAAACAATAAACTCGCTGCGCTCACGCGTGGCGAGTTCGGCATTGCATACGCACTGGTCGCCTGCCGTCACCCGCACTTCCAGACTGCTGGCTACCACGTCGGCGCGCCGCCTCCCTCGGCAAGCACGGGCGCCAAAGGGCTCGCGAGCATCCACCACGACAGCTGCGGAACCAGTAGCGCCGGTGGAGGATGCCGCAGAGCCCTCAGAAGGAGGCGATGCAGCTCCTGAGGGTAGCGAGCCCACTCTGCCCTCGTTCCCGGCGATTGTAACGACGTTGACGACGCCAGGTGCGCCGACAGAACCCCTGGCGTCCGAGCACCACGTCCTCTTCAACCATCTCGCGACATCGTTCGTGCCCGCCAACCAGCCTTCAGCACTGAGAGATAGTGGGCGTGACCGCCCATCCATCATCGCAGAGGGTCCGCGTGGCGTGTTCCTCCCGCAGGCGGCGCATCATCACGCCGCTGAGGAGAGCCCGTCCAGTGTGGCCAGCGAAGATCCTGTTATAGCGCTCGTCTCACCCTTTGAGGGCGGCGATGCGTACATCTCTCGCGCGGTGCACGAGGTCGCGGGCCACCTGTCGGCCGACGTTGTGCGTCTCGACCTCGCGCTCGGTGTGGGCTTCGACGGCCCAAATGCGCCGTTGGCTGAGACTGGTGAGCTTGCGATCCCTCTCATTGAACTGACAGGCAGGTATCACCGCGCCGCCCATCGCGCAGGCGAGTAATCCACTTTTCCAGACACCGCCTGCTGCCGAGCACAGCCACAATATGATGGAGGAGGAGGAGGTCGGGGGCGAGGAGGAAGAGCAGCACGGCATGCCCAACATGGTGCGCATTCCGCTCATGGCTGCTATTCCGGGCGGCTCAGCCTTCGGCACGGCTGGACCAGCCCCCCGCCGCCCCGAAAACGAGGAGGAGTGGGTCAGCTTCTTCTCAGGCCTCATCAACATGCAGATGGAGGGGGAGACTGAGTCGGGCCGCCGCCGCATCCTCCTCCTCGAGTCGACAACCGCGCTCGCCGAGACTTTCGACGTGTGGTGGCCGCACCTGCTCGAGGCGGTGCGCCGCCGTCGCCGACCCGTGCGCAAGGGCAAGAGGAGCGAGACGCTGCAGCCGACCTCGATCGTGCTCTCCATCACACCGAGCTTACTCCTCCCACACACCGCATACATGTCCGAGCCTGGAGGCGAGGCTGCCGCCGAAGAGGGCAAGGACCGCCTACGTTCGGTTGTCGAGGCACTCGGCGCCTCGGTTAATGCCATCCACGTGGATGGCACCGCCGACAAGGGCGAGGAAAAACTCTGGTTCAGCAGCGAGGAACACGACATCGAGGGCCGGCAGCGCCGCGAGGAGCGCCGCCTACGCGCGATCCTCCACAATGGGTGAGTTGGCGAGCAACTTGTCACAACTAACAGCAGTGCTGGCGCCCTTCTCCCGTTCGGCGCGGCGTCGAATCAGCAGCAGCAGTCGTCGTCGCACCCCGTTCTCGACATGCTTATGGGCCGCAACAAGAAGAACAAGGACGAGGGATTGTCCGAGTCGATTGTGTGGAAGACGCTCGCGGTTGTGCCTTCCACGCGCGACACTGCGCTCGAGCAGCACGACCGCACGCGCCGCCGCCGCGCTCTCAACGCCGCTCTCATGATGCGTGCGGTCGGCCAGCTCGGCGCCACGCTCGAGGAGCCGCTCTCGATGCTTGAAGCACCCGACTCAGCGCCACCTAGAGGCCGCCAGCGCCGTCTCCAACGCCTCAAGGAGCCTGATCCGGAATGGAGCGAGCTCGTAATCGCATGGAGGGACGCCGTTGACCTCGCAAGCACCGCGGTTGGCAAAGCGGCGGTGTCAGCAGAGAAGGAGACGGACAAGCTCGTGCTCAAGTGGAAGGATATCCAGGAGGCGCGCGCGATTGCGTACGACCATGACCGCCAGGTGACCGACACGGTGTCGCAGTATCTCGCTGCATCTGACATTGCGCACGCCAAGATGCGGCAGAAGCAGTCCAAGACTGACGTTCCTGCTGACCCCGTCGTTGAGGCGCTCAAGAAGGCCAAGGATCTGAACAAGCACGAGAAGCGCCTTCTGTCTTGCATTGTCGACCAGCAGAAGCTTGCGTCGTCGTCGTTCAAGGATGTGCACCTCCCCTTCAACACCATCGACGCGATCCGCACTGTCATCTCTCTCCCGCTCTTGTTCCCCGAGGCATTCCAGGGCGGCATCCTCAAGGACCACGTCACGTCCGGCGCGCTCCTGTTTGGCCCGCCGGGCACTGGTAAGACGCTACTTGCCCGTGCGATTGCCGCCGAGAGCGGTGCGCGCATGCTGGCCATCCAGCCGAGTGACGTCAACGACATGTGGGTCGGTGAGGGTGAGAAGCTTGTCAAGGCCGTATTCAGCATTGCGCGCCGCCTCTCGCCCTGTGTCGTGTTCATTGACGAGGTCGACTCGCTTTTCGGCGCACGTAGCGCGCGTGACTCGTCCGGCGGCTCCAAGGCGCACAACCAGATCCTCACCGAGTTCATGCAGGAGATGGACGGACTGAGTTCTGCGAATGCGAACCGCGACATGCGCGTCGTTGTGCTTGGTGCGACCAACCGGCCCTTCGACCTCGACGACGCCGTGCTTCGCCGCCTGCCCCGCCGTCTCCTCGTCGACCTGCCCACAGAAGCGGACCGCAAGGCGATCCTCAACATCCTCCTGCGCAACGAGACGTTGGCGCCGGACGTCGACATTGATGCCATCGCCAAGAAGACCGAGGGCTTTTCAGGTTCGGACCTGAAACGTGAGCGTGCTTGAGAAACTTAGCTGACCCCAGATCTCTGTGTCGCTGCCGCCTTGGCGGCAGTGAAGGAGATGGTCGTGGTGCCGTGGAAGAGCGCGCTGGCCGGGTCGTCGACGCCGATGGCAGTGCTTGCTTCTTCACCAGGTCACGGGCCGGGCGCGCGCCAGGACCTGCCCCTCGCGGTCGAGACCGAGACCGTGAACGAGACACACGAGGTCAAGACGATACCTCCAACGCCAAGCGCGAGCGCTGACTTTGACTTTAAGGTCGATTTCACAGCCAACAACTCACCAGCTGCCAAGATGGTCGAGGACGCATATCTGAAGCAGCTGGAGGCGCAGGCCAAGAACGAGGCTGACGCCCGGGCCGCCGAGGCTGGTGCCAGCACCCAGCCCGAGGGAGCCAAGGGCACTGAGGGGACAGAGACCAGGACAGAGGCCGCCAAGGACGGCGAAGGGGCCGCGGAGACTGTCGAGCCCTTGCGTCCGTCGCACGCTGACCGCGTTGTCCACGCCAAGCACTTTGACACGGCGCTCACTGAGATCCGGCCGTCATCGAGCGAGGAGGGCACGCTGCCCGAACTGCGCAAGTGGGCAGAGCAGTACGGCGAGGGTGGTACGAAGGCGGGCAAGAAGAGCGGGTTCGGCAAGGGCTTTGGCTTTGGCGAGCTGCCGCTGGATAAGAGAAAGGGGTTCGGCAGAGTCAAGGCCGACGAATAGAGTTAGACGTGCATCTGGCATCTTGCATTGCATGTAGCATCATCACTTTGGTGTCGGCGACTGGGTCGAGGACTCGCCGAAGCTGATGGACCGTGAGATGCTTGTCATGCTATCTGAGGCGAGGGCAGGCTCGGTCAGTCAGTACAAGCCAAACAAACCACTGATAGTTGCCCATACATAGCGTCCAACGCAACTATTGCGACCGTGACTGCGCCATCCGTGTGTCCACATCGTTGCGGGCCGCAATGCTCTCCATCGCCCCCGCCGTCTCGACGGTGAGCGCACACGCCTGCCGTCAGCAGCCAGCACCACCCGCACTCACCGTAAGGCAGATCGGGATGACAGTGTCGAGCGGCGCATCGTCTCCCATCTCCATAAGCAGGCTGACAAAGTACCCCGCAAACGTGTCGCCGGCGCCGGTCGTATCAACGACCTTGGCCACGGGTGCGGCTGGCCAGGCCATAATCCTCTTATCGCCGCCCGTGGGATCGAGGAGCACGACACCGTCCGGCCCGATCGTGGTCACAATCACGATATGCGGGTTGAACCCAGGCGCTGCGCTCAATGCGCGCATCTGGGCGCGTGCCGTATCCGCGACGCTCGCCGCGGTCGGGGCGGCGTCGAACGCGATCGCAATGTCGGCGAGCTCACCCTCGTTTACGATCAGGTGGGTCAGGCAGTGCCACGGGAAGGTGCGGAGGACGGCGCGTGTCGGCATCGGCGACGGGTTGTAGAGGGACGTCATGGCCCGCGCCCCCGCTTCGTACAGGTACGCGAGCGTGTCCTTGAGCGGAATCTCGTTCTGGAGGAGCAGGTGCGTGAAGCCGTCCAGGTCGGGCTTGGCGCCCGGGTTGGCAAAGTTGGCACCGGCGTACAGGACTTGGGTTAGGGGTTAGGGGTTTGGCAGCGCGGCAGCAGGTGAGGGAGAGAGGGGGACGACTCACCGATCGAGTTCTCGCCCGTCGCCGAGCGCTGGATGATCGCGCGCCCGGTCACCTGCCGTTAGCGGGGACAGCAGCGACCAACCTCATCCTCGATTACGCGGACACGGCTGACGTCCACGCCGCCCGCGGCGATGCGGTCGCGCACGGCCAGGCCGTCCGACCCGATCTGGGCGTCGAGGACAACGCGGCCGCCAGCGCGCGCAGCCGCGTACGCCTGGTTCGAGCCCTTGCCGCCTGTCTTGCGCTCAAAGCCTGTGGACGCAATCGTCTCGCCGGGCCGAACAATGTGCGGGAGCGTGTAGACCTCGTCGATGTCTGCGTTAGCGGGGCGGAGCGAGTCGGGACGAGCGACTGGACCTTGGCAGTTCGCGCGACTCGCGCGACCGGTGACTCACTGATCGAGCCGCGGACAAGACATGCCTTGGACATGGTTGCCAGAGTGTACGAGGAGGTGCAGATGGAGCGGTCGAGGCGAGATGCAGGCAGAGTCAGAGTTTAGTTCTGCCAAGCGAGCACAATGAGTCCTGCATCCCGCTCGTGATCGGGCTGGTCGCCGGCCGGGACATCCTCCCTCCCTCCGTTTCATCTCCGACGACGGCGACTTTGTCGCCACCCACGTCACAGCAGACATTTTGCTCCCGCGCGGCGACTTGCGCAGGGCAAGAACGCGATGCAATGCATCCTCCAGATCTGTACGAGTACATACAAGCTCAGACGCCTAGTCGAGGCGCTGACCCCCCTTATCGTTCACGTACGCGCCCCGCGCGCCTCGTGCCCGGCCACCGAGGCAGCGCGCAAGTCCCAGCACCAGCAGGACAACGCTTGCCAGCACGATGACGCTCGCGATGAATGGGTGGCCGGCACTCCACCGCCCAACCTCAAAGAACATGAGCGTGTCCCTGCGCGAACCCCACTCGAGCGCGCTCTCGACATTCTTGGCCTTCAGGAAGTCGTGATCGATACCTTCCAGTACCGAGAACGCGTCCGCGCCCTTGACGCGCGGACGCTTGCCCTCAATCGTCCTGTCGTAGAACTTGTTCGTTTTTGTGTCGATGACGACGACTGCAGGGATGTGGTTTGCGCCGATGCCAACCATCTTGCGCAGCCACGTCTCCCAGTTGCTGGCGGCGGCGGCGACGAACAGGACCCGCTGATCGGAATGCCGGCCCCCCTTCTTCCATGCCCGGGCCATCTTGTTCATCTCCGCGCGCTCCTTGTCTCCCTCTGCGCCGTCACGGACCGCCCCAAGGACCACTAGAGGTGGGTCTTCGGACTGGAAGAACAGGTTGTAGTTGTCACCCGAGAGTTCAAACGAGTTCGGGTACCAGGTCCTGTCGACGAAGCGTTGGAGCTCCCCGTCCTTGACCGGGAGTGCCACGGCTGCGACATGGTGCGGGAGGTGGTACCCAAAGGCGAGAAGGGACGAGGTGGGTGGGGGCATAGCGATGCTCTGGTTCTTGTAGAAGAGTGGGTCGTTTGTCGTGTACACGGGAGCCTTGAGGCCTAATGACTTTACAGCATGCTTCACTTGCTCCTAAATGTAAGCCGCAGTCCGCGACGAGGACACACAATCTCTTCCCGTGGTGTTGAATAGCTGGTCAGGTAGACGAAGAAGGAATCGTCCTCAGCAATGATTTCCTCGAAATCTTCGTTCATGATCTTCTGCATGGGCACGCTGGTGTCAGTGGTGTATACAATCTGTGGCTTACATCTTGACCTCCTCGTCGATGAACTTGGTCATGAGTGGAAGGGTGCGGTGCTTCTCAAATACCTTGACCTCGTCGCCCTGGAATAGCTTGATGGTCGGGTAGCTGGCAACACCATTGCGCTTGCACAGGATGGGGTGGTCGTCGCAGTTGACAGCGACGATGTTCAGCTTACCCTTGTACGCGGTCGCGAGCCTTTCATACACCGGACGCAGCTTCTTGCAGCTGGTGTCAGCTTGACGTAGCCTTGATGCACTCACTGGGAGCACCACGGCGCGAAAAAGTCGACAAACACTGGCCCTTTCGCCTTGATCTCCTTCAGCCCCACTTCGTCGACATCGATGACCTTGCCCTTGGGGTTCGGTCTGCTCAGAGAGGCCGGCCGTTGCTCCTCCGTCTCATTCTTGTTCGCACCCATCGGCTCGCCGCGCGCGTACGCCAACGACTTGGTGTCGATCCACTTGTCAAGGATCGGATACGCGCGGTCGTCGTCGAACTCGTCGACCACCTTGCCGTCGGCATAAAGCATGAGCGATGGGTCTCGGTCAGTCCAGCCAAAGCGGCCGCTCACAGTTCTTGATATTGTTCGCCTCGCACAAATCTCCCTGAGCGAGGCAGTTGACTTGCGCCATGTGGAAACCAGACAACTGCTCATGATACGCCTTCTTCTTTGCGAGGTCGGTCCATGTCGGCGCGAACGCCTTGCAGTGCCAGCCTGTCATCAGCTGCAGTCAAGAGCCCGAGATCGCAGACATACATCGAGGCGAGAAGAATTCGACAAACCTGATTGTCAGCTACATAAGGCAGACGGACTCACCATGCGCCGCGAGCGATGGAAGAGTTGAAATTGTCTTCGTTCAGCTGCCGCAGCTCGGTCTCTTCTTGTTCCGCAAAAGCGCCGACGGCGAAGAATACCAGGGATGCCAGTCTCCTCCACAGCATAGTTTTAGTATCTCGGCGTCCGTGCGAGTGGCGAGGAGCACCAGATGGGGTGGGCAAGGCGGGCGACGAGTGCGATGAGGCGATGGCAACTGTTTAGACTGAGCTAGAGACTCGTGTGACGCAGTCGTTGTCCGGCAACTTGGCCTCCGCCACCCAGGCCACCGCGCAGGTTCCGCGGAGCCAAATGCGATGCGGGACCAACGCTCGGTGGCGGCGCTCACCACAGACAGCGTGGGCAACTGTCATCTAGGAACATCTTACATCGAGTCAGCAACTCACTCGAACAAGCATGAACATTCTCGTGAGACTTCCAGCACGTTCCAGTATGCATGCTGACACTGCCTGCTTTGCCATGTTTACGCCGCATCTGAAACTGCCGACGTCATAGGACACGCTCTTCGGACGCTCGATGACGCCGGCCGAGCGGCTGCGACAACACCAGCGCAGCCTGCAGAAGGCGCAGCGCGAGCTCGAGCGCGAGCGCGCCAAGCTCGAGCAGCAGGAGAAGAAGACGATGGCAGACATCAAGAAGAACGCCAAGGCGGGCAACATGGTGGGTGGCACGTGCATTGCATCCAGGTGGGGTCTCTGTGCCGCTTGCAGGCGATGCAGCAAACCAGTCGTGGATATAGCGTCGTGCCATCTCTCCAGCTGAGCTGACGGCAGAACGCGTGCAAGATCCTCGCCAAGGACCTCGTCCGCACGCGGCGGTACATGCAAAAGTTCACGCAGATGCGGGTGCAGCTGCAGGCCGTGTCGCTGCGGATGCAAACGCTGCGCTCCAACGAGCAGATGGCGAGCGCGATGAAGGGCGCGACGCGTGCCATGGGCCAGATGAACCGCTCCCTCAACCTCCCCCAAGTAAGAGTAGTCAGGCAAGGCTGACGGCAGATCCAGCGGATCATGAACGAGTTCGAGAAGGAGAGTGCGACGATGGACATGAAGGAGGAGATGATGAGCGACGCTGTCGACGACGCGATGGAGGACGAGGACGAGGGCGAGGGCGAGGAGGTCGAGAGCGACAAGATCCTCAAGGAGGTCCTCGACGAGATTGGCATGAACATGAGCGACTCTGTGAGTTTGTGTTGGGGCACGCTGACGTAGCTCGCCAACGCGCCGACGGCCAACCCCGCCGCCAATGAGCCGATGCTCAGCTCGCGTGTCGCTGTCGCCGAGGGTGGGGGTGCACCCACCCCACCCCAGGGCGGGGGAAACGAGGAGGACGACCTCCAGCGCCGGCTCGACATGTTGAGGCGCGACTAGTGCGATCGCGTAGCGCCCAGGGGACGTGGTCAGTCGACTTGCACGGGTTATAGAGCCGAGGAGCGGTACAGCATAGATGATGTGACACTATTACATCTAGGTCTAGGAATGATCAGCTAAACGTCTCCTCGTGCCGCGCGCGCACGATCTCGTCGCGCGTAATGCTCGAGCGCTCGCACATGCTCCGGAAATGGCCGCCGCGGTCATACAGCGCCAGCGGCGTGTCAAAGTCCGCAACCTCTCCTGCGTCCATGACCAGGATACGGTCCCACGAGATGATGGTGCGCAGCCTGTGCGCGATGCAGATGAGGGTCTTGTGGCCGAACTCGCGCCGGATCGTCTGCTGGATCTTGGCGTCCGTCTCGAGATCCACGGCCGCCGTCGCCTCGTCGAGCACGACTATCCGCGCGTCCTTGACGAGCGCTCGGGCGAGGCTCACTAGCGACCGCTCCCCGATGCTGAGGTTGGCGCCCTCGTCGTCGATCACCATGTCGAGCGTGAACCGCTTCCCCTCCTCCTCAAGGAGGCAGGCGCGGGCCATGGCGTCGTGCAGCTCGGCGTCGGTGTGGTTGTCAAACGGGTCCAGGTTGGTGCGAAGGGTCCCGCTAAACAGCACAGGGTCCTGGGGGATGACGGCGATCGAGGAGCGCAGCCGCCTCAGGCCGATGCGCGATACGTCTACGCCGTCGACTGTGACGCGGCCCGTGGTGAGCTCTGCAAGGCGGAAGAGTGCGATGGTTATCGAGGTCTTGCCTGCGCCTGTGCGCCCGACGATGCCGACCTTTTCGCCGGGCTCGAAGCGCACAGATCTATGTCAGTCACGTCCATGTGGCAACTCACATCCCCTTGAGGACTGGCGGCAGACCGTTGCGGTACGACATGGCGACGTCGTCGAACGCGATCGCGCCGTGTGCCGGCCATTCTGGCTCCGGCTCGTCTGCGACCTCGTACGCGGCCTCCTGCGGGATCCCGTGCCCGGCATATTGCTGGATGCGCTCGACGGCATTCATGTTGTTCTCGACCTCGGCGCTCTGCCGCGTGACCATGCCCCTGGGGTCAGCTCGATTGCGGGCCAGCTCACAAAATCTGCGTGATTTGCGTCATGTATGTGAGACACAGGGCTATCTGGGAAGCGCTGAGGCCCGCACCGCCAACTACACTCATGATGGCAACAGAAAACACCAGCAGAGCGCCAAGGAAATCCAAGCGTACAGCGAGCCAGCGCTGGTTACTCGACGTGAGGAGGTATGCCCGGTCCTCGAGGTCCATGTAGTAACAGCTGTCGCGGACGAACCGGTCCGTCTCGCCGTACGCGCGGATCGTGGCCAGGCCGGAGAGGCTCTCTGAGAAGTGCGAATAGAGGAGTGAGCGGAGCATCGCGTCGAGGCGCTTAACCTCGCGCGCACTCGTGCGGTAGAACTGCGCAAAGTACCAGTACCCCACACCGACGACGAAGATGACGGCGATAAAATAGTGCAAGTAGACCGTGATGATTACCACAGAGCCGATGAGAGAGAGGAGCGTGAACACCTGCATCCGCAAGCTGTCGGGGAGCTGGTTGTCGACAACGTCAATGTCCTTGCCGAACACGCTCATGATGCGTCCCAGCGGCTGCGTGTCGAAGAAACTCATCGGGGCGAAGAAGACGTTCCGCACCGCATCGCCGTACAGGTTCCGGCTGGCGTAGTAGGCCATCACGCCCATGGCGATGCCGAGGGCGAAGATGAACACGGTCGCGGCCAGGCCGAGCATCGCATACATGCCCTGGTAGAAGGCCATGCTCTTCCCAAACGTGTCCGCCTCCCACCACGTGAGCCATACTGTGCCGAGCACGCTGCCCGCCTGCATGGCAGCAGCGCAGAGGAGTGCCAGCGGAAGCATCCATGTCGCATTCCCCGCACGGAGGTACGCGCCGTACACCTTGCCGCCGACGCGGCCCGTCTTGCGCACCTCGGACGTCATGAGGCGGCCTTCGAGTTTTCCTGTGCCAGCTGCCTTGCCCTGTCCCAATGCTTTCTCATGCCCCTTGACCTCGGCGTCCGCCGTGTCAATGGGACCCTCCTCAATGGCGGCCTCCTCCCGTCCTTGCTCGTCCTGCTTGGCGTCCGAGCCCCCAAACTCGCTCATGAGCCGCCGAAACTCCCCCTCATTCGCCATGAGCGCATCGTACGTCCCTTCCTCGACGACATGCCCGTGCTGGATCGTGTACACGTAGTCGACCTGTGGGAGGAAGTGGAGCCCATGCGTGACGAGCACGACGGTCTTGCCTGCGGCACGCAGCCCCAAGATCGCCTCGTTGAACAACACGCGGCCAACGTGCGCATCAACCGCACTCAGCGGGTCGTCGAACAGGACAATGTCCGCGTCAAAGTACAGCGCGCGCGCAATGTTCACGCGCTGCTTCTGTCCGCCAGAGAGGTTGACGCCCTTCTCGCCGATCTCGGTCAGGTCGCCGTCTGGCAGGATTTCGAGATCCGGAACAAGACACGAGCGCCGGATACACTCCCAGTAGCGCGCCTTGTCCCAGCTCTGGCCGAAGAGGACGTTGTCGCGCAATGTCGCATTCTGGATCCAGGCTGTCTGTTGGCAGTACCCGAGGCGACCGCCGAACTCGGCCGTGCCCGAGATGTGGCGCATCTCGCCGAGGAGCTGTGGTCAGTTTGGACTGCAGGGAGCTTACACCCTGGAGGATACTGGACTTGCCGGCGCCGACAGGGCCGACCATCGCGACAAGCTTCCCGCGCAGTATTTCGAGGTTGAGGTTCTGCACCATGAACGGCTCCTCCTCCTTGCCGTCCTTCTTCTCCTCCGCCTTGGCCTCTTGGGTGGGCTTGTCTCTCCCCTTACTTCTGCCTCTTCCACTTTTACCACCTCCTCCGCCCCTTCCGCTTCTACCACCTCTAACCTCCCTTTTACTGCCTCTCCCATCTCCACTCTTCGCGTCCACAGTCTCCTGCTCCTGCACGCTCGTCCACTGGAACGTCGCGTTCCTGGCGCGCACAGCAACGTCCAGCTCGGGGTTGACGAGCTCCTTGTCGTCCATGAGCGGTGCCTCAAACAGACTCTCGAGGCGGAGCGCGGCCGCCTGTGCATCCGCCAGCGACGACAGCGCACGAGGCAGGAACATTAGCGGCTGTCGCAACAGGTTGAAATACGCGAGTGACGTGAAGATGAGTGCGGGGTCCATGTGCTCGTGCGTGGTCGAGTACGTCACAAACGACAGCACCGCCGCAATGACCGGCACACTGTACGCGAGTGTCTGGTTACCCGCGCGGATGAACAGCAGCTTGCGCACAGCCGTCATCTCTTGTCCGCGTACAAAGGCCAGGCCTGCCGTCAGTTCCATCTACACAGCGCTCACGTTTCAGGAAGGGCAGCTCGTAGCAGAACACCTTTATGATTTGCATGCTGGCGAGCAGCTCCGAGAGGAGCTTGGAGCGCCCGTCCGTCCATTTCTGCCATTAGCTCTGTGGGTCTTGTGAGCTCACCATAGACCCCTTGCGGACCTTGAAGCTCGTGCGCATGAAATATGTCTGGACTGGTGCGAGGAGGATGAAGACGAGAAAGCCGACGATTGCACTCGGCCCGATCTGAAGACACAGCAGAATAAGCGTGACAGCCAGCTGGATGGGGGCGGTCCAGATGGCGTGGAACCAGTGGGCACAGTAGTCGATCCGGCTAATGTCGCTCGAGAGGTACGACATGAGCGTCCCGTTCGAGTGGGTTCGTCGCGAGCCTACGCTGAGCCGTAGAGCGCGTTTGTACGTCGCGCTAATCAAAGTGGCGCGAAAGAGTCCGCCGTGCGTCATGGACCGGAAGAAGAACTGGTGCTGGCACACACTCTGGAGCAAGCCCAGCAGCAGCAGGCCGAACGCGAGCCCAATGCCACGCCCAACGTGCGGCTTCGGCCCACGGCCGTGGTTGGCGGCGTACATTGCCTGGCTGAATCGGATGATCTGCTTGACCACAAGCGGTGCCATAAGCTGCGCCTCGTCGGCAACGACCTTGAACGCCCCGGCAAGCCAGTACTTGGGAAAGACCTCGTTGAGCGCGCCGGCAATCGAGCCGTGCTTCTTCCCACTTGCCTCCCGCCACTCGGTCTGGAACGCCGCCTGTTTGGCACGGTACCCCGTTCCCGTCGCGTACTGCTTCACCTCGTCCGGGAGGGGCCGGAGTGACTTTGTTGCCCAGCGCACGCGTTTGCGCAGTGGTGCCTTGGCAGTCGGCAGCGCCTCGTTCCACACTGTAGCCTTGGCTTGGCGCATCTCAAGGCTGGCAAGGAATTTAGTTGACATGCTGTCAGCTGATGTCAGCTTCTCGCGGCCATGGAGATAGCGCACCCTCGCAGGACGGGTCGACACGCCATAAATCAGTCGCCTGTAGTGGCCGCTGATACCCCAGCCGCATGAGTGGGGACACCCACTGCTGTTAGCTCGTACTCTGGAATGCAGCTGGGCGTGACACACACATGGAAAGTGAGGACTGAGAACAAGTTGGCCGTGGCCAACGGGACTTGGGCCGCGTCGTCAAACGACTCGGGAGGCGGGGGTGGCGGCTTGGACGGTCTCCATATTTGCCTGCTGTCAGGTTGATCAGCTACTCGACGCACCACCAGTGCTCCCGCTTGTGGTAGTGGTACTCGCCCTTCATATCTCGTAGGCGCATGTGCTCGTTCTCCGTCTCCTCCTTGCCCTCTTCATCTTCGCTGCCCTTGTTCATAGCAGAGGACGCATCGTCCCGCTCGTTTGGGTGCTCTCGTTTTCGGTCCTCGGGTTCGCCGATTTTCTCGCTCATGTCGTCGATCTCAGACTTTGTCTGGGCGGCATGTCGATGTCCTTGTGCCGGTGGGTGCTGGCCATGGTGGCTCATACCTTTAGCGATGGCCTTCATGGTACTACCTGCTCAGCAGGATCAGTTTGCGATGAAAATGACGATGGAGCAGTTGTGACTCTCCGCGGTATCGCGTCATTGCGAATGGAGGATGGTGTAACGGCCTCGCCCGAAATGGAGGTACAAGCTGTCGTGACGGATTTCCAGCCGACCTTGCAGAGCGTGCCGAGGATACCGGCGCCCGACTTCGCTCTTCTCCGTTCGCTACTAACCAATCATCCACCAACAACAGAGCGAGTGTACACGCCGCCGCACCGGCAGTGAGCTGGGTTATTGACTCACATGTTGCGCAGGCGGTCGCGCAGACACTTGGTTCTTCGCGGTATCACTACATGCTACATCCTAACTCACTCTGTTGACTCTCCGGCGGGCATGCCAAAGTACGTATGCCGAGTACTCACCGCGACCAGAGGAGTCGGAATCGGGTGTCCAAGGTCTCCTTCTGCCAAGGGCCGAAGACGAACCCAGGGGTGTTGCGTTCCAATTGCATGAGCATGGCGCTCAAGTGAGTCCGACCGCGCAGATACAACACGAGCTCAAGGAGGAGGAGGGCGGTGAGCAGTGCCCTGCGGCGCACTTCGCCGTCCTCCAGATAGTGGTCGGCATCGAAGAGCTTGACGAGGACCATGTTCAGGTAATACATCCTGTGTATCCCGCCTAGCCCTGCAGGGGGCATGTCCGCGAGCTCCTCCAGTTCTGCAACAGAGACGGGGTAACACCGGTCGATGAGGTGTCGGCTGAACGACTTCTTGGTGCGGCACCT